>JBAMBS010000965.1:0-726605 GCA_037044455.1 Zygothrica quintamaculata | reverse complement strand
TTTGTTGTCAATCTATTCGATAACTGCAACAAACTAAGGATATATAACTCAAGTATAAATCTTATCAGAATGAGGTTTACCTCCATTTATATATATAAACTGATACTTTAAGATACTCAACAGTTCTTTACAGGATATGCTAAAGTAGTTCATTTTGATTTCTTGCAAAAAATTAGTTTGAGTTGTTGACGCGTAACAAATTGGTAATAACTTGATTATACTTCTAATAGAAGCTATTGTAGCTACTATAGCTATACATTTTATATATATGTATGTATATGTAGTATACAGTTTATAAAGTATATATTTTATATATATATATATATGTATTTATATATATATATATATATATGAATAGTGTGTTATATAGACCACCCCAGGAAAGTTTCATATTTTATTACCTCACATAACTTGCCATAATTACATTCTCTCTTTCTCTCTCTGTGTGTGTGATGTGTGTTTATATTTGTGGTGTGCAATTTGCTGCCACATCAGAGACGCCCACCAAACCAGTAGCATGCCCATTCGATTGACTCCTCCTCCATGCCCTCACCCACTGCACTCATCAAAGGCAAACAGTGAAATGTGACGACGACCACATGAAAGCGACACAACCGAAACCGGGTGAAACGTACATAAACATCTACTTAATGATTTCCTATGCCATATACTATATTTATATATATATATATATATATATACTATATATGTACGTGTATATAGATATATAGAAGATACTTAGTTTAGGTACAAGTTTCGCTTGCATCTTCATTCATAATTCCGGTGCTCATTGTAGCCCAATGTTTACATAGTAAATTTATACTTTTTTACTACTTGTTTCCATTATTTTTAGTAGTTAATAAACAGGCGCAACAGCTCACATGTGTAGTGCACATTTGTGTGGCAATCTGCAACTTCAAAGTCCACACACACACACACACACACACATTCGAGCTGAAGATATACACCAAACTCATGGCAGACAGCTTGGCAGCAGCAGAAATTGTGTTGAGTTCTTTAAGGATTGAAATAGTTATAGTAGTATATCCTGCACTTGAAATAGGCAACTCTTTTCCCAAACATATCACATAACATAGGAACAGAAATGAAAATTAGCAATTACATATCGACACCCAGAATAACATTCAACCATAATTTTCCCACACGTTTTCCCATATCGAAAAAATGTTGAGCCATAAAAATGACAAGTGCCAAGCACACAGGCAACATCAAAGTCTCTTCTTAGTTTGGCCAAAACTCTCTCTCTGTGTGTGTAGGAAGGGATGATGATGATATATGTACCGTTAGCATTGCCACAGCAGTGTGGCACGTACACATGTGGCAATAATGAGACAAGTGCAACATACTTGCAAAAATGTCACTTGTTGTCAATAATTTCAATGAACCGCACCGCAGCCAACACGAAATAAACCCAAACACACACAGACACATACAAGAAATTTCTCATCATATATATATACATATATATATATATATATATATCTATATTATATTCCTTGTTCCTATATATCTATCTATATAATATAATATATCATTTGTTATTTTCTATATGCTTTTTTTTTTTTTGGGTGGTTGAATTTTTTGCCTGGGAATGTTTGAAATCGCTTAACGATGTATACGCACACCTACATACATACAAATACATACACACACATACATACTGACACATACTACACACTGCATATGTTCGTATATTGAGCAGAAATTGTGCGAACAAACTCAATAACCGTTAAAGTGGGTGCAGAACGTGCAGGTAAAAATAGCATCAGTTTTGGCCTTAAGTCTTAACCAACTTATGATATATTATGGTTCAGAAATGGAATTTGTTGCTACTATTTATATACCATAATATTAACTATTTAACAATTCAATATGCTTTAGTCTATATATAATTGAATTATACTCCTTTTATAGACGCGCTTATAATATTGGCTGACCCTGTGAATTTATATGAAATTTATTTAGTCAAAGTTCAACCCAAAGTGCTCACTAGACAAATTCAATAAAAAAAAAAAACGTTTGAAAAGCAGTTTTTTTTCTTCTTCTTAATCTGTCTGTCTGCGTGGGTGTTGGCAGAAGCTACAATAAAAAAGAAATAAAAAATAAACAAAGTAAATAAGCGAAATGAAGCAAAGACAAGTTCAAGTTTTGCCTTTTGCCCTGCCCAGTTTTTGGCTTTGAGATTAAAGTCGTAGAAGTCGAAGACATTGCAGAATGCTTAATGACTCTGTCAACTTGTTGTTGGTCATCAGTATTATTATTTTATACCCTGTAGACGGGTGGAAACTAACTGAAAGTGGGGCATAACACACACTCCAAGGAAAACTGCTACGATCTGTAGATGGCTCTCAATTGAGGTGTCTTTAGTAGCGATTTCCTACTTATATACGAAAGATACCATAGATACTACAGTTACCATAGATTATACAGATATTATACGTAGATATTGTAGATACCTTAGATAGCATAGATACCCTACATATTCTGAATGAATCGGTTGCTTCAGAAATCTCTGTTCTGTATTCCTTAGCAAATTGACAGCTGCTTCTTGCTTCTGTCTCTCTCTTTCTCTGTGTCTGTCTCTAGGGTATATATCTCTGAGCCTTCTCAATTGTTGTTGCTGGCTTTGCTCTGTTTATCTTTATTGCCTTTTGGCTCTTTTGGGGGGCTTTTTTGCAACTATTTTTTCTATTAAGACATTATTAACAAAAGGTTTTTTATGTTTCGTCTCGGGTTATTCAATACGATTCTGGTCAAACCATTGACTGACGACGATAACGATTTCATATCGGCTTACGTATATATACAACAATACACACACACACACACACACACACATATATATATATATGCAAACACATACATAAATCATTTAACTCTTAAGCTTTTGTTATGACTGATGTTTGTTGTTGTTGCTGTTTGATTTCGTGTTGCTGCTGAGTTTTTTACGATTTTTGCATATTTTAAAATTTAAAATAAAAATTAAACAAAAAATTCAATTTTTAAGATTCGTGTCGAACCCGCAGATTTTTACTACTTACCTTATTGTATTTTATTTATATATATATATCTTTTATCATCTTTCTTTAAGCACATTCTTTGCTCTCACTCTCCCTCTCTCTCTCTTTCTATTTTTAATTATAAATTTTAAAGTATTTGTTGTTGTTAAATTTCTTAATTATTTATGCATATTTATGCAATTTATAGGCACTTTGCAGTTTCCAAATTTCCTCTTGCTGTTCCTTAATGTAATTTGAGCCGATTTTCAAATCATATACAGCCCCGATATACACGTTTATATGTGTATATATATATTGCATATAGTGTGTGGCATAACACGTTTTGTTTTATTGTTTTATTCCATGTTGTTTTTTTTTAGTTGTTTTACAAATTGTTTTTGAAGTTTTTTAACATTTTTTTTGCTGCTGTTTTTTTCTGTATGTTTTTTAATTTAAATTTTTTTTTTTTTTTTGTATTTTTATTCTTCATTTTTTGTTTTAAAATCAGAAGTATCACATATCTTATGCTTATCTGCATTCAATGGCAACGTTTCATCAAAATGTCAGCATATATCATAGAAATTAATAAATTTCAAGTTTTCAATGCTTAAAATCAAAATAAATAAAGTAAATAACAATTTATTATAGTAACATTTTTTATTTTACTTTAATAAATAACAGAGAATTTATGGCAACTGGCAAAACGCTTGATAAACTTCATAAAAAAAACATTGACATACTGTATAACTGGCTAAAAGTAAAGCAACTGAATGAAGGCTAAGGAATTGGTCGAAACTTGTAATTAAACTTTTGACTTTTACTGCTATTTAACTTGTAGTTAAAGCTATGCTACGGATAGAGCTCTGTATAAGCTTCAGTATTATTTTTCCACATTTCTATAAAATATTTTCCAAAATCATATACAAATCCCTTTTAGTGTACCCAAAGCACACACACATAGTACGTTTATATATACAAATATATGTGGGTGTATGTGTGTGTGTGTTTGCCATAAACTCACACATTATATATACAACATTTAACAGTATTTTCCCACCATGTGGCAGATATATACTAATTTGCCACTAATTCCATAGCTAAACAAAGACAGAGGAAAACGTTGCAAGTGCTGCAAATGGTCAATTGTCTCGAATGTTAAGCCTTTTAATCAATTGCCAAAAAGAGCAGAGAAACAAAGATACAACAAGTTGAAGTGCAGCAGTAAGAATTATGATAGACTAGCAGATACTCAGTAGTATTTATAAAGAGAATGTTGCCAGCTTTTATAATTGCAACTTGTATGAGTAGAAGAAGTATTAGTGGAAGTGATTGATTGGTTGGGGTTAAGATAGTTTAGTAAACTGATATGTTAGATATACCTACCCCCTTAATATTAATTTTACAGGGTATGTATAAAACAAAAATAGAGCAAAACTATAAGCGAATACTACCAGTTTTATACACTTGAAATTTTGACCACAAGGATTTTGGGCCAAAAACGTTTTCATTTTAGAAGCGCATTAAATGCTTAGCTCAGGGACAGTATGTGGATTATATAGTTGTGGATGGTTAGTAATGGTAATAAGGGAAGGGTGGATACCAAGAAAAACCCTTTAGCCTGACCCATGTGCAGTCAGAGCATTTGGGTTTGACCTCAGCAACCTCACACGCCAGCCAAGTTAAGCCAAATAAAACGCCTGCAAAGGCATAATATAAAAATCAATTTTCCTCGTCTTGTGGCAACAATTTACTTTTCCACTTGTGTATGCATATATATATATATATATATAAATGTATATATGCATGCATATATGTGTATATATAGTATATATTGATATAATTATATATATTATATAGCTATCAGCTATAGGCGGTTCGAACAATTTTGCCTAATTTTCTGGCATTGGGAAATTGATTTCATTTGATTTTTCTTTTTTGTGTGTGTGTATGTTTTTTTTTTGTTGTGTGGCACTTTCATGTTGCATGTGTGTAAAATATATATACATATATATTTTGTTATTTGAATATTTGATATGATATTTACGAGTAATATTGGCCTGGGTTACCTTTACCTTTGCCTTTGCCTTTGTCTATGTCTATGGCTTTACCTTTTGGCTCTTTCATTGATTCTGATTGGGAATTGACAGGGCAAAAGACCTCAAGACGTCAGACGTCACAAATGCAATATGACATGAAAATTGTTAATGATATATGAGTTCTTATATTCTGATCATAGTCATAGACCATAATCGACAGTGCCTTCTAATTGATTTCATACCAAGCAAATGACAGTTGGACAGGACAGTTTTGTGGCCCTTTGACATGTTTTTGAGACCTCTCTGTGTGTGTGTATGTGTGTGTGTGTGTGTGTGTGTATGTTTATAAAGTCATTATCCCACTCTAACCCTATAAACATATATACTATATATACATTTATATATATATTAGTATATATAATATATAACTGCACATCAGTGGCAACTGGCGGCTTTTCAATTTGTCGCTTCTGTTGATTATTTATTGATTTTTATGCAATTTCATTTAATTACAATTCAACACGGCAAAAAACGTTAATTTCTACAAATTTTCACTCGACGGCAAAAGCCAGTCAGCTAGTCGTCGGCGGTGTAGCAGGGTAGAAGTGGCATGGGGCAAGCTTTAGGCAACGTCATGGCACTGGTTCTGCCATTGCCATAGAGACTCATCCACTGACTCATTGCCCAATGGGCTCCACACGTGGCAATTTTTGCTACAGCACGTGCCACATAATGTTGCAAGTGCTTGGCCCTTATATCTACCGTTAGAAGAACGCAAACCAACTTCACTCATTGCCTGGTCATGTTTGGGTTAATGATCAAGGCGTGGCAGCGCAGCGTTGATTGCTTAGTTCAGTTTGTAATGTCATCCAAGAAACAAACAACACAAACAACACAAACAGCACAAACAACACGACAAACATAATAATATAAAAAAAATCTTTTGCGGTCGCCTTTGGTAGCTGCTGTTGATAGTTCTTTGAAGTGACATTTACACAAAGTGCTTGCAACTTATTTCAATTGAAATTTCTGAAACAAGAAATACTTAAAAATACATTTAAAATTTTATTTTTAACTCAAAAAGTCGAACATAAAGGAATTGCAGAAAATAAAATAAATAGTGTAATTGGTCAAAATATATGTAATATACCAAACTTGGCTTAGAACTGCTTCAGCAACCAGCCTTAATTTATATATACTTAATATACTCTAGACTCAATTCTGATTAGTTAAGCGTAACTTAAGTTTATAACTTGCTTAAGCAACTTTACTATATTTAATAGCATTTAGTGGATTTAAGTCTATAAATCAATGGAAACCACCCGGCGGCCAATTAAGTGCCTCAAATATTTACAAACGCCCCAAAAATTAAATATTTTGTCACTGTTTGTAGCGCCTTTTGACATTTAACCCCTCACCCCGAGAACCAGGGACAGGCCACTTGTACACCCCAACCCACACGTCGCTCCCTTTTGTCTGTCTGCCAACGCTGATTTGTGGGTGTTTTGTATAAGTTGGAAAAGACCAGTAACGAAGTGGTGGTGGGGAAAGATGAGGGGGAAAACTAAAGTAGCAGAAGGAGAACAGTGAACAGTGTTGACTCTAACGAACAGAAGAAGAACTTCAGACACATTCACAGCTGCTCCATGTGGGCCACTGTTGTTGAGTGCCGTCGCAGCATCATTTACATTCAAATTAAAACGAAACGCCAAAAGGAAAGGAAAATTTATGCCAAGGGAGCACCACAAAAGTTGTCTCCCATACCCATACTCATGCTCATTCAAGTCCCCAAGTTCCTCCTTCCAAACAACACACACCCATACACAGTGTGTGTGTGTGTGTGTGTGTGTGTGTGTGTGTGTGTGTGTGTGTGTGTGTGTGTGTGTGTGTGTGTGTGTGTGTGTGTGTGTGTGTGTGTGTGTGTTTCATGTCTCTTCCATACACAAAATGATTTTGTTACCATTTCAGTTTGTGGTGCGCTGTTTGTTTTGACACTGGAAGTACATGGATCTTTGGCGGCCTTGCTTATAAATTAGCTCGACATTTGACATATGTACATGTTGTTGTTGTTGTTGGTTATTTGTTGTTGTTGCTGCTGGTTGTTTGTAGTAGCAGCTCCTGTTAAGATCTCTACTGGTTGATAGCCTAATGTTTTGTTTGCTTTTGTGATTAGTTTGTAATTAACTGAGACACCCAAGAGATCGTCGAGCCATGATATACATAAATAATGCTTGAGTTTAACTAAATTCGGGTCTCTCGCCTAGGTGCCAGATAGACAAATGTCGATAGCACCTTCACCTTATATAATAATAATAATATACTATCATTATTTCTTTTGCTTTCGTTTTTTTTTTTCAATAAGTCCTAACATAATTAGAGGAAGTGTTTTTTTTTTTTGTTTTTTAATATTCTATATTTAAATGGAGATGTTTATCCTTGTGCACATTAAAAGTTAATTTCTTTATAATTAGACGCTCAAACGGCAGAGGGTCTGGAGTGGTTGGTTGGGTACTTGGTTGAGTTTGGTGGTGCTGTTGGTGGTTGCATTTTATTTAGTTATCAAATGTTGTTGTTCAATTTCCTTTGGGCAATCATTTTGATTAGTTCGGCGCCTCAATCAAAACTGATTAGTGGCCAAGATTTATGCCTGAACTTATATGTGTGTGCCCGCCTGCCAATCAAACCCTAAAAAACTATATACCAACAAACTTTCAATACAATTTTGTTACGCTTATCCACACCACAAAACTCAAGACAAAAGATGTAGAAACAAAACAGAACAAAAACCTCTAAAAACAACAACCATCATCCATCTTTGGCTACTAAAAAGAAAAAAGAAACTGTAGAAAAAATAACTCGATATATGCAGCGTGTCAATCGAATTCTCTCGGCTGACTTCAACTCTTGCCAACGAGTTTTCTCAACCCTAAAGAAAAAAAAAAGAAAAAAAAAACTAATGAAAAAACCAAATTTTACTTTGAGTGACCATGAAAATGCATTCGTTAAACATTTCCCCCGACGGCTGCTGTGCGTCTCTGCAGCGCCTGGTTTCAATTTGTTCTGCTGGCAGTATGCAACGCGTCACTTGCAACATAGGAATTACGCCTATGCTCTTGCCTCTAGCTATATAACTTTGGCTATAGCTGAAGCTACGGCTTATTGGGGCAAGCATACATTGTATCCCTATGCACGCAGGATATGCCTAGTGAAATGTGTAACGAAACAAGTGCAGACGTGTGAGAAATTCCCAGCAGCGTATCACGCCAGGACACAGGATATTTGCCTAGTTAAAGTCAAGTGTTTCTTTTTTCTCTTTCATCTTTAAATTAGATGCATAAACTGTAATTTACGAGTTAGACGAGTGTTAAAGGATCTACTAGATTAAAGTGTTGTCAGAGTTTCGAGACATATTCAAAGCAGCAAATGTTGAGCAACAAATCAGTTGAGTTTAAGCAGAATATTCCTTAGTCTAAGGATCAAAATTTCAAGGAATAATATGGATATATCAATGCTCCTTATATATGAAATAAAGTGAAGTGACTTTAAGAGAGTAATTCAGTATGCAAAAGTCACTTTGTTTGTATCATAAAGTCACTTATTGAGCTTAAAGGCAATCCATAGCCATCTCTCAAGCGAGAGAAATGAATTTTATAGCTGGTTTAATATTGAAATCAAGTCAAAATTATAGCTATGTATATGTAGTTTATAGTAGTAGTAATCTTACTTTTATACCCTTATAATGATTGCCCATTTTAACCATCGAATTCACTTTCACTTTTCCCATTTTCAATAAAAATGTTTAATTTTTCTTTCACATATTTAATTTTTATTATTTTTTTGTCTTTGTTTTTTTTTTTTTAGATTTTGTTTAATAATTTTTTGTTTAAATAGTTTTTTGTGTTTGTTCACATTGAAGAAACATTTATAATAATTTTTTTTTTTTATGTTTTTGATTCTTTGTTTTGTTTTAATTTTTTTTTTTTAATTTTTATTTTTGACTTAAACTAGAATTTTCATATAAATAAAACTAACTGAAGCGTCTATGAATTTATGTTAATACTAGGAATATATTATTAATATTTTATTTATATATATTTATATGTATTTGTTTTTGCTGTATAGCATAACTAACGATTAGATGAAGCAGTATTAATTATTATTATTATTATATTTTTTTTAAATTTATTTAATTTTTACTTTTGTTTTGAGAATTTTGCTTTAACTTTACACTGAGATGAGTTTGTCGAACAACATTTAAACATTTACAATATATCAACTAATTTACACAATTTTCTAAGGAAAATCTGTACAAAAGGGGGGTGGGAAAATGAAATTTTATACAACAAAAATGCAAGAGAGAAAAGAAGATAGAGATAGAGAAAGAGAAAGAGTAAGTGTCCAAAAGAGTTGACGAGTAACAAATAATTTACAAACATTAAATAGAGTTTTTTTTTTGTATTTTCTTTTCTCTTTTCTTTTCTTTTTTGGATTAATACTGTTTTGCGGCGAATTACCGCACCGCGTAGCTAGCTAGCGGTGTGTTTAGTGGGCGGGGCTGCGTGAGGCAGATGCTGAGGGTGAGCCCGCTGAGTTTAACTGTGGCGGCGGCGCTGATTGCGCAGGCAGCTGATACGGGCTATAGCGTTGAAACTGACGTGGTCGCATATCGGGTGACGGCGATCCCGAGGATGTGGACGAGGGTGTTGAGGCAGTGGGCGGCGGTGGTGGTGTACGATTGGCCGCCATTGCAGCGGCAGCTGCCTGCGCTTGCGCTTGCGCCTGAGCAACGGCTGCTTGTTGATTGGCGCTAGCCAAGAAACCGGCGGTCAGTTGTGGCCATTGTTGCTGGAACATATGAAAGGCGCCAAGACCGGGTGGTGGGTGTGGTGCTGCAGCGGCCTGATACATTTGTGGCATCATCAGTTGCGCATATGGTGAATTGCCGCCAAACATTTGCAGATGCTGGCGTGCCTTTTCGAAGAGCGCCATCGAAGCAGGATCAGCACCAGCGCCTTGCTGTGCCGCAAATTGTTGCATCAATGGATCCGGAAAGAGGCGCAATGGTGAGCGCAGTTGTTGCTCCAGCAAGAGTGCCTCCATTGGATCACGATCAAAGTCCGTTAGACGTGATGAATCACGGAAACCCTTGGCAAAGGGATTTGAATCGATTTTCAATTTGGTTATCAGCTGATTCTGATACGCTGTAACAGCCGTGAACACAGTCTCTGGGAACACATAGGTCTTGTGGTCTAGCTCCTGCAGTTCCTTGGGATTGCTGGGTATGCTCTGGCCATGTGCCAAGCGCACCAAGTGTATACGTGGCTGATAGCGATGCATAGAGTTGAGTACAATCTAAAGATATAAGGAGAAAGAGATGGAATCGATATATAAGTTGCATGTTGTAAATAGTTGAGGGGAATAGAAAATAATATAGAGAACTTGACCTAAAATCCTATATAGGAATATCTCTAAGCTGTCAGTTATCGATAAGTTTATAAATTGATTTTTTTTTTAGAATATATCTTTAATCAATGCCTAAGGATTTTGCATTCTCGATTCGTCGTGACAGGCTGAGAAAAGTGATTTTAAAGCAAAAATTCTTGCTGCATGAGGCCATTCATGTTGCCTGCAACATGTTGCCAAACAAAATTGAAACTTCATCCAAAGTTTAAGCCATGGACCATGCACAATTATCAATCATTTAACACGCGCGTCTATCGCGCCCACAATCTCAATGCCAAGTCTCAGATCTCAAATGTATCTCCCTCTCTCTCTGTCTCTCTCTCTGTCTCTCTCTCTCTCTGTCTCTGTCCCTGTCTGTGTTGGTTAGAGTCTTAGCTGGTAACTCAACTCACCTGTCCATTCTTATCCATTTCGTTATTAGTCAGCTTGACCTTCTCAAAGGAGATAACTTGTTTGCGCAGCGCCTCGCAACTGAAGGGGCTGTCTGGATGAGAATAGAGACGAGCTGGCGGTGCGGGATCTGCCTTGCCAGCCACCAGCCATGCCGAGCGATGATATGCATAGCGATAGCGTTTCGAGTCCATTGGTATTATATCCAGCAGCACTGCATAACGATCGGCAGGTTGTATCTGACGCAATGGTCCAGAGAATGAGACGCGCACCGTAGGGAACATGCGTCTGTGGCAACAATGAAATGAAAATAAGAAGAAGAAGAAAAAGACTCGTTAGGAATTTTATTTTATACGATTTTATATTTTGTTAATAATTATAACTTAGAACCACACACATACACACGCACACCTCCACACACACTGATTGTAGTAATACTCTAATTTATAACCTTAACTCGATAAAATATTTTTATTATTAGTTTCTTTCTCTTTTCTTTTTTTCTTATTATTTTTGTTCTGCTTTGACAAGTGCATACAAAAGGGAAACTCTTTAGCCCCGTTGGCATCCTGTGGCTTTAATGCTCTTTAAGCCTGCGTGTGACATAACCTGGTCATAAGAATAGCCATGGGACCGCCCTGATTGCCTGTTTTGTATGTCGTTTCGTCTCTTCCTTTCGCTCTCTTGCTCACTCTCTGTCTGACATTTAGTCTGTGAGCGTTTCTAAGGTGTGATTTTTACAATATCATTAAAACAGGCGAACAGCAGACAGTATGTGATTTTCTCTATGTATGTGCGTGTGTGCGTATCTATGTATGTGTGTATGAGCTCTTAACTAGTTCAACCTGTGTGCGTGTGTGTGGTCAGTGGGAGCAAGGTGTGGACAACCCGTGGTTATTGTTACCTTGTCCCAGCCCAGTTTTTGTCCTGTTTAACTCTGCTCTGTCCTGCCCTGCCCTGCCCTGCCCTACTCCTGCTGACAACAGTTACGCCCTAAGATTCTATGCTTAAAATGTTGCAGAAAATGTGGTTGACTTGATTTTTGACTCTGGAGCGCACAGGTAGATGGGAAACAATCTCTTTAAATTGCATCCTGGAGACCGCACACGGTTTAATGGATTCTTTTATGTGAGGACTGCATGAAATTTGTGTTGACATTGCAAAAATTTGACATGCCACATGCATCTCTAAGAGGGGGAGCAAAGGAAACTACTTTTTTTTTTTTCTATTTGTATATACAGCAACATGTGGTTAGGGTATATAAGATAGAGTATCCTCTATATTACTTTTGATACAAAATGTTTCTGGTTTCATTTGCAATTGTTAAGCCGAAGTTCACTTTCTATTCAATGGTGCAACATGTTGCCTAACTGATTTAAATCGGACTATCATCTTAATGCCACTTTTGGTTAATGATTATTTAAGTAATTTGTATTAGTTGATTCGTTGCTTGTGTGCTTACCTTCCAGTTTTGGTAATGATCATTTCGGTGCCCAATTCGTGAAAGCGATCCCACAGCTCTTTGGTCTCCAAATGGCATTGCACCGGCTTGAGATCATCACAATTACAGGAACCAACAATTTTTGGTGCCTTCTGCACCGGTTCAGGTGTCAAACGCTCTTCACTATCCTCTGTACCCGGTGATTGCGGTGGCGTTGAGCAGCGTCCTTGGCTGCTTGTGGAGCTTGTATTCAATTGAGATTCGGCGCCGGCGCCGTTGCTTGTATTGTGGCTGTTGCGGCTCTTGTGATTTGAATTGATATGTGCCGCAGTATTGTTGTTGTTGTTGTTGTTGTTGTTCTTGTTATTGTTATTATGGTGGTTATTGTTGTTGTTATGGTTGTGGTTGTGGTTGTGGTTGTGGTGTTGATGATGGTGGTTAAGACGACGCGCCTTGGCTGGCGGCTCTTCAACATCGCTACAATCCACAACATCAACGTCAACCTCATCCTCAATCGAAATGGGACCTGGAAGCAAGACAATAAGAGAGAGAAAAATAAAATACCATTGAAAATTGAAATTTAATTGAATTCAATTGATTGCAACTGCTAAGGAGCTATCAGCTTATCAACATGTTTCAGCAACATATATACAAAAGATGTTGCTGACTTCCTTCTATACCTGAAACCAATGCAGACATTTTGTCGTCTGCTTTCAATGCAATTTATTTTTTAATATTTTCCGCTTAATTGACTTAATTTTAATTTTTCCAATATGTTTTTTTTTGTTTTTTTTTTAAATTTCTACTACAAATTTAAATAAAATATTCAAGAAATATTATTGTTTATCAGCGAATCTAAAGAGAGCTGTTATTTTAGTGCTTAGTTCAATTGATTGTTAAATAAATAAATAAATAAATAAGCTTGTTTTTTATACGATATGCCCTATACCCCACTCCGCCACGCCCCGCCTTTAACTGCCTTTAACTGTGTTAGGTGTTAAAATGCGAAATCAGCAGAAAAATATATTTTATGTGTATTAAATTTTGTTGTTTTGTTGTTGTTATTGTGCTCCGATTTAACAATGAAAACGAGTTGCATAAATAAATTATAAATTATATACAATATGCATAAATTTATTAAATAAAATATATGTATATATCTATATATATATATATATTTAAAACATTTGCATTTGGCGTTGCCTCGTTAAAAAAATTAATAAAAAAATTTATTTTTGAACGCCAATTAACATAATTAGCCGCTTTTGTCTTTGTTTGCCTTCTATCGGTTATACTATGCATATATATATCGATATGTTTCTATATGCATATAAAATCTAGTACAAACATTCATTATGTGACTTTTGACGATCTTTGGTTTATGATTATAGTTCCCAGTTGACGCCCCCCGCCCCTCTGTCGCCTACCCTCTGAGTAAAACTCTCCTATTGTGACTTGTCTTTAATTGCATTTGCCGTCGGAGCTGCATGAAACAAGTTTTTCTTTCTATATAAACTACGACTTTGATTACGATTACGTCTAGTAACCGTTAATTGTCAATTATTATTAAATATATATCTTGCTGTTATATATTGCAACATGTCCAGGTGTCTTTATATATAGACTATAACTTATGTTTTATGTGTTGCAGTTAACTTATCTACACCTGCAGCTTTACATCTTATTTAAAGTTAGTTTTTATGAGGAACTTTATTATTTTATTTGTCTAAACACTTTGCAGAATTATACGAGCCGTCGGGCTTTGATATATATGGCCTATAGGGGGGGGGGGGATTTATTAAAAGTTGTATGGCTTAAATTGAAAGCCAAGTTAAGCTCTTAAATTGTTGTTAAAACTTGTAATCAATCAATAGATAAATAGTGGAAATATTTGCAGCTGCTTAAAGGGAAAGTTGAGATGAAGCTCATTAAGTTCTTGTTGAACTTAAAGTTGGTTAGAGATTTAGCCTTGTTAGAGCTTAAGTTAATTAGATTTGGAATTGTTGATTTGTTGCTCAACTCCCACTTAGTTGTTACTCCCCTAACCCCACCCCTTTTACTTGTTTTTTCTATTTTATAAACTTACTTGCACTGCGCACTGAGGACTCCCGACTGGAGGCATCCTCGCGTGCCATAATCGCAGCTATGGAGAAATCCGTTGCTGAGCCGGCGGCACTTTTGTTGCTTGCGGTTGTTGTTGTTGCCGTTGCCGTGGCTGTGTTGTTGTTGTTGTTGGGTGCCGCCACAGCGGACACAGGCGGTAAAACGCCATTGCATAGATAAGGATGTGAACCGACAAGCATATTGGTAATATCAATTGGTTAGTTTTTAAAGTTTAGTTAAGCAGATATTGTATCTGATGGATATTGTATCTTTTTCTTGGTCACTTGTTGGGCACTTGAAACACTTAGTAGAGCTGTTGTTGCATTTTTGTTTGTTGTTGTGCTTGTTGAATAGTGAAAAACACACTTTGTGTTAATGTATTAATGTTCATGCAACATATAAGTAAAATACACACACGTACACACACACACACATACACTCTTTCTAAAGTGTATTTGTATTTATGAGTCTCACGCAAGTTTCAATTTGTGATGTCTTCAGAAATGCAGCGCAACGCGAAACGAGTGTGTGCGCAACGTAAGACAGGCGACGACGAACTGAATTGTTGGAAATATTTGAGGGAACGTGTTGTGGCTTGGCCAGCAGTCGAGGCAACAGCAACAGCAACAGCAACAGCAGCAGAAGCAGTTATAGTAGTTGTATCAGCAGCAGCAGCAGCAGCGACGAATGGCAGCGGGAAACCAGTTTTCCAACTTGTCAGCCTGTGTGCGAGCGAGCAAGTGTATAACTGTATTGGGAGAGCATTAACCTAACGAAAGACATGTGTGCAAGCAGTGCAGCAGCAGCAACAGCGACAGCAAACAGTGCTGGAAATGAAATCAACTCACATTTTCAATTGGGAAAAACGGCAGGGGAAGTGTGCTGTGTGTGTGTGTGCGAGAGAGCGTGACAGCAATTAAGTGTTGTATGGCACATAGACTTCTGTCATTCCACTCGCACGCATGCGCTGCTGCTGCTGTTGTTGCTGCCGGCCCACGAGTGCTTGAGTGGGAGTGCGTTGCGTGTTGACGGCCACTCAGCAGCAGCGTCAGCAGAGAGACGACTCTGCTCGTCGTCGTCGTCTACGTCGTCATAACTCATTTACAATTAAAAATGTCGGCGCTTTGCCTATGCACTCTTCCTCTCTCTTTCCCACGCTCTCATGCTCGCTCTTACATACACACTCTTGCTGGTCTTTCGCGCTCTCTCCTTCTCTTTTACTCTTGCACATGCTATGGCATTTATGAAGTGCAAACGTTTTGCTTGCGGTTTTTCATGTTTTCCTCTGAAGTTGCTGCTGCTGCTGTTGTTGTTGCTTTGCTTCCTCTTGTTGTTGTTCTTTTTAGACAACTTTTCGCCGTTGTCGTCTCTCGTTATCTCTGGCTGGCTGATGGTCGTTGTCGCTTTTGCCGCTATTGTTGAGTGATTTTTGTTTCACACGATTCCAACACGTTCCGCTCAGTTCAATATGTTCTGCAATTGAGTGAGTTTTTTTTTCTTCTTTTTCTTATGGTTCTGTTGCTCTGTTTTGCCTGCATTTCGCTTATTTCTCACATAGTTTTTTTTAAGTTTAATTTTATTTTTTCGCCTGTCCGCTAATTAGCAACAGTTGCATTCGCATGCGTCCTGTTTTTACGCGCTTTAAAGGACTCAATTTTCAAGGTTAAGTTCGACTGCAACTTGTTGGCATTGCTTATTACAGTTAGCCATATATTTATCTATATAATTTTGATATATCTTCCTCTTATATCTATGAGATGCAGTCGTTAATCTTAGCAGATTGAGAACCTAAGAAAATATCCCACTAAAAATGGCTAAAACTTGCCAAATTTTATTGCTTTCCATTTTGAAAAGTTAACAGTTATGATTATGCAGTAAACACATATTATTACAATATTGTTTCGACTGATACCCTGTAATTATAGCATTGAGTAAATGCTGATTGCAGCATATTAGCAATTGCAATGTTTTGTGGGGCTTATGGCCAAACAAATAATATATGGCCAGAAGTAAATATGGAGTATAGGCTTGATAATGATGGTAAAAAGCAACCACCAAGGCAAATGATATATGAAAACAAACCTAAAACACACATTTAACATGCAAATAGAGTTCAGTGCCACGCCTCTTGCTTTGCAGCGGCCTCTGTCATTTTGTATAATTATGTAACGGTAACCTTATGGTAATACATGTATTACACACACATACACATACAACAATTGGCAATGTCAACAAATTGCAGTAACAAATGCAATTTTTAGGTTATCCCTTCACTTACTTACAACAAGTCAAGACCTTTGTCACTGCCAATTAACCCAAAAGTAAAAAAAAAGGGAAAGTGATATAAGAAAATTGCAGGCGAAAAACTTTTGAAGTGACATTCCGTCAGAATTCATTAGATGTCAAGGTATCGCCAATTAGTACTAGAAGTGCTTGGCTTGGAGTATCCTTAAAAATGTACAGCGACTGCGACTACTAACAAGCATACTAATCCCCGCTTATCCCTTGGCCCTAAAACTTCTCCCTACTCTTGACTTGACTTTCTTCTGTGATTTCTGTAATTTGACACTTTTATGCGCTAACAAAACACTCGCCAGAGAATCAACAATAAAATGTTAGAAGAAGGCCGAGGTATGCCAAAATAATACACACACACATGTGATAACTTTAATATATACGAATAGTATATGAGCAACCCTCGTTGTTTAGGATGTAAAAATGCACAAAGTGGGCATGTCACGACTGTCACTGTGACACTTTCAGCAAGGATCCCATCAAATGCCAACGTCGTGTGTGTTCGCGCTTTAGCAGCTTCCTAGCCAGGATGCGACACAGATTTGATATGTCACAGCGTGTGTGTATATGTACGTATATATATATATGTGTGTGTGTGTGTGTGTGAGTATGCTTATAACTCACAGCAGTGGCAGTCGCGTATGTCACCAAAATGTCACAAGAAAAACACAAGTTGTGAAAACAAAAGCAACCGCTGGCAGCCTAATTTATGGAGCTCCTAACTAGAGCCTGTATTAGACCTTTGACTATATGCCCAAAAGCAGCTCTTAAAGCAGGTCCAGTGCCAGATCCTGTTCCAGGCACAACTTTAGAGCCAATACAAGTACCACTTGGCGCACTTGTGAAAATAAACAAAAATTTCGCTTGTTAATTAGTGCTGTAAACTGTCACAGTTACTTTCTCCCAGTTGTTGTTTTATGTGTGTGTGTGTGTGTGTGTGTGTTTGGGCAAACTATAGCTGTAGTTTGCTGCATTGTAAACCCCCTCAAGTGGTTTTACTGACCGCTTTGTCGGCAACGTTCAATTGCTCATTAATATTTTAACGAGGTCTTTTCCTCTTTTATTGAAGTTTTTTTTTTGCTTATTTTGGTAGGGGAAAGCAAAGAAATTCGAACACTTTCACTTTGATGGAATGCCGCTAGTACTTTACATTCGTCCTGCTCCAAGGACTTTGTGTATATCAACAATGCGACACATTTCGGTCATCTAATACGAATTTCAATAGCTCCTCTAGGACCACCAACGTGGTCCAACGGCGGCAACCATGATTGATGATCAATACAGCTAATCTTTAGTCAAAACCTAATGGTTATAGCTTATAGTTTTTCATCATTAGAATCTATATTATAGAAAGCGGAACATCTTTAATCTTTTTTTGGCACTATTCACGTCTGTTGCACTTCCGCTTTTAACTGTTTCCATTTTCTAATTTTATTCCTTGAGTTTATCTCTTTTAAGTACTTGAGCTTAGCCCTAGCATTTGCTTCTCTCCAAAAGAGCGGCACGTGTGCTTCCGACATCACTCTGCCACTTGCCTCATCACTTTACCACTTGCCCCATCAGTTTACCCCTTGCCACATCACTTTACCACTTGCCTTCTTCTTCTTGCTGTACTTGCAACAAGCGATAAGCTTCATACAGGAAACTATTGAAATTTATATTTGGAATTTTAATTGAATTTATACTTTTGATATTATTTCAACATTTTTCTATATACAGAAGACAAACTGTAACTGTATGTGTACGCATATATATCTGGAATCAAAATATGTTTCAATTTGATATTTCCGTTTTAATTTTACTTCTATTGCTACACTTTTTGCTTTAAAATCAAATACTTTTCTTTCAGCGTTTTCTTTAAGCAACTCAAATTTGAGAAAATGCTAAAAGGTAAGTTCATATTATATTCTACAGATATTTGCTTTATAATTTGATATCTCATGAGTAACTATTATAAACTATATTTCTTTCAACTGTTATTTCTAATTATTGTTTGAAAATTCTTTAAATTTTTAATGAAAAATCTTTGAAGTAAAATTGTGACTTTCTTGCCACATTGTCTAGCCGTTGCCAAATCATTTGTCATCTTTTCTTATGAGTTTTCTTTTATATTTTGCCTGCCTCTTGGTGTCTCTCCGCATGAATGTCCTTTGACCTTTTGAGCCTTTTCACAGCCCGCAAATATTTACCAAATATTTTCCATTCTATTTTCTATACACGGTGTACGCCCACCAACAAACATAAAGTGAAAGAAAACTGGGAACTGATTTTCTTATTTTACTTGAAAAATGTTGCTGGAATTTATTAATGAAACTCATTGCGTTTTGTGGTCAAATGCCGGACCGCTAATACCCTGGGGGATATATATCCAAGCCCGAACTTGTAGTCGGATGCAAACCAGGTCTTTGGCCACATTGCAACTCTTCAAAAAAACCCAAAAACCGCCGCCGCTGCCGCCGTCGCTTTGATAAATGTGCGCCGCCGCCTGCTCGAGGGAATTGGCTGCTACCGAAGACGCTTTTTGGTTGGTTTTTTGTTGTTGTTTTTTTATGGTTTTGTTGTGTGCCGCCGACAACAGCCAGTAGCAAAATATACCCTGTGGCTAGGGAAATGCATGAAAGGGTTTAGCTAGAAAGATTCTTAATAGGGAAGTATCAAACTATCTACCTGGCAACATCTCTTGAAGTCAAAGAGTATACCGAAAGATATAGAAGTTTAAGCTTATACTAGTTATAGGGTATTTGTTCGTCGTATACCAGTTTCGATTAGGTTAATGCGTATTTTGTAATTTGCTTATGCAAAAGCCTCAAACAGAGCATCAAAAACCTGGTAGCTAAGTTGAATTGTTCATTTCACATAGACAAATCATGTCCCAGCGCTCCCCTTCTAGCCAGGATCGGAGACCACAAGGAATTGTCTGCATTTTCTGGGAATTCCTTTGGCAGTCGCATAAATCTTTGCCAACTTGCCAGAGTCATGCTCCTGACTATTCTGATATCTGTTTGTATACAATTGTGTGTGTTTGTATGTGTATATGTTATGTGTGTACTGTCTGTGTGTGTGTGTGTGTGTGTGTGTGTGCGTGTAACAATTGTCACACCTTTCGGCGGCCACTCAGCAGCCTCAGAGCCTTTGTGTCTCCACCTCTCCCTCAACCGCTCCTTTTGCTCCTGTCCCCTGACTCTTGTCTGTGTGTAATTCGACTCATTAACAATCCGAGGCAAAGATTCAGTATCTGTCATGTGTATGTGTATCTATATATGTATGTGTATGCGTATGCATGTGTGTGGCAGGGTGAAGGGTTTTTGGCTTTGGTTTCAGTTTCAGTTTCGGTTTCTATGTGCCTCTCATGCCACATAAATCACAGCTTAAACGATGCGTAATTTTGTTAAATTACTTCAAGTCTCCTTCTCTCTCCTCCCCTCCCTCCATGTCGCGCTCTCTTAAATGCGCGCTTGTATTTATTATTTATTTATGTTTCTTGATTTAACAAAATTTATGTCATATTGCAACAAGAGGCGGCAACAAGCTATGTGCAACATGCAATGCCTTTAAAACAAAAAACTACAACATAAAAAACAATTCTCATCTCAGTATTTTTTTTTGCTCCTTTTTATCTGTCGTTTCTCCGCCTGTTTATTTTCAAGTTTTTGTTTTAATAATTGTCAAGTACCACGCCCATTTCATGCACCTTAATGTGGCATTAAAAAGAACAACTCCTTTTGAGGCAGCTGCTGATTTCATGAAGGTCAATTACGATCAAAGTTTCATATTGCAAATCGATTCAAATGAGAAATTCCTCCAGCTCTATGGTTAAGTCTAGCCACTGTTTGCTTATCCTCGAAGGTCCTTTGAGATTAAAGTAATATTCAGTTAAGTTTTTTATAAACAAATTCTGTATAAAATGTTGACAGTTATTTTCGGAATGTTTAAGAATTCAAATTAAAAGCTAATCCGCAGTTGCCTCGTCGGTTCGTTTGTGGTTTCTGTGCGAGGTGTCAGTTCAAAGGTTCTCAGCCGCAGCCTAATGATTGAGGTATATCTTAGGAAGGTATCTATTATAACGGATTTGGTTTCTGTTTCATTTTTTGCTCTGTTTGAAGTTAAGCGGCAGCATTTAAGTTAAAAAAATAGGAAAAAAATTAAATAAACTCTTAAGCCGCTAAAGTCGCAACACCTAGAAAACAGTTAAAGAAAAGGAACTGCAATTATCCTGAAAGACTACGGGTGTTGTGCCTAGCCCACCAGCTGAGTGTGTGTGTCCTGGCACAGGTGCCTGTAGGTGAATGGTTGAACGGTAAGTGTGAAAATGGGCAGCGTACGCTTGGCGCAATTAAAATGGCAAACAATGGATTAGGATTAGAGTAGAGGGGGATTTAGCTAGATAGGGACGCTGTGGGTAACTTAGGCAATTTAGGACACTTGCTGCAATCTCACTTTCATTCATTGCACAACATAATAGATGCCGCAGCTAATTGCAGTTCTGCCTTCATTTACCATTTATCTTTTACCTTTCAAATATATATTTTATATATATACATATATATAAATTGACTTCTTAGCGCCTCCCGAACATGCTACACGTGCAACATACTTGATTAATGGAGTCTCAAAGTTGTCGATGCCAGCAAAATGGCTGCCATTGCGAACAGAAGAAGAACAAGGACAAGGAGCAGGAGCAGGAGCAGCAGCATGCAATGCTGCACATGTCCTTTTGTTATGCATTTCCAAAAAAAGCAAACAAACCAAATGCCTTCTTTTATATTCTTGTCTCCCCTATATATCCTCACCCCTCTCTGTCTATGTCTTTCCCGTCGTATGTCCTCTCTTGTCTCTTGTCTCCTGTCATAAGGCACAAGTCAAGTCAAGCCTGAATTGAACTGATACAAACCCAAACGTTGCTCTAAATTGAATTCAAATTGCAGTCAGTCCATGACTGAGTGTGTGAGGGGAGAGGGAAGCAACAGTAAGGATGCTGCAGCATCTGCCCAAGCAAAGATCAGGTATATCCCTATCCCTAAATGTATCCTTCGTCTCGGGTCCTTTTTCTTGCTGCTCTCTGTTCGTGTGTGCAATAGATCATTTTCCACGCTTTGTGTGGTTTCGCTTTATCCTTATCCATTATATAAAAATTTGTTGTGTTGTGCCAACAAAATATTAAAATTTCATATTTGATTTGCATTCGAAGTTACCTCGAGCAATTCCTTGAAATTCCTTGAACTTCCTTAAGGATTCTGATAGGTATCCTTTTTGTATTTGTTATTTTTTGCTCTTGGCATTGTGCACATTTGATGCGGTTTTAATGAGCACTTTGAAATTATGGCCAAAATTTGCTGGGTTTTATATGCTGCCACATCAATCATAATTAGAACGCCTTGTGCACAGTTTATTATACTATTTGGGATATTATGCTGTGACAGTTATAGAGGAGAACGAAAGGGGTGAACTAAAGAAAGAAAACTTTGACTGAAAAACTGTAGAATCTATAAAGTAAAGAGTTAGGTTTAAGTAGTACTTGACGGACTTAACCTAGTGCTATAGCAGCCAGCTCTCTATCATATGTAGTGCTAAACCCGTTCCCACACAATCGAAGATCCTTTCTTATTGCATGCTTGACATAGTGTTAAACCTCACACACATTTAGACAAACATTAGGCATTAATTTACACACATGGTTACAATACAATAGATCCTTTTTCGCTCCTTTTACTTACCAATCTTGGTATCTGCTCTCGACTTATGTGAGGTCCCTGTGCAACGCCCTAGTTAATTTTCTTGTATTTGGTGCAGCACGTTTAGGGTTTCTCGTGTTGACCCTTTTTTTTGCTTGGTGTGTTCTGTTGATGATGTTGCAATGCTGCAAGCAGTAGGATTTGTAGGATTCGATGCCTTTTGCCTGTTGGGTTTTTGGTAGGTGGATTGCTAATGAGCAAACAGTGTGTGCGGTCGAAATGTGAGGCAAGCGGCTTTTGGTAATATGAGAGGCGTCAACAGGCGCTAAATCCGCTTAAATTGTGTGACGGAAGTTCTTAACTGGACAATATAGTAAGGACAGAGAAAGAGATGGGTAGTGAAAAGAGATAGAAAGAGAGCAAGAGAGTATATGTGACTGACTTATAGCTTCATTTTGGCTAGAGGCAATTGAAAGTTGATGCCATTGCGTGTGCCACACGTTGCTGCAACATTGACAGACAGAAGCTGTTTAAATGGCTTCCATGTTGTTGTTTAATATTAAATGAATACCCATTCGGTCATTACGAATGGAGGAAAGGAGTGCGGAGTGAGAGTTGTATTGCTAATAGTAAATATACAGTGAATACTCATTCAATTCATTTGCCAGCTGACTCTCTTAGCTAAAAGGATGACTTGGACCTTATGTCGTTGTTGCACGCAGCGCAATTCAAATGTTTAATTGCAACAGAGCACAGGACTCTTTCTCTCACTCTCTCTCTCTCTCTCTTCTCTCAGTCTTTGTCTCTGGTGTATTACATAGTATATACATTGTCTGTCATTAGTGTAATTAGATCTTTCAGTTCAACTTCTATATATATATAGTTTAGTAAAAACCAATTTTTTTCTCTCTCTCTTATTTACTTTTTTTCTTTTCTTTTTTTTTTTTTTTTGGAACGTGCGCAATTTGTTTACCATCAACATAATTGGCTGGTTTTAGCCGTAGTCCCTAGGGCCCACTTTGGCCTTTTTAAGCGCTTTTTTATGCTCTTGTTTTGCCTCCTTTAGCTCTCCTTCTCTCTCTCTCTCTCTCCCTTTTCCTTGTGTTTGCTTGGCGCCTCTTTTTAGCAATTAGTTAAAATGATTAACTTGATGCGCTGTGCTTTTGCCCTTGGCTGTCCCTTTTTTTTTATTGTTAGCTTATTTTTTCTTTCTTCTTTTTTTTTTGGTAATATCTTGTAATTACATTAGCCGCAATTCGATAATTTCAACTCGCCACGCACTCAGTCAAATTGACCTCAAACATCTATCATACTCGTATATTGGTTATAGCAGAGCCTCATCCTTGTTGGTCCTTGGTTTAACTACAGGCAGGACAGCTGGCAGTAATGAACAATGCAATTCGATTTGTATATCTATTTCAATCATGTATTCATATATGATTATATGCTTTATTATTATTTGCTTTCAATCTTTATTGTTTACTCAAAATGTTGTGAATGTAAAGTTCTTTTTAGTTTGAGTTCGTCATTGATTGATCTGGTTGTAAGGTAGGGAAGGGGAGGGATTGCTCTGTGTGGTTAAACATATGCCAAAAATCAGGCTGACGATGATCGATCGTTGCCTTGACACTTACCATTCGCCACACACAGTTACCTACTGAGATTTGGCAAAGGAGAGAGGGAGAGAGAGACAAGAGAGCAAGAGAGAGATCGGCCTACTTTAGAGTTAAATTTGATTACTTTTTGACAATTCTAACTATATAAATATGTGTCTATCTGCTTATATATAATTTATATGCATATAATTTTCATTTAGCAGAACATTCCCTATAGATATTCCCATTTAATTCCAGTTTTATTGCCCCTCTTTGCCCACAATCTTTTGGCTAAATGTAAACAGCTCCCAAAGCGCCTTTAATATAATTTGACACTTGACTGACTGTTGCCTTCAAATATGCTGGCTGCCAGCTATATAAATATATATATGTATATAAATCAGGCTAAAGCATACTAAACAACAGTTGTATGGTTTGAGGGGTTTGGGGTATAGCACACAAGTATTTTGGTTGTGTCAACTTTTTATGGCTTACAACTCTTAAAAAAAAAACACACACACACACACACACAGATGAGAAGAAGAGAACAAAACGCTTAAGCGACAGGCTTCTATTCAATGCCATAAAGAACTTATTACACACATAAAATGTAAATCCCACACACAGAAAAACTAATTAAAAAGACCTTTCCTTTGGCTGGGTGGGTGTGTATGTGTGTGTGTGTGTGTGAGTATGATGGGTTGGGCAGACGGGGGGAATTGGTTGGGGGAAAAGCAATAAAATTTATGAAAATTAACATAAAATTTTGTGCGATTAACTCGAAAACTCACGCACACACTTTTTAGCCATATGGAAGAAAATCACATAATAAACAAAGGAAACAGCAATAAAAACAAATATGGCGACACACACACAGACAAAGAGATAGAGAAAGTAAGGTTAAGAGCTGTTGCCACCGATGATAATGATGATGATGATGATGATAATAATGATGATGATGGTGAGCAGGAAGAAGCTGCGGCTGCTGTTGCTGATTATCATGCAACACTCGCACCACTTGCGTGCCACACATGCTCCTATTTAAGTTGAAAGTCGCTCAATATAAACTTTTAGCCAATGCTACAGTTTCGACAAACAAATAAAAAACAAATGCTAAAACCTAACGACTAGCAGCATACCCTGTAATCAGTGCTAATAAGAGCATGAAAGAAACTTATAAAAAGCAAATCATTTTCATGTTACATTTTCATTTTATTAAACCAATTTTAGTTAGTTTCTATTACTGTTGCTGGGCAGGCATCTATATACTCTATATATCATATAGTTCCAGGGTATAATATCAACAAAAGTTAAGCTGCGCGGCGCAGCGAAAGCGATTAGGCTGATTGGTCTTTGAGGGGGTGAGATTTAAGTATACTGCTGCCGAGGGGTGAAATCCAGTCTAAGCCAGCAGCCAGCAGACAGCTAGGAGGAGACTGTGGAGCAATCATTGGTTTCGATTGGAGTGTGGGCAGATGTTGCGCCACAAAAGATGTCCTGATGTGTGTATCACACGCTCGCATTATGAGTAATGCGCACCTTATGCTGCCGCCAAGTCGAATGTGATTAGCTCAGTTATAGAGCGATAGGGTGTGAGAGAGACAGGCATAGGAATAGATATAGAGCGCCATAGAAGGTGCTTAGAGAGAGGGAAAGTGCTTTGGTTTAACCCTCGGGAAAAATCTGTTTAGAGCATTTTATGCGCTTTATTAACCCCTTAACTGATGATGTGCCTGCCTGGCGGCCCTTCTCCTTCTCATTGTTCACAAATCAAAATATTTTGATGGCATCATTTACACGCCGCATTTCAGATTAAAGTTGATCTGCAGTCAGATAGAAATTTACTCTCTCTTTCACTCTGTGTGTGTTTGTGTGTGGTTTTTACTATTTGTGTATAAAATAGGGTTGTGTTTTTTGTCCTTTTTTTGTGGTTGCGAACGGCTCTCAAGTTTTATGCTTTAATTTGATTTAATAGCCGTGTCTTGAGGATCAATTATGAATGGGATTTAAGCTTAAGTTTATTAGACTTAACGGATTTTGTTTATAGATTTAACATTAAGTATATTAATTATAGCACAATTAGCCATTAGATTTATATAGAAACTTTTGATTTTGATTTTACTAAGTTATAAATAATTTTATGACAAGAATATTAACTGTTTGTTCAGTCTAAAGAAGAGTGAGGTATATCAGCTCAACGGTTCCATTTGATGTTTATTAAATGCAACATTAAGTCATCAACGGTAAATGATAGACAAGCTTCTAATGATTGTCTTGACTCAGTTTCAAAAAGTTTCTGGCCAACTTTGAGTTTGGCTATTAAACGGTTTAAGTATTTGCCATTTGAATTTGTTTCTTGTTTCTTGTTTTTGTTTTGTTTGTTGTGTTTTTTTTTTTTTTTGGGACTGTTTGTCAATTATTTTTTGTGTCACAGCAACATGAAGACAACAGCAACAACATCATTAACAGCAACAACAATAACAACAACAATTGCCATCAAAATTAATTTTATTGCCAGAGAAAAACTTTCGACAATAACAACAACAATTTGGGGCAAGTTCATTAGCTTTTTCCTAAGCGTCGTTTCTGTTGCGTCTTGCAATGAAACTTTTGCTTAATTAAACGCAAATTGTTGTGGCGGCAAATTGCGAAAAAATTGCAAAACTTTGTCGCCAAGCCATTAAAAGCCCTTTACCCTTTTTGGCCAAAAATAAAAAAACAAACATTTTCCCTCATTTCCCCCATTTCACAGATAAAGTTTATTGTCTCACAAGTGCACAATACGGTCACCCTACCTCCTGCCCAACTCTCTCTTAACTGTACAAAAATATCATGAAAAAGGGGTTAATTGTAGTTTAAGAATAGGGTTCGAGTCGGATGGAGCCATATAAATGTCATTTCTGCAGGTCTGCATTTGCTTTTTATGTCAAAAGCCATAAAAATTCTGGGGATGTATGTGTATATAGATATATTTGTGTGTGTGTGTGGGGCAGACGAGAGGAGTATTACCAAGTGAAACAAATATGGCGGCGTTATTGTCTGGCTAATACCCTGTAACCGAAACCAAAAAGGACTTGCAACACAATTCTATGATGTCTCTCAGAGAGAGAAAGTTTAGAGCTATGATGATTTAATATATAATTTAGATCATGAATAGATATGTTTAAGTTTATCTGTAAAAGCACAATTTCATTATTTATAACTGTAATTAATTATTTATTTTATTTTATTTATTTTAAATATGTTTTTAGTCTACTAATTTTAATTTTATTTTATATATTTTATTTGATTATTTGTATAATTTATTCTATTTATTTTATTTATTTAATTATTTAATTTATAATTATTTTATATAGTTTACATTCTTTTTTATTTTATTTATTTAGTTTTTTCTTTTATTATTATATATTTAATATGAGTTTATTTTATTTTATTTTATTTATTTTATCTATTTTACTTTATTTTAATATATTTCTTTATATTATATATTATATTACTTTATATCAATTTAATTTATTTATTTTACTTTACTTTATTTATTTAGCTATTTTTATTTAATTTTTATTTTTAGTTATTTTATTTTATTGTATTTTTTATTTATTTCAATTAGTTAATTTTTATTGTCTTTTTTATTTATTTTATTTAGTTAATTTTTAATTGTATTTACTTTATAAATTTTCCCTATTATATATTTATTATATTTATTTATCCTCAGTCGATTATAAACTAATTATAAATATTAAAAAATAATTTATAATACTTACATATAAAATATTAAGAGAATTATTTAATTATTAAGTTAAACAGGTATTAAAATAATTAAAATAATAAATTTTATTGTTAAATGAAATGCTGGAAGAGTTATTTATAGAGTAATTGTTAGTCCATCACATTCAATTGTCGAATTTATAGTTAGAATTTTCTTTTTGGGCGTTCTGCGTTGCCCACTTAAATGGCCAAGTATGTGTTGACACTGGCATGTAGTTGTTGTAAGTAACGATGGCAGCAGCAGCCGCAGCAGCAGTCGTTGTCCTGCTGCCACGCCACACCCAAGTGATGTCCAAAGTCGTCCCCCCTGACGCTACACCAACGCTGACTGCCCCATATAATAATATGGCAACGTTCTGCAATGCCCCGAGCGTTCGCCTCGGGTGTCGCTTGCGCAAATTTGCCACTTCAACAGCTCCTTGCGGACGCCGTAAGCACTCTTGTGAACGAGCTTTGAGCATTTTCATTTATTTTCCGCACATTTTGCTTGAGTTTTTCTTTTGCTTTTCCCTTGTCGCTTGCCATGCTGTATCGCTCTAGCTGTCTCTTTCCGTTTGCCACACCCACATGGTACGGCAAGAAGACTAAGGACCAAATACCATTGCAAGGACCTCTGTCGAAACGTGGAATTTATATGCTTTCCACTTCTTTCTATATATACATATATATATATATATATTTTCTTTTTTTTATGATCTTTTTGTATTATATTTTCTTTTCTTTTCCTTCTTTATTTTTTTGTTGCTCGTTTTGCCGTTTCGATTTTTTGGCAAGTTGGAAAGTTGTGAAACGATGCTAACGGAATTTTAAGCAGCAGAAGTGACTCCTTTTCGTCCTTTATGCTTGCCTTTTACACTTTTTCTGTGTGTCTCTCCCTATATATGTGTGTGAGTGTATATGCGTATGTGTATATATGTGTGTGTGTGCGAATGTTTGTTTTTGTCAATATTGTTACTAGCAGCGCAACGCAGAGAAAATGTGCTGTGAATTTTAAAATTTTTACGCTGAGTTGCTTACATAAGACCGAAGCTTTTATATACCCTGTTAAACAGAGTGTTAAAGGGTATATTGAATATAGTAAAAAAAAAAAAAAAAAATAAAAAGTAAATAACTCCACGTTAAAACAGACGGACGTGTTATAAAAAAGCCTGATGACGAACTCCGATGTGGGTTCGAAATATTGTTATAAAAATATATAAAATTATGTTTTATTTTAAACAAATAAACACCTGACCTCGAGCCGGTAAACCAAAAACAACTTAAGTAAAAATAAAATGCTAAGCTGAATCACATGTAATTTAAACTTTATTAAAGTATAATATCATAAGTAAAATGGAAGGGAAAATTTGAGTAGCTTAAGACACAACTATGGGGCAATAGAATTCCTTCCTTCACCTCTTAAGGATTGTTAAACTTGTATAAATTTATAATATAGTTTAGTTAGTTGGGATACCTCATTGTAGGGTATCTTTTTCGGGTCGTATCAATGTCATTTGACTTGCTTAAATACAGCTATAAAATTTTCTGTGCATAGTTCAACTGGCAATTACACGCCTCTCGCTCTAACCCCAGCCCCTCACGGCATTACCTACTCCCCTGTGTCATGTAACAGCCTTAAACAAAACAATACAAAACTGTTCATTAGCCCTGCAAACGCTGTAACAAAAATGGTTACCTTGCCCCCTACTTCTCCATACCATAATTCTCTAGAGACAACGAAAAAAAAAAAACAATTAAACACAATAGAAACTGAGTGTTGCTTGAGTTGGGAGGTGGGGGGCGGTAAACAAAATATCTAATATAGAAATAAACTAAACTCTCCCTCGTCCAACACTCCACTCTCCGCTCCCACTTCCCCTATTTATGCTTATCTGCATAATTTATGGTAAAAATCAGACGCAAACAGTTTCAAGTCTCTCAGTGCTCAGTGTACTTCATATTCGGTATTTATATGTAATTGTTGTTGAATAACTATGAGCAGGAGGTGGAAGAAGAGGAGGAGAAGGAAGTCAGCCATGCGCAGGTTTTTTTTGTGTTTTTGGGAATTGCACCACGTGTGGTGCTTACACCACCAAATGCTAATAAGCCCCACCCGAAAAATTGTAAAACAATTAAATTGTAATAAGTAGTTTCTTTTTCTTCTTCTTCTTCAACTGACGGTTTACCTTTAGCTGGTAAAAAAAAAAAACGTACCAAAAATAGAGTAATTAATAACCCCGTCGTGCTGTCGGGTCAGAGAGTGGTAACGCCTCTATTAGCCAAGTATATACATAACATCAACTTTTGACTTCGAATGATAAACAGTTTTTACAGCAAACGCAACGATTTGCTGCTCAGATCTGTCAGTGCTGTTAGCTGCATGGCGCCAAGGATTTGGCAATGGAAACCTCCAATTCAAAACATAAACAAACCCAAAGTCAAAGTCCGAATCCAAAACAGAGTCAGAGTTTGAGTCGGAGTCCAAGTACAAATTTGAGCTCCAGCAGCGCATTTGATTGACACTTGACATTTTCTTGAGGGGTTTTTCTCTTTGTATTATTTGCAGTTAGCGGAGCATTTCATGGCTATAATCGCCAGCTGACATCGAGCATTGTGTTGTGCCGTTAGATGACTTTACTTATACTGGCTTATAGTAACAGCAAAACAGGAAATTAAGGTAAAACAGATGATAATGTTATGATAGCAGTTGAAACAGTTGTTATGCCTTTTGATAATCAACTGGCTTAGAGTTGAACTCTGGCAAAGATTAAACGTTGAAAGCCACAAGATGTTAGTAGTTGATGAGCTTTATTTAAAACCTTAATATTAAATATATATACTCTTATATTAATTTAAGTTAAAGTTATTAAATATTATAAAAAAATAAATTAAATAACGTTTTCTTCGCTTCACAATACTTTGTTGCCCTTAAACTTTTGCTACACATTTGCCCCTTGTGGTAGATCGTTACTGTTAATCAAGCGTGGCTGACCAAGTAACTGACAGACACACACACACACTCACACCCACACATATATAGATAGAGACGTGTGTGTTTACAGCAGCAGAGCAAAAAAAAATAAGCAAAAGCGTTGACTGCACCTGGCAGCTCATATAATTTTATATCTACCTGTATTCGTCTACCTATATATACATATACATATATGTATATATACTCAGATATATATGTATATGTATGCTGTGTATGCTTATCCACATAAACCACCCACAGACAGTAGCCTGATCCGGGTCAGAGCCTGGCTGTGGAGCTCCATAGCCAAAGCGTCAAGTTGTGAAGCTGTGTGCAAAAAATCATTAACACGCACACCCACAAGATGGAGCCTTAAAAGGGGTGGGGGAGGGGGCGGAAGTGGTGGGTAAATGGGTAAGCATTGCGTTGTCTATGAAACGCCACTCTTCACACTGTTACAGTTGCCCCTTACTCTACCCTTCTGCTTGCTCTTTCACACATCTGCATGCTATCTCTTTCAGTGCTGCTCAAATTACTTGGGTTTTTACATGCGGCAGTGAGGCACATTAACACTGTAATGTGCAAAATGTGTGTGCGGGTGTGTGCGTATCTCTATATATACATATATACATATATATATATATATATATATCTGTATATCTGTGTGTGTGTGGGTGAACTGAAAACAACATGGCGGCAACATGGGCATCCAAGTCATTGCCATGCATAAAGAGTAAGAGTTGGTTGCATGAAGCAGTGAGCAGTCAAGCGGGAAGAAGGCGACAGAGACGCAACCGTAGCAGGACCCATAGCTGAACGCTGCTGCTACTGCTGATGCTGATGCTGATGCTGGTCTGGCTGGTGCTTTGGGGCGCCTGTGGGCGGCTCAGATACTTTTAGTCAAGATTAATTGTTATATATTAACATGGCGTCGAGTTACTGAGTCTGCGAAAACGAGCTATTTACAAGCTATTTACAAGCTAAACGAAAGTTGACTTTGCCTCAACAACTCTCAAGCACGGACGGTGGATGGACGAACGAGGGGGGAACAGGCGAACTATGGTTTGCTGTAGGCAACATCTACTTAACTGCAACCAACACATATCAAAGCCACCCACTAAAAGTCTGGCTACTTTAATAAACAGTAGCTGATATTTTGGCCAATATTTAAGTAGTTGTTGTAAACTTTAACCCATGAGATTTCATTGCTCTTTCTCTCTCTCTGCATACTCTTTATGGCCTATCTCTTGGACTAGATTTATGTTTACCCATTTTCATGTTTTATCATCAGCTGCGGCATCGAATTATTTATGAAATTTGCCATGTTACTCATACGTTTTTCTGTATATGAAAAGGGTTCACATTCTGCCACTCGCTGCCCATTTTGCCATTTGAATTATGAGACTGGGGTTTTTGTGGGTTATGTCGGTTATGTCGGTTATGTGGGTTATGTGGTGCAGCCTCCTTCATAGTGTTTTGTGGCTTTTATCAAAACGGAATTTGTGTGTTGTAATATTTTGCATTAGAATGTGGTGTGAAGCGTATATTTATTTGATTTATCAGTTCTATATATATACATACATATATATATGTGTGTGTGTGTGTGTGTGTTTGGTTGTGGATCTTATGGCGCCGTCTGAGTGTGTAGCAACCCCTTTGGAAAGCTAATCACGTTATTGATAAGAAAAATGGCAGTGAGAAAGTAAAATTTATATATTATATATATTCCAAAAACCTAAACAGATTCTTGGCTAATTTAGCTATTATTCCTATTATATATGGCTATAAGTAACCGTTAAAAGAATTTTAATAGCCAATTGACTTGTTTTATGTTTGCTCAAAGCGCATATCATTAGCTGGAAAATCTGTTTTCTTTTTCAATTCGATTGCCTTGGGAACATATGTTTCACTTGCTGTAAACCAATTCTCTAATTTCAACCCTCTGCTAAACTCAAGCAACAACCCCCCCATTGCCATCCCCCTCTATGCTATCAATTTGACAACTGTCGCATATTGAACCGCAGACAAATTTGTCTACGACTTTAGAGATGAGCGCACAAGGGGCAGGGGATCGGCCAAAAGTATCTGCTACTAAGCATATTGACATCTTAACTGAATGTCAATACGGAAATGGTAAGCTTCCTTTTTATTTTCTTTTGCATCTCTCTCGCACACACACACACACACAGTATACATATATATATATAAAGCGCTTTGGTGTAACGTGCGTCCCGCCACCCACATTCAACGCGCTGTCACTTTTGGGCGCAAATTTCGCCATTTCCACCCTCGCTAATGTGCAAATAAAAATGTTAAAAGGGTCCTGTAGCACTCAATTACACGCCCCGGTGACCATTTGCTTTGCCCCTCGCTCAATGCGAGCCTGACTCCCACCACTCCGTGAGCTTTTGCCTTGTTCTAACCAGAACTGGATCAGGATGCGGCTCAGTGTGCGTGACTTGCCTTTGTTTGTCTCTGTGTATATGTATATGTGTATGTGTGTGTGTGTGTGTGTGTGTGTGGTAGTAGGAAAACATTATGGCGCGCGAACGGAAGTTGCCATCTTGTTGATGGCAGTTAAAGATAAGCAAAAAAAAAAAATAACGAAAGAAAGAAGCAAAAAAAAACGAAGCTTTAGAATGAGTTTATCTTTCGTCTTCTTTTTACACTGTTTTTCCATTGAGTTTTCCATCTCTTTTGCACTGTTTTTATTTGCCTGCATTTTATGTTATTTGTTTGTATTTTCTCTATCTCATTCTCCCTCTGCCTCTTGCTGTGTTTTCCATTCCCTTTAACAACGCTTAAGTTTTATGGCCTTTTGTTTTGTTATTTTACAACGGTTTTTTCTACTTTTCCTTTGCTTTTTTGTTTCTTTTCTGTTCTAATTTGCAATTTTGTTAGATCTAAAGGAATGCTACTAGCAGAGGGAGAGGAGAGAGCTGGCTTGGGCTGGCAGTAGGACGCCTTAAAGCGGTTTTGTCATGTCATTTGGTAATTGGGTGGCAGCGGTTGGCACTTTATATATATATTTCGCTTTTTTTTTCTGTGTAGACAGTTGGCAACGCTGGTCAAGCAGCAAGCACACAGACAGACTTGGCATAGTATAGTGTATAAAGTATGGTATGGTGCAGATATGGTCACACTGTTGTGGGTGTGCCCGCAGTTTTTGGATGCCTAAAACCCACTCGATACATAACTCAAAATTCTGTATTAAAAACTTTGGCAAATATTTAAAAAAAAAAAAAGCAGAAAGAAACAAAAAAAAAACAAAAAACAAAACTCGAAAAATATTCCATAAAATTCACATTTTTACAGTTCGTAAACAAAGAAACTTCAACGCTGCCGCCACGCGATGCAAAGAGACAAAAAATAACGAGAGACATTTAAAATCAATAAATTATAATTAAATTATAACATAAACGTATGCTAATTTCCTTAACTTGTCCCAATCCACACACACACACACACACACACACACACACACTTACACACACATATATATAGAATATAATCTCCCCTGCGGCGTTTGTCGCATTCTCATTACAATTTCTGTCGATTTTCGATGATTTTGTTGTCGCTTTCAGTCGATTCCATTCGATTTCTTTATGCCCTTTAAAGCGTTGGCAGATTTCTTTGTGCCTTAACTAAAAATTGGATATAAATTATATATATACCTATATAATCCAATGTAATACACACAAACATATAAATGGTCACATATAAAGAAACTTTTCGTATACTAAAAAATTGGCAATCTCAGACAAAATATTCATATGAAAATCCCTTTCCAAAAGTTTTTTAAATCAATTTTAATAATAAAAAAATTAAAGAAGTTAAGGGTTTTTTATAGCTGGAACTACTCATTTAATACTAGACAATAATGTGTTGAAGGAAAACTGTGGAAATTTAATGAATTTTGTAGTAAAATAAATAAAGATATATCATCATGTAGTGTATATTTTGGCTTTTTTTTTTGCCTTGATACAAAGCTTAATATATTATAATATATTCGTAGTATATTCCCGATATTTTGGCAGGCAAAGAATTGATTGTTTTGCTTTATGCTAAGATACACATAGAGACAGCTACAGCCTATGAGCTGAAAGCAAACAAACAGCTCAATTATGTTAATAAGCTTCACGCCCATCCACGGCATTTGGCTAATAAAAAACCTCACACCAATACCATAATATCACTTCAACAGCAGAGTACACACACACACACACATACATACTGTCAGGCAATAAAGAATTACACTTGCCATGTGACACACAGCATCAATTCAGGCAGACAATTCCTCACCCACCCAGCCACCCAAGGACCCATCCGCTGGTTGCAGGTTGCCACCTTTCACCCTTGTTACCAGAAGCGCAAAAAAAAAAACTTCATTCAACACCAATTAGGGATGATCATCAGCAGCAGTGGCAGCAGCAGCAGCCAAGGTGGAAGTTGTAACTGGTGGGAGGTGGGAGGTTAGCAGGGTGACTGACTGACTGAGTTGTCGTCGGTCAACCCCCATTTTGTCATTTGTTATTGAGCCAACAAACAGGCAAAGCAGAAGCAGAAGAAGGGAAAAAAAAACACAGTTGACTTCAACTGCGACTCGACTGTGTCATAAATACGCTTGGGCATAGACAAACAATCAACAATTTATGCAAGCCAAAGAGTAGGGCGAGGGCAGACAGAGTGAGAGAGAGACAGAGAGAGAGAGAGAGACAGGCACACTTGAAAAGGGCTAGCCCACAAGCGGGTAACATTGAGGTGGTTGCCAAAATTGGTGGGAGATGCAGCGCATGTTAAACATGAATTATGAATTGTTATTGAGATTGAATGTTGTTGTTATTGTTGTTGTTGTTGTTGCTGTTGCTGTTGTTGTTGCTGTTGTCCCTGTAGATATATATCTATAACTGTTACTGTAAATGTATCTCTATGGTATATGCTGCATCCTGTCTGGCGTATCCTTGTAGTGTTCTGTTGCCTTACTCAACTCAACCAACACAACTTGGGCTATTGTATTCTGCGGTAATTTCATTGAAATCATGTTGAGTAATTGGTTGTCGCTACTACTGTGTGTGTGTGTGTTGGAGTGTGTGTATATGTATGAGAGAAGGCTGTAGTGCATTGGGGTGACTTGGCAGTTGCTAGGATTAAGCGACCGCTTTATGCGGTTTGTATTTATTGCCTTATCCCTCTAACCTTACGCCAACCCCTCCCCACCCACTCATGTAATTGTATTTGTGTTGGCATTATGCAACACATGTAACATATATATACATATATATATATATATATATAGAAGTAACGATATGTACGACGGGTTGGAAACTTGACACTTGTGCGTTTGCCCCACCCCACAGTCCGCAGCTCTTAGCCCTTAAGCCCCCTTATATTTGCCTCCTGCCCATTTACCTATTGGGCATTTTGTCATGGCCAAGTGGTTGTTGTTCTATTGCTGTTGCTGTTTGCTAATTTGGCCATAATTTGTGACTGTATTTTGTTTATTTAAGGCTTATGAAATTAATTTCAGTCAAAGTGACACAGCGCCAGCAGCAGTTAAAAGTTCTTTCTGGGTTTTTACATATGTTAACATTGGCCCAGAGGCGTCTCATTTAGGGGTTTCTTTTTTTTGGGTAATATGTAAATGTCGTTTGATATGATGATGGCTAAATTATGAAACCAGTTTTGTAAATCAATTACAATGACTTTTGTTTACGAATATATTATTGGCAAATTAGTCAAAGTCTCCAGATGTTGTCAATAGCTTCAGATTTCGGGAATAACTTTTGCATAGAATGCGGACAGCTCTCTAGAAGAGTGGCTTGATGCGATGCTTGCTAGAATCTAACTATTATATTGATTCAACATCTCACACACACACACTCTCTCATCACATTTATAGGTAGTTATTTCAGTTGCTTCATCTGCATTCAATTTCTGAGTCAAACTCTTTGTGTTGTAAAATGGTTAATCCGCTGACGTTGAATGCCACCAAGCCAGTTAGTAATACAGAAATGAAAATAAAAATAAAAAAAGTGCATTGATTTATAAGGCAAAGCATGAAAAGATGGCCAGACATACAGACATTTGAAATGGCTGGCAGCACCACCAGCGACGATGGCTCAATGAACAATGTGAACATTTCAAGCTCTTGTGGCATAAAGGACAAAAGATTTGGCCTTAGGCTCATTGGTCATTGGCCATTTACCAGTTGTTGTGGTTGTTGTTGTTATTCTTCTTCTTCTTGCATAGCAACATATAAAACGCACACTGAGAGCTTTCAAATGCAAATGGGCCTAAACAATTCAAGCCGTATCCAAGTCTCGGCTCAGCAATGAATGCCAAAGTATTCAACTACGACTAAGCCCAATGAAATGAATACAGACGATGCCATACAAGTGACTGTAACTGTGACTGTGACTGTGAATGTGCCTATAGCTCTGGCTGATGCTGTGGCTCTGAGGTTTAGGCCCAGACCGAGTCAAGACTCGTAAATTTGCAGCTTATTGGCAATAACTGCAAGTGGCTTGTTAACAATTTAACACGTCTTAATCGTTAAATTTGTGCTTGTTGCAAACCAAAGAAGAAGAAATAACCAATATATGTGTATATGCCTGTGTGTGTGTGTGTGTGTGCATGTATGTATTGTTTGTGTGTGTGTAGGAAACTAACTCAGACAGTAAATGCCAAGCGAATGACACTTTTGTAGGTGTGAATGCAGTTCACGAGAGTCCCAGTAAAAATCTGCATATAAAATTTAAGTTGCAGCCTCTTCACGAATGCGTTAAATGAATGCAAAAACCGGTTAGAGCTTCTACGAGATTCGATCAGTTTTAATAATGATATTTTCATGCGATCAACTTCCCAACCCAATACAAGTCGCAGTCGCCGCTGCTGCTGCTGCTGCTGCTGCTGCTGGCTTTGCAGTCAGCGTCAAACAAAAGACTTAAGTCATAAACTTTATGACATTTTGCAAAAATCTCGGCAAGAATGTCATCAATGAAACAAATCGATTTGTTTACATGGCATCTCCGTTTCCAATCCTGTTGCTTTTGGCCCTGTTCCTGTTTTCTTCTTTTTCTCTTTACACTCTTTTTACCACTTCTCGCTTCTACTCTTCTTTCTTGTTGTGGCTTTAGCCAATATCGATTTGACTCTTTTGGTCTTTCTGATCAGAATACCTACCGCTCCTGCTTACCTCATCATTTATGTTACTTACCTGTTGTTGCATGTTTGCTTTGTACACAATTCTCAGAAGATTTTAATCTTGCTCACTGCGCTTTTTAGTGTTCTCCTCAATTCTCCTACCTCCCCTCTCCACATTAGCATCTTTCTCTCGCCCACTGCTGCTGCACTATTCGCATGCTCTATGCCTGTAGAAACCTTTCTTTATCCTGTTTGAGTATAATGCTATTCATTTCACATTCACATCGAATAATCTTATTCATTTCATACTCAAATTGTATAATGAATTGAATCTAATACTAGATCTCAACAATTCACATTACATTCTTCATATGAAACGGGTCTTTCTCTATTAATATTTCAGCTTTTATACTATCTTATTAAAGGGTATCAATTGGTCGACTTTGTTTTTTTTTTGCTGTTGTTGTTGTTGTCTTTATGATGGCATTCGGTGTGGGGTTTATGACTTTTCGTGTCTGATAATTTTCTGATTTTAATGTGCGAAATTAAACATCACATTTTTCAACACGAACGTTTCCTGCGTATATCATAAAGTTTAGCACAAGGAAACATATCGAGTCAGAGAGCTATATCGTAGCTATATAAAGAGCAGTTGATATATACCAATGCTTTGGGTAATTTCAGTCAAAATAAAAGCTGTAGAAAGTGGCAGTATAAGGGAAGATAAGCTAAGATTTTCTTCTTCCATTGTATGTTAGTTTTCATCATGAGCTTTAAGCTGATCTACTTTAGTTTTTTTTTTATTGCTTTTCATATTGTTGTTTATCAGCTTAATCATATAACACTTTGAATGCATTCTTTTAGTAATTTTAAACCTTGTAATATAGCTATTTAGTATGCAAAAGGTTATTTAAGATATAGCCCAAGTTTGAGCTCCGATTCGCTTCTGATTGATCAACAATAATAAATAACAATATCAAACTACAAAACTTCAAATCTTATCATATCGAGAGTAAACTAAGAAAAAGAGAAAAACAGTTCAAATAACAACAACTGTCATCTAAATTCAAGTCAATATCTTAAACCATAGATCAGTCTTAGCCTTATGCTTATTGCACTTTAAACAGACACGAATACAGACATTACACTGCCGTTGAATAGTATACGCCAACCACATGCAAATGCATAAATTAGAGCATATATATGGAGGATAGATAGAAAAAAAAAAGAAACTCAATATATGTATCTATATATAGTATAGATATCTTGGCAGTTTCGATTCGATTTTGGGCGTAACTTGTATATAAACGCTGCTAATAACACATCTAAACTGGTAAACAAATTACCGTTTCAACATTTTATCAAAGGCATTCGATTTCAGTTAAATGTGTTTTCAACAAATTTTCATGCAAATGAGCTAAATGAATGAAATCCAATCATTTGTATGTTTTAGATGATATTAAAATGAAATGGCTATATACAGTTTCTCTCTCTCTCTCTTTCTCTCTCTCTCTCTCTCTGTGTCTTGCTGTAATAGTCTTTCTCTTAGACAGATGACCAGCATCCATAGACAATGCGTCGCGGCGGTCCAAAGTTTCCACTCAGTTGACACACGGGCGGGCTCATTTGTCGCAGCTGCCTAAGTTTATAATACTACTCGTAATATTATAAAAGAAGAAGAAAAAAAAAAAGTTTCCTAGTCATAAAAAGTGTCAAACTTCAACTCAATTGTTGTTGTTTGTTTGTTTTGGTTGCTGCTGCATAGAAATTTTAAATGAATACCCTGTGGGGCGTGAGGTATAAACTAGTTAGACGACTTATAGAATATCTAGAGGGAGAGACAGAAACTGTCTTGTATGGTAACTAGCTACAGGGTATTCAAGAGCTTAGCATTTGGATTTGATTTTGATATCGTTGCCGGAAAAGTCGTTGAGGTTCCAGCGCTGCTGGCATTGTTTAGATATTGATTTTCAAATAGAAAAGAAAGGTGTGACGACCTCTTTTGTTCAACATAAACAACAACCTGAGCAACCCGGCGATTTATGAATGAAATGTTTTTCTAGTAGATGACATAAAGTCTACTTGGTTTTCCCTTTATCTCTGATTTTCTTCTTTTATAGGGGGGAAAATCTATCTATCTGCTGTGCATATGAGTCAGCAGCAAAACGATTTGTATTTTTCCAAGCAACGTTTTGTTCAGTAAGTGTAATATTGTGACACTTTATATTGTATACAAAGGATTAGACTATATATATATATATATATGGTTGTATATAGTATATGGGATCAGTGTTAATGCTGTCGTAATGTTTCTATTTTACAAATTGTTGCCGCATTGCATTCCAATTAGTGTGGCCAAAGTCAAATTTTATGTTGCATTTATTACATAATTTTGTAGAAATTTTATGGCGCTGCGTGTGCGGCTCAAGCGATGTTTTACGAGCCAAGTCCCTCCAAAGGAGAAGCACTTGGTGGAGCTATAGGCAACTGACAGACAGACAGAAAGACACACAGATATACAGGCAGCTAGAGAAAGCGGAGGGTGTAGAAGAGTAGGGTCTATTTTCTTTGGGCTCTGCAGCTTTTTCCAATTTCAGTGCAGGATTAACAAGGATTTTGTTGTTGCTGCTTGAAGCGCTGCTGCCGTCTGCTGCTCCTCTTTCCATTTCCTTTTGCCTGTGACGACATTTTTCAATTAAGAAAGGATCACGAGGCGCTTAGTAAGGCAGTTTACTTAGTGTGTGTGTATAAGAGTGTGTGGGAGTGTCAGTAGATTGGCAGCTTTTGAAAGCTGCTGCTGCCAGCTTGAGTCTGTTTTTAATTAATTAGTACTTTCATTTGCTCAGTCCTTATACACACACACACACATACATACACACACACACACACTCAGATAGCTGCTGGCTGTTATCCTTTTGAGCAAAGTTTTGGCAGCTGCATTTATTTGTCGTCGTCTCTGGAATGCGGCCAAATCGAAGCAGTTTTGATGCAAAAATCATTTCAAATCGATTTTACTACAGTTGAAAACTTTTGCAAGAAAATTTTCTTTATTTTTCAACATTTTTTTTGTGTCTAAAAAACGCTTTTTAAACCAGTTTAAAACAAACTTATGTAACTAAATATTAAACAAGATTTTTTCTAGTTTTTATTTTTTTTTTATTGTTTTTACTAACTAATTCTAACAATTTTGCTAACAAAGTAACTAACGCCAATCAATTGATTTGTAACTGTGCCCGTGTAATAGCATTAATAGTTACATTTAGCAATAGTTAAAGCATCTTGAACTGTACTTTAAGCAGCAGTTAGTTGCTAATGCTTGTTCTTATATAATTCTTAAATAATTATTAGATACATTTATTGGCACTTACGTGAGCTGTTGAGAGCTACACATACATACATATATATGTATATATGTATATATCTATATCAATATCTATTTCCTTTTGAAAAGTATTTTATCTTTATTATAATTAATTAACTTGTTAACAGTTCTCTTGATGCAAATAATTGCCTTGTTGTTGTTAATTTTATATCTGTTGTTGTGCACTTCATAAACAATTTGCGACACTCGCTAGATAATTTAAATGTTGCCTGTTGCCTATTGCTGTTGCTGTTGCTGTTGTTGTTGTTGCTGCTGTTGCTGTTGCATATTAGATTAATTATAGTTGAGTGTGCAAATTATTATAAAATATATTAAAGACTCGACAAGTCCAAGTGCTAAGGTGAATGGCGAAAGAAAATATATAATAATACTAACTTATATTGAGATGAAAATTACGTTTATTTCTGAGCGAATTGCTGTTGTTGTTGCTGTTGCTGTTGCTGCTGCTGTTGTTGCTGTTGTTGCTGTTGTTGCTGTTGCTGTTGCTGCTGCTGTTGCTTTTGCAATTGAACCGTTCGAATGAACGTATGAACGACTGTTGCTTTGCCTGTCTGACTGACTGACCACATGGCGGCTACGTAATAATTAAGAAATTTACAAACAATTTATCACGTTAATTAAACGTTAGCAACAAACAGTTGTATATATATATATATATATGTGTGTGTGTGTGTATTTGTGTGTGTGTTGTTGCTATCAAAGTATGATTGATATATTGATACATTGGCAATGATCAAAATCATTTCACACGATCCAATGATTGAGCATACGTAAATCTCAGCTGTACTACAACTTGTTGTTGTTGTTGTTGCTGTTGTTATTATTATTGTTGGTTTTTTTTCTTTTTCTCTTATTTTTAACTGTAATTGCTACTTTTGTTTGTTGCTGCTGCCTGTTGCCTGTTTCTGTTGCTGCTGTTGCTAATTTGCCAACTACTTTAAGCTGATTGTGTGGCGAAAGCTGCCAAGTCAGAGCGCAGTTCGCAGCAACCAAAAGACATTGAACCTGGCCAATTGGCAATGGCAAGAGCAAATTGTTAATTTGTTAAAATGGTAAAATGCTAAATGAACTGAAGATCTCTTTAAGCCAATAATATATATGTATACAAATTATGTGCTAAAAATTATGATATTAAAATACTAAGAAAAAAAAAAAACAATATTTAAATTAATAATTTTAGGCTGTTTATGCCAAGCTAATTAGTGCAATAATATTGGGTTTATATATTAAATTTTATTTAAAATTATATATAAACAATTAATTTTGAGTATAATTAAATTATATTAGGACTAATTAAAGTCTTGCTGCAGCGGCTTATGCAATTTTCCTTGGAGAGCGAATTTTCACTTCAATTCTTTAAAAACGCATTTGGTTATAGCTTTTAGCACATATGTTTTAGATTGTTTATAATTAATTATAGCCATTCGATATATTATCTAAATTATATTGTACCTAGCAATTTATTTAATATCTCTCTTATGCCTCCTACCCCCCCCTCTGCTACTCAATCAATTGGCCAATCACTTGAGCTCTATTAAGTCTGCAGCAATACTAAATATTATCATCATCATTACAGACGCCAAATGCTTTTAGTCATCTGGTTTTCTATGCTTGTTTGTTTTTGTTTGTTTCTTTTGGCTCTTACACCACCCGCATATACATCCCCAGCCAACCCCTCTACCCACTGCATGCCCCTCTTCGATAAGCAATAGGCAAATCAAGCGCATTTTCAACATACCTTTTTGGTGCCTTATGGTCGATTCGATGCCTTATTGAAAGCTTATCGGGTCCATTTACATAAGATACGTTGGTAACCACAGGCACACACACACACTCAACGTGTATATGTGTGTGTGTGTGGAAGCAGCTGTACACAAAATTGTTGTGCGATAAAACTAATGAAAATGCCTTTTCTAATTGCACATTAGGCAAAGTGAAATGATTTTTCGTGTAAGTGGTAAATATACTTGGATAGTTTCATCTCAAGTGCAGCTTCTGTTTGTATTGGTAAAGGTATGTGTGGTATCAGGGGGTGGGGGGAGTAGTACAGATAGCACGTGGTGGGTGTGTGTGTGTGTGTGTGTGCATGTGAGTTGCTGTTAGACAAACGTTTTGATGTATCGTGTTGTGCTTTTTACGCGCCACTGCGTTGCCCATTAATTTTAATTTGTAAGCCGCACTTAACAGTATAAAACATAGAGAGAGAGAAAGAGAGAGAGAGAAGGATGATTGCCATAGAAAGGGAAAATTGAAAATAAAACAATGTAAAAAAAAGGAATAAAGTAAAAATCAAAAAAGAAGACACAAGGCAATTGCACACAATCATTTTCAATTGAATGTCATTATGTGCAATTTGTCAACAATGTCCACAAAACTCACTCAAGCGTGTGTGTGTTTGTGTATGTGAGAGTGTGTGTGAGTGTATATATATATGCTTGATTGTATATATTGTTGTGTTATACTCTATTATGTTGCTGCTGTGATTTGCGCTATGCAAATGACGTACCTCCTCCAACTACCAATTCTAACTGCCCCACGCACACACACACACAAACACACCTACCTGCCACGCCCCCAGACACATTAGACTGTTAGTCAACTCCCTCATTGCCGTCATGTTCATTATTTATTAACGTTTATGTTGTTGTTGTTGCTGCTGCTGATGTTGCTGTTGCTTTTACTTCGTGACGAAAAGTGATTGAAAGTAAACAATAAGAGCGACACTCGACGCCAGATTTCAGCTCTTTCGAGGCTTTACTCAGGATACCCTGTAAGAGTTTAACTAAAATTTGATGCAATACATAAATCGTATAGGGTATACTACAGGGTATAAGTGGCATGTGCTACCCTATAGCTCAGCAGCAATGTACCTTTAGCATCCGCTGAGTACAGGCATAGCTTGGACTTAAACCAAGGACTCGTTTTAGCTGAGTATCAGCACATCTAACACAGGGTATGCACTGGTTGTATAGACCTTTCACTGCCAATTTTTCTCTGCTTTTTTCTATTTCTTTTTTAGCTCTTTTTTTGGTGTTTCGTTTGGGCCTTTCATTTGGCTAACAATTTTGTACTTTGCGTTTTGTTTAGCTGTTTGCTAAATTGGCCAATTGCGATTGGTAACAGCAGCAAACAATTTAATTCAATTAAATATTTCTTTTTTGTTGTTATTGTTGTTGTTGTTGTTGTTGTTATTGTTTACGTTGTCGTTTGTTATTTGGCGACAGTTGTTGCCGTCTCGCCAATTGTTGTTGCTGTTGTTGGTGTGCAGACAATTGTTTTATTGGAAATTTGTCACACTGTCATGTATATTTTATACAGACGATTGTCAGCAGAGAATGAAACAGAAAGAAAGAGAGAGAGATAGAGAGTGGGAGAGAGTAGAATCTATCAGCCATTTCCCTATGAAAATTCAACGTAAATTATTTAAAATTTATATGTAAAATGGCAAGATAATTAGATGAAATTGCTTGGTAAGAGTAGAGAGAAGAGGTAGATGTAGTAGGTAGTACAAAGTAATTTCTTTTTGTGTATATATTTTTACCAGGTATTACCTCATTCGTTGTTGGCTTTGTCAGGTGCTTTAAAATTCATTAAAATTGGCTTGTAATTGGCGCTTGTTTGGCTAACAGCTTACAAGTTGGCAGCAGCTGACGGAAATTTTGTAAACAAAATTAATTCAATTGAAATGGTAAATTTTACTAAATGTGTATTATTCCAGGTGTTACACCGATTATCTATAATAAGTATAAGAATTTTCAATTTTAATTTTGAATACAAATTCTACTGAGAATTTTGAAAAGTGCTTCTTCGGGGTATACTCAACGGGAAGGAAAATACTTAAAGCCTAATTAATGTTTCCTACAAATCTATATACGTACAGTATATACTTGATATTAATGAACTCCATTTGGCAGACTTCCGTTACACATGCTGATTCTTAGGAATACCTTTAACCCCAAGTTCAAACCTGCATAACCCTAGTAAAACCTTACTGATCAGCACATGTTTCATTCAACTGAATTTTGGGTCACAGAACCAACCCAGAGTCAATGTTTCTTTGCTGTTTGTTGTTGTCTGGCGCTGTACCTAATTTGTGTAACATGGAGGAAACAAAGAGAAATATTGACTTCCATACTTCCATATAAAAACACCTGTGGTGTCAATATTTCAACACTGCCAGCGGTGTTGAAGCTCATCAGTTGAAGTGTAGCCTTTGATTTGTTTCTTTCTCTTTCTTTATGTATGTATACTTATTTGGCTCTTTATCTCTTTCTCCACTTTATTGTTTTATTTCTAGCGCAGACAATCATTTGATTTATTGGTGAGTTTAATTAATCAACAAAGTTATGAGTCAATTTTTTGTTTTGTTTTAACAATGAGAGACGATCGTCTGCCTAAAATGACTGCAAATTAATCACATGGCTTCACGATCCCTCAGCTAATTCCTCTGTTACCTCAGCTTCCCCCTTGACTGACTGACTTACTGACTGGTTGCTTCTGCTGGTTGCTGATGACGAACTAACTGACAGTTGTTTGACATACCCCAGTCAGTGGCACCCCGGGCACAAAAACAATTAACTCAATCAAAATGCAAAAAAAAAAGAAAAACAAGAAGAAATCCAAAAAATAAACAAAAATAAGATGAAAATAAATACAAAAAAAATAACCAATAGAAAAGGTGAACTTTAAATACTCTTTACAAACAATATAGCTAATTAATAATCTCACAAAAATATATTATATATAAAACTCAGCTTAACTCTGATCCTTACTCAATTTTTGTGTCTGAATCGAAGCCAATTTCATATAAAATTAAGTTGCTTCAAGGGGAGACAAAAGTTTGTTAAGAAGAATCCAGTAGAGAGTGTAGACTGGTCTTCCCATAATCAATATACTCTACTGCTTAATACTCTACTTGTACCCTAATGTCTCTAAAGATGATAATGATGATGTTGTTGTTGATGATCATGTTGCAGACTTTGCAAGTGGGTGCAGCATATGGTCATAAAATGTAATATAATTAAAAGGTAAAATTGATGTAACAATTGTAAGAAATGAGTTGTTTCTGCTGCCACTGCTGCTGCTGTGTGCGTGTTTCTGTTGCTACACCGTAATAGCAACAGTTGCTGCCAATTGGCAATAAGTAGTTGCTGTTTCTGCTGCTGCTGCTGCTGCTTATGTTGTTGCTGTCAGCCAAGTTGACATTTGTACATTGTAAATGTTGACACTTTTACTCGTTTATGCCACACACAAAGTTTTTGGTTAAGGGGCAGCCAATATATACACTCCAATACACACACACACACACATAAATAGTGAAATGATCTTGTTACATTACATGAATGATCACCGTAAATTGGATGTTGCTGCTGCTGTTGCTGTTGGCTAAGTGGAATGAGGAAATGCATGCAAGTTGTCGCCTGGCTGGCTTGACTTGACTTTACTTGACTTCAGTTCAGTTCAGTTCAGCTTTTCCCCCAATCCTTAAGAGAAACATACAAGTAGACACTATCATTGGCACCTCTCAGTTCTGATTTTCCTTATACATTGCATGAGAAACTTGACTGATGAGGCCCGCTTTATTTATAGTCAGCGGGTATATTGACTGGGTGTGCGATCGTGAATGAATGACTTACTGACTGAATGAGTGAATGATGAGCAAATTTATCGCAGCATTGTGTCAACTTTTGTGTGGTATGTTCTATGCGCTATGTGTGTGTGTGTGTGTGTGTGTGTGGGCCAATTGCCTGAAGTAACTCTGCCTTGTCTCTGCCGCCCTCCCACAATTTGAAACTCTGTCTGACACCGCATGTTCTTTTGACAGTCGTTTAATTATTTGGCTTGATTGTTAGTTTTGGCCTATACAACTTTAACATATATATATAGAAATTTCATTCATGTTTGCTTGTGCTTATTTTGGTTGTGCATGTTTCATGTCATACGTCTCTGTATGTGTGTGTGTATCACATCATTGACACGATCCTCAGCTGCTGTAAGTGGTCGCCTTTGTGATATTTTAGACTTTTCTTTTACTTGGAATTCTGTTCAAGTTATTCAAGCTCTTAATTTGTATTATATTATAGATATTGGCAGATTTTATGGCATATATATAATATATATATATTAACATATACGTATAGTAACTCTGACAGTTTTTGAACTCATTAAACTGACAGCAATTGCATTTTGTTGAGCTTTAAAATGAAAGCAACTTTCTTTTAGCATAAGTTACATAGCAGTCAGCTTTTGATTGTGAAGCGGCCAGGATGTTTTTTGGGCTTTTTTTTGTGACCCAAGTCGCAAAGCAATTTGCTTTTAGGCAATTAAATAAAAACTGATATACCCAAAGTTTTAGAGCTGTCAGCTTTTATTCAGATCCTTTCTCGACTCAATAGAAATACTCGTTTTGCCTTAGGGGAAAAACTATACCATCAAGGTTACCAATTAACTTTAGCAATTATAATAACTTAATATCGTATATTCCTGCTGAAATGAACTCGAAGCTTAAAATTATCGTTTAGCCTTCTGTTGATTTTCTCACGCTGTGGTACATCAATGCGCTCCCAAATCGACTGTAGTGGAGGTCTTCTGGTCATCTGTCTGGCTACTCCTTTTGCCGAAAAGTGAACGTTTCATTCAGTTGTTGCCGCCGTCTCAGCGAAAAGCAACAGCAATATCAGCAACAACAACAACAATAACATAATGCTTGACTGCCAACGCCCACAAAAGTGCTCTTCCTTTTGGTAGAGACCCCCAAGTATCGGCAATGTTATTCTATACTCGAAACCTCCTACCAACATATGATTGATGGGCATCTTGCGCACAAATTAACACCGGAATTACTCGTACACAGAGCTTTAACTTAAGGTTGACTTTGGATGTTGGATGAGATAGCGTGGCTATTAGGCCAACTCCACCCTTGAATGATGCGCTGGCATTTGAAATTATGCCGACATTCAATTAGGTCTTTTGGCCAAGCAAAAACAAAATGCCGCTAATGCTTCAACTTCAGTTTCAGTTCAACTCGCAGCAAGTTGAGAGTTAATGAGACGACGACGACGACGGCTGCGACTGCCATTGCGACTTGCCCCAAAGCTTTTCAATGTGTATCCATGAGTTTCGTGTGAGTCATTCGAACACGTTAATTATGAATATGCAACTAAATCATTACATTTTAAGCCAGTGTCAAAGGCACAGCTGGAGCTAAGGCTGAAGCTTGAGCTGGACCTGAAGCTGGATCTTGTGCAAAGCTCTTGGGTTCTGCTTCGCTCTGTTTGGCTCATTTGATTAATCGCAAAAGGTGCGAGAAGCGCAGAAAAAGGTTTCTCTTCATACGCTCGCAGTTGTCGCATATAAAAAAATTCTTTTGCACTGGAAAAAAAACTATAGAAACTATTCTTAAGTCTTACTTAAAACCCACTTAAGCTGATAGAGTTTGCAGTTTCTGAGCTCCATTTATGTTACGGCCAATTTAAGAATTACTCTAATTAACTTTAGTTTTATAGAACTTTGTTTTCTGTGTATTGCATGGACTGTACTCCGATCCCCTGTTAATTACCCATATATATATATAGCAGCAGCAGCAGCAGCAGCAGATAGAGTCCAGGGTTCAGTGGGCAGACGCGTGCTAAAGGCGTGAATACCACCGTCAACAGGCTAGCACCTGAGAGCCTCCAGGATCGGCGCACTGAATTATTGCTGAAATATTTGCTGATTTATTGGCTGAGATGTTTTGTATGTTGCAATGTTTTGTATGTTGTGTTGTGCTGTGTTATACTGTGCTGTGTTGTGTTGCATTTGGCACGCCATATTCAGTCTTGTATGCGTGTTTAGGTGTGCACACTGCACGTTCTTGTCCGTCCATGCAACTGCTGCAACCTTGTTGCAATTAGTTTTTGCATCACCACCCAGCGAGTGAAGTTTCTTTTTCTTTGTAACTCTTTCTGTTTGCAGTTCTTCTTTTTGTTTTTATTGCTGTTGTTATTGCTGTTGTATTTGTTGTTATTATTGCTGTTGCTGTTGTTGTTGTTTCTCTCTCTGTTTCTGCGGATGCCACATATCAGCTTACGGCTCAACCTTGAACCGCCAAAGTGTCCAAAGTGGTTGGTGGCGAGGGGCATTAAATCAACTTGGCAACTTCCAGTTGCAACTGAGCCAACTAACTGAGGCAAACTTCCGTGTAATTAAGTGGCATTCACAATGCCCCACCACCCATTGTGTGGCGAGTTACAGACTCAAAAACTCAGTTTCAGATTCATATTACGATTCACAAATCCAAGAGTCAACTCAACTCCTACTTCAAGACGACTCCACGAACGATTTGTGAAAGCCCAGACAAGCGTATGCACATGGTTTCAACAGCCAAAGTTATACTTGCCTTCCCCTCTCTAGCGCCTCCACTTGTCTGTATCCCAGTCTTCGTATGTCTTCTCTGTCTCAGTCTGGGCGCCAGTTGCTGCAACAAAAAGATATACCAAATATGATAAATTGGGCGCTAACTTTATTTATGCGCCTGCGCTGCAACACACTGGTTGCAAAGCCAAGCTAAAGTGTAGCTAACTTGCAGCAAGTTGACTCTTGGCCAGTTCTATCTAACTAAGCCATATTCTATTCAGCAGTCAGCAGTGACTGGCCTGGTTTGCCAGTAATTTGAAGCCATTTTGGCCAAAGAAATAAAGTTGTCAGCTGCTCCTTCACACAATATGCAAATGATGGCCACAGCCATAGCTACAGCCACAGACAATTCTCTTCTGGACCTCCAACTTTAACTTCATCCTCTATTCGAATTTCTGCTTTGGCTGTGCTAAGTTTTGGTACGTGTCTTTATAAATTGGACTATCGTGCTTCAATGTTAGTTGCTGAAAAGTTTCTAGAATTTCAATGCCAGTTTAATCGATGTTTGCCACGATCTTCTGTTACTCTTTTTGTAGTTTCTTGCAGCCGGTTGCCACACACAGAAATGGCAACAAACAGAAGCTGCGGAAGTCTTTAAGGCTAATGAAACGGGTTACGGGATTCATTGTACGGGTTACGGGTTACGGGTTACAGGGTACTCTGCACAAAATCCAGTTTTTATAACTAGTTGGCAACATGATTGCAACTTAAGATACAATATGTAGAGAACAGTTTTAAATCGCTGCAAGAATTAATAACTTTATCATGGTAATTTGCTACACTTTATGATAAACTGAATATCTGGGTCAATCGAATCATCATTTTCAATTCATTTCGTATACATTTTTCTCTTCTATTTTTATTTAAACTTAATCAATGTAATTTTATCAAACTTTTAATAATAATTACTATAATAAGCCATGAAATCAATAAGTACACTCATCGTACAGCTCATTAATCAATGTTTCCAAGACAGTTTCTAATGGCTAATTGATTTCATATGATAAATTAATAAAACGAGTATTTTTTGCATTATTTAACAATAACAATAAACACTTGCCAATATATATATATATATAAATGTTTATATAATATACGAAATTGAGTTAAAAAAATATTGAAAATATTGAAAGCTTCATATACCTAATTGATATTAAAGTAAAATTTCAGTATAAAATGAGTCAGATTTAAGCTTGATTAATTTATATACAATGTCTCTGTCCGTTTCTACAGTTATTATGAATATAATCTTATTTATATATTTTATTTTAATTTATTTATATATATATTGTATATTTTTTTTTAATTTATTTTAAATTGTTTTATTTTTATATAATTATTTTAATTTATTTATTTAACATATTTATTTGTTTTTTTTTTTAAATAATTAAAATAATTTTATATATTATTATATTTATTTTATTTGATATATATATTTTATTTTATTTATTTTGAATTGTTTTATTTTTATATAATTATTTTATTTTATTTATTTAACATATTTATTTATTTTTATTATTTTTACACGTATTTCAGAATTTATATTATTGTTTTATTTTTATTTTTTTTAAATAAATAAAATTATTTTATATATTATTATATTTATTTTATTTTATATGTATATTTTATTTTTTGTATTTTATTTATTTTAATTTATTTATTTATTTTTTACTTTATATATATACATATATATATTTTAATTATTTTATTTATTTTATATTTTAATTTATTTATTTGTGTTAACTTTAAAATGTGAAAATTCAAAATGAATATAATTCAAAAAAATAATATACATATAATACACATATATATATATTTTATATATTAGGGTTATACCTATCCATAACTCATATGGAAAACTCCATTAATGTCAAGAAGCAAACACATAAAGCAAACCCTTTAGAATAACTGACCAACTGACATAATGTCAGTCAATATGGTATAGAAAACTACTAAATATTGCTATAGCTATCGATTGCCATTAAAATCGATCATTAACGCTGTTAATTTGCTTTGCTCTGTAGCAACTAGAGATAGAGAGAGCGTTGATGGCAACGCAACGACAATAAAAGACGTCGAAAAGGGTGCAAGAGGCATAAAAATTAAAAGCAAATTACAAGTTACCAACAACCAAACAATTTTCTAACAATAACAACAACAACAATAATAATAATAGGAATAGTGACAGACGTAACAACGTTAACTACAGCAGCGCCAGTTAACTCGACAATATTAGCGCAATGTTCGAATGGGTTTTTCGGTTACATTCGATCAATTGACCCACAACCAACTGAGCTGACCAAGCGCAACCTTTTGTCACTCTATAGACGCACCTACTATATAGATATACCATTTTATATATATAGTAGTATTCATAGTGCATCTGTACTATTGAAGACGAGCACTTCCGTTTAGCATTGAAGCGCAACCGTTTCGATATTCCATCCAAAAATTGCCTTTGGAACAAAGAGTCACAAAAGAGTTGAACTCTATGGATAGAACAATTTTAGTGCCTAATGACGCACGGTAATGAAGTTGCCGTCACAAACCCCTTTAACACCAGCTCAGGTTGGATAGCTAGGGATGTGCGTTAAATTGATTTATGAGGCACGAATTGAGCACGAAAATATTTCTATATTGCATATTAAATTAGTAATGTACTTGAAACATATAATGAATGTAAGACTATATAGCTAAATTTCTCACAATTATATAGATAATATGACGTTATAGAATAGTTCACACAGTTTAGTTAGTTTGTTTGTTTTATAATACTTTTTAGCTTACGAAAGTTTCTTATAGATTGGCCATCTCTATCGATAGCACGAGCATATCGAATCGCACCAAACCCCTTTTTTTTCGCGCTTGATGTATCGTTGATTTGTTGCTGCTGTTGATGGGTGCTAAAAATCGTCACAGCTGTGCAACATTTCGAATTGAATGACTTAATGTGCAACATTGTGTCATCAATATCCGTTCCATTCGATGTACTATTGTTGTTGTTGTTGCTGTTGATTTTATATACTCAAGCTTGTAGTGCAGGCTAACCAACTGCCCGTGACAAAAGTGTGAATTACGCTGAGCTTGAACGCCCACTTATTGTAGTTTATAGGCAGGGGGAAGTCACTACACTTCTTCTTACCCTTCATCTTCCCCTTCTCCAACAATGCTATCCACATCACAACATCCACCCACTGTCAACGCAGTCAGTTTGTTGAGACATTGGTCTTATTTTTTTTCCTTCGTTTTTTGTTCTTTGTCTCTTCTCGTTTTACCAATTTGTATCGTCCCTCTGCTAATCCTTCACTTTCGTATCGTATATGAGCGTCGATTTTTCGTCTTCTCTGAGTGACATTTGACAGTCAGTCAGTGTCAAGTCATCAATATGTACTTAGTACTTTGCCTTATAAGCCATGACCAGAGCATTGAGACATGGCTTTGAATCTCAACGAGGTCGCAACCTCTTCTAAACCTCCCTCCATCTCACTCTCTCTATGTCTTTATAAAGACTTTGTTGTGAGTGTGTGTGTATGTGTGTTGCCTTCTAATCCCTATGTAAATCTGTCAAATTAGATGCGATTACTCTGAAGTGCAAAGTAGTTCTTAGCTCTATCGCGCCTTCTAAAGGTGCCGACCGTCGACAGCGCGACTTTAGGCATATGGATTTTGATTCTAATTTTGATTTTGATGTTGATTTTGATTTCTGTTTAGAATTTCGTTTTCAGTTTGACTTTTTGATGACAATTTAAGTGTCTATAAGTAAAAGTTATGGAGAAAGTGCTTTCTCAGCAACGAATTCTTATATATACTTGGCCTTTACTTTAATCCCAGCAAAACTAATTGCTTGAATCAGGCTGAATTTATAATCATATAAAGCAGTTAGTTTTTTATCCCATAGGATTCGTTCACACGCCTTATAACCCAAACATTCAACATCAATTTGCACAGTTAATAAAATATAAATTTCATTTAAATTAATTTACAAATTCCCACGTATTCTGGCCATATAAAAAACTAGCTTAAAACTAGTCCTACCCCACTGAAATTTTAAGTTAATACCAAACAAATTGCAGGCGCAACGAATCTCTCGAAAAAAAATTTGAATTGAAATCTGGCGATGAGCCTGGCACACGTCCTGACGAAATCTATTCAATTTGTCGGCGTATGCTTAGCAATTTGCAACGCTAGTTGCGACCCTCGCACATATAAATATATATATATATAATATATTGTTAGACTGCCTCATCATTAACATTATTATCATCATCATCATAATGAGCATCATCATCATCATCAGCGTTGTAGTAGTGGTCGCAGTTTCAACATTGTCTGTCCTTACTTCCGATACGTCCTGAATCCTCCTGTATCGTCTACACTCAGTCCTTGATTGTCGATATCATAATGACACTATTCGGCGATGCGCAACTGTGACAAAATTAATTTTCAACTTGACTGCATTCGGGAAAGCAGCAGCCAGTTAGAGGGTGTTAGAGGGTGTTTGTATATGTGTGTGTGTTGATGATAATGAGACCATAGATAACACAATTTTATGTTACCGAATTTTACAAATAGTTGCGCGAATTGTGCGCACACAGCGCTTGGTTTGGTGTATCCCTTTTTTGCGCCCAACTTTCCCTGTACGTCCTGTAGCCTGTATCCTGGTGCAAAGCACTCACAAGTCAACAGCAGGACTATCCATATATATATATATATATATATGTATATATATATATATCCACCCCTTTTGCTTTTTTGTTGCTGGTTCATCGTTGTCGTGGTTGTGGCCGGTGGCCGGCGGTGGCTATCAGGAAAATCAGAACCACGGCTGACGGCGTCGTTACCACACCACACCACACCACACCACACCATACCACACACACCATACACACACCACACTGACAAATTGTTCCGCTAAATAAATCACGATTCATGATTATCGCCATGAAATCGAAATTTTCTGCTTTATTTTCCATGTCTCGGGCAAAAGTTATCTAATACGCTTTAAATATGTGACCCAATCCTACACTTACCCCTCCGCCAAACCCCTTCCCAGTTGCTTTGAATTGGACTGTGTGCGACGGCTTAACGAGTAGCTGAATTATTGATTTAGGCTGGATTAGTTTTTGGTATGGCAGTTTATTGGGATGATTATGTTGAAGAAGTTTATGGAATTATGAAGTTATAACAGAAATTGAAGTAAGTTAATTTCAGTTAGTAATCATAATCATCTTTATAATCTTCGGAGTTCTTGTGATTTTTGATTCTTGTTATAGTTGAAATGATGAACAAAGCAAAGCAATTGAACCTTTGATCAAAGTAGGAACATATAAAGATGTTGCATTGTTATTTGTTTAGTGGCAAAACCAAATGTTAATTTAAGGTTCAACAAAGTCAACTAATTTCTTTGAAAGATTTTCTTTTTACTTTTCTAACTGCAATTAACTTTTGCCTTCAATAACAAGGCATAAGGTTAAGTTATACTTTTCTATACACATCAAAATCAAATCATATCAAGCTCAACCACTGACAAATCCTGAGAAAGTCAAAGCCAAAGTCACCAGAAACAATGCACAATCATCAAACACAACCCTGCTCTTAGGGTTGCTCTGCAACACAACACAGAACAAAAAAAAACAAACCACAAAAAGAAGAAGAGCCAGCCTCTTCTCCCTTGTCATATTTGCTCATTTAACGGACTGACACATCAATGTCAAATCAAATTCAGGCTGTAACCAAAGTGAAACCAGCCTTAGCCAATTGCCAGCCAGCTACAGCCTCAATCACCAAGGGGGAGGGGAGAAAAGCGTAGAGGAATACAATACAACGGAACAACAGAAACAAAAAAATGTGTCATTGTCATCAAATTGCAGAGCATTTGATTTGGAAAACAAAAAGCCGTGCCAGCTAAAAACATGACAGCTAATCTAACGGCAATTATAATGCCGTAACATAACGGTCTGCCAGCTCCCCAGTCCTTGCCCCTAGGCATCTGTGGCAGATGCATGTGTGGTGTGGCAGAAGAGAAACCTCAATTCATCTAATTGAACTTAAGCATAACGAATGACTGAGGTACTGGTACTGGTAGCCGATTCTTCTCAACTCAAACAACAACCCCGAGTACTCCTAACCAGCATCATTTTGTGGCAATTCCCAGCATTCCCAACACTTCGGTCATACCCCATAGAAGTTGTATTTTTTTTCCTTTTTTTTTCAGCTAACAAACAAACCTGTCAAAACTGACATGACAAGCGACATATCAAAGCAAATCAACAGTCGCTGTAATCAGCGCTTTGTAGGTGCGTGCGGGGGTCATACAGTTGGTGGAAGTGCAACGGGGGTGTGTGTATTTGTGTGTGTGTGTGTGTGTGTTGGTATATGTGCTGGTGTGATGCCATTTATGGAGTGATTTCCAGCATTTGACACTTGACATGCATATGAAAATTCTGACACGTCAACGCGCGGCGCTTTTACACGCCAACACACACACATACACACACACAATACACACACAACAACACACCCAACACACACACACTCTATATAGTATTGACCGCACTTCGTTTGTAATTGGAAACGTTACTAATTTCTTTGTGCAGCTCCGCTTTTGTTTTATAATTCTTCACTCAATACACTGAAAGAAAATGTGTAATTAATAAGGGAAAAAAGTGGGCAAATACTATATAATAAACAGATCCGTTACATTTAATAATGATTATTCAGATATCATATATATTGGTATAAAAATAATCATTTTATAGAAAGTTAAAGGAAAGCTTCTAGTTAAGATTGAACCAGATCGAGGAATTCACGAATGATTACAACGATTCATATTCTCATTCATTTAAATCCTATATTATAAACAGATCCTTTACATTTATTGATGATTATTCAGATTCATATACAAGGGTATTAAGATAATCATTGTATAGGTAATTTAAGTAAAACTTGTAGTTAAGATAGAACCAGATCATATTCTCATTTATCTATATATCAAAAAGTGTTGATACCATTCCTTGTTCTACAGTTTTGAAGTTCTTATTATATAGTAAATCGTTTGTATATCAGTATATATATTCGATATGATTTGGTATTGGTTTGTCATAGCATCGGACCACTGTGCGCATTTGGAGAAAGGTAAAGGCTGTGCCCTTCATTGGTATGGGAGCTATGGTTGAATTGAAAGGAGAAGGGAAGGTGAGAGGAGGAGGGCGTGTTGGCTTCAGTTAGACATCAATTTTGATTGACGCGTTTGACAAAAGTGGCGATTATATTGTAGTATAACGCGCATTTGGTCGGTCTTCTCCTCAGATGTTTGGCATTAGCCTCTGGCTGCCATTTGTTTCTGTCTTTCTCTCCCTCTCTATCGCACTGTGTGTCTCTGACTCTATATTTTATTGTAAGTGGTAATTTAACTGGTAATTTCAATATCGAGTGATTGTGACAGACAGCAGACAGGGCTTTATATATATATAAGAAATCATATATATATATATATTAGCTGACAATTGTTGGCGGTGTTTTGCTTTGTGAAGCTTTTGCTCACTTTGCATATCAAAGAAATGTCTAAAGAAAGTGTCAAAGTGCTGGCACAAATTGATGACCATTGTTAATGCTCTTATTGTGGGTGGTCCGACTACATCGTAGGTAAATTACCTTTATTGATTATAAGCTATAATATATACAATACATATATTGACATGATTGATTAGAGTTGTATTTAGTTATACCTAATGTTTACCTCAAAGAAATAAGGAAAGTTGTATGAAAATTAAACTCGAATTGATTATGGTTGAACGTTAAGCCATATTTTAATAATATTTACTTATTAGAAAAAGCATAAAGAAAACAAAAATCAACTTTTTTATTATTAGTAAAAGTTAAAAAAATATCATATGATTCCTAAGTATTTTACTGAATGTTCAGTGTGGTGCTTCACTGACAGTTCGCCTCGGGCTGTCGCTACAAATGCCAGTTTAATTTGTTACAATGCGTTACACTGTGGCAGTCAAAGAAGAAGTCAAAGGAGACTCTCGACTCTGTCCGATTTAAGAGGCTAAGACTGTCGTGTCTGCCACAACTTGCTACGCATTCCAGAAGCTGAACAAAATCTCTACACCATGTTGGCGTTTATCGGCTGACTGCGCAACAGCGTGAATGACATGGTGGACACAGAGACAGAGCAAAAGGAGCAGGCACATAAAGAAACAGCAACCAAAGCGACGCAGAAACAGACAAAGAGAGAGTGAGAGAGAGAGAGAGAGAGAGAGATAGATATAACCAAGACAGAAATCCATTCATCAGTGGCAAATTTGTTGGTGGTATGAATCCATCATAAGGCGAGTGAAAGATCGTTTGTCGCTGATCATCAGCTTAAAAATCGCGCAAATGACGAGCGTAAGACATGAGCATGTGAATATGAATATGAATATGAATATGAGTATATATATATATATATATGAATATGAGTGTGAGTGTGAGTGTGAGTGAGGTGAAACGTTGGATGACTGGATATGCTGGGGAGATCTTTGGCAACTGCTTAGCTTAAGCTGACAACAACAAGTCAGAAGCAAGAGTGAAGCAGGCAAAGGTGTTGCAAGAGAAGGAGAAGGAGTTGTTTTAACTGGTTTTTTTTTCGTCTCAAAAGGGGCGTACGGGTATCCTAATGAGCAACGGTCCTCTGTATGTAGGGATACGCTACATGAGCATATATGGGGGATATGTGTAGGTTGATAGTCGGAATGGAAGTTTTTAAATGAAAGAGAAATGTGTTACATAAGGCTGGAATTTAAGTATTGTTTAAGTTAGTTGATACTTGGATATACTTAAAGTTCAGTTTATATATATATATATAGCATTAAAGATTGTAGCCCATTGTAGCTCATTGTTTATTCAGTTACAGCCAAGAAGCAGCTGCTGTCTCTGCGCCTTTTTGCTACCATATTGGAATTCCCCCCAACTGGGCTGAACACAAATGATGTTGATTTTTATCAAAACTTATTGAGAAAACGTAATTTTTTAAGCTTTACATACGCACAAACACTTATACAAACGTTTGGAAAGGCTACTGCCCCACCGCAGTGGTGGCAAGTTGCAGCAGCAGCAGCTCAGTGGCTGCCATAGAAGCAACTTGCAGCAGCTAAACTCGAGGCGTTTTGTCAGTTTGTGGAGTATTTGAAAAATCAGCACAGCGAGCGTTGCTATAAATAAATTTAACTCCAAACTCCAATACAATGTGCTGCCTAACCTGGAGTATACTACACAGTGCAAGTGGATATGTTAGTGGTGAATGGGGAGGGGAGGGGAGTTGTTATATGGTATATGGTATATGGTATATGGTGGTTGTCTGGTGTCTCTGCACGGTGGGTTGTCCATCAATTTGCAACTGGCTGTGCGAATATTCAGCAAGTTTTATTTGGTAGCCACGTTATGTGTGTATGTGTGTGTGTGTGTGTGTGTGTGTATTGTGTGTGTATGTTGTGTGGTCTGCTGTGGCACAAGTAACTGCGCGTATAAATTTCCATTAACGATGCCATATATTCGAATTGATTTAAATGGACATCCATATGTCCCAGACCGCAATAATACGAGCTCCATAATTCACGCGATTCGAACGTTTGGACACAATTCTTCTGTCGCATGTTTATATTTATATATATATATATAGATCGTATATAGTATATAGTATATATATATATAATGTGTGGTTCAGTGGTTGCAGTGGTTGTTAGTAGTATGAGATATATATATATATATATGTTTTATATCTAACAAACTTCTATAATAGTTAACAACAGATTAATCTTGCAGGTAACTAACTAACTGAAGCCGAAAATCGGAAAATAATATATCAGAAATGAAAACATAAAAACGATTTAAAATCGATTAACCCGATTTGCCGCCATGCAACAGGTTCAATTCTTTTTTTCTTCTTTAGCTTGCCCCACGGTGTTGTCTTATTATCAAAAATATGCGGCTTAAAACAAAGGCGCAGCACACAAAATTGCGGAGGGTCTGGTTACTGGCTAACAGAGAGGGTTGGGGGAGCGGTTGAAGGGTATCCGTCTGCGGGTGAATCCATCGGTCTCTGCCGACAGAACATTCACTCCGACAAACGCCTACCGCAAAGATTCTTTTTTTTCTTTTGGTTTCTTTTTACTTTTTTTTTTGGTTTTATATTTGTTGCTGTTGTTGTTGTTGTTGGTTTGCTTTAGTTTTTTTTTTTTGTTGTTGCATCGCGCTCAACTCACGAAAAGAGGTGAGAAAATTGTTGATTAGCTTCCATGTGGAGGGCAGAACTTTTGTAGCAGGAGCTGAAGTAGCAGCCCCCTCCCTAACCCTTTACCCAGCCCTAAAGTCTCTGAGAAACGATCTTGATGAAGATCAACATGCCATTGATGGGCGTGGCTGCATATGACTTTGATATTTGTCGGCATATTTTGCTTTGGCTTAGCTGCCGCCGCTTCAACGTCTCCCTAAAGCTCCATATCCTTCGCAGCCTGAAAATAATATAACTATTAAAATTATGGAAAAAATATATATATATATAACAAAATTAAAGAATTTCGGGAATGCTCTATCAAGGAGTTCTCTTTGATTTGAAAGATAAAGCATAAGAGTTGAGGGAATGATAGAATGATAGATAGAATATATGATATATATTTATATCATGAAATAAGATTAATTTTCACAAAGGTTTATAGTAGTTTTTGTGATGCTAAAAGACACCTAAATAACAGCATGCTGCCAATAGAAGAGTTGAATCAATATACCCTATGGAATGTAGTGTATAATTATGCATTGAATATGTCGGTTACTGCAGGCTTCCACTGCTGTTGCTGTTGCTGTTGCTGTTGGTCTTCTGCTTCTGGATGCTGCCCACTATCACTTACTACTCTCAACGCCCTGTTCTGATCTGCAGCAGCAGCAAAAGCAGAAGCATCAACCTGACTGTGTAAAGATTGGAAGACTAAGAGAGAGAGAGAGAGAGAGAGGTAGAGCAAATGGACCTAATAATAAATTCGAGCGCGTGCAAGCGCATGCCACCTAACTGCCCTTATGCCGTCTCCAACGTTCAGCAGTTTGTGGCAACAACGTGGAGGAGTAGAGAAGTTGCTCTGATGCTTTGGTGGCAGCCGCTCTATAATTATCTCAAACTGAAATTAACCGTCGAAAGAGTTGAGAGAAGTTGAGAAAGATTATGCGCATCGCATCTCATGGCATCGCATCCCATTGCATTGGATCGCCTCGCATCCCATCGAATCCGATCGGATCACATCGCACTATCACCATTGGATCACATCGGACCGCACGCTAACGCTGGCTCTGCATATTAATGCTATATACTGTCGATCTTTTAGCTAGATCTGGTTCTGCTTGCCATTCTTATGCTGGTATTGGTACTGGTTCTGATTCTGATTCTGATTCTGGTTGTGGTTGTAGCTGTGGTTGTGGTTCTGTTTCGGTCTCACCTTGTGCTAATTTATTGCGCGTTAATATCGACAGGAAGAGTTTTGCTGTGGCACTGGCAGACACCAAGTCTGAGTTCAGGATGAAAACGCGTTGGACTTAGGAAGCTAATTGAATTGGTCGAGTTCTTATCGCTGGCATAAGGCTCATTAGCAGTATTATGGAATTACAAGTCATTACACAGTGTGTGTGTGTGTGTGTGTGTGTGTGTGTGTGTATGTTTCTATGTACCTGTTCATGTATGTGAGTGTGTGAGAGTGTGAGTGTTGGTATGTGTGTTGAACATAGTCAGCAATTATAAGTAAATTAACTTTTTGGCCAGTCAAAAGATTAATATCATAGCATAAAACTCAAACAAAATAGTCCCTAGGCTCGACATGTTGTTTGATGATTGATGGATTGAGCCATGCTTGCTCTCTCATATCATTGACAAGTGATCAACATTTTGGCCTAATAGAGTTATCATATGGAAAACAAATTCATAAGCAACATCAATTTAGTTTTTTTGGTTAATTGAAATAGAAGTTTGCCTCCAACTAACAGACAAATAGAATATAGTTAAAACTAGTTGAAGTTTCTATATATATATATAGAAGCAACAAATCCTTTTAGCCATTCAAATCTAATTGGTATTCTCATTGAATGGCACAAAACACTTGCTAAAAATCTCAAAGTGTACTTAATTTAATTAAACATCAAGTGCAATTTCAATTAGACAAACGATTTGGCACGCATTTAATTGCCCCAAAGCTGCCAAATCCCAAATTGCAATAAAGTGTATTAAAAACGATTCAGATAGCACATAAAATCTGCCTGCTACCTTCCACCTACCACCTACCACATACCACTTACCACTTACCCTTCTCGCCCCCCAACTCTGGCAGCATTCAACATTTAACATTTTACCATAAAAATGCTGGAAAAACAATGGGCATCTGCCCGCCCACTTAATCTATATATATATATATATGTATATATGTATGTGTGTGTGTCCCTCTGGCCACTCTGACACTTTCGTCTATGTGCGACTGGTCACATTAGACAGCCACGTGTCTGGGTCATTATGCTGAAAGTTACACGAACGTCGGCGTTGACGCTTACTTTTCGGTGCGTAGATGTGGTAATAAACTCAGGCAAGCAGCAGGGTGTGGGGGGAGGGGGCTACGCGCATAGGTAAACCAACTAACCTCCTGCTTCCACCCACCTCTGTAGCTTGCAGCAATAGCAACAGCAGCAACAACAACAGCAAACAATCCCCATGAAGAGTTTCAAGCTCAGCCTTGTAGCGCAATTTGTAGCTGTCAGTGAGAGACATCGAGACAGCCGCTTGACACGTGTGTGTATTGGTGTCGCTGTCTGTGTAAGTGAATGGGCGTGTGTATGTTGGAGGGGGTGGGGGTTGTAGTTAGTTAGCTAATGTTGTTATTGCTATTGTTGTTACTCCTATTGTTGTGATTGTTATTGGGGTTCAATGGCGATTATCGCCATGCCCGGATTTGGTTGCTTTAAAAATTCGTATCGGATTTGCCATAGACAAATGCGATTTCAATTGAAACTCAGCCATGGAAAATGTTAGTTAATTTTAATGGTCTATGAAAGCGGAGATATCAAGGGATTAGCCGTTGATAGAGCGACGCTACAGATAAGTTGGATTAAACTAGAGTAGAGAATGCAAAGTGTCGTATAACTTGACAGCTTATAACGAGAGATAGAGAGACTAAAAAGAATCAATTACAACTGTTAGGAAAAGCTACCCCGACCAGAGAAAAGCTGAAAAGCTTCTTAGCAGATGATCAGTCATAAAATATCAGACTGATCAATGAGCTTAAACATAGACTCGAAGCTATCATAAAGTATCCTTGAAATAGGATAAACCACAGCTGATGCGATACTCAATTATAGTATAAGAAACTTTATGTTCTTTCTTTGTAGAATTTGACACCGTCTTTGTGTGTGTGGCTGTGTGTGTGTGTGTGGTATATCTACTTTGTGGTCTTCGGTGGCGAATGTCACAACATTTCGATATATATCTGTCTGCTAACGAACCGAGACTTCCTAACCATATATCAACGAGTCGCATATCATTGACATTTTTTGTTGGAAGCGTTGCGCGTTTTGTGTGAGGTCCCAGATTCCTCCTGTGCCAGGAGTAGCAGCACTGGCTGCTGCATGCAACATGTGTCATGAACATGTCAATTAGATGCCCCAAAACTTAATGCTGAGAAAATGTTTGTGTGTGTCATATATATATATACTGTTATTTTTTAAGAATTAAGAGCAACACACGTGGCCAGAAAGTTGGTGGAGTGTTACGGGCGGTGGGAAGGCGAAACACATCAAAAATGTTGAAGTGTGAACAATTTGTAGTGCAGAGGATATTCCAACAGTTAATTAAGAGTCGGTGCTACCCCGAAAAACATATTTTGCCTCCTTAATACTACACTCTCCCCCCTCCCGGTGCTCCAACGCCGCCTTTGCCCACCTCGGATAGCACATATGGGCCACCCAATGGGTGCTTCGACTCTTAATTATTTAAAATTAATGACAATATGAAAATGTGATGCTGTGTCTGTATATGTATGAGTGTAGTATGTGTGTGTGTGTGTGTGTGTGATATTTGTGCCCCATTCCTGCAATGTGCCGCTTAGTGGCGCCATTTAAGCGACCAGTCGCATAATTTATTAATTGTCAACTAAATTTGACATTTCAATGTGTAGCACAAAGGGGGAAGCATAGAGCGAAGTGGAGTGACAGAGAGAGGGAGCTAGAAAGAGAGGGGGAAATGAAGCAGGGAGCATACAGTTTTGGGTAGCCTAAAATGTGGCAACTTTAGCGTCAATTTCAATATATTTTTTGTTGCTTGTTGCTTGCCCGTCGAAGTGTGAGAATTATGCGCTTTATGCAACACCAACAGCAACAGCAACAAGCAACTGCAACATTATAATAATTGTTATCTTTTTCGTGTCTGTCGTAAACTGTCATAAGATTTCGATATGCTCATTAGAACCCTTAGAAGTCGAGTATATACCTTAACTATATATGCTGCAGTTTGGCAGTGCATTTGGTATTCGGTGTGAACTTTAAGTTTTTCATGGTTTATTAGCTATTTTTATTGCTGCAACTATTTGGTATATTGTTTTGTTGCTATTCAGTGGCAGCAACTATTTGCTGCCTGCCACTGTGTGTGGTCCGCATAGAGGAAAATTTTAAGCATTTTTCCAATGACGCCAGCGAGCTATATTAAAGTATTTTCTGTTCATTTTTTTCCATACTATACACTATACATTTTCCATAATTTTCATAATATTTTCATTCATTTGATATTTGATATGTTTTTCGCATGTTCGTTATGTCACTTGTCGCTTATTTTTTTCTCCTTCTTTTTGTTTTTTATTTTTTGCTTAACAACATAAATAATAATTTATTTCAAACATGTTTCATTTTACAGTTTTGCGTCTAATTTTGCGCAATTAATCAAAGCGATTCGAATGTGTATGTTGTGTCTGTGTGTGTGTGTGTCTGTGTGTGTGTGAGTGTGTGTGTGTGTGTTGTGTTGTGTGTATTGTTGGTGTATCTTTTGGCTAGAAAAGTCACTAAATAAAGTAGTTCATCATTGGAACAGGTTTCTATATAAACACACATGTTCGTCGAACAGGTGTATAGTTCTACTGTTTCAAGAAGAATATATATAAGTATATAGAAGAAGAAGAAGAAGAAGAAGCAGAAAAAGGCACATAAATTTTATGGGAGCTGCGCATTCATTTATCAATTTGTCTTTTAAATATTTGTAATTAATTAAATGTTGTAAAACAGAAAATGAAACTATAAAATATATATATCTATACGTATATATAGTTTTTGTAATTTGTATTTTGATCGGAGCTCAACACAGACACGTGTCCTACATCAAATGTTAACTTGTGCTGAATAGTGTTTTTTGCCTTTATTTTAACTTAGCTGGAATTTAGACAACAGGAGGTCCCCAGGGGCGAAGTGAGAGAGAGCGCCTTACTGGAGCAGGTGCTAGTCAAGACTTGAAAAGTCATTCAAGCATCATTCCATATAAACCATATAAGGGTGCATTAACAGCTTAGCAAATTGAGGATTATAACTTATATATAGACTTAATTATTGTTTATCTTTTACTATAGAACTTATGAATATTTAATCTTTCTATATTATCAGGCATAGTTCTACTTAGTATACAGTAGTTAAGAGTTGTTAAAGATCTGTTTAAAGTTGTCTAGAACCAAGAAACAAATGCTGCTAGATATGTCTGGTTATGCCCAAGTATCTTGAATTAAAGACTCACTAAGGGAGGCAAAACTCTCCTTAGTTATACCTAATTAGCTTAAGTTCATATTTAAGTCTCCTTTTGCTTCTTTTTTCTATCTTTGTTCTATTCTTGTTATGATCTAAAATCATATGAGCAACCTTTAGTTTCATGCTTGAATTGAGCAGCGCTAAGATCTACGCTGGATTAAGTTTTAGTAACTCGACTTAATATTAGTACTAGGCATTATCTAATCAATAAGATTTTCATTGATTCTATTTGATTTTGTTGTTGTTAATTTGTTTCCTTTGTACTGTCAGAGACCCCACACAAAATGTTGCATTGACGTGTGAAACGAATTGTCAATTGGTTTCAATGTTATTTGGGGAATGTGGCAACAACAGCAACAATTGTATGCAGCTGCCGCTTTGTTGAAGCTGTAGCTACAACATAGATAAAAAATAAAAGTAAATAAAAGAAAACAAAATAAAAAGAAAACTTTTTTTTATACAAAATTAGCGCAGAAAGCGAAAACCACCCAAGTGGTAAAAAGTGCCAATTCGTGAAATTTCACAAATGCCAATCGATGTGAATAATCAGCAGCGACAACGGCAACAACAACAGCAACAGCAACAGCAGCAGCAGCAGCAGCAGCAGCAACAGCAACTTTGATGTGCCAAGTGAAATGTGACTTCCAACTGGGCTCCCCCTGCTGCTCTCCTACAAAAATAAAGCAAAACAAAACGAAAAGTGATAGAAAGAGAGCGCATAAGAGTGTGAGAGCGAGAGCAGGTTGAAAGACAACGTTGTTGAGTGACAAACAATTGCAAGTGAAAGGCAGACGGGGAGGAAAAGTGTCTAAAGGAATTGCCATTGGAAAACTCACTCTACGCAATGCAATGGCAGGAGGTGAAGTGGGGCATATGAGTTGCTGTTGCTGTTGCTGTTGCTGTTGCTGTTGCTGTTGTTGTTGTTGTTATGTCTACCAGCCGTTGCCTTTATATTTCCTATTGTTGCCTTTTTTTCTTTGCATCTGCTGCTACGTTTTTTGGTTTGGTTTTAATCACTTTCTGTGTGGCTTTTGTCTCGTGCGACTTTTAATTAAGTATATTGCCTGCAGCCTGGCAAACTGTTACATTGGGGGGGCTGCTGTCCTCGGCTACCCAACTTCATTATGCTCCTTTTACACTGTTTCAGCAGAACTAATTTGAACACACACACAGACACACACACTCACTAACTATTGCAAAATCCTGGTCTCATTTATTTGAGTGCTGCAATTGTTAACAAGCTACGGACAAGTTGCAACTTGTCTGCCGTCTGCAGTTGCCTTGCTGCACTACCATCTTGTTTCATGTCTCGCAACTTGCACTCCACCTTCCTGCATGTAGGCGCTTACACTCACTCTCCCTCACTCTCTGTCTCTCTCTAGCTCTTGTTTGCTCCTTTTCATTCTATCATACACACACACACACACACACACACCTATGCTCTCTCCCAGTGCGTGCGCTGCTGTAGTTAAAGCTTTCAACATTGTCTGCCATTTTTGCCAAGCAACGCCCTCAATCATCTGGCTGCTTAGCACACCCATACACTGACACAAGCACACAAACACACGTACACAGAGACAGACCAACTCACATATATACGTACAATTTACGCTCAGAATTTCCCCTTTATTTTTCGCACTGTCGGCCTGGAATGTTAACTGGAATGCCGCCTGCGCTCGCACTCAAGCTCTCACACTCTCTCTCTAGCTGTCGCTCGCTCTCTTTCTCACTATGCCTGACCGTGGCTCTTCTTTTGGGGGGTACTCTTGCACCTGAGCTTGAGCCGCCCAAAATGGCCGCCTTATAAACTCACTCAAAAAACAAGTCACTCGTTTAATGCTTTTTTTTTCTGCATGTTTTTCCCTCTTATAGTAAATTTTTTTTCGCTTTTCGCTCATTCGCTTTCACAACATATTCGCCAGAACTAACAGACGCACACAGTGCCGCACACACGCATAACTGTAACTGTTTCTATTTCCATTCATTTCACATATATTTCGCACCTGATTAACATTAAGTTTTATATGAACTTGACGCAACATTATTTTTTAATGCCTCGTGCCACATAATTCACAGACCATAAAAAATGTTCAGCATTCAAAAAAAAAGCATAATTTAAGAAAAAAGAAAAAACTAATATTTATTTATAAAATTAATACTTGTTTCATTTGACTGTCAGACATTAAAATCAGTTGGCAGCTCATCGATTCTCATGGCATCCAAAATATTATATAGAAAAAAGTTGAGATCGTATCTGGGTTAGCTATGATGATTTCTATAGCTAAAGATTGTATTTTGTTGTATGTGTTTTATACTTAAATGATTTAAACAGCGTTGACATCTTATTACCAACAGCCCCGCCTCGCCCTGCCCCGCCCCTGTGACACTCTCTGGCAACGCCTTCAATGCAGAGACAAATACTCTAAAATGCCAGCTGCAAAATTGCTCGTTTATTTAGCAGATACATTTTGGACTCGTGTCTGTGTGTGTGTGTGTGTCTGTCTGTATTTGTAATTAGTAGCAAAGCTGGCAGCCCCCATGCACGCCCTACCCCTACCTCCCTCTCTCTTTCTATACCTCTCTCTCGCTTCTACTTCCGACTGTTGTCTTGTGCCTTGTGCAGTTTTTGTCCGGAGCCTTTCGAGCATCGAGATATGCCAGCAAAAGATGAGCTACAAATTTCTCAAGTGTCAACACCAAGTGAGCAATAGAGTTGCCAGCTACTGTAAATGTATGTGTGAGTGTGTCAGTGTGTGTGTGTATCTGTCAGATACTTTTCTGTCTATGTGTTGTTGGCCATGAAATAACCATTTTTCATTGCAGCATTGCATTTAGTTAATGCACACATATTCATACACACACACACACACACACACACACACGACACACGACACACACATACAGATTTATTAATAGTCATTAGCAATTCGTTTGCTAATGATGAAAATTTTGTCATCTATTGTCAAAAGTTAAAGATACAAAACTATCAACCGATCAATCGCCACAAAACACATCATTTTTCCCAGCAACAGTTAGCCCATATCGCTTTCTATATATATACATATATTTATATATATATTTATATATATATATATATATATATAATGTTTATAATCACAGGCTGACATCTTTGACAGTTGTGTCGAAAAGTTAATGAACCATCTTCAAAAAAGATGCTACAGCAATCGCTTTGAGGTTTTTTGCTTTTGGGTTCATTGAACGGCTGCGTCCGTGCACAAAATTGCAACTAATTTTCACTGAAATTATATTTTATTTATTTGATATGTAAAAGGGCCTAAACTTTCTCCTCATATCCCCCTCTAGCAGGGCAGTACTTGCTACGCCACGCCTCGTTCTGGAGTGCTCAATAAGGAGCGCATATCCTTGGGCAACTTAAATTGCAGCGATAAGCTTTAAACTGCGCGCACTTCCGGCATGTTAAGCCCTTCCCCCCAGCAACACTTGATTTTAAGCTGCAGAGGCGTAGCTTGAAAAGGGGTAACCCATTTTACTTCATATTCAGTATCTTTTGGAATAGTTTCAATGATATTATATTTCAATGATAACTAAGTAAAGCTTCATCAATCCCTTTCTGTCTACGCCTCTGTTCACATACTCGTTGCTATATGTACATATATATATATGGACACACAAGTATGGTGGCCAGCATGGAAAGTGTTGGCAAGGATATGCTTAAACATGCAAATTTTCAATATGCAGACAAAACAGACACACACACATACACACGCACACTATGCATAAGTGTGAAAGGGAGGGCAAGAGAGATGGCTGCATACATGCATGCTTGCACAGCAGAAGAAAATTTCAACTGACGTTACGTGAAATGCATTTAGGTTAAAGGGGGGTTCACTTGCCTTTTATATGCACCACCCCCTCTTATACCCTCCCTACTACCATCTCAACCCAAAAACACTTAACTTCACTCGTAGCCTATGTACGTTCTGGCATTTCGATGAAATTGCCGGATTGTGTTGAAGTGTGATGTAGGCATCGCTTGTTTGTGCTCTGGACAGCACACACACACACACACACACACACACAGACACACAAAGACATAGCATATCGCGAGCAAGTCCTTTGGCATAATTCTCAGCTAGCAGGTTTTGATTCATACCGCACTATATACCCTTTCCATGTGCCACAAAATTCATTACAAAGCAATTTAAATGTCGCTTGTTAACTCTTTCGGTTTGTACAAAACATGTTCAAAAACAAATTAATAATAATTGCTTAAAAAGTGTTGTAATATGCATCCTGTAACAAGGACTTTAGCCCATACAGATACCTATCTATAGGAACTGTAGGAAAAACTATTCCATTCCAAGTATCAGCTGAAGAGTTGACTACAAGCAAAGGCAACAAACTGCCAGATCATGTTGATACACAGGCTGAGAATAGTTAGAGAGACTTAGGGTAGGGGGTATAAGCATTGTAGAGGGGTGTAGTTGAAGTGCAATTGCTCTGGTTAAATGCAGTTGTATCTTTTTTTCATTTGACAGGCAGTTGCTTGTTGGTCTTCGTGTTGCTTTGATAAATTGAATAAATTTTAACGGTATAATTAACTTCATGTTTGTGGCTAATGCGAATGTCACGCCTCTATGCGACTGTACAGGTTGAGGGAGTGAGGGGGGGGGGGAGCAAGGCAATTAAAGTGCACACAAATTGGGTTTGTTTGTTATATGTGTAAGTATAGTTGTACTATAATTTAGATGCGATTAAAGATATTGACATATAATTTTTAAATACAGATTTTAAATTCCATATAAAAAAAATATACAAAATTATTTCCTTATTTTTTGAATTAATGCGGAAAATCCTAGCAAGCCTTGGAATTTATGGGTATATCCCTAGGTTACTCCAGCTACCAACTGTGACGTAAAAAATAATTTAGATAAAAGTCTGCATAATTTTGATAAGAGAAATGTTATCCTGGACAAGCTAAAGGCAAGGCAAGGACCAAGCTGAAGGATATTTATATGCTCGCACCTAACTGCAAATTGTGTGTAATGAGCTGAGCGGCGTTTACCTTTGCGCTTCAACCTTTCTCCCTCTCTTTTAGAAAATTTATTTTTTTGTCTCTCATTCCTCTCTCTCTCTGTCTCCCTCCAGCTACTTCTGTTTTTTTTTTTAACTTTTGGCTAATTTAGTGGCACCTTTTGCCTTGTCTAAGCCTAAAGAAGACATAAATTTGTTAGCGCCTGGCCAGGGTTTTAGCTGCTAAACATTTCATGTTGAGGGTGTTTTTATTTTGAAGGCTCATATACAAAATTAGAAAAAGAAAGAAAAAAAGGTTGCCGACGGCCTGTAAGAGATATATATGTATATACATTCCAGCATAGATCGGTCGCTTGTGATAAAAAAAGAAAAACACGAAAAGAGAACAAAATGTTTCATATTTATGTACGAAATTAGGCAAATTTTTAGTGGCGAGATAATTTGTGTACGACTTTGTCGCAGTGAGTGACAAAATTGAGGCTTCTAATCTATGAATTATCTGTGGCATGCCCCATGCAACAATAAATGTGCTCTAACTGCAAAGAGTAACAAAAAGGGTTTATAAATTGGAATATGTTCTGACAGCTTTAAGGGATTCACTTGAGATTTTTGCTTTGCCTTTGCAACTAACGAATGGAAGTTGAAACTATTATGATGATGATGATGATGATGATGATGATGATGATGATGATGATGATGATGATGATGATGATGATAATGATAATGAAAGTATTGTGTGAATGGTGATAATAATAAAATTATATTGTTGTTCATGATGGAAATACGTCTATTGTGTGGATGATAAAAATTATGATGATAATGATGATGATGAAGAAACTATTTTGTTAATGATGATGAAACATTATTCACGTTGATGATGAAGATGCATCTATTCTATGGATGATGATGAAACGATATTGATGTTGATGATAAAAGTACATCAATTCTATGGATGATAATTGAACAATATTGATTGGGATGATGAAAATGCATCAATTCTATGAATGATGATGATCTAACGTTATTGATGTGGATAATGAAAGTGCATCAATTGTGTGGATAATGAGGACGATGTAATGCTATTGATATTGACAATGAAAATGTGGATAATGATAATGATAGTATTGGGTGAATGATTATGATGATGAAACTATGTTGTTGATCATGATGAAAATACGTCTATTGCGTGGTGATTATAATGATGAAGAAACTATAGTGTGATGATGATGAAATGATATTGATGTTGATGATGAAGATGCATATTTTCTTTGGATGATGATGTAACGATATTGATGTAGATGATGAAAATACATCAAATGTGTGGATGATAATGACTATATAACGATATTGATGTTGATGATGAAAAAGCGTTTATTGTGTGATGATTATAATGATGATGATGAAGAAACTATTGTGTTAATGATGATGAAACAATATAAATATTGATGATGATATATTCTATATTGATGTAGATGATGAAAATACATCAAATGTGTGGATGATAATGACTATATAACGATATTGATGTTGATGATGAAAAAGCGTTTATTGTGTGATGATTATAATGATGATGATGAAGAAACTATTGTGTTAATGATGATGAAACAATATAAATATTGATGATGATATATTCTTTGGATGATGTAACAATATTGATCTTGATGATAAAAAATGCGCCTATTGTGTGAAGGATGATGATGATGTTGAAATGATATTTATGTTGATGCATCTCTTATGTGGATGTTGATCATATTGATGATGATAAATGAAAGAGTAATGAAGGCAACACATCACGAGGTTTGAATCTCAGCTAAGGTGTATACATATAGGCTGTGTCTAAGCTAAGGTCTATTGATGTTGCCAGCATTTATATTCCAATTAAATATTTTTCTTTTCCAATATTATATATATCCTTTCTATAGATATTCTTTCCAAAAGAAACGCTCCATAAGAGAACAAGTATCATTTAATAACATATCAAATGTAATTAATTATAATTAATTGCTTTGACTATTTGATATTCAAATTATAATTCGTACCAATTAATATTGTTTTTCTAACTAATAATTAAATATTTGATAATGATTTTAGTTAATTGTTTAAAAGCAATTTTATACACTTTCCATAAATAGTTAATGAGAAATATGACACTTTCTCAGCATTTTCGTATCTATGTTGTTGCTCTCTAATAGGTTATTAACTTCTTTGGGTTCTCTCAGCATTTAATTAAGTTATTTTGAAAGTTGTTTGAAATGTTTCGTTGCTGCTGTTTGTTGTACACCAAAAAATGATTTCTTAATTGCAAGTTTGAAGGTATATAATTATTTCTTAGTTATCGGCTAGCTTACCTAAACAGACCTGGCCCTGTTTATATAAGTCACATTTAAATGCCTTCACTAGCCTAGCAGTTACCCCCTCCCCACCCGATACACCTTACCATTCCCTTTCAAAGAGGAGGAAGTTCAAAACTTGATAACTGCTTTTTGAGTTTCTGCTGCTCTTTCGTGGCCTATGGGCATAAAAATTAAGTTATTAATATACAGAGCTATAAGTGTGTGTGTGTGTGTGTGTGTAAGTGTGTGTGTTTGTGTGTTGGTGGCTTATAATTAAATATGATTGACAGCACGGGTCTAAAAAAAGTTTGTAAATTGCATGTAAATTACCACCAAATGTAATTGAAACTATTTAAAACTTGCAACACTTTTGAACACATAGAAATTAGCTACATATATATGCTACATATACATAAATATATATATATAGTATTACATATATAAACAAGGTACGATTTTCATCATTCAAATATTTACATCATTTCCTCTATATGTAGCTTTAACCTTCTGCTTTATTTGCTTTTGTTTTGCCTTAGTTACATATCTTTAGCTACTGCATTTTGGTTTTGCTCTTTATCTAGCTTTTTCACCTTTTTTTCTTTCTCTCTTTTTGTTTCTTTCAACTTGACAACTAATTAAAAACTACATTAAAAAGTATTAATAACAAATGCTTGCACACAGCAGCAGCAGCAGCAGCAACAACAACAACAACAATTAATATTAAATGTCCATGTTGCAGACGTACATCATTAGAAATTGATGACGCATGTCGCGTGCAACTGCAACTGCAACTGCAAATGCAACATCAACATCAACTACTTACCACTTTTGCCCCGCACAAATGCTTAATGTTAATGCTCTTTACTGCATACATACATCTCCAACCATTCATCCATCCATCCATCCATCCATCTATCCATCTATCGCTGATTGCATGCGATGCACAGCAACAACATGAACGCTAAAAGGTAACCCTTTAACAGCCCCTCGCTCCGTCGCCTACTACTCCGCCCCCTCGCTTTGTGCACGGCAAATACAAATGACTTGAAAAGTGGAAATGATATGATATGATATGAGTATATATATCTATATATATATATAAACAACAACACGGAGTTGTTATTAATTAGACTTTCATAAAGAGCACAAAATTCTATAAATTATATTTCATTTGCCACGGCATAAAATGTCAGTGGCTCAGTTGCAGTCGTCGCTAGCGTCGCTGCCACGCGCGACTGCGCATCACGTGCAACTGCATTTTGTAGGCGACTAAACAACATCAGCAGCAACAGCATTAACATTACCCTATAACTAGCAGCAATCGGGTATATATGAACATGATATATGTCTTAGCATATAAGCCCATGCTGCTCTCAGCATTATGAACTAGATTGCAGGGTATTTAGCCAGTCGTGCATACCCATTTAACACATTGAATTGCTGCTAATCATTTTGATCTGCATATGAACAATATTTTTTTTAATCGCATTTGTGTTATAAATTGTTTATTATTATTTTTGCACATAATTTAAATAGTTTTCTATTTGTTTTTCATTTTTCATTTTATGTTTTTTTCGCCTTTCTTTTTTTTTCTGCTTTTTACTTTTAATTTATTTTGTTTTTTATATATATATATATATATATATTTTATTTTTTTTTTTGATCTCACATTTCGAGCACATTCTGTGGGCGTGTCTAAAGTGTAGTTTAGCATGGAATTTATACAAATAATTTGTAGTTAGGAACAATTAGATAATAAAAGTAATAAAATTATAAAACAATAAAAATAATAAATAAAAACAGGAGAAATATTTTTGATTTTTGTTTTTCACTTTTTCTTTTTGTTTTTGTTTTTTTTTTTTTGCTAATGCTAAGCCTAATTAAATTAACTAATACTGTTACACGGCTAAGGCTAAAAACTACAGTTAAGTACAGTTATTTATATATGTATAAATCAGGTTTATGCGCAGCTAACTAAAATGTGCTTAAAATTCTATAATTTTCAAAGTTATAATTATTTTCTGAAATCATTTTTAATTTTATTTTGTTTGTATTTTGTTTGTATAGTTTTGAATACTTTCTGAATCTTTTCTGCTAATGTATAAATGGAATGAGTGTATTTTTATTCACATATCTCAAAGTTGAATATAACATTCAGATGGGGAATGATTTAATGTATTGCAAAGTGTTTTCATTGCACTTTTTTCTGTTGAATCTTTTTTAAACTAAAAACTGACATTAATTTGGCTTATGTCTCTGTCAATATATATTTATTTATATATATATTATTTATATATATAAATTTTTAAATTTTTACCATTTATTTATTACATTTCATGTATAAAATTTCTATTGCCACTGTCGAGTATTTATTTTTTTTATTTATTTTAAATCATCTATTGATTGTTTGCTTTTTAGTGTAACATTTGCACATGTTTATAGTCATATTTCTTTGATTATTGCGCGTATTTTCTGCTTCTTCTAGCTTTCATTCAGTAACAGAATCAAAATATATTTGAAAGAATCAAAAAAATTGCATTTCAATTGATGTTTAATCACATTTTAGTGGCTACGCATAAACGAGCTACTAATTTGAGTTTTTTTTTTCTGCAACATGTTGCTGCAACATGTTTAGCTACACAGCTTTTGAGTGTTGATAAAGTAGTGGGAATGAAAGGAATTTGGGAATTGGATAGGTTGAATGTTATTTACAAAATATTTTCGGGCATTGCACATACATTTCGTATAGTTTCGGTATCATATATAAACCCATGATCCCATTTGGGTTGTATACATCAATTTAGGGACTTTCGGCACGCGCCGATGGCGCTGGCGAAGACGAGGCCTGCACATGTTGCGGTAGTTGATATGGACTGAAACGCTGTGGATAGTGTCCCATTTGTGTTTTTATACGCAAATCCGGTGACGCTGAGCCACATGATGATGTAGGCGTGGCAGGCGCTGGCGGTGCTGTGGTTAGTGTTGGAGGCGGTGTGCGACTAGCGCCTGCAGCGGCTGCAGCTGCAGCAGCAAAAGCTGCATGCTGATTGGCGCTGGCTAGGAAACCGGCAGTTAGTTGGGGCCACTGTTGCTGCCACATGCCCAGCTGAAAGGCGCCCAATGCTGAGGGCGGCGGCGGTGCTGGCGGTGCGGCACGTTGATACAAATGTGGCAGCAACATATCCGTATACGGTGAACGGCCAAACATTTGCAAATGTTGACGAGCCTTTTCTATGAGTGCCAATGAGGCGGCATCCGCCTCTTGTGGCGTCAGTTGCGACATCAGAGGATCCGGAAAGAAGCGCAAGGGTGCAGCGCGCATGTGTTGATCAAAAAAGAATGAATCCATGGGATCCCTAAGAAGAACAGAGCAAAACGAAAGACAAGAAATGGTAAAGAATGTGAGAAGAATGTGACTAGATAGAGATGGTAATATAGAGTAAGAGTGGCAGAGAGAGAGAGAGAGCTTGATGAGTTACTTGTTGCACGGAGGCATTGCAAAGAGCAATAACATAATTACGTTGAAAGTAACTGCCAATTGCCGACACTAAACAACGCCAGCAACAACAACAACAACAACTGAAGCAACAACAACAACATTCACTCATTATTTTCGTGTTTTCATTTCATGTACGAATCGGCTTCAAAGTTAAAAGCGCCGAACTGTAATTTACGCCACTTAAGACGCCGCCGAGCCGGCTAAAAAACATTGAATGTTGTTGTTGTCTTTGTTGTTGCAGTTAGTGTTGCTGTTGCCATGTTGCTGCTGCTGCCGCTGCTGCTGCTGCTGCTGCTGCTGCTGTTGCTGTTGCTGAGTGGCTGCCTGCGTTGTTGTCTTAATAGTACACGTAGCCGACGCCTTGCAACACTTTTAAGTTCGCAATAAGGGCGTGCAGCTTGCCCTTGCCACAAACCTCTAAATAAAAGTTGCTGCTGCCTGCTGGTATCCTCTGCAACCTGTAAGCCTGCCTGGCGCAACATGTTGCTAACTTTTGAATTGGAATTAAGAACAAAGTTCTTCAAACTATTTTGAACTCTGTTGAAGACGGAAAAAACTTACAGCTAACTCTGATCAATAATCTGTATCCTTAAGTGGAAGACTTCCAATTATATAATGGAAGTACATTGGAAAGTCCTTTTCATTGCGTTATAAACAAACTTCAACTTAAACAGAGATTTCTACAGAATTTTGCATGCCGCAAAGAAGATCTTTAATCCCAATCGTTAAGAACCCTGCTGCTCCACTTTAAACAGTTACTAATTGAAGCTGGTTTCGTTTTGGACTCGTTTCTTTTTTATGACAGATTGCAGAGTTTCACACATTTTCGCTAATCAGCAGCAACTTGAGCTACTGTAAGGTTTTCCCCTTGTAGTTTAATTCAAAAGAAGCGAACTGAACTCAAAGCCTCGTCATAAATGAGGCAATAAATCAGCAAACAAGCCCCATAAAATTGCTGGGTCAACAGTTTACAGTTTACAGTTTACAACACAACTACAGTTAATAAGGATAGCTATGCTAAGGTTTTATATATATATATAAACTTACCTATCAAAATCAGTCAGACGGGACGAATCACGAAATCCCTTTGCGAACGGATTCGAATCGATTTTCAATTTTGTAATCAATTGATTCTGATAGGCCGTCACGGCCGTGAATACAGTCTCCGGGAATACGAACGTTTTATGATCCATATCCTGCAGCTCCTTTGGATTGCCGGGTATACTCTGGCCATGGCTTAGACGCACCAGATGAATGCGTGGCTGATATCGATGCATAGAGTTTAGCACGACCTGAAAAATAAAAAGTAGCAAACAACTTTTTTGTCTTTCACTCATATTCTGTTATTTTTCTTTTGCTTTGAACCTTTTTTTTTTTGTTTTTATTTGTGAGGCTTATAAAAAATTTACAACAATAAAAAGTAGTCGCCGTTTGTTTTGACGCTTTTCCGAGGCTGCTGGCAGCATCCTTTATAGGGGTGATAAAAACGGTAGCATTGGTCGTAAACAGAGCGTCGCCACTTGGAACTGAATCCATGGATGTAACACATACACTTAAAAGATGTGTTGTCCTGGGCTGGGAGCGTGATATAGCACTATAGTATAGGGGCAGCAGTGGGTAGGGGGTACGGAGTGGAGAAGATAAGCCTCACTGTATGTGTTGGTCGTGCGCTTTGCATTTGCCACCAAATTGCCAACAATTTTCATTCATTTTTTGAAATTTGCATATGCCGGCTGTATGACAGGTTATTTCTCTTTGTGTGTGTATGTGTGTATGTGTATGAGTGTTTGTTGGGTTGGCAACTCTGGCTAGAATAACAACAAGCAAACAGGCAATGACTGCCCGCCCCATACACTCTGTCGTGTCGTCAACATGAACAGACAATGGCAGCCTAGTAGCTGTCGTTGTCTTGGCTTTTATATGCTTTGTCTTTGGCCTAAATTATTCATAAATGTTTAGCCAAAAATGCTTAAGGAAAAGCAACGAAGCAGTCGCCGTTGCTGCTGCCTGATAATAACAAAGAATCTAGCGTCAATTTTCACGGTTTGGACTTGAAAACGATAGCCAACTAAGGGGGGGGGGTATAAAGAGTAGAATAAATGTCGAATTGGCCAGAGTTCGACACGTTTTCAGTTAGCCAAAAGCTATTGCCAGCTATAGAAACTATGCTTGAGATAATTTAAGCTATTTGTTATGCTAATAAAGCCAAAACTTAATAGACCAACTTGTCAATTAAATAACAAAAACTAATTGTGGCCAATAAGCTACTAACAAGTTTAGTTCGTTGGTTTACATTTTCGATGTAATAGATTCCAATTTGTCAGAAATTGTCAAGGACCTTTTGACCTGTTGATTTGCTCTTGTTGCCTGCAGCTTCAACCTTTGACCTGTGTCTTCTTTGAGTAAAGTATAAACTCACCTGTCCACTTTTATCCATTTCGTTATTTGTCAATTTCACCTTCTCGAAGGAGACGACCTGTTTACGCAATGCCTCCGGGCTAATGGGACTGTCTGGATGAGCATAGATGCGTGCTGGAGGAGGAGGATCTGCTTTGCCAGCCACCAGCCAGGAGCTGCGATGATATGCATAACGATATCTTCTCGAATCCAATGGTACTATATCCAGCAAGACGGCATAACGATCCGGTGGTTGTATCTGCCTCAAAGGACCCGAGAAGCTAACACGCACCGTGGGGAACATGCGTCTAAAAGTGAATTAAACCAAAAAGAGTGAAAACTTCTGTTAACGTGACACATTACATGAAATCTATAAAAAGGCAGGAAAACTACTAAAAATTAAATATACATATAAACATATATATATATATATATATATATATATATAAGCAAAAAGGAATCGTGTGTTAAGGCTTTTCCTTTTTTATTGCCCAGCATTGTATTATGTATCACGTTGCGAGGGTTGTATGTAAATAAGACGCATATTTAATTTTATGACTTTTAGCACGTTTTTGACACATTTCCGCAACAAACGAAAATCCTTATACCACACACTTCTGGCCCTCGGCCCCTCCCTATTTTCATGTTTTTCATTCTTTTTGGGGAAAGCTCAAGTTGTAGTTGTGGCTGGCTAGCTGTAAGTGTAAATGACGCTAATGACCCGGCCCAGTTTTAGCCATTTGTCTTTTGGTTTAGTGTTTGTGCCTTCTAGGTGAAACATTTGTTACAGTTGAGTTGTAAATGAATGTTGCAACATTTGTCATAATAATCTACAACTAATTAACGGTATATACATAGAATTTAGAACTACTTTCAGACCTATTTTCACTTGTGGTTAGATGTGGAAAGATGTTGCACGACTCTGAAACGTTTTTGATGAGTGGAAGACTTGTGAAACTTTAACTTAAATGTATACCCTTATTATATATACAAACTATGTATATATACCTAACTTCTATAAACATATATGAAGTGTTTGTCAACATTTCATTGTAAACATTCAGCTGAAAGTTGCTGTCTTTAAACTTTAACTTTCTATTCAAAATGTTTGCATTCAATCGAATATTATCTAAGATTGTTTATCCAGCTTTTATTTTGATACTATATATATATAATATATCTTATATATAATTCAGTTTATTCCATAATCTATCATTAAAAATTCTTGGCAACATTTTATACATTTTACAAAACAAAATTTCATTGTAAACATTCAACGGAAAGTTGCTGTCTCTCTTTAACTTTCTATGCCAATCAATTGAATATTATCTAAGATTGTTTGAGCAGATTTTATTTTGATAATATATATAATATATATATACTAAATATCATATATATCTTGTATATAATTCAGTTTATTACATAACTATCTATCATTAATAAGTCTTGGCAACATTTTGTACATTTTATAAAACATAAATCAAAAATATATTTCCCGATCATCAACTGGCAATGTCTAATAAATTAGGTTTTATTTTATATGCTGCCGCGTAATAGATAATAATTTTGTTATAATATTGTCATGTCAACCATAAATCCAACCCTCAATTTCCCCTTTCCCCTCCTCCGCCCACCATATATATAATGCATACCCTCTTCATGCGGTTGACAACATTCACTTGACTGCGCCCATAGGCAGAACGAGTAGCTAGACAAGACAAGACATGAGACAAGCTAGACTATATTCAATATCATTATGTATGGGCGTGTTTATTGCACTTGGACGCCATCTTGCCAGTTGACCAGGGTTGCCAATGCATGTATGTATATTTTGGTATTTCGTTATTAAAATGTCAACGAAGCGCATCTGCAATAAAATTGCATGTAACAATTAGCGGCATTGTTCGTAGCTGCCTTATCAGCACAGCTGGCATCTCTTTTCGCTTGACATGGCAACCCTGATAGTTAATACTACTATAATTAGTTATTATAGTGCATAAATCTATGGCAGGGAAATCAGCACGAAGAAGAAGTAGAAGAAGTACGTAGTAAACTTACCAACACTTTTGATAGCTTGCTAATGTGTCCATAAATGTGTGAAAATGCCAAATGTTGTGTGGTTGCTTGAAGGGGGGATGGGGGGGGGGGGTATATACATACAGTTAACTGCCACGCCCAGCTACTGATACGCCCACTTTTCGTTGAGTGCTGTCCCTTTTTAGCTGGTTTATATTTATGCTTTGGTTTTTGCTTTTGCTTTTGCTGCTAGCGGAAATGTCGTAAATCATATTCCAACATTTACATGCATTTTTATGAGGCAACTCAGTAAAGGTGACTGCCCGCGGCAGGCAATGCTCTCACCACCATCCCCCTCCCCCAGTTATTCAACCACCTTAAACGCCCACGAACACACACACAACGTGCGACGTTAAAGGCGTGGCACAAGTTTTGTTATTTTCGCCAAGGCAAGTCTAAGTGTGGATTTTATGTATTTGTTTATGGGAAAATTAGGGAAATGGCTTTCACTCATTTCGTCTATGGGTGCCAGAGGTGCCAAAGGTTACAATTATGAACTTTACACACCATTTGCCAAACAGGGTTATATACATATATATATATATATATATATATATATATATACAAACTATTATAACTCTACTCTGGCTCTTACTGGACTTTCAATTAGTCCAAAAACTTGACCAAATACCCTCCACACCCTTCACACCCTACACCGTCTCTATATATGAAATGTTACGCCCAATTAGTCGCTCTTCCATAATAGTATATATATCCACAGGGCATATGAGAGCCGCAACTTATCCGCACTTCCGCCGTCTCGAGGGGGAGCAGCCAGTCGAATTCATTATCAACACCTTAGTTCCAGCAAATTAAGCCTCCAAGTTCATAGTTAATAAATGCAACTAAATGCTAATGCTAGTGCCAACCCTAGAACATAACTAAATTGAAACCCTAAAAAGATCTTATCGCAATTTATGAAAATATATGAAGCGCAGCTTATAAGAAGTCTCTCTATTCCTCTCTATGCGTATCTCTCTCTATCTCTTTATATATTTTGTTTTCTTTTGTTTAAATTTAATTAAATTCATATTTCTAAACAACACTCAGCGAAATAGTTGAGTTATAATAATAATATAGAAGTTGTATATTGGTATAAAATTTCTTTCAGTGCATTTTGGCCACTTTTTGTGTAACTGTCTCAACCTGTCGACTGCTTTTAATGGCCAACTGATCCTGCACCTTTCTGTAGGGGATTAAGTTGTTTCATTGTTGTCGTCCAACGGTTGATAAATGCTATATTCCCTACTATATATTTAGTTCAGCTGCCACCGTTGTTGCTGCCACTGTTGCTGCCCCAAACAATGCAAGAGAATTTCTTTAATGAAGTTGTTCAAAATTGGTAGAAATTAATAAATTTCGCTGCTCACAAATTAACTGCACGACAGCGTCCAGTCTCTCCCTCTGTGTGTATGTGTGTGTGTGTGTGTGTGTGTTGACCAGTTTTTGTTGTTGCTTTTTCTTTTGAGCCTTGAAAATTGCAATTACTACGCGCCTTTACGGCGGACTACTGTTCCGTCTACTATCCCCAGGCAACATATTCCGGAACAATTTCAAACTCAAACCGAAAAAAAACAATTGCCTAAAATGCGTGAAGAGTCGCTAAAATAAAATATTTACAAAACATTCCTTTGGCTGCCCGTTGATTCAATCTCTAACAAACACACTCTCTCTCTCTCTCTCTTTATCTGTATCTCTCTCTCTGTCTCTGACTATCTCTATTACCGCCTGCTGGCTGTTGGCTGGACAATTAGGCCGCTTTTCGTGTTTGCCTTTGTTCTGTGACAACCGCCAACTGCCGCTGGCTTCCAAAACCGCTGACAGCGTGACAAAATCACAAACCACGTGATATTCCAACTCAATGAGAACCACAACAACAGTCATACAACCATATACCCAGACATATATACATCTATATAGTCACAGGTAGATACAGGTAAACGTTAAAGGATCGCAGGATCCTTTTGCGGCTATAAATCATAAATTGTTTTCCTTTTGACATTTTTGTACAACTTCTGAACGAGTTTTCCTTCTACTTTTGCATTTGTTTTGGCAACATTTGAAGCATATTATAACAAAGAAGAAGAAGCAGCAGCAGCACTTTCTTCCATACATAATCCTTGTGACTTTTGATATATATATATACATGTTCCACATAGCGATATTATCGTTATTATAGTATATCATATGGCGTTATATGGTATCATTAGCATCACGTGACATTTTGCACAACTTTTAAAAAAACAAATTTACTTTCACTCCTTTTTATTGTTTGTTTGTTTACGTTTGTTGTTGGACAATTTAAAAGGAATCAGTCAAAACGGAAGTCAACGGAACCTGCAATTGAAAAGCCTTTCGCGGCTCGAAACGATGTGCTGACATAGATCTTTATCTGACCAAGCAAGAGAGAGAGAGAGAGGGAGAGATATATATTTATTTATAAATAAGTTTCGTGGCATCCACATGGACATGAGCATACGCATTGGTATCCTTTAGCCTAATTATAGGGCAACTTTTCAACCAGTCCCAGTCATAACGGAACAAAACAAAAAAAACTGGAAAAAAAAACCAAATTTCAGGCAGAGCACATGCAAATGTGTTGTTAGCGCGACAATCGGCAGCTATTACAATGCAATTTATACTTTGTGGCGCTGTCAGAGGAGCGTCAAGGAGCAGCAGCAGCGCCAGGACGAAAAGGAGTAAATTTGTTAATGTGTCGCAAAAAGGGTTAACAGCACACAATACAACAAAAGTCCAAAGCCAAATAAACAAAAGTTGCCAAGCACACACACACACACACACACACATGTATGCAATGAGAAAACTAAAGGCCCAAAAACAGAAACTAAAAACAAAAAGAAAGAAAGAGAATTTAGTTCCTAACTACCAGCTAGCAGCTAGCGACTAATGCGCATTTCGCATGTCATCAGCATAAGAACTAAGAACTTACAAACACAACAACAACAATAAGAACAACAGCAACAACAGCAACAACAACTCTACTTCAAATTTATGTTTCATGCATGTTTCGCTCTCTTTTTGTACCCTATAAAACTGCAAACTATAGAAGGGTATACATAGCCAAACTATGCTTAGCTTAAGGTTTTATTAATAATCTTAAAAGAACTGAAATTATGTTTAAATCATTACAGGGTATGCTCTAGTCGTGCTTTAGCTGCCCAGCTGTTGACTGTTTGCTGTTTCCATTCGTATTTTACACGACATTCGCACGAAAATCAACAGTCAAGTAATAATTTTTGAAGTCGACTTTGTTGAGTTGCGAATGAAAAGTCGTTTAAGCGTTTTACGTATGTGTGTGTGTGTGTGTGTTTCCAAGTATATGTATATATATGTGTGTGTATGTGTGTATGTGTATAGTACCAAAAACAGCTGACAAGAAACAGACGACGTCAGTTTGACTATGGGCTTTGGGGCTTTTACCTTTTGCTAATCGAAAATCGAATATCGACGGCATATCATTTCGATACCTTGTCAATCAATATAAAGTTGAAGAAGTAGTGGCAGAAGTAGGTGGAGAAGAAGTAAGAGAACTAAAGGAAATACAAAACAAAGGCATAGGAGGAGTTGGTAATAACTAACTAACCAAAAACTTGCTGATATTTTGCAGTTAACTATAAGAAAAAGAGGGAGAAACTTGCGAGTGAAAGGCGTGTTCAATTCGTATTCCGTTTTTTATTGATTGTTCAAGTTTTTGGCTAATTATTGCAAGAGGAAGAGCGCTACGGGGTTTACTGATAACAGTTAAGTGGCAATTATTGGATATTGATAAGGGAAGTGAACCCATGGAAAGGGTTTCTTGCAGTCAAAAATTAAGTAATTAAGTTAACTGATATTGAAACAAACCAGCCAGTTGAAGGATAAAGAAGTTCATAATATAAAGTAGAAGCGAAACTTATAAGGAAACCTATCCCTTACCACATGTTGAAGGTTGAAGATGCTAATAATATAAAGAAGAAGCGAAACATATAAGGAAACCTATCCCATGATAATATGTATAGCAAAGCAAAAGGAGTTTCATAGAAAGGGAAAGGAATTTCTTCCTGTTGTAACTAGTTTCAGATACATAAAGTTAGTCAAATATATATATGTATAACTATATGATAGATATCTATCTGTTAGATAAGAAATTAACATATGGTTAACCATAACTAATTAATATAATAAAAGGATTAAGCATATTTATCAAGCTGTGACAGGTTTTAGCCTGACAATTAACAAGTTTTATACACTTGACTCGAATTAGAGGGAAAAGAAGTTAGAAAGAGAAAGGTATAATAGAGAGAGAAATGTAAGCACTCACCTGCCAGTTTTGGTAATGATCATTTCGGTGCCAAGCTCATGGAACTTATCCCACAGCTCCTTTGTCTCCAGATGGCATTGAACGGGCATGAGATCATCGCAATTGCATGAGCCAAGAATTTTGGGCGTGGGCAGCTGTAAGCAGATGCGTAGAAGAGGCAGAGTGTGTGGAGTGTGTATAAAGAAGAAGAGTTGAGTAAAGGTTGGGAACAGGGGGGGGGGGGGGGTGATTTAAGTGGTAAATGGATTGCACAAGGAGCAGGAGATGGAGAGAGATTGCCACATGGGCTTAGTTGCAATCGTATCAAATTGAAGCGCGAATTGGATTTGTGCTAACTTTGTGGCGTTTCGTTACCTGCGCGGGCTCCTCCGGCGACAGGCGCTCGTCTTCGGTGTGCGGACTCTGTGTGCCACCACCTGGAGGCGGTGAGGGCGTGCTTCCAGTACCAACTCCAACACCAGCACCAGCATTGGCACCAGCAACAGCTGCATTCGGTGTGGCTGTGGCACGCCCTCGATGGCTGCTCGATTTGCTGTGATTGTTGTTGCTGTTGCTATTGCTGTGGCTGTGGTTGTTGTTGCTGTTGTTGTTGTTGTTGTTGTGCTGATGATTGTGTTGTTGCCGTTGCTTGTTTGACGTTGCATGGTGATGGGGATGTGTCGGCTGCTGTTGCTGTTGCAGTTGCCTCTGTTGCTGTTGTTGTGCAACACGCAATGCATGACGTGCATGTTGCTGGGCTGCTGCTGCCGCTGCTGCTGCTGCTGCTGCTGCTGCTGCTGTTGCTGTTGCTGTTGCTGTTGCCGTTGGCGTTTCAGAGTCGCTGCAGTCGACTACATCAACGTCAACATCATCGTCCGCATCCTGCGTTGAGTAACGTTCCACAGACAAGGGACCTAGCGATAGAAAGAGATACACCAGAAGAGAAACAAAGAGAGAGAGAGAGAATGAAATAAAGATTGTATTAATGTTTAAAGAGAGTTATCAAGTGGAACAGCAGAAACAACAGAAACGGCAGCAACAAGAGCTGTAACAACAACATGTTGCATGCCGCATTGATGACGCACAGATGCATTTAACAGATACGACAAAATTCAATTATTTGCAACACAAATGCAATTTCATATGTTAATTTGTATATGTTGTTATTGTTGCTGTTGCTGCTGTTGTTGTTGGCTTTTCATTGTTTTTCGTTGACGCCAAATGAATTGTAATTGGGGAAAATGCAATCCAAAGGCCGACAGAGGGCGTGCGGGTGGCGTCAACTGAGGCCCAATTATGGCATCTAAATAGTTTTGCGCACATTTATATTTATGTGTGTGTGTGTGTGTGTGTGTGTGTGCGTGTGTATATGCACTTAACATGACAGTCGAATGCAAGCCACGCCTCCCTTGTCTACCTTACACCACCAGCAGCAACACCAGCACTACCCCTCTCTCTCTCTCTGTCGTCTACTCCCTTGATGCATTCAAATAGACCTTGATTATTTTATTGCCCGCGCATTTGCCGCAATTATCAAGTCATCAACGTTGCATTGTCATCAATATGCAATTTATGGCATAAAAAAAAATTACATATAAATGTATAATGAAAAGATGTGTGCAACATTCTGGTGCAAGATTGAGCGGGGCAATGTATGTTTAAGTATAGAATGCAAAAGGTGCGACTGACACAATAGCGCATTAGCGTATCAAATTAATAAATTAATGTATATACGACAATTAATGAAGATATATGCATAATGTATTAAAAGAGAAACAGTTGAACGACTATTAGATACCCTAAGATAAGTGCTCAAAGAGAGAGAGACAAATTCTGACTTGAGTTTATATTGAAATGAATTTCTAGTAGAATAAATGAAAGTTTTACTAGTTTTAAATGGGTTTACTTTAAACTGGAAAAGGTAAGGGAAAACTCTAAGGAAAATATATTAATCAGTTTTTCTTATAAATTTCCATAGTTATGTTCATTAATAGTAACCGTTATATGTTCCATTCTTCATCATTATATTGTATAACTTTTTTTATTTATTTTACATTATGCAAATTTCATTTATGAGTCAAGAATCCATTTGCAGATCCAGACAAATTGACCTAATTTCTTGTATATATTTATATATATATATTTATCTATATATATTTATATATATATTATACAATATATGGTGATCTACATTTGCAACGTTAAATTAAAATTATTATTTATTTGATTGAATAAATGTTCTCCGATGAACACAATAGATTCAATCATCGAGTCTAACGGCGTTTGACGCATGCCAAAATCTTTTCAAATAGAAAATCCATTTTTTTACCAAAAAAAAAAATATATATATAAAAAAAATGTAAATATAAAATTTAGGTGCTGATTTTGTGTAAAGTCTGATAAAAGATAAACATAAAAATGTTTAAAAATATCATAAAAATTTTTAAGTATCGCATAAATTTTGACAAAAAGTCACAAAGCAAAAGATAAATAAATAAATAAACCAAACAGGAAATGAAATCTTTAAAATCTTTCCACACCTTTGAGAGATTAATGAAATTCAATTAGTTGGATGTATCTTTTTTTAAGAGATGCTAAAATTTAGTATTGAATTTCAAAGCAAATTCCATTTGGTATTATAGATATAACTTTATAGGAATGTAGGAGTTGTTGAGCTTTATAAAAATAAAACGAAAACTTTTAAATATTTATTTTATATATTTTGCATTCAATTTAGTTGGGTAATAAAATATATATAGTAGTAGATATCTTAAACTGAAACTTTATAGATATATTATGTATCAAATATTGGGAATTTCGGCTTCATTGATTAAATCTCTAAAGGGTTTATTGACCAACAATTGTATAAGATTTTTATTTTTATTTGTTGCCATAGAAAAGATTCTCTGCTTAGCATAAAGTTAATAGAGAAATTATATTTAAATCTTATAAAAAGGTTGGCAACATCATCTCTAAAGCTTATTCATTGATTGGCAATATATATGCTTGAGCTAAGGTTCAGTTTAAGCTATATACGAGTATAGTAAATGAATCTAAGATCTGACTTAAACCAAATGAACAATTGGAACCCCTTTGCGTAGCGTTAAAAATACTTTGTTTAGTTTCAATTAACAATGTATATCTTGGATTTAGATACAGAATATAATAATATATTTATTGAAGGTTTAATTAAAGTTAAAATGCGCCTAATATAGTATATATATAGAAGTTTATTCTTTAGCTGATTTCTACTTTGTCAATGGTCAATTTGAATTAAGTGAAAATCGAGTCAGAATTTTCATTAGTTTATGAGTTGTTTAGTTGATTTCTTAGAATCAGCTTACTATATGCATATATTTTACTAGTTAAGCATAGTTTTTCCTTTAACGTTTGGTATCAATTTTCATCTTTTCTTTTTACATTTTCTTTGCATATGTTTTCAGTGGTATAAAGCAAAGATCTTGCTAAGTAATTTTATGTTATTTGCGTGTTGTATAGCTGTTGTATAGTATGTTGCATGTATTAGAAAAGTATATCATAAAGTAGATATAAATAGACAGGGCGGATGGGATTTACTGTTAGATTCTCAATTACATTTGCTACTCACTCAGACTCCTTTCGGATGGTTCGCGGCTGCTTGAGGCGTTTCCGCCGCGCGCCATAATCGCGGCAATTGAGAAATCCGTGGCAAAGGAAATATTATGCTGATGATTGTGATGCTGATGCTGATGATGATGATGATGATGATTATTATGATTATTATTATTATTCAGTTGATGATGATGGTTGTTGTTGTTGCTTTGTATATGACCGTTGGCAATAATATTTGTTGTTGTTGCCGCGGCAGCTGCTGCTGTTGCGATTTGTTGCTGAAGCTTCACTTTGAAGCTTTGTTGTTGCGGCTGATTTGTCGACGTTGGCGACGGCTGCTGTGGCTTTGTATTTGCCGGTTGATTGCTAAGAAGCATTTTTTATGATATTCTTTTGCTATGCTCTCTTTTTTACGTTTCGTTTCTTTTTCTATTCAATTTTCTTGCAATTGAAATTTGTTGCGCAAAATAATAAATAATTTTTGATAACTGTTAATCAACACACATTTCACTTGAAAAGCGATAACAAATATTAATATAAATAATTTATTTTTATTTTTCTATAATTAAAAATTATTATTTCTATTTTTTATTTATTTTTTTTGTTAAAACGCGCGACGTAGCGATAATTTAGCGTTAATTTAGCGATGTTTTTCCAACGATATTTGCGATATTTGAATAAATTTGTGTTTTGCCGTGAAAACCGCTTCACAGTCGCACAGCTGACCATTGAATGAATTTGTGGCGGCTGCGATTTGCTTTTTGCCATGTAAACGCATTCGCAACAACAAGCTCCGAAGTGCGAGTGGTTTGTGGGACCCCTAACCTCGTGCCTTTCCCCTTGGCTATCAGCTTGAGAAAAGCGCTCTGATTCCCCAGCAATCCCCCTGCCGCCCTCGCAAGTACAATAGTATATACTATACTATACTATACTATCCTATTCTATTCAACCATCTGCCCAACACCCCCACGCCTCAAAGTAGAAACCGACCGATGCGCACAGCTGACGATCTTACGGCAAATGTTTTCAACACCAGCGCCGAGCCGACGTAACGCTAAAAATAGTCTTACGCCTTACGTGACGTTACAACGACGACAACAACTTAACGGACTAACGAGTCTAAGGCACTTTTGTTCTTATTGTTGTTGTTGCTGCTGCTGCTGTTGCTGTTTGGTGTGTTATGTGTGCTGTCTATTTGTCCGGCTCTGCGCTGCAAGCGCAAAATACCTGACAGCACTGAGTCCAAAACTTTACGCAGCTCAAAAAGCGCCAAAGTTTTGCTAGCGCTGTTGGCAGCGCTCTCACGTAAGCTTCATACACGCAACGTAAAGCGGTTAACCGCAAGAGACAGACAGTCAACAACAACAACAGCAACAACGGCAACTACAGCTACGATAACGATGAGCAATGAGCGTGCGAGCGAGTCAGCAATATGCATATGTGCATACAGACACAGCAGTAGCAGCAGCAGCGGAAGCAGAAGCATTCCAATGCAGTGGCAGCGACAGCGACTGCAACTGCGATGAATACAGCGACAGTGACAGCGACGTCGACTTCGACGTCAACGTCAACGCTCATACAACACATAAGTCATGCTCACTTTGGCATTTCCAATTTGAAATTCCCATACACTCAATACTGCGGCCAGTTGAGAGCTCGCTCTCTCGCTCAGCATGCACACACTGCAGATGTGGAAGCGAGATGGCAATAGGACTGAGCACATTTGATTGCGGTTAACGTTTTGAGCGTGCGGCGGGGTTAGTGTTGTCTCGCTTTGGCGAGCGTAAACAAGTTCATAAATTCGTCATTTTGTTTTTGGGTTGTTGACAGTTGGTCTGCTTTGTTGTTGTTGCTATTGTTGCCATGGAGTGAGAATGTGTGATATGCGTGCGTGTGTGTTTGCGCTGTGTGTGTGTGCGCCTGTAAATTTGTTTCTACTCTGGGAGGGGGTGTGTTTTCTACATTTCGTCGGCTATTTACAAATTCTTTTTTTTTCTTGTGCCGTCTTGCATGGGCATGAGTGTTTTTTTTTCTCTTGTGTTTCATTTCCATGCTGTTCCCTATGAAAACTCACCACATTTCGTAACTCAATGCTTTGAGTGAGTTTTTATGCAGTTAACTTGAGCCCTTTGATACACGTTGAGTGTTAAATATAAATGAGCTGATAATTTTGTATGGAAATTGAAATTGCTTTTAATATTTAAATATGAAATTGATTTAAATTTGTTAAAATATATAATATGTAAATATAATAATCAATTTTAACGTAGTTAAAATATTTCGACTTTTTAAACAGATTTTTATTTATTTTAAAAATATTTTAAAAGTCTAAATATTATTTTTATGTAGTATTTGATGCTATGCTAAAAGTAGATAAAAAAAGAGAAATGGTTTTTTTTTATTGAAATCTTGATATATTTTTTTCTACTTTTTTTTTATTTATTTTTCTCTTATTTCTGATCATTAACTTGCCCTTAATATTCTCCTTTATAATCTTTAAGGTTATTTTGCTCGTTTTTTTAGCCTTTGCATCATTTTTTTTGCGTATTGCCTGAGCAGAACTCATGCAGTTTATCTATAAATGTGTCCTTCAGGTTTGTCCTCTTCAATGGAATATATGAGTATCATAATTGAATATCTGTGCTACCTACACTCACACACATACACACACACACACACCCAACTACTGCTCCTGCCCTCTCTGCATATGTAAATGTTTTTAATTTAAATGTTTACTTAAAGGGAAAAAAAATAAAATGTAAATTAAAATAAAAATGGAAACGCGTCGAGTACAACATAAAAAGAAAGAAAAAAATGCGACGATGGCGTGTGAACGCGGCAGAAAATTATAGTAGGGAGTTGCAGTCGATCCCAGGACCTCCGACATCCACAAGGATACAGCCATCTTTGTTGCTGTTGAGTCGAATTCTTTTTTTTTTTCACAATTCGTCAGCTGCGGCCCTGCTGCCTGTGGTCTGGCCAGGATGCGCGGCGCCTGTTTCAGCTTTTTTTTTATACCCCTGTATCTCTCCCTATGCCTACTACTCTTACTACAACAACTAGTACTTCCTCTACCCCTGCCAGCTCACTCCGCTGCTGGTGTTGCTGCTGCTGCTGCTTGTACGCTGCGGTTTCATTTGCATGCGATTCGTGGTTGCTTCTAATGGCAACGTTGATGGTGGGCACAGGACACAGTAAACACACACACACACACACACGCACGCACACACACACTGACATATACACAGAACAGTAGGGTAGCAATTGGCTCATTCCATTGGTTTATTTGCTTTTTTTTTTTGGTTTCAATTTTGGTGACAATTTTTTCAATGATTTGTTTCCTCATTTGCATACGCCACAATATTCTATCATTCTCTCTATTCTGCGGTTTCTTTTTAATTTTCTATATTCTCTTTGCTACTTGTTCTCTTGAAAAATTGTCAAATTGTGTGATTTTAGCTATTACCAACGCTTTTAACTAAATTGCATTAAAATTGGCCGCTCCTTAGGCATTTGTTGTATTAGTTAATTAGCTCATTCAAAGCTTAAATCACTTTAGATAATTGTAATTGACTAAATTTGGTATGCTTTTAGGTTGAAAACAGACTAAAGAATGTATATATATATGTATAAATCTATATATGTATAGTTCATATATCTAGTTAAAAAAGGGAAAACTTATGCATTTTTGTATCTAAAACTTCACTTGAAATCTGAATTGATATGAATTTTCCTCATATTAAGTTAATTAGTTTAGCTTATTACATAACATATATAAGTGTTTAAAAGGTGAAGGATTTCAGAACAAATATCTTCCATTTCTTATCAACATATACCTTATATTAAACAATATATAACATATGCTATCTATTACAATCAAAATTTGATTCAATATCTTCTAAATATTATCTAGGAAAATTACTTTATTCTCTTTGTATTTATCTACATTTTTTTTTATACTTTTCAAAGTAAATAAAGTAGCTGTAATATATGTTGATTAATTTTAAATTAAATTTTATTTAATTTAATTTTATTTATATATTTAAATTGACATTTGTTCTTATCTCAATCGTTAATCATCAGGCGAACTTCTATTTTCGCCCAATAAGTTTTATTTTCTGGCACTATAAGATTAACCCTTAATTGAACAATTGAAATATATATAACAGATGATCTGGTATTATATCAGCTTATATTTAAAGATCTCTCTTATTAATATTATATATAAAGTACTCATTTCCCCTCCCCTTAACCAATTTCAAAACTCTATTGAAACATTTGTTGCAACCGCAAATTTCATAGAAAGATTGCCTTTGTTTGCAGCAAACCTTTGCAGGGTATAAGGGTTTTCCTTTGCCAAAATTGGGTTTTATTCTTCATTACAAATACACTGAAAAAAAAACATATATAACTCCTGCCTAACTGCTGCTGTTGGTAGTATATCTTTTTTTTAAGAGGTTTGTTTTGCATTTTTTTTGGCTAAAACTAAATTTGTTTACATTGAAAATGTTGCGTAACGCAATCTGTTGCAAGCAAATTGCTAACAACAAAAAAAAATATATATATATATATATGGACTATAGAGAAACCAAATTCCAATCCCATTCTCAATCTGCCAAAACTAAAAAACAAAAAAGAAAATCCCCAAAATGGCATGAAGCAGATTTCCAATAGTTGAAATTTTTTTGTTTACGCTTTGACAGGATTATGACAAAAGTCAAAGCCGCAGATTGAATTGAGTTTCTATCTGTGTGTGTGTGTGTGTGTTGTATGCGTGTGTGTGTGTGTGTGTTGTGTGTATGTGCTGTGTGTGCCATTAGTTTTTATTTAGGAAAATTTCACTATTTTTTTCGCTTACGTTCGCTAAATGGCCAATAAGCGCAGCAAAGGAAAACAACAACCGCAAAATAGAAAGTAGGAAAATGCGGAAAAATTGAAACTAAGCCTTTACCGTTGCCGCAAGGATATACTCGCATCGATGTCCATATGGTAGCCATATTGCAGGACTAGATATATCAATTTTATTGATACCCCAAAAACACTAGCAACATATGCGTTTCAATCTCTCGCCCTTCCCCCTCCCCCTGCTCTCATATCATATAGCAAATATCCTTTTTTTTTTTTTTGTATTGTGTATTAGTCCTGCTGCTGCCGCGTATCAAATTGTTTTGTTCTCAAATCCTTTTGAACAAAAAGAAAAACAAACAACAAACAAGCAACAAAAATAAATTCAAATAATTGCAACCAATTGAATTTTATGGGCCAGTTTTAGCCTTGAAGTTGTTGCCGTTTTCAGCGCGTGTCACTGCGTGCCACATAACATTGCTGCAGGTGTGTCTCAGCCTCAAGGACCGCCTATCTGCTGCGCTGCCTACAATCTTGTCAGCCCTTGCAACTTCAAGCAATTATCCTTGTGAGCGCTGCAACATTCCGTCACAAATCAATTAGCAGCTGCTGCAGCAAAAACTTGAACTTGAACTGGAACCGGTACGTGAATGTGCCTCATGTTGCAAGTAGATGCATGCTGCTAGTGCATGCTTGCTGCAACTTTGCCTAATTTGATTTCATTACCGCGCCCACAACTAAATCACAACTGAAAACAAAATAAAACTAAAACGAAGCAAAACTTCTGAGCTCGCAGGGGCGGAGCTGTGGCCAAGCTTAATGCGAAAATTAAACGCAACGAAAGCGCAAGCGCAGCGATTACACTGAGAGAAACTTGCATAAACTAAATAGTACAATGTGCAACAGATTCAAGTAGAATTATTTGATGCTCTTTAATGTTGCTTTCTTTTTTTATTAGTGTAAAAATCGAACTTTAGCTACAGCTACAACATTTGTTACAGCTTGCAGCTTGAAGCTTCCAGCTGAGCAACGCCTCTCGAGACATCAAAAATAGTAAAAAGAATAAAAAAAAAACATAAATAAAAATGGAAGATAAAATATGTAGAAGCAGTAAGAAAGAAGAAGAAACTACTGAAAGCGTTGAAAGAGACTTTGTCGGCTCGCAGATGCGTTGATAATATGCTAAAATTGCTGATGATGCACGCCCACAGGTGTTGTGCTTGTTGATGCCACAAACACTGACACCAACACCAATACCAACACCAATACCAACACAAATACAAAAGTAAAAAGAAGATGATGCAGATACAAATGCCAAAGTAACAGTTGCAGTTGTTGCATTTAGCTGAAGCTGCGGCTAAGCAACATTTGTTTTTAGGCTCTTTTTTTTTGTGTGGTATGCTGCATAGGGGTTAGCGGGAGAGGGGATCATAAGACAGTTTCCTGTAGAGATTGTGTAGGTAATTGCCATCAGCCACATCAAATGCAACGTTTTTCGCCTTAGCTCAAGATTAACGATGCCACATCCTGTGGCTGCAACACTAACATCAAATGCAAACCGTTTGCTGTCAAAATTTATGAGCTTAAACTGGCAGCAATTGCTGCAATTAACAAGCAAAACAAACGGCAACATCAAAGCAACACAAATCCAGTTCAGAACTAGATGTAAAGGCAACTGGTATCAGTGCCACAGCAATGCACCACCACTGCACCACTGCACCACAGCCACCCACATGATTGAGAGCTCAAATTGAAGATTTGTATTGGCTGCAGTCAATGCTGGGAAAGATTGAACAAAAGACCAGACACAATGTCAGACAGAGGTTTCGTTTTGGGTGTGTATTCTATTCCATTGAATTGGCTAACAGGTTGCACCTTTTGCCCCCGCCCCCTCTCCTTCCTCTCCCCTTTCCTTTTATTTAATAACAAATAAAAAAAAGAATAAAGAAAATCCCAAATCAAATGATAAAAAGAATGTTGTTGTCATTGTCGCTGTCAAAATTGTGCTCACACCTTGCCTCGCCTCGCCCCTTCTCTAACCCTGACCTCAACAGCATGTACGACCTCGACCTGCAGATTGTCATTGTATTAGTATCTGTGATTAATGCGATTCATATCAGCAGTCAGACGTCAGCAGTGAAAGGACAACAACCTGACAGTGTAACCCATAAGAGACAATGGACAAACTGAAAGTGTCATTGCAATGCAGCGTGGCAAGGTGTGAACTCTACTCTAGTCGAATGCCGCTGCTGTTTTTGTTGTAATTGCATGCAACGTGTTCGATGTTATCACAAGGAAAACACAAAAAAAGAGACGCTGATTTGTCTAGCAACATCTTTAGGCGCATATCTCTTACTGTTTCCCAGAAGCGCCATACAACCGACATGTCAACCGACTAGACCAGGATACCATAGTATAGGACAGGCTAGAGGCTGGCTAGAGGCAGGCTTCCCATGCCTGGAAGCTATTTTACCTGGAACCAATCACTGCCAGGCATTGCAATTAATCACAAGGTGGCTCGTCGGTGGCTCCATTTGATGCTTGATTCTTGTTGCTTGATGGTTGCATTGCACGCGCAAAAATTTACTGAACACCATCTTTAGCCTCATCCACCACCTGCTGCACCTACCCAATCTGGCCAAACTGCCCAGCCTACCCAACCAACCAACCTCCTTCATACAAATGGGCCACACAACGTCGACAATTGCATGGCAGCCGTGGAACACACGCGTTGACATGCAGCACGCGATCCGGATATGGATGTAAATGTGGATGTGGATGTCGATTTTGATGTCGATGTTGATGTTGATGTGAATGTGGCTATATTGATGTTGTGTATATGTGAATATGGTTATGAATGTATGTTGGACGCCATCACACAGCGTGTTGACTACGGCTAACGGCATAAAGGGTAACCGAAGTGGGCAGAGAAGGTCCAAAAACCTGTCAATGGCAAATTACATGGCCTGAGTGGGACGACCCAAACTGTATAGAACTCAACTGTGGATCGGGTTGGGGTTGGGCTCATGCGACAAAAGATGCAATCAACTTAAATTTTCAACAAATGTTCAATGCTTTACGACTAGAGAAATACCCTGTAAAGAGAGATTGTATGGCAGAGTGTTAAATCGAAAATGAAAGGACGATCTTTAAAGTCTATTCGCTGTTTATTGTAGTAAAGTGAGGGTAACTTTTGGGTTGGCAACTATGAGGTAAGTATAGGGTATAGAATATAGGGAGCTTTTGGGAGACACTTCTGTAGTTTTGGATAAGTTTTTCATTAGATTTCCAAATTCTCTTACATGTCTGAGGCACCTTTCTGCAGTAGAAACTCTTTTGCTTTGACTCCTATAAGTTGCTTGTAGTTTTCTTGCTTTCTCTCTCTCTTTCTTCCCTTAGATTCTAAGGTTGTCTACTATACTTTTTTAAGAAGAATTTTCAGTTGGTGAAGTACTATAAACTTCCTTTTGCTGCGGCTACAGGGTATGCGTAACAGCAAAATTTCGCGACTGCAGCCAGTCAAATAGCTCAATTGGGAGGCGGCGACACGCCCAAAAGCAGGTGCAACTGCAATTAGTTGCAGCCAAGTTCGTGTCGCAATATTTTTTTATAAAAATATTTCTTATTTTTTTCGTTGTTTTTTTTCTGTTTTGCTTTATTCTATGCTCAAAATGAAGCTCTAAACTTTGGCAAATTCACGCGATTCATTTCTATACAGTATATACTATATGTATGTGTATTTGTGTATGTATGTATTTACTATAGGAAGAATATATATATATATATATATGAATACGATCCAAATCGGAGCTGTTGTTGCGACAATTACACCATTGGCTGGCGGTTTATTACGTGCATTGCAATGGCCACCGCCGCCTACAGAAAGAGTCACATAAGTGACGAGAGTTCATGTAATTTTCTCTCAGTGTATATGTATGTAATTAGAGCGCAAAGTGTTTGCATTTTGATAATATTAAAGTTATTGTTTTATGCTTTTTTTTTTACCATTTTCTAAATAATATATGCCGCATTTAATTATAGAGGGGAATATACCTCGAATGAAGCTTTAACTGCAATTGTCATGCAATGTGCGAGTGTAAATGTGCGATATGAGACAACTATTAAAAATGTCTACAGACAGTTGAATGCTTGATGATTATATAGTTGATATATCTATTATTGTCTGGATGTAACAGTTGCCGCTTCGTTGACTCCATTAATTGTTGCTGTATTGACTGCAAACAGACTTTGATTATTGCATATCGATGAAAGTTTATATGAAGGCCATAAAGTAGTTAGAAATATTGCTAATAGCAAATCCTTAAAGTAGGATTTATACAGTGTCTAAAGTTTATTCACTAATTTTCACTATGAATATACATTAAGTTGATCAAAAGATTTGAGAATCTTTTCAGTGAAAGATCCTTCAAGCTTTAAGCCCAAACTGTGTGATCCCTTTTCAATCAACTTCGTACGTTCGCTGAGTCCTCCCTTTGGAGTATATCAAATTAACTTAGACACTGCGACATGACATAGTTCAGTGGCCATACCGAATATGCTGGCCAGGCCATTGCTGGCAGTGGTAGCTTCCTTGACTAGTTGTTGCCTTCAATCAGGTATCAGCCGTGAAGCTGTCGCGAAAAGTGCGCGAGACATTTAGACAGCTGCCAATGCCAATTTGTTATTGTTGTTGTGGCTGAAACTAATGTGGTTGCCAGCTAATGAGACGTGCATTTGGCCATGGCCAAAACTAGTCAGATTGTCTAACCCTGAAGCAAGAGGCTACACCCTGACCAAGTCTCTAGAACTTGGCCAGACATAAAAGGTATGTTGCATGTTGCAGTCTGTTGTCTATTGTTTGTTGTAGATTGTTTTGTAGTCTATGGTCTGTAAGTTTGTTTGACGTGTTTATATTTTGTGGCAGTTCAAATGTGATTGATGTCTTCTGCCAGTTGTGCCACAGAGTTATAGTTGCAACTACTACTCCCAAGTTGCTGCCACGTACCATTCGCTGTATTAAGTTGTAAAGTCATTTTGTGACAGTTTTATGAGACAACACATGTCGTACTCTTTTGCTTTCCTTTGGGTATACTGGATATACTGTGTATAGAGCAAGTATTAGGGATGGGGTCAGGGGTTACAACCACCTGAAAAACTTAATCATTTTGCTGCTTTGCTTGGGTAAACTACTTGTATTTTGGCGAAACTAATTTGAAGTTTTCTTTTTGCAGCTTTCTTTTTGGTATCTAAAACACAAAAAAAAAGGTTCGAGCTGTGGCAATTTCATTTACAAATATGGCAGGCGAATGCAAATGTCATGGATTTCGATGAAGTTGCCACATGTCCTGTGTCCTATGTCGCTTTGTCCTTCCATTGTATGAGCTGTTGTGTCTTTTGTCCTTTGCTCTGTTTGTGTTTGTTTGCATTTCGTTATTGTCTACATAGCACAGAAATCATTGTCATTTCCACACGCAAAAGTCATTTGGCACATGTGACACCCTTTTTTTTGGCTTAAATTGCTTTGCTTTGCTTTCTTTTATTTTTCCTCCTTCTCTTTCTCCTTCGACTGCCTTCCAAATATTCTACAACTGTATCTGTATCTGTATCTATATATCTATATCCTTTTAAACCGTGGCAACATTTGCACTTGCATTTGTAGCCAATATTACAGGCTGGCACAAATATTTGTTTAAATTAAGAGTTTGCTCTCATCGTTATCCCTTTTGTCCTTTTGTTTTGCTTATCCTTTTTTTATTTTTGCACTTCTCAATCACTGTCCAGTGGCAATTCGACTGCTAACTGCTTTTTCTTAACGCTTCGTTGAACTTTTATTAAGCCAATCGCAAGTCCGTTTGCAGCCTCTGAAGCCTACGTCCCTGCCTCTGCTGCATGCCTCTGCGTAAATTGCGTAGAAATATTAGATTGTCAATTCGTAAATTGCAGTGTGTGTGAAGCATAAAGAAGCGTGTCAATGTTGCAAATGGATTACAAAAGAAACAACACAATAATTTACTAAGAATTTCTAGCAGTGTATAGTTTAGAGTAAGCTGGAGCGAAATTCGTATTGAATCTATAGAGAAAGGATATTAGTAGAGAGTTCTAAGTACTGCTAGCATTACATTATGCATAAAGGATAATGGTAGAGATATCCTTGGCATATCACATATGAAATTCTAATGCAAATCAGTTGACCACAAAGCATCATTTGCTGCATCATTTTGCCAGAGTGCAGGAACCACAAAAAACAATGCTAAAAGAAAAGGAAAGTTCTTCCTCTCTTTTCATACTTTCTTTTGGTCGTTTTTGAGTCAAAACGTGGCAGTCGTAAACTTCAACTTTGGCAATGCTTATCTGAGAAAGCCATGTGGATGTGGAAATGGATATGGATATGGATATGGATATGCAAACAACGGACATGGCAGAGTTTTCTAAAACTTAATGTGATTTGCTATTTATGGCAATTTTTTTGTGTTCTGTTCTTTTTCTGTGTTATATAGAAGAGGAGTAGTGGTGTATAGCCCTGGAAAAGGACATATAATCCAACATATGAAGTTGCGTAAAAGTTTTGCCAAGCACAATCCAAGCAGAGGATATGTAAATCCTGAAGAGATAAGGCGTCGGAATAGCACAATGACAGCCGCAGGAATTGACCAAATGGCCAGCACAGCAGCCGTGAAAATGGATGGAAAGGGGGAGCTGTTACTGGGTTGAAGGATGTTGGATATATAGTACGTGAATCTGAGATACACGTAAAGTAATTTCATAAGTTTAGCAAATCACGAACCCAAGCAACAAACAACAACAGCAACAGCTTCTTCTTCCAGCATGTTTTTTTTTTTTTTTGGTTGTTGTAAAAGTTTCGAATAGTCCTGCGGCTGCTTATTGGTCCTGACATTGGGAGACACATGTGTTATGGACCATTCCTTATGCTCTAACGGTGATTTAGCATAAAAAGGTAAAAAAGAAGAGAACAGTAAAACACACAACAACAACAACAACAACAACAACAACAACAAAACAAACAACGAAACAAAAAGGGCAGCAAATAAGAAGAAACTTTTGTTTTATTAGTTTTTCATGTCTTGGCTACTTTATTATTAGAGGACTTTTGCGGTTGTATGATTGTACGTGTGTGTGTGTGTGTGTGTGTGTGTATGGTACATGGTCATTTCCATGACTTGCAAGTTTTATGCTGACCAATGTCATAACGGATAAATAAGCCAGTAGTTGGGGCAGTAGGGTGCCATGTAGGGTGCTTGAACATCCTGTCATGCGTTCAATTTCGAAATGGTTTCGCATAATTTGCAGAAGAGCAACAGCAACAACAACAACAATATATATATGTCTATGTATATATATATATATAAACAATAAAAAAAGGAGAGTCCTAAGACAAAGTCCAAGCCTGGCAATTTGTGCTCAAAACTGCGTAGGAAATCCATTTCAAAATTAGTTTTGTTCTTCTCTTTTTTTTGTGTACCTTCTTCATGTGATGTTTTATGACAAATTTACCTGATTTGATTAAATTTTGACACACGCCATTGGATGATTCTCTGTCCATAAGAAGGAGCTGCTTAGGCTCATTTGTGGTTAGTTCTTCTAAGCCAATTTCATGTGGCACAATGTTCTTAGCTGTTGGCCAGTTGAGTTGCCAGCGAGCTAATTGCAGCTGCAAACTGATATCTAAGCAATAGTTGTTAAAGCGTGTTTATGCGTAGAGCGAAATTGCGATAACTTCTGTTAGTAAAGGTAAACATGTAGAAAAGAGCCTGCAGTATAGAAAAGATACGTATTTCTAGAGATAACTGAAGATCTTACTCATATTTAGACTGATTGAAACTGTTCTTAATTGGTAAGAAATTAAGGAATACATTTTCAGTTTTTAGTTACTATTCTATATACCATTTAATGTATTTACTTACGCATAAACCGATTATAAATTGTGTTCTATCATGATATCCATTTAGCTTCTGCTTATTTATGGCACTTCAACTGATTGGTTGCTGCTGCTGCTTTTATTGTAGAAGATATTGCTGCTCCTTTTTGCATGCACATCAGAAGCGCCAGAAGAGTTTTGCAGCAAAAGTTAACAAATTCACGCCAAGTCACCTTAAAATCAGCAACAGACCACCCAAAAGATTAACCAAAGAGCTCAACTCTCTGGTCTTGAGGCAATGCGAAGGCTAAGGCTAAGGCTGAGGCTGGAGCTGAATTTCTTAAGCCAGCAAGCTGCCATATAAAGCCACACGACTTGGCATATGTCTGGCACGGTTTTTGCATTTGTATATGTATGTGTGTGTGTGTGTGTGTGGGTATGGTAGTGGTTCAGCGTCAGATTCTCAGTCATATATCAGTTTCATTTGCATTCGTCATGGCTGCTTAATGAGCCATCGTCCAAGTTTTGAGTTGAGTGAACGATGATGCTGACATTGCCATATTGTATGATATACCATATATATACTTATATATGTGTATATTTGTATAATTTTTATGGTTGTATCTGCATATCTGGCGAGTTTATAATCTTTTTTTAATCATTTCATATTTTAGACCTTTGTTAACAACTGGCACTTGGCAGTTACCCGTTGGCAGCTGGAAGCTGACGCTGTGTTGATTGACGTCTCACATTTATGAGTAAATTTTGCATATATATATCTCGCTACCCCTTACCGCCTTATGCCTCGCCTCCTCTATCAACATACTATATGTAGCAAAACAATAACAGTTGGTCCCACTTAATTCCCAATTTAACTTTACATTAGTCAACAGACACAATACAGATCCTCCTAAAGAATTCATTCAACCACTTTTCACGCTTAACCAATTTTTTGTGGATTCTTTGGATCGGTAGAAAGAGATCCGCTAAGAGAAGAATCTCCAACCAACACCTTTACGTATTTAATTCTCATTTAATCACTGTCCAAAAAACGGTATTCCTGAACAGTCTGCCAGGCATATTATTGCCTGCTGTTAGTCGACATTTCACGGCGTAAGTTGACAGCCACGGGAGAACAGGATGCAGTCTCTAAAACTTCACTTGGCTTATTAATATCCAGACCAGATCAGACCTCAGAGCAGGCCAAGTTGAGCCTACGCATGTTCATGCCTGTCAAATGAAAATTTCATGGCAAACTCAAATGAAATGCTAAGAATTCATATTGAATGAACGCATTTGACAAATTAGCCTCATTTGTTGGCAGCCAACACGGCCAAACAGCCAACAACCAACAACCAACAACCAACATCAGCGGTCAAAACAAACGCCCAGTTGGCCAGGACAATGCGATTAAGATCAAGGGTCAAAATTGTACGCGAAGGCGAAGCTGTAACTGAATTCAAAACATTTCGACTTTCATTTACTTAATTTAATACAAAAGGTGCACCCTACACACACACACACACACATACTCAAATGTATATAGAGCTACTGTTTAATAAGGGCTTTGGCTAGGGATCTGAGTGCGTGGGGTCCAATGTGGTTAAAGGAAAGCAGGAAATTTGTGTTAGTTGCGAGTGAAAGTCAAGCAGAATAGATTAAAATATATATTTAAACCTTTTTTAATAACAAATTAGACAAAATTAATCTTTTCAGCAGTCTTTCAATGATAACCAGCAGCTGCTTATTGAATTTCTATTGAGGTTGATTTAAACGTAAAATTCTGTCTGATTCCTGTAAGATTTTTTGCGCTTTCTACTAACTGTTTCAACTGTTATTAACTGATTTCAGTTTATTTAAATAGTTAGCCTTAAATTCTAACTGATTTCTTTCTTAGACTGTTTACTAACTGTAAAGGTATCAACTACATTTTGGCTTATTAGAATAGGGTAAATGCTGTCGCACATAGAACTAATGATCATTAGGTAACCTCTATTATACGGATTTCAACTATAATACTACTATAGATCGTGGCAAAACCAATTCAATTGTCTCTTTTCATAGTTGCAGTTTGATAAATGAACATACATTTGTTTGTTGGAAGTCAGTTTGTTAGCTGAAGTACCTTTCCATTGTGAGTTGACCAACATAAAAAGATTTTCAGCTTTTCACCGAAATCAGCTGCATTTGGTCTCTTTCCAAGTGACTTTTTGCCAGTTTAACACCTTTTTCTCTATGTTTGTATGTGTGTGTGTGTTTGTGAGTGTGTTGCAGGCCAATTGTAGTCTAAAATACACACATATTTTGGCAGTTTTTATGGTTGCAACATTCGACACATTTGGCACAAGCTGTGTCAATAGTTGATGCACAAAGCCGCAAACAAGTTTCACATGAATTGTCATAGATCTCTCTTACCTCTCTAGTATAGTACCCAAAAATTGTATAGAATATATATATATATATATATATATATATATAGGAATGAAAGATAGGATCCTTCTATTTACACTAATGAGCAAATGTAATAAAATAAAAGCAAACAAAAGCCGAGCAAATGCAATTGTTTTGCCTACGTTTCGGTGTCGTTTGCGATTGTTTTGCCCAACCACATGAAATGCCAACACACACAGCAAGAGGGCAACAACAGGGTGTATAAGTGGGCAAGAGGTTAGTGGAATAGGGAGTGACAACAGTTCCATTTACCATGCTACTCACACTCAGAAAGAAAGAGAGAGAGAGGAGATATAGAAAAACTGTTTATGTTCTCGCTTGATTTGTAAAGTTGCTCATAAATTATATACCCAAAATTCTACCCCCTCCACCAGCCTCTCCCCTACTCCTTTGTATACACCAAACCATATAGAGTATGTAGAGCCAGCTGTACTCTGGTTTAATTAACCTGGCATTTTTATTGTCTCCTCCGATCAGCTTGTATCGCCTCCGGCTCGCTGCCTGCTCTTAAAAGTCATTGTCAGCAGCCTCCTTTTCAATAAGCCAACGCCGTCGTCGGCGTCTTGGCCAAAACTTGTACATATAATCAAAATGGAGCAACTGCTACTTTTATAGCTCCTCTCTCCCCCCTCTCTGTCTGTCTTGGTGTGTCTTTGTCCTCCTCTATCCATACTTATTTATTGCGCTGACTTTTGCCTATAGTTATACATCGCACATTACGCTGATTAGCGTGCTGAACCGCTATAATTACAGTGCTCAGTGCGATCGTCGCATGACCAAATCTAGTTCAATTACTAACCGAACTTTTTATACTCTATATTTCATATGTATATTGTATATCGGAAACATAGAGAGACTTTCACATATACTGAGAAATACTTTGATATTTTATACCAAAAGATAAGCTGGACTGTGGCTAAGCAATAAAACGTTTGGGAAGCAAATAAGGTTCGAATTATACCCTATATTAGGTTAATGGAAAGGTCCATACTAGGCTCGACATACTTCACAAACTTATTGACTCTTTTGATTTACCCACAAGTGAATGAGAACTAAACCAAAGTATTTACAGAGCAATCAAAATGCAGGCAAGACTCCAACTGCAACTCGGAATGGTGTGGAGTTTGATAGTTGTATAAAAGGGGAAGAGGTATGGGGGGTAAGGGTAGCTTAGAGCAGCTACGTTTGATATTAAACACATTTTGCATTTAATTTGCCATAATTATAGTTAAAACGTAGAACTGTGCAGCATGTTGCAAAGCAAGTGAGGTAGGTGTGTTGTGGAGGGACAGGTAAAAGTGTGCAACAAAAGTCGCGGCAAACGTTGATGGCGCCAAATGAAGTTGTAAATGAAGTTGGCGGCGGGTAAATATTGCGCTCGGAATGTGGTGCTGTTGGTAAAACTATTGCTGCTGGTGGTGCTGTGGCTGCTGCTGCTGCTGGTGCTGATTCTGATGGTGCAGACATAGCTGGTGGTCATTGCTTTAATATTCTAAGCTTGCATTTAACAGCTTTACCTGTAGCTGGCAGGGGCGTATGGAGAGGGTGTTCGAAGGAAGGTGGGTTTAACCTTCGTCTCAACAATTTTCGATTATTAATCTGCCTTCATTTTTGTGTTGCTTGTTTTAAATTAATGTTGCTCGATTAATTTGTGACTCTAAACGTTTCTGTCTATCGTTTATCTTTCTCACTATTTTCCCATATTTGTTGTCTGTTATTTTTTCACTCTGTTTTATTTCGTTTTGTATTTTTTTTTTTTTGTATAATTTATTGGCCGTGGCTAGTGTTAAAAAAATGTGTTATGGTTTCTGTTTATGACCAGCATTTGATGTGGCTGTGTGGGCTTAATATTCATAGTATTTTCTGTGTCTGTGTGTGTGTGTGATATGGGTGTGTAAATGTGATGGGGTTAAAACGGTTAGAGACACATAACTGACGTGTCAATCTATATATATATCTGAGGTGAAGTATTGATAAATATAAGGAATCATTTGTTATCCTTTTCTCTTTTACTTTCGTATACGTAAACGTTTCTCCTTGCAACTTTGCATTACATTTTTATAGCTTTCAGAAAGTGTTGCAACCCACATTCATTTCTTCAACTGCTGCCACACATTGCGGCATCTTCAATGCTACAATTATTAAAGGCCACAATTAGATCTAATTGCATATGTAGATCTTAGAGAGATGCAACATGTGGCAATAGACTCAATTCCCATATTTTTGTATATTGCGCGCAATTGCAACTTCCTCAAGCGACCAACGAAGCGTTCTCTTTTTACTACTATTCTGCTATCTCTTTTTGGCTTTACGTGTGTGTGTGTGTGTGTGTGTGTGTGTGTGTTTGTTTGTTACTTCTGGTCTGATGGTTTTTGTGTCATAATTTTGTACGCTAAGTTGGCAACACTTTGCACTGAACACTTTGAGTTTTGCCGATGCCGATGCCATTGCCGTTGCCGTTGCTGTTTCTGTTGCCAAAGCCAAAGCCAATGGCAATGGCAATGGCAATGGCAAATGTTGCTGCGTGTGTGTTGCTCTCATTTTAATTGCAGCAACTTTTCAATGGAAATTCAACTAATTAGAGGCACGCAGAACCCAGTAAAATTGTTTATAATTAACAGGTTTTCACAAATGCCACTTTATACACACATATATATATACACTTATATCTATATATACATACATATACATTCCATATACTCTACATACATATAAACATAGCCCATCTTCTTATTGCTCTCCTTAGCTAGCAATCATTTGAGTGTTGAAAAATGCATTTACACGTAACCAACAATTCACAATTGTATTCACATTCACAATCGTATTTGTATTCACATTCACATTCGTATTCGTATTTGTATTCATGGGTAATTACGAACACTTAATGATGAGCCAAAGTGCTGAAATTATAGTTTACTGAGTTTTATTCAAACAGTTGCGAAAATTGTTGCACTAGAAATGCATTTAAACTGTAAAAGAAGCTCAAGACATATGCATTAAAGCTTTCTCTAATGACTCTTTTATGGCGCTCAATTAGTACCAAAAGCAATGACTAAACTCATAATTAATTTTAAGTTAATAACTTTGACTACAAGTAAAATGTTTGCGTATGCAAAACGAAGTGCAAATGGCAAAGGGCGTCAATAAACCAAATGATAAGTTTTTAGAATATATTCCCTACGAGTTAAACTATGCAAAACGTTAACGAATAGAGCACAAAAAGGAAATGCAGTTAGTTACTTTTCTGCTCAATAATTAGGTATAAAGTTGGCTTGTATAGCAACAAAAAGGAATATTGATAAATGCTTTCAGTAGAGAGTGTGCACCAATCACAACTGCCTTGCCTCTATTTAATATGCAACATTCATGAATATTTCCACTTTGTCTCTGTCTCCCACTCGACTTTGCTTTGCGTGTTGTCTGCTTCTCTTTACACACATCTTTGCGCATAAACACATTTGCCATTTTTTTCGCAGCAAATTGAACAGTCAACTCCACCTGCACTTTATGCCATACCATACACATCCCTCCCTCTCTGATCTCCCACTGCCCTCGTTCGGTGTAGTACTTTGAAGAGACTTTAGCATAAGCGCAATTTAGTCAAAACATCTGCGTCCTTTTCAGCTTCCAACTCCAAGTATAAACTCACAAGTTTTAGCTGCAGCATCCCACATCCAACATCCATAACCAACACATTCACATTTAGAAGACAACAGCACATTGAAGCGCCATAAGCTGCGGCTGTCTAAAGCAGAATAACTGGAACATGAATGGACAGGGATTGTGGGTTGGAGTAAAAGTGGCAAAGTTTTTGTTTTTTTTACTTAGATGTTGTGGTGGGGGGGGGGGGGGCTGGTGGGGTACATAAAAGAAATACATATAATAAAGTTCGCTTGTCAGTTTAGCAGCCATTTTGCGGTTCCACGACGACTTCAAGGTAGAACAAGATGTACTAGAGCTTGAAGGATGAGGTTGATATGAAAATGGTGGTGGCAAAAATAAAAAAAACACACCCACTCGATCTACAATATGGTATTTGTTTGACTGCTGTGTTGCCTTACCTCTGCTCTACCTGCTGCTCCCTATTCCCTGCTGGAATGTTGTATATTCCCTGGGACATCTTTGGCGCTTATCCGCAATTTCTTTCCGCTTCGTGTTCACCTTTTTGCCGAGGCATAAACTTTTTTATGGCACCCACTCTGTGTGGCGATGATAAATCTGCCTCAATTTGCCATATCGAGTGGGCGTGGCATTGTGGCCTATTGCATTATTTACCTTTATACCTTTACCTTACCATACCTTTAGGAGTACATCAGCTTCCACTTACATCTCTACATCCACACCCCATCCCCAACCACATCTACATCTACATCTACGTCTTCATTTTCATTTTCATCATCAAAGGCAAGTTTCATGTCAATTTGTTGTATTTTCTGTGGGTGGTTAGTTGTGGAGGAGTGGCTTAAGCTTGATTTAGCTCTCATTACGGTTGAATGGGGCAGAAGAAGGACGAAGAAGAAGGTATGAGATGTCGGTTAGGATTTGCTTTATTACAGTTTAATTAAATTTGCCCTGTATCCTCTGGCCTGTGTCCTGCCGTTTGTTGGTATGTCCTGTTTTGCTTGTCTTGGCTGAAGTTCTTGGGCGAAACGACTCAATTACGCAGTTAATCGTAAAAAAATCCTTGCACTGATTTGTTGCAGCTGAAACCGAATACTGAACCCTCTGCTGAACCCTCAAATCCTCAAACTGTATCTGATGGTTTCAATGCTATGGATGTTGGGTGGGAGTATGATAGGAGGGAGGGGTGATTGTGTGTCCCTGCATCGCATGTTTCGGCCATAAAACGGCGACACTCTTACCCTCTCTTCGTCTCTGTTCTTCTGGCTATTATTGCCAGTGAACTGGCCATGGCTATAGCTACTCCTACTCCTACTTCAACTCCTACTCCTGCACCGTTTATCCTGCGTGGCCTCAGGTGCGCACGCTGGCGAGTTGATCCATTTATGGCCATATCGTTCGCCTTTTTTTCCTCGTTACGCTGCCATTTTTTTTATACATCATTTAAGGGATATGGCGACTAAGATGCTACATGACCACAATGAATGAAGGCTGACTCCTTTACCATTCCCATTGTTTGTCGCATTAATTTGCCGGGAATGCTGGCTGTAGATTTACGAGCAAATCTCTCATACAAAATGCACTCGAGTAGCACAACCATAACAAGGTCGGGACATTTATCCTATGGCGGTGGAAAACCCTTTGTTAATCAAGACACACGTGGCCCTTGGCCTGACTCTTTGATTACTTTCAACTCCCAACTGCTAGCAATTAAGCGTGTCCGAAATGTGTATCCATAAAATGTATATTATGTCGCCTCCAATCCATCCAATCCAATCCAAACCAATCCAATTTCAACCAATTCAATTCAGAGCAGCCTGCGGCACGTTCTAACTCTATTCAAACACGGCCCGTCAAGGTATGCTACAGTTGTTGCAGTTGTTTTTGCTGCTGCTGTTGTTGTTGTTGTTGTTGTTGTGGTAGTTGTTGACTTCCTTTATTTTTATAAATGTATATATATTTTTTGTTGGTTTATATGGTTGCCAGGAGCACAAGTCCTTAATGCCAGTTAATGCCCAGGAAATTGTTTGCCTCGTATATGCTCACCATTAAGCTATTTTAATTTGCTTATGCAAATTGCGAGTTGTTTACTTTTTGACACATGCGAGGACCAAGGACCAACGACCGCAACATAAGTCACCACAGGATATATGGCTATATATATATATATATATATATATATATATATATATTGACTTTTGTTTACCTATGCAAATGAGTGCTGTCAGGACAATGCTAATCCCTTTGTATCGCCGCCAACTGCAATTATGAAACTAAGCAAATAAAAGCAAACGGCGTGCAAATGTGACAGATTTTTGATTTTCAAATCAAATTTCTATAACCAAATGAGTATAACTGAATCAAAAAGGGTTGAATATATATGCAAAGTAAAGTATAAATATTAAACTTCAAAATAAATGATATATATACTTATGTTTATATCATAGAAACTAAATCAAAAGATAGCTTACAGTTTGCATTCCTTCCTTGTGTAGCTGAACACCTATATATATAGTTTATATAGTGTATGAAATAAATTTGATATTATTAAACATCCTTTTTAAGTTTAAGCTATAAGTTTTCAATTAAAATTATTTAAATTTTGCTAATAAAATTAAGCTTTTGCCTTACTCTAAGAAATTTAACGTCTTCTTTGTTCTAAAAAGTTGTCAAATTTAGGCAATTTTGTAACTAATTTTTACACACTTTTTACAAGTTGTAATTAGTTAACATCTATTACAAAACTGTTTAAAATACTCCATAAAACATATAAAAAATTGAAATTTATTTTATATAGTATACAAATTATCTAAATATCTTAACCAAAAGAAGTGTCGAAGTAGGGAAAAGCGATCGCAAGGAGTTGCTTCCTGTAACAAACCTTTCCAAAGACCGCAGAGTATTGAAGTTTGATCCCTTTGATTGAGTAAAGAATTTATTACTTTATCGATAGAAAAGTGCTAATTTGACTGATTGAAATCAGACTGAATGATAAATCATATATAACTCATATTTAACCATATAATAATAAGCACAAATGGTGAAGACTTAAACCCTGAAACAACTAATTTCGTTATAGAATCTATATGAATAACACATGATACACTTGCTGGTAGCCTAATGTATTCATTAGGCTTACATGTACGAATGATATGAATAATATTCGGACTATTATGATAATCTAATCATTTGTAATTACTAAGTTGAAGCTCAGTTGATGCTGCAGTGGCATATTTTATTTAAAGGCAGCAATTAAAAGGAACCTTTAGCCTTGGCTGAATTGCTGCATATCTGTGGCATATCATCAGCAGCAAATCCGTGTCCAAAGGTGCATGTAGATGTTCGTCCCACTTTGCTATTTCACACCTTATTTATTGGTTAGTCTTTGAATTGGGTATTGGGTAGTGGGTATTGGATATTGGATATTTGGATATTTGGTATTGGGTATTGTATTACCATTCAGTGGGCATTTCGTGCGCTTTCGGCGTTTATGTCAAGACATGCCGAAAAACTTAACCAAAAGCATCCGCCGGGCGAGTTGCAAGATGCAACTTAAGCGATAATTTCAGTGGGTTGGTTAACTCTGGCAAAAGGTATTGATGCTCTTGCTGTATACTGAGTACTGTGTATTGGATACTGCAAACTGAGTACTGGCTACAACTGGCTACAAGAGGCGGCAACCTCAGTCGCACTCGCAAAGCGTTAATGTGAATTATTAATAAGACAAAAGGCAGCGGCAAAGTCGGCTTACTTTGATGCTAGTGCACCACGAAAGCTTCCAAAAGATGCCCCACGACTCTGCTGCAAGCACCACAAAACCGAAGCGACCAAAGCCAAGACGAAGACCAAGTCCAAGTCGAAGAGACCTAATCAAGATGGCTGCACAATTGCTGCAAAAGCAAACTAATCAGGCGGTGAGATTTAAAAATTAACGTAGCTCAGAGCGTTTGTCCGTCCGCCACTGAGACAGAGACGGAGACTGAGACTGAGACTGAGACTTTGTCTGAGAGTTGGACTTGAGATTGTTATGGTGGGATGAGGCTTTTGTTTGGTTATATATAGATGAGAGAGGGGAGTTTAAGAATCTGCTTTGAACTGGGGATGCAGTGAAAGTGGGTATCGCTAAGGTTTTTGGGGGCAACGTTGATTTAGGCGCATTGCCGATAAGCAACAGCAACAACCAACAGTAACAACCAACAGCAACAACTTACAGCAACAGCAACACATTAAAAATGCATAAATCAATGCGATAAACATGATTTGCCGCATGTTTTATTGACTATTGTTGCCAGTTGGTTCTTGTTGTTGCAAGTTACTAAATGTTATCGTTATTGTTGTTGTTTCAGTTGTTGTTGTTGTTGTTGATATTAACAGACACGATTGTTCCTCAAGGGCTACAAAAAGGAAGAAATTATTTGGTTCTCTCTCTCCTTGTGGGTCTGTCGGCTCCTTTCTTATTTGTCTTTGGTGTCATAAGGAAGCAACATCTCAATGTTATACCAAATATATATACTAAGTTAGTATTCGATTAGTTAGTTGATAGGTCGATAAGGTTGGGTAAATATTTTGTGGCAAATCGAACGCTTGCAGTACTTAATAGTATTATATTAAGGGGAACTTCTATCCAAGAGATGAATTGTATCTTTAGTTTGAGTAAATTAATATAACCATTAACAATTCCACAATCTATAGATTGCAAGTGGAAATGTGGAAAGTTCATTACCTTGTAGCTTAGTGTAAATATCGATGCATTGAATGTAGCATCTGCTGCTCATTTTTCTGACTAGTCCACAGCCACTGGGCACGTTCAAAGAGCAAATATCAAAAATAAATAAAAAAGAAAGGGAATTAAAAATTGTTTAATGAAAATAAAGAAAATAAAGCACTTGATAGTCAAGTGTCTGTATGAAAAGCACTCGAAACATTTTCCCGACTGGCGCGCAAATAAATTGAAAACTCGTTAAAAATCCATAATGCTTCCATGTGAACAAACTGAAGCAGTTCCAAACGGAACAGAGCTGCCAGTGCCGACCATTGGCTAGGAGCCACTTAGACTCAGACTCTGAGTTTTGGACCTTTTTGGGTAGGTGGATGGAGGGGGCTAGGTTAGGTGTGCCTGTTTTGTATTGGCCATCCAGCCTGTTCATATCAGCGCCTGGCTTTTCCAACAATTTTCTTTTTGGGGCCAAGCACAAAGCACTTTATCGTCACTGGGTGCGCCATAAATCTGGCAAGTGGCGTTTTTGGCTTTGATTTTTCTTCTGCACTTGCTTAATTAATAATTTTATGGCATTTTAATGGTTCAACATATACCCTAACCCCCCACTACTTCGCTCTACCCCTGGCCCATAGCTAAACAACAAGACAAAGTATTAATCAACAGACTGATCCATACTACTAGTTAAATGGTATGTTGCCATGGAGTCAGCGGGGGTAAGTAGCATAAGGAGGGGGTAGAGCAAGTGGAGCTGCTGCAGCCATCCATCGATTGATCTGTGCGGCAAACCCAACGCGTTTTGGCCATTCGCCATTCGCCATTCACTATTGGCCATTGGCCATTCTCAACGCGTTTATCAGCGATAAATCTCTTTGTGTTTCGCGCCGGCGCAAGTGAATTCAATTGAATTGAATTAAATTTTAATTAATTTTATCTGCACTTTGTAAGGCCTGCTTACTTCTTACCCTGCCCCCCTTCGCAGCCTTATACTCCCTCTACACGCCCTACAAACCGGAAAATTACTCAGACATTCGAGGTAATTGTGGAAAATTGAAAATTATAGCTACCCTCTGCTGCTGCCGCCTCTTTCTCACCCTTCCTCTAGATGATATACGTCTTTGATTTTTTTTTTTGGCTTCTCTTTGATCTGTTGTGATCTTTTTTCTTTCATATGAGACTTACCCCGCACACACATTCAAACCGCACACCTCTCTGCACAACCATTGGAATTTCCTTAAGCAAATCGACGCCATATTGAGGATTTTGGCAGTAAATTTCAAAAGAAATTGATAATATTCATGTTTTCGTTTTGTTTTTGAAACCATTTCGAATTTTTTCTGATTTTTTCTTCTCTTTGTTGTTGTCTTTATTCTCTGCAATTTTCTCCTTTTTTTTTCATTCAATGGCAACAAATTTGCGTAAACTTTTTACGACTTTTTGGCATATTTTACGACTTCTCTGTTATATTGTGGATGTGGTTTCATTCAGCACCAGCAGCTACCATATGAATCATTGGCCTATACTTTGTAGATTCTTTGGAAATCTTTGAATGAATTCTAATACGTAATACTCTTGGCCAGGCTAAGATAAGTGCTGCAACAGAGCAATGAACAAAGTAAAAGTTTTAAGTGCTAAAATAGCAAAAGAAATTATGATCAACTGAGTTGATCTTAATGGAAAGCAGCTCTATATATATATATATTTATATATATATATATATATATATATATATATACTATATCTGTATCATAATTGGGTTAATAGGCCTTATTCTTAGTCTATGTCAAGCCTAAAAAATAGTTCGATAGGAATTGTTATATGAATCAGTTTTAGTTCTAGTTGTAGAATCAATAGACAAATGGAAAGGGGTATTAATAGTCTGCTCTTTATTGTATAATCAATCTATAGCTTTATATATATAAACCCATTTTCAATCGATTGTCACTCTGTGATTGTTTATTTTTCTTCTTCTTCTTACTCAAATTGATTCTATCTAATTCGTTCTATCGATTCGTCGTCTATTGATCTGAAATATAGTTAAGCAACAGCTGAACAAATCGCTTTCTAACCAATTTAAATGTCATTTAAATGTCAAACGTCTACAATTCGATTTGTTAACAATGGAAATATATATAGTATATATATATATATATATGGTATATACAGATATATAGATACTCGACACTAATAACAATACACCCACAGCTAAACTAATACAAATGTATATTGAAATTGGCTTTCTATTGAATTTGAAATTGAGCAGCGTTGAATGTTAGCTCAAATTTGCGCCTAAATTGTCAATATGACAAAGGCCAAATATAGACGTCCCCTCCCACCCACACTACCACACACCAAGCCATACCCCCGGCGCACAAGCCCAAAGCTGAATGGACATGAAAAATGCCGCTAATTGTCAAAAATTGTTGAACATTTTACATGTGCGTGTGGAATTATCTCTATATTATGCGTAAAAGCGAGAGAGAGAAAGAGACAGAGAGAAAGAGAGAGAGAAATAGAAAAAGATAGAAGAGGGGAGTGAGGTAAGGGAGCAAGTTTAGTAGAAGGTGTATAATGTACAGCTGCAATCAATTGGCCAAAAGTGTGTGGGCCCTTCAATAAACGTTTTTGCTTTGATTTCCAACTGATTTTCATTGTAGTTTTTGCTGTTGGGTAGAACTGGCATATGATAAAGTGGAAAGGGAAGAGGAGGGGTAGGGTAAGCAATGGCAGCTACTGATGAATATTGCGTGACAGTTTGTTGAATAATTTACGAATTTACTGTGCACTGACTCAAATCGGAAATCAGACAGAAACTTTCCAAAAAAAAAAAGAAAAAACTTTTTCCCCTTCCTTTTGTAACCGTTTTTTTTTTTATTCTTATCTTCTCTTTGAGTTGTTTTTTTGGATTTTTGGATTTTTTTCACGCGCACCTAAACACACGCAACAATTTTGGGGCCTAATTGTGCGCATAACTTGGCCGTATGGATGGGTCAGGTTTGGGTTCTGCTGCGACTTTTTGGGTTTTGGGGTTGGGTCTATAACGAAAACGGAACCATTTACATAAATGTGGAAATAATTAAACATGACACAAAAGTTGTTTTTTTTTAGTTTTTTTTGTTAGGGAAATTAGCTGCAATTAGTTGGTTTAAATGCCGCATAAATGTGGCAAGGCCCAGCAAGCTTGTCAATTGCGCATCAAATGCGAGTACCTAAACAAAATGGCGTTCATTTTGGGCCACATAGCGGCAACAGCATAAATGTTAATAACGGCGCCGGCGCTGCGCATGCGCAACTTTAACACGAGCTGAGCACGAAATCAGATATTGCCGAAAAAGTCAGGCAAAAAAAGAAAAAAATACAAAAAACGAAAGAAAGATAAAAAAAATTATGTATAAAAGAGAACATAATGAACGGTTCCACATTGCAGCAGCAACAGCAGCAGCAGCAGCAGCGATTGTAATCTTCTCTTAATAATATTTACAGTAGTAATCTACGCAAGGTGTCGTCTCCAGGGTATATATATCTGAACACTTCAAGGGTACGCAAAGGCAACCCGAAAATTATACCATAGATATGCTATATGCTATAGGTCCAAATTGAACGGGACCGAACCGAACCCGAACCGAACCGGGTCGCATTCCACAGTGGCTACCTGAAATAATTGCCAGCTTTGCTGCCAGCTGCGGAAGGAAGAATACATGAAGCTGGTATTTGACTTTTGTTTTAAGTCAACTTGGGTGTTTCACTCTAGCTATCTCTTTCTCTCTCACTTGCTTACTTACTCCTCATACTTATACTATAAGATCTTTCGTAATTTGGCGTTGATTACCATGTACGCGCTCGTGTGGTCAACACCCAAAATTGACACCAAACGTTGGCCAGCAACGCGAACGCATTGTTGATAAATTGTGAATGATAAGCATGATATGGGGAGGGGGCAGGGGAATATGCACTGCCGAGTGAGGGGACATGCGGAGACATGACAAAGAAGTAGTCAAATTGTGCAACAAAATTGTTTTTCTTTTCAACTCGACGGCAGCGGCGCAAGTGTTTGCGTTCCTTTTGATATATACAAACTGTACACATACATATACATATACATATACATATACATATACATATACATATACATATACATACACACACATAAATGCATATAGGTATTATGATAAGGGTGTTGGCTTAAGGTTGTCTGAAGCCCGTTGAACACTTATAATAATATGGAGATTACGTGAATTATTATGTTAAGCAATTATTTTGGGGTAATCATTCTTTGTGGGTTATATCAAAATTATTGCATGCAAGATCAAGAGCTGAACATTATATGATGTGTATATATATATTTAATATTTCACTTAAAAAAACTTAAAATTGAAAGCAAGAAACAAATTTACAACTAAACGCAATCAAAAGGGAAGAGGCAAAAGTGCAGCAAATCTGAAGTATAAATTGGAAAAGGCGTTTAAAATGTTGAAGGAAAACAGTAAAATTGATTAAAAAGTAAAGCTATATGTGTTACATAGGGATTATAGAGAGATATATGTAGAGTATAAGAGATATATATGTACAGTTAGGTACCATTCTGATCTGATCTGTTGTATAACAAAGTTCTATCTGGTTACTTCAACTGGGCATCATTTTGATAGTTCACGTAAACAGACACACTCCCACTTTCCACTTCCACAAACATACACACTCACAGATTTAGCTACTTGTTTCGTACACTAGATTTTACCCCAGGGACATTGATAGAGTCTCAGAGTCTCAATGCAGTTGAGGCTCTGTCTCTCTCTCTCTCTTAGGAATGGCAAGTAAAAACCACGAAAAACAATAAAAATTCCAACTTAAACGCAAAGTGTATACAGTAGCCATTGGGTACCGTTAGTAAACGGCTTAGAGCTACCGTTATTTCTATTAATTTAGCGGCCAACTACAAACGTGGCCAACTACAATCCCAGCTAGCCAGCTAGCAACAGGAGAGCGCTAAATAACAAGGTAAAGAGCTAAATGGCTAAAGGACCTCAAGGCAGTATGGATAGCAATCGCATATTGAGTCTCAGCAGACAATGAGGCAACAACAATGAGAGCTAAGGAGTAGTCATTAATAAGGCAAAAGCCATAAGTAAATATCCTTTAAGGATATGGCGTATATAGTATAGAGTCAAATGGGATATATGCATCAGCCCTCGGGTACTATAAACCCAACATGCTTATGGTTCAAGCAATATTTATGCATATTTGTTGTGTATAAAAATTGCCCCTTTTGTTCTCTTCCTGTTTCTGCTTTGTATGTATGTATGTGTGTGTGAGTGTGTGTTGGTTATGTTTGTTTTGCAGCCTGTCAATGTAGACAACAGGAGACAAAGCGGCGTCGTTTTGTTTGCACACAAAACACAAAAAAAAAAAAGAGAAAGAAGAAAGAAAAGAAACCGATTTCGTTCAGACTCAGACTGGGTACAGTGCTCTGTGTTGCCCTACTGTCCTGTGCCTTGGACACTCATTGAGTCAAGCGGTGCACAGCAGGATCCTGGCGACCACATGTAGACATTATTTGACTCTTGCCTCTTGCCGCTTTGCCTCAAAACAGGTGTGAAATTTCGGCATGTGGGTGCAGCATCCGTAGATGTTCTCAGTTCTCAGTTCTCAGTTTTCAGTGCTCAATTCTCCATAGTCAGAGTCAGTTCTCAGTTCTCCAAAGCGATCTGCCAACTGTTCTGCAGCAAAAAAGAAGAAGAAACTCATTAATTTTAAATATTATTTTGGCAGATTTTTTGTTGTCCATTTTTTGCGTTGCTTTTGTCGTCGCATCTTGCGACAAATTGAACCCAATTTCGCTGTGTCATTTGCTGATAATTTATATTGAATATGAATAGAATGAATATGAAACAAGTATGAATATAATACTCATTTATATATGCACAAATATTTGTATACAAAAGTATTCATTGGAAATCTTTATTATGAACTCAACTGTCGTCGCGGCAAAGGACTTCATTTTACTTGTGCTGTGAGAAGAGTATAGAGTATATACCTTATATAAAGTACAGTAAACTGAACTATCAGCTTATTAGCTATAGCTATAATATCATAGTTAGATATTTAAATATGTTTATATCGGTATATTGATTGAATTCCTGTTTAAAGCAGCAACTTATAGGAACTAATTTAAATTATTCATTGCTGTATGAAGCTCTAGTATGATTGATTCATATGCATTCATCTCTCTCTAGTTTCAACTCCGCATTCCAGCTGCTAAGTATGAATATGAGTGTGAGTGTTGCGTATGAGTATTATGAGTGCTTTATGAATATTGTGAAATAATAACAAATGACACTTTTAATCATTGCATATTAACAAGGTAAACTTGGTAAACCTTGACAAGCTGACTCTCTCTTGCTCTTGCTATCTGTTCTCTTCTCTTTCTATCTCTTTCTTAACCCGCACCATAGTTGTATATATATATATATATATATATATATGTGGTATATATATTGTATTTAGTGGCATAATTAATGACCTCTGGCCGCGAACTGTGCCACCAAAGATAACTCATTAACTAAATCCGCTTTTAATAAATGCCAATACAACGGAGAACAAAACCAACAGTAAAGTTGACCAGTTGCTGCGCCCCCTCCCACCCCTTTTATTGCCACATTAGTACAGGCCAACAAGAGCAGCAAATTAATCAAACTGACGGAACGCGACGTTGTTGATGATATTGGGCGACTGATGCTGACATTGATGCGGCTGCCACAAGCAGCACATAACAATCACTCAGAGAATGAGCAGCAATAGACAGCGGGTGAGGGTGATGGAAGGGGGGAGCTATAGCTCTCAAATTGTATCCAACTGTGAGGCATCAATCTGTGGCTACAACTAACTGGTTGGAATCTTGGTAAGTAGCCTCATCTTAAGGCAGACACAAATCAACTTCAACTTTAGCTTCAGCTTTAGCCACAGCTTCAGCTTGTTGCTTGTTGCCTGTTGCTTCTTGCCACTTGTGACATGTGTGGAATGTGCCCAAAATGTTTAGAATCAGAAGCGTTGACATGACAACTTCAGATGCCAGTAAAGATAAAGCGACAACAACAAACAACAACAGCAACAACAACACTTGCAACAACTGGCAACTGGTAACTTTCTATATACGTGGCACGAGCATGAAAAACCTTTTTAATGCGCTTTCTTGTATGTTGCATTGTTGTGCATTGTTGCAAGCAGTAAGTACTTGACTTCTATTCATATTGCCCAATAGACCCCAAGCCACCGAGTCACGTTGCTTGACCCTACGATTTGGATAGCTCTCCAACCTTCCCCTTTCCGCTCTTAACACTGTGATGAATCAGTGTCTCGCCACCCCTCCCACCCGTCTCCTATTTGCTTTCACGCATTTAGCTGTGACTCGTGCGCTTAATTTTCAACAATTTGTTGTTGTTATTGCTGTGTTTGTTTTTGTTGTTGTTGCTGTTATGAAAATGCAATGGATTTCTAATGAAAATTGCCCCTACGGCTGGCTGCCTTGGCACTGTCATTGATTGATTGGCTTGTAAAAAAGTCTATATAAAAAGCTTTTCACTCTCGTGTCAAATAAATAAGCTGCTAGCTAACTGATCGATTATATAGATACCCTATAAAAAGAGACTAAACTGATTTCTATACAAATTTGCTGCAAGTTTTGCTGCCAATTGAAAGCAATATATAACGAAGTTGAATGGAATAGAATGTGGTATAGGAATAGAATATTATGTGCTCTCTCTCTCTTTCTCCCTTCACTCTCTCCTTTCACTCTCTCCATGCATCTTTCTGCCTTTAAGTTGAGCTACTTCTTAGACTGATCCTTTTTCTTCTCGTAGTTCAAGCTTCAAATTCTTGACTTTTAATTTTGATTCTCGCAGCTCGCGTAAACTGTCACATACTCCCCATTGTAGACCCATAATTACAGGGTATAGCAAAGTGTGTAACAACTTGTAATGCATTTCGTAAGCTGCATTTGTTTTTTGTGTCTTTGAACTGCGTAAATGATGCTGACAAGGCATTTGATTAACACGATTAATTGCTGATAAAAATGTCTGACAGTTGCTGTTGCTGTTCGTGTTGCTGTTGCTGTTGTTGTTGTTTTATACCGTTATGTTCATTATATAATGCCAGTAACTGTAAGATATATATCATGCATATATCCTTATACATATTTATATATAAATCCTTATAAATGCATATTAATTGAATATATAAAATCTGACTCTTTCGAGGCATTTCAATTAGTTATGAAAAATGCATTTCTCAACGTGATACACCGCATAAATTCATCAATTGCAGCTGCAACATTTACTGTCATTTGTCCAGTTGCAGTTGCAGTTGCAGGCGCCAGTTGCTGCCACCCATTGGCTACTGTTTGTGAGACGCACACACTGGGTAGGGGGTGGGAGGGTGTCTGTCTGTCTGCCGCATGCTGCTTGAACGCCTGCAACCCGTTGGCAACACCACCCAAATTACAAGCCCATCAAATGGTGGCATGCAACCAGCGGCGGCAGCAGCAGCTGTCAACTGTCGCACACGACTTGTCCTTGTCAGTCAATGGATCCCTGCTGCCTGCTGCCGCCATATCCTGATTCCTGATTCCACATTTCTGAGAGTTTCTGCCTGCCATAACACTCACACACTCTCTCACACACACACACACTCACACACACATACACACATATTCAGTTTAAGCATTTTCTATATTAAACTTCACATTTTTTGATGTATGGGGCAGCAATTGGTATGCAAATTGCTGGCGGCACGTTAACCTGACCCTTGATGCCACCATCCCCACCCCCAAAACACAGTTTAAACAATGCTTGCAACCTTCTTGCTGTTGTGGCAACCTCATATGCTGTCACATACGCAATGCAAATGCCCAAAGTCTCCACATATGTGTGTGTTTATGTGTGTGAGTTGTCCTGCAACCTCCTTCTGGGGTAGCCAAATTGTTATAAGATGCGTCCAAATTAAACGACAGAATATTATTTTCAAGCTGCCAATATACAAATATAAAGTGAAAGGATAAGAAAAGGATTTTGCCATAAAAAAGAAAAAACTTTAAAATTGTAATAGAATGTAGAAAATATTTGAAAACTGAAGATACCAGTAGAAACTGTTAAAGAATAGAATATAGAAGGTGCAAGAAATAAGACAGAGAATCAATTGAAAAGAGGTAATAGAATTTAAACTAGATTAAGGATACTTCCAAGGCTCATCGACTCCTTCCTCCCGCAGTGAAGTTGCCACAAATTTGTATAGTTAAAGACCATGAATAAGTCTGGGCAATAGAAATCAGTTTAACAGCTCATAACTGCCCCTTCCAGTGATGTTATTCGATTACATTTTGTACTTATGACAGCTTCGATTATTTCATATTTGTTAAAAGGGATTAAACATGCCACAGAACAGTGCAACAATATGCCACACATAATGTTGTTGTGCCTCACAAAGCGTTTCCAACTGAAAGGCGAGCAAAAATCGATCTTACGCCTAACAAGCTACAGTTACAACTCAAAGATATATACATATACATATATATACATATACAGTTGCAGTTAAGAGAAACAGACACACACAGACACATACATGTGGCATCAATTTACAATTTTGAAATGCGTGCAACACTGAGATGGTTACAGTAAAGTAAGAATAAAAATTGAGCATAAAGCGTGCTTAATTGTTAAAAGAAAGTTTCATTTCCAATTCGAAACTAACCAAAAGTGATCCCAGATCACAGCTCACAGCTCAGACTCTGGAGTAGCATAAAAAATTGTTGTAGAAAATGACACAGGACACGCCTACCGCCCATATACCAAATGCCAAGTGCCAAGTGCAAGGCGTGAACTGAAGAGCAGAGAAATGTGTGAAAAACCACACGTGAAATTCTTGCTTTCCTTTTTAGGGATAATCCCATTTCTTAGCTGAGGATCAATGCTCTTGTTCTTACACTCTCAGCTGTGTGGTAACATTAGTAAAATTAATTGCATGCCTCAAGCAGTGGTTCAGCTTCAGTGGCAACCACATGAAAATTGATATGAATTCTTGTTTCTGTTATCTAAAACACATTCGATAGATGCCAACAGTTCGCCTTGGCTATATCTAATGCTTCTAATTGAGCCAAAGACAAAACATGTAAGGAGTTTTAAGACAAGAACAAGAAGAAAAAAAACATCATTTAAGCAGCCATTTTTATTTAATATTATTGTTGTTGTTGTCATAGCCTCATTTGTAGGCGTTACTTGGCGTTACCAGCTACTCAGCTCTTTGGCTCTTTGGCTCTTTAGTTTTTAGCCAGCTTTTTCCTCATTGGCACCGATTCGTTCAACTCGCCAAATGTGCTTGTTGTGGCTGCTGCTGTTAACTTGTTTTGGTCTTTAGCTAAACTGGTTTGTAGTTGGCTCTTCACATTTGCTTTGGGCGCATCAGCAGCTCTTTAGCGCTCGTTCGAAATGCTAAAGTGTTGGACCATTTTAGTACCAACACCCTAAAGCACACCCCCGAATACCCTCTTACTGCTCGCTTACTGAAGTGAACCTGAATCTCAGACCAGACCAGACCACATTGTGTGTAGCTCTTTATATGGCACTGCCTACTCTGCCTTTGGTTTTGGCCACACTTAGGAGCCGGTTTTGATTTGAGGATGTTTTTTCTTTTAATTTGGCTTGGCAATCTGGCAAAACTTTTCGCAAGTGAATTAACCGACGGCATTTGAAAATTTAGTTTTAAGTCAGCTAAAACGGCATATTTTGGTAGTAACATATGTACATTAACTTGGCTAAAATAATACACTGAAAAGCTGTAAACAGTTGCTTTATTGTCTAAGCCAATACTTGACTTTTCCATATAAAAAATAATATATATATTGATAGTTATATGTTTATCTATATATAATTTATATGCATGTCATATTTGTCTAGACAAAAGCAAGTTGCAGATTTGTCAATATTTAAGCTAGAGAGAAAGAGAGAGAGAGAGAGAGAGAGAGGGAATAGAGAGAGACAAGCGCAGATGAAGTGCTGCTCAATTAACAAATATGAACTGCAATTTGCCATGTAAAATCGATAATCATTCACAGCATTTTGTGTAAAGTTTTTGTGTGTGGCACGCCCACACGCCCACATTGAACACACAGTGCCATGTTGCTGCCACACGCCCACCTGAGCAACATCGCAACGTCGCATCGTGTCGTGTCGCATCGCGTCGCGTCGCGTCGCGTTGTTGTAAGGCAAAATGATTTGCCATAAAATTATCATAATGCCGCTTGAAATGCGCCAACAACGTGTTGTCAACGACAAAGCTCGGCAACCACAATGACAATAACAATACCCAACGTACAACAATGTATACTCACACACACTCACACATACCAACACATTGATGACGACTTTTGAAGCAAATTGACGAGCGTTGAATGTAATTTTGAGCCGCTGGCGTTTTATTTTTTTTTTTTGTATTTCAGCCAAAACACCAATCAAATTGTCCATAAACTTTTGGGGCCTACACACGACAAACCAAACAATTGAACTTTGTACAACAAATGGTCGAAACGAGTGACTAGCCCGCCTACAGCCCCTACACCCCTCTCTTAACCAGCCTTAACCCAACCCTAACAAATTTGAATACGCGAAGCTGCAGCTTGGGTTCAATTTTGTTGTTGATGTCGCTGACAATGACAATGACAACAGTTCGAATGGACTCCATTTTTGGTCAGTTAGAATAATAAAAGTAACATTTTATTATTTCTTTTATTATTATTATTATATGTGGCACCACCCCCCACAGTCTACTCCCCCTCCCTCAACATGATTAAACGATTTATATATGGCTGGTAATTATGCGTAAATGCGACGTTTGATAAATCTGACAAAAAAAAATTTACATGTAAATCAGTTTTCAGTTTTCTGTTTTGCGGCTCGGTTAAAATTTTCACTGCCCAGTTGCCAGTTATCGCCATTTCATGCTCTGGATTTGTGGGGGCTCTTTCACACACTCACACATATATATATATATATATACATGTGTATATATATGTGTGTGTGTGTTGGCAAAGTGTTTGCCGCATGCAACATCAAAGTTAAAATTAAATGCGCGGTAATTTGGCAAAAGGCTCAAAGGATGCCGTTGCCGCCGACGTGAAGATGGCCCTGAATATGGTCCAGACCAGAGACACATACCTCCACAACATAGCACTATGAGCAGGGGATACCGCGAAGTGTGTGGGGGGAGTTGGTGGCATGAGGAAGTTATTGCGATTGCCTTTGCCATTTGCCGACAAGCGTGTACAGGTTTCTTTTCTCTCAGCAAATTGTGTTTTGATGATAAGTGTTCCAACATATACAGATTGAGAGAGAGAGAAGGAGAGAGTGTGATAGAGAGCGAGAAGATCGAACTTTTCGAGGATGTTGCATAAAACTTCATTTGTAAATTTAAATTATGTCTTGTAATTGGCGCTTGATTTGCGGTCAACAACTTTGATAACTCTCTTTTAAACGTCCTTTTGTTGCCAACTGAGTGCCAACTAAAGGCTCGATTGCAGTTACAAACTATCTCAATGATCTCAGTATTATAATTGAACTTTACTCTATAGCAAATTATGCGGGTAAAGAGACAAGAAATATACCAAAAGGAAGGTCCTGCTGCTGTGTTAAACTCAGATTGAAATCCTTAGAGCAATGAATTGCGTGTTGCTTCAAACCTCAATGTATGCTGCAGGCTTGACAAGCAACACTCAACAAACAGTTCCATGCTACTCTTAATAATGTTGTCAAACAGGCAAGCTTGGCACGAGGTCAATGTGTGTGGTTTGGGGTTGGAATAGGAGCAGATATAAAACTGATCCTTGAAGTATACAGAGAGTTAGCTTACTGTGAGCCTATCAATCATAGTTAATTCAAACAAGTTTGGACATCTTTTACAGACTTTTTTTAGTCTATGTTTAAAGTGTCTATAGTTGGATTAATTTAATTAACATTTTAGCTGTAGATATTAGGTTTTAGTGCCAACTTTATTACCCACAAATAACTCACAATTTCATTCAATCTTCAGCTAAGCCGCCCTGTAATACACAGACTATCCATTATAATAGAACAACGTCTTATTGTCGGCTTATACGAATGTGCATTCATCATGCGATTTGTTCATTTGGCTAATAAAAGCGTTAAACTAGTCCAACTATTCCCAGGCAGAAACTGAAACTCCACTAGTCACAACTCAAAACTACTAACTAAGTGACGAGCTTAGCTTAGTCTCAAGGTATAGGAGTCCATGTCCATTAGTGCTAGGTGATGTCCCTCAGGGCAAGTACTAACATACAGCTTGCACCCGTCATACATTTAATGCTGCTCCCCCTGTGCCACAGCAGTGTCATGTGCCCCCCTGAGTGGCAGTATGAGTGCGAATATGAATGCCATACGGAATACGAGTCAAGTGAGTCAAGCTCGATTAGTGGATCGCCATACAACTGAACAGAGCAGTACAGTGTAGGACTCCCTGAGGTGTGAAATCTTCGTAAGTGAGCAGCTGTTGGAATGGCCACTAAGTGGAACTCAAGCGGGTTTTAAGGCTATGGCCTCCCTTAGGGGGGGAAAGTGTCATGCCAAGGACTGACAAATCCTGTTGCGATTTGCAACATTTATATAATGATTTACCAGTTGCTCTGGGCCCTACGCTTCTACTCGTCTACTCTTCTGCTCTCTTGTTGTTTCTGTTTCTCTTCTTATATATAGCCATAAAATCATGTGACATATCCGCAATTTTTTAAGCCATTCGCCTCAGCGTTCAAGTGTCAAAATCGACGCCCACCCGTTGTGAATTCCAACTGCCAACTTCCAAGTGCCAACTGCCAGCTGGCAACTGGCAACTGGCAACGGGCAACGGGCAACTGCTACACGCTCCAAAGCTGAATTCTATAGAATAATCTTAAGATCTTGTATAATTCTTTGTTTAGCTTCTGATATTGAGTACATCTGTGTTTGTGTGTTTGTTTCGTGTGCTTGTGGTGTGTGGGTGTATATGCTGAAAATGTGCAACCAAATTCGTCGAATCAACGCCCCCCCAAACAGCGTTGACAAAAGCTTTCAATATCCCAGTCTCTATAGCCTCTATATCAAATCTGGCGATTGTTTTTCACACCGATAACCATCTATATACAAAATCCATTCAAAATGTTCAAATAATTTTATTTTAATGTTAATTTGTTTGTTGGTCTCCCTCTCTATCTCTTTCTATCTCTCAATCTGACAGAAAGAGCATTGCCCACGAGCAACTAATTGCCAGCGATTAAGTCGCAACAGATTCTCATATTTGGCAAACTGCTGACAAGTTATTTATGATACTATAATAACTATTATGCCAATTTATTGTTACTACACAATTTTCTATTATTATAAATATATAGCTATATATCTATCTATCTGGCAATCCCTCCCTTTTCGCCCTTCTTTCGCCCACTCTCTGTTATAGTGTCTGACTATTTGAGTGCGTATATGAATTATGGCTGAAATTCAATGTTTTTCGTTTCTGTCATGTGTTAATAACATTGAATTATGCCTGAAATAACAATTTATCGATAACTATTTCATATTTTTCATATTTTTCTTTGACTTTTCAATTGAAATGTGACGTATCGATAGGCCATTTTAGTTAGATACTAGAAACGTTAAATCACCTTTAGGATGATTGAAAGTACTCTAACTTTCTACTTACTTCTATAACATATACTACAAGCTATTTCAATACTCCACTATATAGTGTAAACATAATCTTAATATATATTCGATAACCTCTTCATCCCTCTTGTATATCCCTTTCATATTGTTTCTGTGTATTGGAAAACTTGTCATCTTCAGTGCTTGCATTTAATGGCTTCTCCTTCAACCTCTTATTTCCTCTTTCGTTTTCTGCAAAGAGCACAAAAATATAATCATCTGATTGTTGGCGCCTTGGCAGCTCTCTCACACACACACGCACACACACACATATATATTCTCAGCATCTGGGCATCAGAAATGTCCGATCAGCGGTCAATGAGAGGCTACTAAAAGGGCAATAAGTTGCGCCCAGCTGATGAGGAGTGCACAGCTATGTGTGGGCCTAAAGCTACAGTTGACCAGATGTGTGCAGTCAACAAATACCGATATATATGTATATATAGACATATATATGTGTGTGTGTGAAAAGAGGGCCTGAGGCGCGGGTGACCGCCAAGAAGCGGCTGCCGGGAATCCTTTTGTTCTATGCCGTCAACACTAAATACTCACGTCAGCCAATAAATCCACTTCAACTGTGGCAACTCGCAATCTTCAACGCCAGATCGAGATTGAGATCGAGAGAGTGAAGCAGAGATGCGAAAACCACAAGGTGGTGCAGTGGTATTTGCTAGTGGTGTATAGTATATTGTCTGTTTGTGGTTTTGATTCTTTGGCTTTTCGCACAGCTTCCAAATGGACTTTGCTTTTGCTTTTCCTTTTCCTTTTGCCTTAACTTTGGCTGTGAGCCGGTTGAGCAGCTTTGTGGCTGGCTTTCGGTTCCCTTTAGGTGTCAAAAGCAATAAAACGCCGGCCTGTAATCAACGCGATCCTAAATAGGTGTACAAATTACACCAAAGTCCTTAATTATAGCGAAACCGCCAACGTAAGACAAAGAGCGCAATATAGTGTGTAAAAGAGACAGACAAGCAGAGTGTGAGTGAAAGGGATGGAGAGGAAGATGTACTTCTAAACCACAAAACGCTTTTATAACATGATTCTAGCTGTTGCTGGAGGTTTCTGGTGGTTGCTGGTGGTTCATTCCTCGTGCTCACTGAAGTTTTTTTTTTTTGTGGCTCTGCTTGTTGTTTACACTTATTGGCTTTTGAGATCTGTGCAGTGTGTGTTGTGTGTTGGTGTTGTGCTCTCATAGTAAGCTCACAACTATTAAGAATTTGGCACGGTCTCAAGGCGCTGTGGCTGCCACTGCTGCCGTGGCATATAACTTACACCCAGATCGATCAGCGCAATTGGTGTAAATGTACTTTGGTGCAACAACAACAACGCCAACAACACAAATCACAACACAGGGCACAACACTTGGCGCTCGTCTCTTTTTTCTTTCTTTTTTCTACTTTTTGTTTTGCTGCTTGCCATGCCGCACGTTCGTGCTGCGAAAATTACATTTGATCGATTTGATCGGCGCTACAAGATCAAAGGAAATGAAAGACGACGATGAGGACTTTGTTGGCGTTGAGTGTTTAGCAATTGTTGTTATTGTTGTTGTTGTTGTTGTTGTTGTTGTTGTGCCCCCAGTCGGAAAGAGTATATATATATTTTTTTTGCAATTCACATTTGAATTTCAAGTGAGAAACTCAAACGAAACTGATAATAAGCAAAGTCAATTAGATAAAAGAAAATCTACAAAGTTCTCTGCCAAATTATTGCAATTAAATTGCTCTTTTTCCATTCAAATAATGAGATCTTGGCAGTACATGTTTAACAAGGATTTAGGCAGGGTTTTAACCCTTTCATCAGTTTACATTATGATTTTCTTTTTGTAACTTTTCCATAAAGTTTTGCCTTGAATATATATCTTTAAAGAGTGAAATATGTTCGGTATATCTGAGAGAAGTTAGTTGCTTTGGTTAGTTATGATCTGCCATTATTTAACTGCTAGCTAGTTGGCCTAAAGTGTGAAATTTGCTTAGCCAGCCAAGGGTGGCTGTAGTTGAACCCTGACTTGGTTTCGATTGCCTAGTCATATGCACATAGGGCAGCTGGTTTGGCAGTATATATTTTAGTAGTTCTGCTGTGATGTGGAAGACCCTGAGGATTAGGCTTTAGTTGCGGTTTTAGCCACAGTCTTAGAGTTGGACACAACCTTAGCGCTTAGTTGGTAGCACAACGAGCCGCGTTGGCCGCGTGTCCATGGTTTCCATGAAATCCATTGAATTGCAATGTTTCAGCCAAGTTAGGCTGAAGTTGGTAACGGTAAGCGAGGGTAATTCAACACGCACGACACACGAAAATAGGTAAAGTAAGTGTGACCATAACTTATGCGCAAATTATTCGATTTGCAGGCGGAAAAAAATGCAGCTTCCCAATAATAATAGTTGACCAAAAGCAAAATTTTGTAGTCGAGTCAAAAGTCTATTGTCTACTGCAGAAGCTGTGAAAGTTTCTTTTATTTCTTTGGGAGAAAGAGTAGCAAATTTGTATAAAATTGAATGTTGCCACCTAACTGCAGTGCACCAACAACAGCACCAACAACAGCACCAACAACAACACCAACAACAACACCAACAACAACACCAACAATCACATCATCATTACTATCATCAACAGGTAACTATCGTCCAGTTGAACACGTAGGCGGTACACGGATGCCAATGTGTAATTTTTCTTTTTATATAGTGAATTTATTTGATTTTTTGGCTAACACAAAAAAGAAACAGAAGAAAAAAAACTATTCAGCAACTGCCACTGCAATTGGCAACAGACAACTGGTAAATAGGCAACTTGCAACTTGCTTGCAAAAATTGGTCAAATGGTGGGAAAAATTTTCTCTCTCTGCCACAAAAATACACAAAAAAACAACAAAAAAAAACTTTTATCTAATTGAAATTCCCATGCAATGCGCCTGCTGCACTGCGTCTAGGCTCTAATGTTGTGACCCCAGCTGCCACACGCACTCTCCACACAGTTCCACTTTACATTCAGAGGCAGACTGGAGAGTCAGTGTCAGGATTCCAATCTGGTTGGGACAATTTAAGCCAAATCACAGCACAACACGCACACACGCACTCAAAGAGGGTTGAGGGGGGTGTTGTTGCAGTTCAAGTCTGAATCTGGGTTGGGTCTCTGTCTCTATAGCTGTCCCTGGGTTTGGACATGACTCCACTCCTAGAGTTAAAATGGAAACAGAACAACTGGCGCAACATCAACAGCCATTTTCGTGATTTTAATTGTACAACTCTATGGGTACAGAATAACACAACTGTACCCCCCCCCCCATTACCCCTTTAACCCCTTTAACACCCTGCTGCTTGAATGATTGTTCACTAAGCACTTGGTCAATGGTCATTCCGATTACGCAATTGTTCTCATGTGACCCGGCAATCTGTTCGCCCATTGCCATTTTTAATGCTGCTAACGAAATTTAATTGGCCTCTAAATGATTTTAATTGTGCCACTGATGTTGGCCATAAGTAACGAAACCAAATTACCAACAATTCTTGTTGCTGCTATTGTGCTCTTCAATTGTAGGCGAGCGGCACAGCGAGATAGACAGAAAGAGAGCGAGAGAGAGAGAGACTGTAAATAGAAACTGTACATTGAGTTAAAGCTAAATAAAAGAGTTAAGTAATCACAATATAGTTTTAGCTAATGAATAATATCAAATATAATAGGTAAAACAGCTTTATATAACATATATAAAAGTGAACAAGGTTGTATATAGACAGCTTTATCTATCTAAAATATACACATTTTATGGGTGGAAATGGAACATAGCAACATAAATTATCAGATAAATTTTGAATGAATTAATATTCAGTGCTTGTTTGCCTAAATTTCTATTATCAAATATCAATATACTATATAAGACTTGCTATCCTCTATATAATCTATTTAGAAGTAGCTTCCATCTAGCTCTAGTATATAGGCAATACCCTAGCAGCTAGTAATACCCCCAGATCAGTATAAACACCTCTTTTAAGCTTAGAATAAATAAGCTATTTGGCACTTTAGCTTAGCTTATATTTGAGCCACTAATTTGTTGGCTTTAACCATACTAACTGTTTGTGTAAATTCTATATTTATTAAGTGTACATTTCGGGCTTTGGCAACGGATATTTCAAAACGCATCAAAAGAAAAATTTCGAATCATTCTTCAAGTGATACTTGTAACACTTTTCTGACACTTGAACAGCATCCATTGAGTACAGTGGGTGTCCAAAGTGTCCACCCATCACAGCTTATCAGAGAGTTTCATTCACTCCATATAACTGTGATCAAGGAAAGCTTTGTGTCTTCGCATCCGCTTTCATTTCACCGTCTGTCAATGTCATTCATTTCATTCGTCATTCGTTACATTTCGGAATGTTCACAGTTTCAGTTTGCTGCACCTCTTCTACACGCATCACAAGAGTATTCAACCAAATGAGGCATGCCACAAAAATCAGCAAAAACAAAAAGCAAACAACAGCAACAACAACGACCCAGTTTCACTTGGCAAATTAATAACCTTTCACCTGAATTTTAATTTAAATGCCCGCAACTTATCCGCCTAACCGTAACATTTAGTAATATGACTCTGTCTCCGACTCTCCTGCCTTGACTTTAACTGTGTTGTTCCTCAAGACCTGCCTTTATTTTGGAGTCCGGTGGGTAGGCCACCCGTACGAGCCACACTAGGCGGAACCTTCGTCAAGAGGCTTCGCTTGAGGTTTGGCTGACATTTCAAATTTTGCAAATGTCAAAAATGCCATTTACCTTGATGCACCTCATTTGTCTTTAAATTTGCCATAGCTGAAAGCCGCTTTTGAGTCGCACTTTTTAACACTTTTCACTTAGACGGTTTCGGGTTAATCCTTCACCTTCACCTTTCCACTTCCTTCCCTCGTCTTCAGCCATATTCATATTGTCTTCAGTCCTGCAACTGTGACGTATGCCCAGCGGCTAAATAGTATGCAATACCAACTCTCTCTTTCTCTCTCTGTCTCTGTCTCTGTCTGCATGTGTATGTGTGTTAGTTGATGACCTAAGTCCAGATGACTCCAGCACAGGAGTTGCTCATGAAGCTAAATTTTCTTTTTTGGCATTGCTAAATAATTTCACAGTCTATCAATTAGTGAACCCAACGCTGCACTTAACAGTGGGCAACATAGACTTTATTCGAGCTAAAATATATATATTTCTGTCTAATAAAAGTCTATCAAGACTAAACACATGTTATTCATATTAATAAAATCTAAAATTTTAATATCGTTGTATTTTCTGCCCACTGTACGTTGCTTTTAGACCATTTTTCATACTCATTGTGCTCGCAGGAGGAGCAACAGCAACAGCAACAGCAACAGCAACAGCAACAGCAACAGAAATAGCAACAATAAGCGTCCAAGTGCAACTTAAGCTTGTTGTTTAGTAGAAACACAGAAGACTATAGAAAGGTTGTAGAGTGTAGACTGTAAACTGCAGTCTGTAGACTGCACACTGTAGATGACTGCAGAGTGAAGACTGAAGACAGGCTCTTATGACCTAAGGGGCTGGCAAAAGGTGGTCTCGCTGATTGTTTACGTCTGCGCTACTCATAAAATTTCAATTAATCTGCGTGTCACTGTAGCAACAGCAACAGCAACAACAACAGCAAGCAGTACAGTAACATATATAAAGTGTGTGTGTGTGTATATACGACTAGAAGATACCCTACACTTAGGTGTTAAGAGGGAAGGTAACTTTAAACGACATAAAGATAGGAAATAATTGATGAGGATTTCCAGTGAAAGTGAAAGGAATCCCTCTAATAAAACTGTTAACATTTTATAATATAGATAAAAAACTTGCATATTTATTAGATGAAAGTTAATATCATAGCAATTGGTAGCTAATTAGCAAATAATTAGCAAATTATTGACACATGTAGAGGGAAAGTTTGATTTCTGAGCGAAGGAATCCAATGAGTTTCGATTTACTAGACTTTTGGCAACTAGTTAACCCTGAAATAGATTGTTGCATTGATTATCTATGTAGCACCAATTGTGCAATATTAAAGTTCACAAATTGAGTAAAGTCATAGCAAGCCCTGTCATATGTTGATTGATAAATAGATTCTATCAGCACTTGTCTGGCCAGAGCAAGCGAACGAATCAAGCAGAGCTCAGAGCTTAGAGTTGAGAAGAGCAACCACATTGGATTACTATAGAGCTATCCACCCTGTGGATAATGATATACGTATAGCTATGACATCAGGTTGCCCAGTGCTCGTATTAATAACAAGCCTTCAGATGTTTGTTTCTGTTTAACATGAAATAGCAGATTATAATCTTGGTGAATGTTAATCTTTGGTTGTGCTCTGTGCTGTGTGTTGTGTGCTGTGTGCCCTGGAGGACAACTGGCAAGCTTCAAGCTTATGAAAGTCGCACACAAATTAATCTTCTTCAAATTATCATCTTGATTAGCCAATGAAATGTGTAACCCATACCCATATCCATAGGTTTATACCATAGCCATACTATGGTGAGTCTCATGCAAAGAGTGAGAGACAACGCACTATAAAAATCAACAGAAAATTTACGAATGCCACTTTTTGGATGATCATTGATCATTTTTATACTTGTCTCTTTCCCACACATTCACTGAATGTGATTGCTACTCTGTGGTGTCTCTGGAGCCCCCTCTGCTGTTGATGTGATTACAATAATTAATCTTGCTCGAGATTATGGTTAAATTTTTGTTGTGTTGCTTTTTTTTTTTTTGTATCATTCCTGTTGATTCTTCTCCCAAAGTCAACAGTAACAGCAACAGCAACTGTTGGTAATGTGTAGATCATTCAGTTTTGTATTGGTATTGGTGTTGCTGTTGCTGTTGGTTTGGACTTCAAGTTGGTTTTGGTTGATTTTGTTTAGCTGCTGGTTTTTCGTTAAGGCGCCTGCGCCAACGACGAAGATGACGACGACGGCGTCAAATTAAGTGTTTGTGTCGCTTGCCATTAATCAAAACATATCAAAAAATTCGATATGAAAAAGTGTTTTGTAGCATATCAAAACGCACAACAACTTGTTTCATGTTGTGCTCATCTGGGTGTGTGTTCATTTATTTATGTTGGTTGTTGGTTGTTGGTTGTTGGCTATTTGTTGTTGCTTGTTGGTTAGTTTCTTTTCCTCTTCTTGTTTTTGATTCCTTTTCCTGGTCTGAAAATGTCACCTGCTGTGCAAACACCAGCCACACACAAACACACGCACACATAACAAACAGCACACACAGTGGTAACTGTGGGATGCTGTTTGGTGTTGCGGGTTTCCTGGCGTTTGTTGCCGTTGGCCAGGCTTTTTGATGAATGATGGACACAACAGCAACATCTATAGAGCTCGAGATTCCATTCATTTAGCTTCATTAAATTGTTGAATTCGAATTTGAATTTGAATTTATTTGCAGTTAACATGCAGCTGTCTATCTATCTGCGAGTATCTATTATCTATCTGTGTGTTCGTTCAACCAGTAGCTGTTGTTGGAAAGTGCTCAAAATGATGGGCATTAATCAATTTATGTTACTTTTAACCAGTCTATGCCCACACACACACAACACACACACACACACACAGACACACACTCACACATGCAGAGGCAAAATGAAATGAAATGTATGTGAATAATAGCAATGAAATTTATATTCTGTCTAATTGTAAGCAAATTTGACAAGCTTGTGGCCATAAACCTTGGCTAAAAACATATTACAAGCACTAACTTGTTTTTACTTATCTTGGTTAAAGCATAAACACTAACAACATTGTTCAACAACATTCGGCAATCAGGTGACAGCAGCAAAAGGCAATTATCTATAATAAAATTCAAAAGCAAAAACAAAATCAACAAATTTCAACCAGTTTCTGACCAGTTGTAGTTTTCAACACTTTGCAACCAAAATTGTGACACCTGCAACTCTTGCTGTTGTGGCTGTTGATGTTGTTGCACTTGCTGCTGCTGCTGCTGCTGCTGCTGCATCTGAAGCTAAATTAAAATTCACTTGTCCAGTTCAACACCTTGGTCAATTTAAGCTTGTACCAAATTTGTGTGCGTGTGTGTGCGCTGCTGTGTGATAAAGTAATTGGCAAAAGTTGTTGATTTCTAGTAATTTCATTAATGTCAAATGGAAATAAACATAATTGCAACAGAGCAATAGATACATATCTGCATCAACTTCCGAAAGTGCTATACATGCAACACCACACAGATATATTGATAATTATAAAACATTACAATTACTTAACATTGGCTATAGATAGCTATTAGATTGTAATAACTACAACTTATAAAAAAAATCAAAAAAAATCTTTTTTTTATCAAAATTCCTCACAAGCAATTTAATGCGTGCGTTTTCTTAAACGTTGCTCATTTGTTGTTACTGTCTGGTGATAGGTGGCGCTATACGCAGCGACGTCAAGTGCCTGAAACAATAACTAAGTCACAATGTTAGCAATGACAACAACCAATATGCATGCGTTTGACTTTTCTAAAGCAGCTGTAAGCGAGACAGCCATATACTCAATCGCTGACTGCTGAATGTGCGGCTGCACTGAGAGAATTTATAATGTACACGCAATTGCTTTAAGAGAGTAACGGCAAGTAGTAAATTATTCACAGATTCTTTTGTTTTCTTTTTTTTTAAATATATCAGAAAATTAACAACAAATAAATAAAATAATTAAAATCGACTGATATTGAACTTAATACTTAATACTTTCCCTGATCAAGTTTACCTGAGGACATTAAGTGGAAATTAGATAATACTATACAGTAAAACAAATTCTATTTGCTTTTTTCACATATAATTATTTATTTACACATAGATACATATAACAAATATAAGGCGACAATTTTTTTTATAAAAAAAATGCTTTTACAAAAAAGACAAAATTACATCGAGATTTTCATAAAAAAGTATATAAAAAATAAGTAATTTATAAGTATAAAAAAAGTATTAAAAAATTCGCCAAGCACACCAAAAGCTGATAAAAAATGAGTAATTTATTCAATCAATGCCAATTTAAAAAATAAAATTAACAAATAAAACCAATTATCAAATTACCATATATAAATAATGTTAGATTTCTCATACTCAACGAAAATTTCCATCATTATTATTAGAATTATTATTATCATTAAAATTAGTATTAAAATTAGTATTACTATTAATAGTTATAAGTTAAATGAAGTTAAGCTAATGTTAAAATGCTAAGGGATTTATGATTAGAAATTTTAGGAAAATTGGATGACTTTAGGCAGTCCAAAAGGGACTTACTTTGGAAGTTAATTACTTCCTTAAGTTAATCAAATAATTTAATTTTATATATGGAAAACTTGTTTTGTTGTTGTAGTTTTTCGTTTTTGTATTGAACTTCATACAAAAATTGTTTGTTGTTTTATATAAAATAGAAATAATATAGCTTAAGCTAATTATATAATAATGATATTTTAAAAATTACAAAAAATAATTTCAATATTCTAGCTAAATTTTAATTAAGTTTAAGTGAAGCTTAATTAGTTTAGGGTTTTTGGAGGGAGTGCAACTTAGAGATAGAGCTTAAGTACAGAAGAGACAAGACAGTCGAGATGGGAGAGTTAGTTGTTGGAGGAAGTATAGAAGGGAAATTTGATAGAGTAGAAAATAGTAGTAGCAATAGTAGCAGTAATAGAAGTAGTAGTAGTAGTAGTAGTAGCAATAGTAGTAGGAGGAGTAGTAGTAGTAGCAGTAGTAGAACAGTGGCAGAGTGGGATGATCTTGAAGCTTAGACCTGGAATCGAAACTCATTAAGTAAAAGCAAGCAAATTTTGATATAGAATAAATCAATTATAAAATGCAATGAATAAAATTCTTAATTTAAGACAGTATCTAAAATAGATTCTAAATTAAGATCTGCGCCTCGTGCGCCGCCCACCTTTTCCAGTGCTTGTTGGCCACCAGCAGCGCCATCCTGAGAGCCACTTTCTGCATCTGATTCTTTGAGAGAGCCGCCCTCTTCATCACCCACAAGCGCACGATATTTCTTAGCAATTGCGTCCCAATCGGCTACATTCTCAATGCGATTCTGATTGGCAGCCGAGAAGCTGGCCTGTGAGCCCAGTGGCGATAGATGCACCTGGGACAAGGCCACCGAGTCTAAAGGGATTAATGATTAATATTAGAAAGGTTTTGAGCTTAAGAATGTGCTTGGAAATGAAAGTTGGAAAATGAGAGAGAAATTTTGAGCTATAGCGAGCCAATTATATGTACATGTATATATATATATATAGAGAGAGAGAGATGGAGAGAGATAGATCTGTAGTTGATAATATATATAAAGAGATAGTTATAGTTACGCAGTTAGATAGATAGAAAGGCAGAGAGAGAGAGACGATCGCTTGTAGCTTAAAAACTCTTGCACTTCACCAACGCTGTCACATTGTAGGGGGCGAGGGGCGAAACTTACGCTTAGTGCTTCATACATACATTGCTCACCTTTCTTAATCTTCGATAGCCATTTGGCTCCAGCCTTTGTACGTGGACTGGCCTGACGTATTCCCATCATCTGTACCAGACTTGGACGCTTCTTTTTCTTCATGCGTGCCTGTGACGTGTGTGAGTTACATACAAGTAGTAGTAGTAGTAGTAGTAGTAGTAGTAGTAGTATTGATTTGAAGGCGCATTAGACACAGGACAAGACAATCAACATATACAGAGACATACAGAGACAAGAGACACAATACGAATAGCAAAATGAGCATTTGATTGAACATCAAAAGCAGCAAAAAATTGTGCTATAAAAATTGTGATTACATAACAAAAACTAATTACATTACATTATGATCGAGATCACAACCGGGTGCACAGTGCAAAAGGCAACACACTTAAAGCATTTGTTAACTTATTGAAAATTGAAATCAAAATGTGATTTTGATTTGCTTTGTTTTGTTCTTCCCATTTGCAGTTGTTGCCAAATTGCTTTAAATGGTTTGCAGAAAAGGTCAGCAACTATAATAAGTTAGTTCTAAGTCTTGTTTAGTGTTTACTTTTCATCTTCTTAGTTATTGTTCAGTTCATTTCATTTATAGTAGACACATTATATATAATATTTTACCTTGACCTTCTCGACGATCCACATAAACCAGGTGGTAACTAAATTAAGCGGCGATGGCGCAGTTGTGGTGCGATGCATATTGCGTATAAGCTTGGATAGGCCAAATTTCCATTCGATGTCGGATTGCGCCTAGTATTTCATAGGTTTTTTTTTTTGTTTTTTTTTTAAGTTTTTTATTTTGGCAACAAATGATGTAACATGATGATGCAAGATGTTGATGCATAATGTTATGTATGATTTTTGTATAGAATAGAACAAGAACACAAATTTGACAAATGAGTTTCCATGATTTAAAAGCATTGAGCATACACATTATAATATGGATATATATATTAATGGATAACTTAAGATCTGCAACTTAGAAATTTCCAAAGAAAAGGAAAATACACAAATGTATACCCTAATTTTGGATAACAATTTCCAACTGTATATATATACAGATATATTTATATACGTGTACAATATTTATTTATTCTTAAGTTTTTGTTTATCATTTCAAAGAAATTGTTATGCAAAATCGGACGTATTTATTGGTATATTTTATTGGGAGACTTAAACACAGACACATAGAAACATGCAGAAGTAATTGTTAAAGCATGCATTTGCCAACACTGGCACAAACACTTTGGCTATTGCTCAACACTGTTCACAAAAGCTATACTAGGCACTTTCTAAAACTAAAAGTTACTTTGCATCAGTTAATGATTGTTATTCCAATCTAATATCTAATCTATAAGGCGGTGTTTTATCTGTCAGATACAGTTCATATATTAAAATGTATCTGGCAGATAGCTTTTAGCTATTTTCTACATTTTCTTTTTGTTTTTATTTTTTGAAAAAACCTGGAAGATGCAAGTCTGGGCAAATGATGGATCTACAAAAGTTGCCATTTAGTAAGCTAAAAATATTTATATCAATGTTTCTCTCTATGCTCTATAATTGTGTGCAACAAAATATTGTTTATAAATATTGTCTGCGGGTATATTGGCTATATTTATTATGCAATAGCCGCGAGAAGCATTTATTTGATATTTTGATACTGTTTGATATATTCATCATCTTGTAGTACATTTCCAAAAGGTCTCTATTTAACCTTTGGTGAGTTCTCCATTTCGCTTCTCGTTTAACTTCTCATTTTATTTCTCTCTTTGGTTATTCAATTTGCTTCTCCCTTTACTTCTCCCTTTTCTTCGCATTTTCCTTCTCAGTGCGCTTCTTATTTTGCTTCTCTCTTTACTTATTACTTCGGTTCTCACTTTGCTTTCCATTTGTTTCTCACTTTATGTATTTCCTTGTTTCTTATTTCGCTTCTCCCTTTGCTTCTCATTTTGCTTTTCATGTTTTTCTATTTACTTAATAGTTTGCTTCTTACTTGGCTTCTGATTTCGTCTTTGATTTTACATCTCATTTTCTTTCTTCTTTGCTTCTCGTTTTGCTTTACAATTTGCTTCTCTCTTTGCTTCTCATTTTTCATACCTAACTACCAATATAAATCTAGTGTATTAATTCCCCCTATAACTTATATTCTAATAATTATAACTCGTTGTATGCTGAAAAAAGACTTAAAGATTAGTCAATATCATTCAATAAATACCTAGTATTATATATTATGCAGATAAATATAGTATAGTTAATAATATAGATAAATAGTTATATATATTGGTTATTTTTTAGAAGCGCCATTAGCAAAATACTACCTGAATTCTTTGATAGGTGTCTGACATCATAGCAATCAGCAGGTTAATGAGTACAACCACCGATACCAACATGTATATGCCAAAGACAATTTTGAACAGATATACAACCCATTCCGGTTGAGTGACTATATTTTTGATTTTGTCAACTTGCGTTTGCTCCGTCGTAGTCTGGCCAAACACGGCAAAGAATAGCAACTCGAATGAGTTAATCGGATGCATGCGCACTGTGTCGTTTCCGTTTAGTCGTTTTATATTATATATATATATTTTCCGAATACCGAATACCAAATACCGAATACCGATTTACGACATAATAAATACCGAATGACATTAACCAGATATATCAACCCCCAATATATACGAGTTATATATATATATATATATATATTTAATACACAGACACAGCACACACAATGGCCAGCGTTGAAATTTGATTTGAAAAATAAAAACATAGCAAACGCCCATTTAATAGGCGGTTGGCCAATTCAATCAAATTGGCATTTCATTTGAGCCAATTGACCAACCCCAAGAACACATCGTGTGTGTGCCCACCAATAAAAATTTAAACGGTTAACGGGGTTGTTGTCCATAAGCAATTACAATATAGTTAGATATTTATATATATAGATAGATATTGAAAGATTAATAAAAAAATGAAAAAGTGAAACAAAATCATAATAATAATAATAATATTTACAAGATTTGATTTTTATATATTAATATTTTAATGCATATATTTTAATATTTGGAATTGGAGTAAAAAAGAGAAAGAGAAACGGGGGAAGAAAGAGCGGTATGTGTGTGATTAGTGGTGTTAGTCAATACAAACCTGTATGCGTTGATAAGTATCCGACATCATGGCAATTAGCAGGTTAATGAGTACAACCACAGACACTAACAAATAGATGCCAAAGACAAATTTGAACAGCACCTCAGTCCACTCGGGACGCAAATGTCTCATGGGATTGATGTCCACGGTCGTTGTCTGTCCAAACACCGCAAAGAATAGACGCTCGAAAGCCAGAAATGGTGTCATGGGTCCTACACATTGCGAACATTCAGAATTTGTTTGTATCTTTCGTTTTTCATACTTTCTATTTTCTTTCTATTTGATCAATTAATACATACATACAGACACATCAAAACTAACTGTGTGGAGCATATGCTTGCAATTTGCTGCTGCTTTTAATTGATTAATAATTTGATTGATTGTTTGATTGATTGATTATTTCATTGATTGATATTCGGCACAAGCGTGGCACAGCATCAACAACAGAGCAACAAGCCAATCGATATTTTTTTTTTTTTTGATTTTGGTACATTATATAATTTATCGGCCAACACACATACGAGTATCGATTATTATACATATACATACTATATATATATATATATATATATATACATATATATTAATCAATTTGATCTTTTGCGGATTTTCATCATATGATTCGTTTCGCCGTTTTGTGCAAAAATTTTTTGTTGTCCTAATGGGGTGGCAAGCAGCGGAACAAGCTCGAAGCCTATTGAATTGAATTATACAAATATAATATATACTGATCATATATATATATATATATATATAATATATATATATATATATATAAAGTATATTGTGGTTAGTTGTTTTGTTTGAATTGCGAAAACATCAACATGCAATATTCAATTCATATTTCGTGATATGTGTGAGTTTCGATGGAAAAGTAATGAAAACAAATCATAAGATAAAAAGAGGAATCTATAAAGGAAATTTATTTTAAAAACTATAACTTGGATCATACTTTAATATACTTGTTAAAACTTAACTTAAAACTTCAACAGACAAAGGGATTCTCGGACACAAAAAGAATCGGATTAAATTTGCCCACTTTAACTATACTTCTGCTATATAGAAGAATCTGTAAAATTTATCTAAATGCGTTATTAATCTATTTCATAAGTAAGACATATATAAGTAACTATCAGAGATCTTCAGCGGTGCTTATTCTAGGTAATACTTGTATATATATACTATGCACATGTGGTGGTAAAAAGAGCACAAATTATACAGCGGTATTCAATCATCTGAAAATGGCATCATGTTCTCCTTTGCTCAACAGCTATCATGCTTTGTTTTGATTTTTAATTTCTTTGATTTCTCATTTTTCTTTCATTCTCTAAGCACCGCAATATTCTTTACTAAAAGTAATGAACGAAAAAATAGATAAAAACAGTATTTATATATAGCAATATACATATATATATATATATTCTATATATAATAGAAACAATCGATGCGAAACGCCGTTGGTCAGATTCATAGCATTATTATTATTATTTTATAAAAACCAATTTAAAACTATATATATAATATATATATAGAATGTTTCATTTTGTCGCTTACTTTTCATCCATTTATTTTTGTTTCAACCATTAAATACCATGTGATAATACACACACAAAAAGAGAGTAAGGAAACCATCACTACTTTTGTGTGGGTGTTTTTTTTTTCCTTGAACACTCATGAATAGAAATATACTGTACGTATGCGTTGCATTAGTATTTCCGTTACACCTCAACAGATCTCTGGTAACTTCAATCTGTCAAAAAAGGGTTTTGACAAAAGAAAAATTTGGTTTTTTGTATTTGCAACTTAAAATAGGTATATAATACCAATAGAAACAGTTTTAAACCAACTCTTTGTTGTTGTTGAAAATTTAGTTTAATTTTCGCGTTTTATATCTAATTTTTCTCTCTATTGTTTAATGGTTATTTGTATTTTTTTCATCCATTTTAATAACAAATATATATTAAATTTGTTATTGCACGCAAATTTCTTAATTTTTAGATGCAAACAAAAAATACCAAAACTGTTTCTCTTTGTGAAAACACTATCTTGACCCACTGTATATACTCTTAAGTTTCGTTTTTAGTCTCTCAAAATGTGCGTCCCAATGCACTTTAAAATATTTTAATACTTTTAAATTATAAAATGTTATAAACAAATTCGAAGCGCATGCTCTAAACGGTACAAAAATTAAAATAATTATTTTGGAAAACATATAAATTATATGTAAAAGGAAAAAAGAAAAAAAGTGTAGTTTTAATTATAATATAATATATTTAGTATAATAATGAAGCATATGATACCTATAAACATTGATCCACAACATCAAAAGTATGCACAAAACATTGAACGTATCCTGACCAATAAAACATGCCTCAAACGAAAGGAAAGGAACTTAAAGAACAAGGCTAACGATTTGAAATTTGTATTGGTAGTTGTAGTTATGTTTAATATTGTTATTTTTATTATTAATATAATTATTATTGATATTATTATTATGTGTGGGTAATTGTTGCTTTTTCCATAGAACTGGAAAATAAGATATGACAATAAAAATAAACTTTTACACACAACATCAAAAGGCAATGGAACAATGATCGGTGCCCAATATATATGTATACATATTATTAACTGTATATATAGAATGGGACCGACCAGCGAGAGAGAGAGAAAGAGTTAGAGTAAGGGATTGAATCCCAATGAGCGGCGCCCATGCAAAAAGAGCAGCGTTTAGAAGCTTTTTCAAAGGGAAACTTACGATCATCTTTGTGTTTACGTCGGAATTCGCTGAAGCGACTATCGACATAACTTTCCGTAGGTGGAGGTCTTGGTGTGGGCATATCTTCTAAATAATTATCGTTATTGTTGAGAATCGCATTGAGAGAGAGAGAGAGAGAGTATTTGAGTTAGTTCAGATTGCACTAGATTAATTGCTGGGGAGAGGTTTTGTGAGGGGAAGCTTTTGATTTATATTATAAAAAGTATTGACGACATCAAAGAGGTGGCGGCGGGAGGAGGAGGTACAGTTTGTTTGTTGTACAGCATGCAATTGTTGTTGTATTTTGTGGTTGTAGTTGTAATTGTACAATTATTATTATTACATATTAGTTAAGTGTAACATTTAGCACACAATTTCATTCAAGGCAGATACAGATACTTATCAAGACACATTGAACGCTTAAACGAGGATGTTGCAAAAACATTCCAAAATTAATTAATTAATCAAACATAAAAGATTCACCAAATTAAAAGCAAACGGAAAATTAAATTAAAATTTAATTTAAATAATTATAAATAATTCAAATATTTACAAGCAAAGCAAACGTTGGACTTACCGTCACTGAAGTAACCGCGATTTCGATTCTTCTTCTCGAAAGTGCGCAGTTCGTCGGGTGTTAAGTTCATAAAGGATTGATTCAGTGCCACAATATGCATGGAGAAGCCGAATACGAAGATGGCTAACACTGCTAGAAACCGAGCCAAATCCTTAAGCAGATCACCAATGATAATGGCCCAGGGGCCAAACAGATGATGGAACGATAGGAAATCCAATATCTGTACACAGGCGAGCAGAAAGGCCAGGGCAAAGCATTGATTGCGACAATAGACTAGAGTTGGCCAGTATTCCTTGGAGACGAAGAGAAAGGCGACTACATGCACGCCCACGCCGGCCATGCCGAGCAGCAAAACGAGCACCTTAATTGATCCCAATCCAGATTTATCCGACGGATTCGTCAACTCGAACAAAAGTAAACCGCTCAACCAAATGAGCAATCCAATTTCGTACCAGTAGGGGACCAGACTCAAACGTAGAACTGGATAGATGGGTGTTATGCCCACTATGCTCAGATGTGTCATGAGGTATATGTGCGAGGTGAGGTAGGACATAAACTTTATAATGGGCACTTTGTTGAACTTATGACCCATTGGAAACGTGAAGCCAATCCATACAGGTGGACAGACGATAAACGCAACCAGCAGCAACATTATCTTCCATGAGGCCCATGTTAGGGACCCGTGCCACAGTTCCTAATCCCAAAAGCAAAAGATTTGAAATCCAAATTATACAATATTTCAATATAATCTATCTATCGATATATCTATATATACTCTATGGATCTTTACACACTTGCAAATATCGTTGTACCACCGTATGCGCAATGACTTCCTTCTGTTCGTTCTCAATGAGCACGTCAAGAAATTCCACATTCCGTTTATCCGTGGCCTGCAGTATCTTTCCAGCTGAATCGGAACCAGCGGCCAATGCCAGTAGTTCCGTGGCCATTGCCTCACATTGTTTACCCGCAGCTACCAGATCCTTGGCACGCTCCTTCTCCTGTAATTATAGAAAATTAGTTGAATCACAAGTAGTTGGTATGAGCTGTAGCACAGTTTACTTACCTTTGTGGAGAGATTTATATAAATATTGGATAATTTGGCAGCCGTGTCCACTGGAGCTGGAGAAACCAGCACAAACTCTTGTATGGGCTTGTTATTATGATTCTTGGATACAACCATCAGATTGTAGACAAAGCGTTTGTCCTCCATCAAACCATAGGTATCATGCTCCTTGTTCATCAAATAACGTAGCACCTCGTTGTGACCTTCGGAGGCGGCAAACCATATGGCGGCACAGCCATAATTTGTCTCCGATTTGGGTGAGGCACCCGCCTCGCAGAGCAGCTTAACCACTTCCAAGTGACCGGCTTTGGCAGCACAATGCAGTGGCGTCCAACCATTGCGATCGGTTGCATTTATCTCAGCGCCCTGGCCAAGCAGTATCTCCACCATCTGGAAATGGCCATGCATGGCTGCAATATGCAGACCAGTGCGTCCATTGCGATCCGTTGATTGTAGGAGTTCTGCCGACCGACTCAGAAGCAAACCAACCACTGACATGTGTCCACCGAAGCAAGCCAAATGGAGCGGATTGTAACCCTATCAAAGATCAACTCATTAGTATTAACCAACTGTATCAAGTGAATCAATATCATTACGTTCTCCACAGTAGCTGCATCCACTTGTACTCCAGCCGAGTTCAGCAGCAATCGCACCACATTCTCATTGCCCGAAAAGGACGCTAGATGAAGTGGTGTCATGCCCGACTCGGTGCCCAAGTCCCCGAATAATGATTGCCCCGTGGGTATCTCTGACTTCACCGTTGCCGGCACGCTGGTCAGCAGCTCACGGACGGTATCCGCCTGTCCGTAATAGGCCGCAACATGTAGAGGTGTTAGACCCAACTTTTTGCTATTGATACGCAGAGAATTTGTGCTCTTGAGCACATCCAGAACCTGACCGTGACCATTCTGTGCAGCAAGATGCACTGCTGTAAAGCCTGCCTTGTTCTCCTCGGTACAGGAAGCGCCGGCACGTACGAGCGCCTTCACAACATCCGCATGTCCACCCTCAGCGGCTAGCTGTAGGGGCGTGGCATCGGTCAACTTGTTTCTAGCTGATATCACGCCAGATCGATCAAATTTCATTAGCTCCTCGATCACCTTAACTGAGCCCTGCATGGCAGCAATATGGGCACAAGTGTTGCCATCCTTGCTGGTTGCATTCACCAGCAATGGATGCTGCTGTAGGAACAATTTGGCCACTTCCGAGTAGTTATTCTGTGCTGCGACATGTATGGGTTTCTGTCCCAAATCATCGGTCGCATCAATGTTGGCGCCCAGCTCCAATAGTAGCTGGCATACCTCCATTTGGCCACTGGCTGCCGCCAGGTGTAGCGGCGTCTGCTTACGCAGTGTCAATATATCAATGACCGCATTATGATCCTTGATAAGAAACTTCACCAGATGCGTGAACCCATTCATCGCAGCCAAATGTAATGCAGTGCGTCCCACACGGGATTTGGAATTGATGAAGGCCTTGTTCGTTAGCAGAGCATCGCAGACGTGCAGGTAACCCCGTTCCGCGGCTAAGTGTAGGGCCGAACGACCCTCCGTGTCGAAGACATCGACCCTGGCATGATTCGCTAAAAGGTTGTTGACCAGCTCCATGTGCCCCCGATGACAAGCGATCAGTAACGGTGTCCAGCCCACCGAGGATTGTCGATTCATTGCCTTTTGTATATCCGTGGGATTCATATGGGAGATCATCTCCATGAGGACATCGTTATTACCCGCCACAGCGCAAAAATGAAACGCCGTTTCCAGCGCCGTCTTCGTCTGAAGCGTCACATCAGCACCATTCTCCAGCAGCATGCGGACTATTTGCTTATCGGATTCGGGTATCTTGACCTCCTCCTTGGTAATTTGGCAAGTGTAATGCAGCGCCGTGGCGCCATCATCGTTTACAGAGTTAATGTAAGTGGTGGCCTTTTCTGGTCCATGTTTCTCCTTAACCGTTTCAATCAGATGACGCACAATCTCCGGATGACATGACCGGCATGCCATATGTAATGGGGTCTCCCCAGTCTAAGAAAAATACATAAACTATAAGCTAGAGCTTGTTCCAGCTTAGAGTAAGACTACTCACATTGGATTTATAAAGCGGATCACCTCCATCCTCCAGTAGCTGCATCATTGTGGCCAGATTTCCGTGACGTGCAGCCACATGCACCGGCGTCAGGCAATCATCTGTTGTTAGATTGGGACTCGCTCCGGATTTCAACAGCATCAGAGCACAGCGATCACCATCCTTGACACGTGCCGCTATATGCAGTGGTGTCTCTCGCAGTTTGCCACCACGCACATGGACATCAGCTCCAAAACCGAGCAGTGTTTCCACCACAGCTGGTTTCGCCGACTCCACAGCTATGTGAAGTGCCGTGTAGTTGTCCTGAAAGTGATCATTAGCTTAGTAGAGAATGAATCGATTAGGATTGATACTCGATGGCTACTCACATTGGTGGTAACATCAACTTTCTCGCCCTTCTGCAAAAGGGTATTAATAATGCCGGTGTGTCCATAGGCAGCGGCTGTGTGTATGCTACGTGCACCATCCTTGTTGGGCATATGAAGGTACACACCCTTTTTGAAGAGCATCGTGGCGCACTCAGCATGGCCATTGAGTGATGCAATGTGCATCAGTGTGCTGCCATCCTTGGTGCGCTCGAAGATGCTCGCCTTGAATTTGTCCGCCAGGATTTCAATGACATGTGCATGTCCATTCTCAGCGGCCAGATGCATTGGTGTGCGATCTGTATGTATGAAATATAATCAGTTTATATATCCAAAAGGTGATTTCCATATATATTGTATGACTCACCTTGGTTGTCCGCAATGGAAGCGGATGCACGCACTCCATAGAAGTACTTGAGTAGCGCCTCATCACCCTCGGCAGCGGCAATGTGCAACGGCGTCTGCCCCTCGCCGTTCTGTGTATCCACATTGGTGCCATAATCGACCAGAATTCGCACCATGTCCACATCCCGCCGTCTGGCGGCCAAATGCAAGGCCGTGTCTCCATTGGCCGTCGTTGCCTGGCCAAAAGAACATGAACATGAGAAGTTGCACTTCATTTTGGTTGACCGGCGATTGCCATCGTTTGTTTTATTTTTGAAAATGCAAATCGTTTGGTGTAAACTAACCCTATGCAAGGTTACCATACAAAGAACCCTCTTCTCTCTTTTTTAACTTTTGCTTTTCTCCTAGGTTTTCCCCTACTGCGTTTTTTTCGCAATACTTTTGACCCACTTTACTAGCCGGCTGATTGCGTGCCAAGCTATTTGGCCAAAGTCAACTCATTCGAACTTTAACTTTAACCCCTTTTTTTGGTTAATTTCATCAACACGCGTAATACTCTTGAGTTTACCTGCCTCTCCCCTTCTTCATTCCCTTCCTGTTGCTCGTGTATGAAAGTATCTGCTAGGAAAATTGAAAACAATGCAAAACTTTTACCAATGTCGCATTGCAATTGGCCCTGTTGCACTTTTCACGCCCTTTGCTGCACTGTTGCCACACTTAAGCTCAGTCACGCTTGTGCGTAGGGTTGCCATCTGCAGTAAAAATTTGCATTTTTCTGATATACATGCATAGTTTTGACATTTCAAGGCAAAACGCAATGGACATCTGAACTTTTGCTTTGCATTGCAGGAAAACTTTTGATTTGTGACCGTTGCACTGATCTTTGATAAGAGATAACAGCAGTCCATATGATTTCAGCTATATTTCTTATTGGTGTATGCAAATTGTAAGCAACTTGAAACGTTAAGGGAAATGGTTTGAATAACTTTTCTTATATGATCGTATGATAACCTGTCTGTAATTTTTTCTATTTTTCATTTTTGACACTAATAAAATACAGTCCAGTATCGAAAAGGGTTTGAAAGCATACAGCAATAGTTTATCCATATGAAGGATCTCTCTATTAAGTATCTTTCATTAGACCTCGCGTTGAATGGCTTACTAAGCGCCTTCTAAAAAAAATACAAACTCGTCCCTACTTAATCCTTTCTAAACCCTTCCTTTTATCAATATCTATTTCAAGGTATAACATATAGTTTGTATTGTATCATATAGATATAGTTTATCTAATACTTACCTTAAGTTGGTCCACTGTTTGTGCTGCCAATAACTCTCTGCACATGGACTGGTTACCCGACTCCACGGCCAGCAGCAATGGGATTTTGCCACGCTAGTTTTATAAGAGAGAAAGTTTGTAAGAGACAGAGAGATAAAGATAGAGATAGATAGTTGAGTATAGCAACATAATTATGAGTGCTACACACATTCACACATTCATACACACATACACACATACTGCCGCACTTACACACTCGTAATCATAAATAACCAATTAGCCAATTCATGCCTCAAGTGTTAACGGCTGCATGTTTGGTATTTTTAGCCAAGTTCGCAACTTTTTCGCGCGAACTTTGAACTGGCAAAGGCGCATGAAAATATTTACCTCCACCCACACCCATAGCTACCATTCATATGCCATACCCCCAAACTCCAATTGCTCTTTCAATATGCCTTGCAAGTAAATCAAGTTGTAGAGCAACCTGTGACCCCCTTTTATTTGATTTTTTTTCTGTTAACTTGTGGGTAAAGTGAGGGTGGGAGCAGCTCATTGTATTATGTGTTTGTTGTTGGCAACGAGTTGAGCGGCCTCAAATATATATATATATATATATATATCTATATAGAAGTTGTCTATATGAATCCTAGTTGAAAATCGTAGTTGTAGTGCGTGCCAGTGTTGTCATTGTTCGAAACCGAGCTGCAAACTATTCAACCATTCGAAATCGAAATGGAAATGGCAATGGGAGAGGTAAATTGTAGGGGGAGGGAAAGGGGAATAGCAAATGGCAATGGTAATGGGTATAGAAATAGTATAGTAGAGGCTGGTAAATGGTTTATCCAGCTAATTTTGTCTGACAGTGGCATTAACTGTGTGTGTTTGGGTGGGGTGTATGTGTGTGTGTGTGTGTAGTATATCTGAGTATAGCTCTAATTGATTTAAATCAAGTTTGTCGAATCGCAAGGTATTTTTTTTTTTGGTCTAGACAATCAATCGAGCCCAGAATGATATTAGATTTACCAAAGGAGTTGTTCTACCAAAAATTTATGCACAATCCACAGTTTTAGCCACAGTGGTTTTAGCCATAGTCTTAGCCACCATTCGTCGCGTGCGTTCAGCAAATATTCGAGCACATTTTGCACCCAAGCACGTGATGCGACAAATATTTCCGCATTTAGTTTGATAATTCTTTTGGTTACTTCTAGTATATTGGACTAGTCGATGGTTAACCCAACGTTGTCCTCGGTTCAGGGCAATGCAAGTTAATCAGACAACAGCTCTGACATTATTTTTGGGTTTTTTTTTTGTCTCGTTTCGTTTTACTCTTCACTTTATTTTTGGTTTTTTTTAATGCATTTCCTTTTTAGTTTTTGCATATCGATTTTTCTCAATTTGTTTGCTTTATGTTGCTGCCTCTTACTAACTGCTGTTGCTGTATTTTTTTTACTTTACTTTTTTTTATTTAACTTTTGTTTACGTTGGCACCGACAGGCACCAGCTTTGAGTGTAGCGAGTACTTCGCATAATGTCGACTGCCAGAAACTCATAACTTGGCCATTTACTAGCAGCAACCCAACACTTGTGGCTCGTTCACATAGACACTCAATCATACACATACACATACACACACACATATACTTATACTAGCACATATATATATATAAATATGAAAATACTTACACCGTCTGCCTTTAAGCGTATATCCTTGCCAGCAGCTGCGAGAAGAGCTCTCAGTATATTTGTCGCTGTGCCCGTTTGACGACTGGACACCAAATGTACCGCAGTTTGTGTACGCGACTGTTAAAAAGAAATTGATGATAACAAAAAGAAGAAGCAGAACACACAAAGTATAATTAAATAGATAATATATGACTCTTTGGTATAATAAAACTGATTATTATTGAGTGTGCCGCACACACGCACCAAACGCACCAATCGCACTTTGTTAGAGTAACAATTTTTATGGCACCCAAAAAGGCAGCTCAAAGCAGCGCAAAGCGTTAATATCCAATTGGAAATCAAATATAGTAAGCTAAGAAGAAGAAAGAAAAAACCCCAAACAAAAACAATTCACTTCAAAATCCCAATTGCAACTGAATTGAAGAGGGCTCAGCTTTTTGGCTTATAAGCATATATTTCGTGTCACTTAGCTGTTTTTTTTCCCATTTTCCCCACTATTTTTTATTTTATTTTTTTATTTTACTTTCCTTTCCTCTCTCTCTTCTCATAAAAGCCCCATATCAGAGATTGACGGCAACAAAGCTGAATAAACTTCCTGCTCTTTGACACTGACAGGACCTACCAAAAAATGAGATGGTGCTATGCAGTGAGTACTACCTTTATATGTATATGTATATGTATGTGTATTTGTGTGTGTGTGTGTGTGTGTTTATTAAAATGTGTGTGAGTAGGTGTTAGGGTTTTTATTTGAAGTTTACCACGCACATGAGGCACCCACTTCAAACTTGGCTGTTGCTAAAACAAAAGTTAACATCTGCTTTGCAATTGCATGTGTGTGTGTGTGTGTGTGAGTGTGTGTCTGCGTGTGTGTTGGTTAATGGTTGTGTTTGTGTAAGCTATAGCTATCTTACTCTCAGCACTTACTCACTCTGTCCCCTTTTAACTCTGTCTTTCCCACTCATCCTCTCTCTCTCTCTATCTCTCTCTAAGTGCTTTTGCTGATAAAAATCAGTAATTTCGGCTATGAGGCGCTAGCCACGCCCCATCATTCACATTGCGGCAAAATATCAAATTAAAATGTTCACAAAACTAAACCAAAAAGAATTGCATGATTGAAAAATACCCTGCATAAACACTTTACCCCAGTGTAGTGTAGTTCCCCTCCCTTCCCAATGAAATCCTTTGCGCCAACTCCCCACAAGCACCTCAAATTGCTTTTCATAGGCAGTTTTGCATTTGCATATCCCAGAGTTGTTGTTGCTTATCCTAACATATATAAATATATAGATATATAAGTATATAAATCCTTTTTATAATTTTAGTTAGTAAAATTTATTTATAAATATTATCACTGATATATCAACTGAAATTACAATTCTCCTTTTGAAAAACTTCAATTTAGCTGGACTTGAAGCTAGTTTTGTCTATATAGTAAATATTTATACTACACTATAGCTGAACTAATACTTATCTACAGGTGATAGAGAAGGATATTAGAAAACTTCATAAGTTTGTATACTATCATCATCCTGACTATCCTGGCTGTATCCTTTTCCTATTTCGTTTTCACTATTCATAAGTTAGTGTGAAGCACAAAATGATTTACTGCTTGGCAAGAGCTGATAGTTATCTAAATAATATATAGCTTTGGTATAAATAGTTAATATATGCTTCATTTTAAGCATATGCCATGCAAGTTTTATACTCTTTAAGGTTATAAAGCAGAAACCAAAGGACGCTGCTTGGTAACCGCAATTTGTTTACATTGAAGCGACGCCTGTAGTCGGCCGGGTTGGTTTGGTATTTCTTTTCATTAGATTTGGGACCCTGGGAAACTGCAGTTCAACATTAGCTAAAGTCTTAACCTTGTCGCCACTAATTGGCCCCTTAGCCCCTGACATGCCAAAGTCACATGCAACATGCGGCGCAACGTTGCATTGCTGACCTTTGCAGGCTGCATATAAATGCCTTCTAATGGACACTAAAGCGCTTTGAAAGCGATTTTAATTTAATTAAACTTGCATAAAGTATTCAAATGAAATACTTAAAACATGTTCTCAGAATGCAATTTAAAATAAAAATTAAAAAATAAATTTGAATAAAAAATTAGTAATATAAATTTTAAGAATCAAAGTAAAGTTATGTCCTTATCAAATCGGTTGAGTTTTGCTATAAAAACCTTACTTGGTTGCCATAAAAAATGCTTCAAGTAATTAAATAATTATTAAAACTTTAATAACACAAACTTATATATATATATAATAATGATATATATACTTACACCACCGGTAGAGAAGGGATCGACACCGCGTTTTGTTAACAGCAATTTGACGACATCCTCACGCGAGTACATAGACGCAATATGCAGGACATTGTAATTATCCTGTAATTGGCAATGGGAGAGAAAAAAATAATATTTATTAGTTGGGCGAGTCTTGGAAATCAATTGCTGAAATCATTTAAGTAGCGTTTTGAATGAAACCAGCACAGGTCATCAGCAGTTCAATGGGTCAAAGTCGCTGGGAAAGTTGCCTTTGGCTCTAACACTTAATGCACTTTTGGCCAGCACTTTGCATGCCAAGTGTAAAGGGTGCGGCTGATTACTTGGCCCTGTTACTTATGGTACATACCGTATAGAAATCTTTGCATGTGGACTTTCACTTTTTAGCCATTTGGTAATAATATTCCTGGCTTTACCTCGCCTCTCTCACAGAGTTTGCATACATGCAAGAACTGCATCAAACTCTTACCTCATGACCCTGCAATGATAAAGCCGGACCCTTCCATGGCTACATGTGAGTCATATTTGGTAAATGCTATATACTCTATGCCCCATATACTCTTACCCATAACGTAATTTGTTACGTTATGCTACACATACGCCTCGTGTGCCCACAACGGATTTACCCAATTTATAACTTGGCTTCATGTGGACATTTCTCTTTTTTTAATATACTTTTTGGTGTGCCATAAACGGAAGTGACTACGAACTTTTATGTGCCTAGTTATATGGGCATTAATGCAGTGTCACGGGGCTCTTAGGGAGTCCTTTATATAATATACATACAGGAAGTTAACGTAGAACCTAATCATTAGGTTCTATTTTAGTAGATGCGTCACACAAGCTTAAGGAAAACTCGCTAGAATAGAAAAAACTTAACTTAAAGATATAGCATAAAACATATTGCTAATATATGCTGACCATAGCAAAAATTTAGCTCAATTAAGGACTAATGTAAGGACTCAGTCACGCATAAGATAGATAAGAATTTGTATAATAAACATTTCTAACATGTTTTTTGTAACCTCATTTAAAGTTTTTGAATTGTTTGATTTTACCTGAAGTTTTGCTTGTTCTTTTGGTAACGCAACAACCATACACACCCACACTCACACACACACAACAAGGCTATATGTAATGCATGGCGTGTGTGGTTTTTAGTTTTTAGTTTCTTATTTATGTGGCGACTATTTCTGGCTGCAACCTTAACTGATTTGCATAGAACGCAGGGCGCCAAAAGAAGGTGAAAAACTTAAGTCGACGTCTTTGACACATGTCCAGGTGAAAGACGTTTCTTCTAGCTAAACTCTGGTGCTACCAGCTGTTCTTCTTTTTCCAGCAGTTGTTACAATTTGACCTGCTCTGCGGTCTTTATGGCTCGTAAAGCAAAGGCAAACAACACAGTGCCCTGTAAAAGTAGTCGCATGGTATATACTAAATGCTAGACAGATAATATTTCACACGCCTGTTTTGCATACTTTTTTAGCTGTAAATAACTTGATTGTGTATGTATGCATGCATGTGTATGTTTGTACTGGTGTATGTGTGTGTGTGTATTGTTGTGGCATAGCTGAACGAAAGCAAAAACCGGAAACAAAACAAAAACGGAAGCGCAAATTTTCCAGTACATTTTTGCGCCTGTTTTGGCCAACTTGCAAGTCAAGTTAAAGTCTGAAACTGGTAGGCGTTGTGTGGTGGCTATTGTTGTGTTAGTGTTACTGTTGGTGTTAGTATTAGTGTTGGCCGTAAGGCGACCCAGTTTTAGTTTATTTGTTGTGTTATAAACTTTGGAGCGCAACAAAGTATGCTACAATTTCTTGTGGTAAAGATGAAGTCATTTTATGCCCAAACATACACACACCTCCATATGCATACACGCACACACGCACACACCTTGAAGAAGATACTTAAAATATTGTGAATTTAGTTTAATTTTTTAATTAGCTTCCTTGGCTGATGTCAGCGTAATTCGCATGTGCAACTCCACTTCCGTTTTAATTAATTAATTTGCCTCGTTTCAGCTGTTTTTTCAGGTGCTTCCCATATGTCACGCATTGTGCGTGTAGACGAGAGCAACAGCCACAGCCACAGCAACAGGAGCGACACGCAGCACAACATTTGATAAATTGAGTCTGAGCCAAGTTAACATAAGGTAATGTATAGAAATTTTACGCTGTCATCGCATATATGGCCCAAAGTACTTTACTGCCTCTCCACCTTAAGTACATTAAGTATAATTTTAGTATTTGAAGTCTGTTTTAATTAAAATTACACACACACACACACTCACATATATAATATATATTATATATATTAATGACGCCATTTGTGTGAAGCTCTTTCGTTTTGGCCATTTGTCTTAAAAGGTCAGAGTCTAAAATGCTACCAATGCTAACTGCAAGTGTTAAGTGCTAAAAGCTGAGTGACAGCTAGGCAGCGGATGTAGGGGGGATAAAGGAACCTTGTGGTATTTTGGGCGTATCTCAAAGTCGGCCGTTTGATTAATTGGCTTTTAAGTTACAACAAATGAAGTTGGTAACGCCTTCAGCTGCTTCTTACACTCACCAAAGTGACATGTGCTGTTACACCCTACCTCTGCCTCTCTCTCGTACTTGAAAATGTTAATTACATGAGCTCATTACATCATACTAAAGTATCGTGCCGAATGCGAATAACTTAAAAAGATGTACACTTCTGAGATAACTTTGGAAATGAAATTATGCAAAAAAGAAAGAGAAACATTAGACAAATCATTTCATTAAGAGAAAGTACTGATTGAGTGAGAGAAATTTTATAAATTGCTATTATAAAAGTTTTCACTTTCCTTTTAATTATAAAATGAAAAGTATCTCATGTTGGCACGCAGCTAATGACAATTTTTTAAGGTGAAGTTCATAAAGAACTATGAAAATAAACATGACGCATCCTTAATGAATGTCATATAATGTTTTTGGCCAACACTCCAATTTCAAAAATACAATTAGCTTGACATTTTCTTGGCCATAAACATAGTTCTGGTAGGGGTACTTGAGATGTGATCATTAGCACCACAAACAGTATTAAAACTCTTGACCTTTGCTTTTGATTACTCTAATGAATGTATACACGTTTCCGGGTATTAAGCATAGAACTTTTCATATAATTATAAAGAACTTAAATCATAGTATATAAATATATATTTTATATATATATAATATACAATATCCATGGATTATATGAAAGAAATGCAGTTCATTGTATTTCATTTCAATTACTTTTTCTTTGATAAACTTTTGGATTACAAAAGAAAATAGAAAGAAATTTTCAATATCCAAATCTCATTGTGCTCTCTTCTTGACTTTTAACATTTGTCATAGATTATTCTTTTTATATGTCAAAGCAGCTGGAAAATTTCTTTAATGGTTATTCCTTATGTGAGTCAAAAATAGAAAGTAGCAACCCAAAAATATTTCCATGTTTGTTTTGGTAATTAAATTCGTAATTTCTTTTTTCTCTGATTTTGCTGACTTTGATTTGGCAACAATTATTTAGCAATTAGGTCAAGGATTTTAGCTACTTGAAGCTGAAAGCCAACTAAGCAATTGCTGGCCAAAAGAAATTGTACTAAATATTGTAACTAATTGCCACATGCGAACGCTGTTCAACTGGCAATTGTTTTTAGACCTTAAATACCACAACTGGCCTCTTTCAAGACTGAAGTTGCTCACTCTGTTGCCTTATACTTTATTGTTACTATTTTAGCTTAAATTTTGGTCAAAATAGTATACAATTGTTGGCTTTAACAAGTTCTTATCAATTGTCAATTAAGTGTATATGAAATGCTTTTAAAGCAACTTCTTCAGATCGAAGTGTTATAATGCTTCATTGTAAACTTAAAGAGATTTGTAAAAGTGGGGAAAACTGGTATAAAAAATGTAGGAAAATCAAAGAAAATTGTATTGCCCCCAGTGGGGAATACGGCTTTTGCGGCTTTGCGTGTTGCCTTGGTCAGAACTCACTGAAATTATTAGAACCTGGCACCTATGATTGGCCAAGCTCTGTTCAGTTGACCCACAGCGATTGCTGCTAAGTGGAAATGTTGAAAATCCCAAGCCGGTGGTTTTCCCGGCAATGCGTGTGCGCCCAAGTGCGTGGACCGCAGTCCTATACACCCTCTACACACCCTTTTTCCCTTTGCCACATTACCATTTCAACTGTATTAACTAGTTGAGGTTAAGTTGGTTTCTGCAACGTCGACGTATAAGATTTAATTATGCGGTTTTTATCGATTTGACACAATTCCAACGGTGTTTTTGTTTTTTTCTACTGCCATAACAGAACTCAGCTGCTTTTAGAACATACTATATACCATATACGATATACGATATACGATATGGGATATATATAGATAATTGGTTAATTAAAGAATTCAAATTTTCAAATACTTACATTATTCCTTGCACCAACATCAGCGCCCAGTTCTATCATCCGATCCATTATAGCAGTCCTGTTCTCCTTCGTTGCATACATCAGGGGTGTCATGCCGGTGTTCTGCGATAATTTCCATACATATTAATAATATAGTTGAGACTAATACATATATAAATAATAATACATATGTATAAATTATATATACATATGCATAAGGCATTATAAAGCTGAAGAAATCCATTTGGCTTGTTGCTATTCAATCAACTTAAACCAAAGGTTTGGTCATAGCAAGTTCCCTTAACTTTTATACTAGCTTTTCAGTTATAGGTAAAATATAAATTATCTATATTCAAATATAAATTATAATATTGATAGAGAAGTTATAGCAATATCTTATAATAGAACTCATTGTTTGTTACCATGTTTTTCTTGACCTTTTTAGCTTAAACTTTACATCAAAGTAGCAAGTGACCCTTAAGCTCTAATCTATTATAAAGATATATCTAAGATCTAGTAAAGTGTAGTTTGTTTATAGTATTTAATTATATTTTCTATTTATTTTATGTAAAAAAGTTTGGTGGTAAACTAAAGTTTTGCTACAATTCATAATTGCCATTGTATTGTGTTACAACTTGTTAAAAAAAACTTGTGTTTTTGGTAACAATCATAATGATTTCTATAGGCAATCGAATAGTAGTAGTTTTGGTGGTAGAATAGTAGTAGAACTTGTAGTATATATTTGCCATTCTCATGTCAATAGGGCAACATTTTCACCTCATTTGCTTTTGTGTAATTTTCATAATTAAAAGTAAATCAAGTCCAAAACAATAAGCAAGTCTTAGCCCTGTCTGCTTGTTGCCAAAAATAAAACAAAAAACTAAATCAAAATATTTGTCTGTAAAAGGTAATTCGACTTAAATAAATAATAAAAATACCCTACGAAAAGTTGCTATAGGAAAATCATTATGAATTGTAGTATCAGCTTTAATATAATCCATAATAGTATATGCTACTCCATTTACTTCTCTATATAGTTACAGGGTATCAGTTAGTATTGAGTCTAACAGAGGTTCTATGTTAATGATGCCTTTCGCACAGCAAAATAATTTGCATGACATTAGAAGATACCCTCAACCCTTTTCCTTTTGGATTTCCCTATAGTTTTTTCTTTTTCTATCGCAACATTTGCTTCCTTTTTTGGATTTCTACTTTCGAATTTCATTCCCTTCTTGCATTTTATTGTCTATAGTTTTCTGTGCTGGGTGAAAAGAAAGAATATATATAATAGCGGTTGGGGCTCTGCAACGTTAATTTTATGTCAACGACTTTTGCGTTTGATATTTTTATGGTAAATTGAAATCGAAGCGCTTCAATTTCGATGCTTTATGAGTTTATTCGGGGTAGTCAGCGCAACTTGTGGCAGGACGTCGTCTCATTGCCTTGGCAGCCAAACATTTGGGCCGCGCTATCAAATAACATACATACAAACACACACATATACACACATATATACACACATACACATACATACATATACATAAACATAGGCAGTAGGAATAAAAAGGATGAGGTCCTGTTTCGTTATTTTGACTGGTAAACAACCAACAACTAAAATGCCGCCAGGCGACGTTGATAAGGGCGACGTCGCCTTACATTTTTTCGCGTCGGATGGGCTCAAAATTGATTTTACAAACTTGCCTGCACTTGCTATAGTACTTGTATATATACGTATATATGTATAGGCATAGCTATAGCTATTGGTATATGTATAGGTATAGTCCCCCCATTTATTGTTGTTGTTGTTAAACTTACCATATCATGTACACCGGCTAAAGGTATGTGATTACCATCCTCTCCCACATTGGCCACATATTTCTCAAGTTTCTTGAGTTCCGCTTCAATTGGTGTCCATTCGCTTTTCATGGCCAGTCCAAGCACCTTGTTGGCCGTGTCGCGTATGGAGGCGCCAGCACTTGGTGGCTTGGGTGCTGAAAATACATCCTGATCCTTCTTATCTCCATTGCTGGAGCTATCATCCTTGGGATCTGAATCAGCTTTACTTGCTGGCGTTGCACGTTCACTGGTCGCTGCCGAATCATCTGGTGGACCTGTCAATGAGGATGGCGTCTTTCGTCCAACACCAGCACCACCAGCGCCACCGCCACGCCCAGCACGTCCACCTCTCGGCTGGGACATGTTTGTTGGTCTGTTGGTTTTGGTTCAAAACTTAAACCCCAATTGCTCGACCACTGGCCATTATTATACAACCAGTCAACCAGTCAACAAACAAGAATCAACAGCAACAACAAATAAAATCTTGGATTAAATTGAACTGTTTAAAAAATTTGTTTATTGTTTACGTTTTTTCTTTTGGTTTTTTTCACAGTTTTTTTTCGAGTATTTTTATTGATTGAATGCATATTTTGTTGCTTGCATTCGCATTGCACAATAATTTGTTGCCCTCCGCATTTTACCAATATTTGTTACCAACAATTTGCATTTTCATTGGCAACACAAACCACACACACACACACACACACACACACAGAGATACACTCAGAATTGTAGTCACAAAACAACAAACGTTTTTTGTCGGTTACTTTTTCTTCTGGGGCAGGCCCCACTTTTCGTATGTTTCCTGTTTAACAACAACAACAAGAACATCAGCAACAGCAACAACAACAACAACACATCCGCTTGCTATTATTATTCCTTTATTTATTTTTTGTTTTTTTTTTTATTTTTTGGTGTTTTTTTGGGTTTTTTTTTTTTTGATTTCGCCGCTTTCTTCACTTTTACTACACAAAAACTTTTATACGATTTGCCTCTTTTATGGTTTTGATTGCGTGTGCGTCTCACTTAAACGGCAATTCGCCAGCTCCTTTTCTGGCCAACTTCACTTTGGTTCTGTGTTGTTAATGTATTTGTGTTTGTATATATATATATATATATATATGTGTATGTGTTAATTTTCCGGAGTTACCAACAACCGTTTGCCACGAGCTACTGCGAGTATCTGATTTGCCAACAAAACTTATTTTTGCCACTTGCCTGAAAGTACCTCTACCAGCGCACCTTGGCAACATGACGAAGAACTCTTTGCCACAGGAGCTGCTAAAATTCAAATTAAGTGGCGTCTTCTCTGAGGCGCAGGCGTTTGTTTACAATTGTTGATTCTACATTCTCAGCTCTGTGGCCTGACATAGTTTTTGGCGCGAAAACATCAAGAAAGAGAGCAACAAATATTCGTCAAGCTACTCGCACTAGAGATGGGTATCAGTTTAGATTGGGTTTATCCGAGACGTCGGTTTTCCCATTCAACTTTTCCCTTTTATCACTTGATTGTGTTTGAGATTACGTTTCAATTAAGCAATTAAAGTATACGTTTAGTAAGTATTCAAAAATTATTTGTGAAAAATAGTAGAATAAGCGGAAGTAGAATGAGTGGTAGTAGAATGAGTGCAAGGTCCAGTGCCTTTATGGACTTTCGCAGTCATCAGGCGCGAGCTCAGACCAAACCAACAAAATTATTACAAAGGTTTGCACCAAGCTTAAAGAAGAGGAATTACCGTGCTAAGAGCATACACTTAACCCAATCTGCTATAACAATCGGTACTACAAAAGCAGACCGACATACTGATGCAGTTGACAGATGTACTTGCATTCATTGTCCTATACACTATCCAACTAAACACTTCTATGATGAGCAGGATCGTCTGGACTCCAATTTGTATAATGTTTTGAATAATCTTGATGAGAACATCGGTGTTAGCATTAAAGAGCTTGAAGAGTTGGTTAGCTTTAAGTCTATCTCAGTAGATATTAAATACCTTAAAGAAAGTGTGAAGGCTCTTGAATGGGTAGCCGATCGATTGGCCAAATTTAATTTTGTAACCAACTTGTACACGATCGATGATGATGGAATTGCTCACTGCTTTGAAGATTCGGGAAAGAGAGTACTGTTTGCCAATTACTTTGCATCACCCACAAAGAACACTTTATTGGTCTATGGACATATAGATGTACTGCCTGCAGATGAGGATTGTTGGTTCAATGAACCTTTCAAGTTGAACATCGCTGATGGTTCAATGCATGGACGTGGTGTAACCAGTGGCAAGGGCATGCTCATGGGTTGGCTGCAGGCTATTGAATCTTGGCTATTTGTGCATCAGGATTTGCCAGTGAATGTAAAGTTTATTGTGGATATGCTACATGAGGTGGGCAGCCAGGGACTTCAAGGCTATATACCCGAAAAAAATGAATTCTTTCAAGATATAGATTATATGTTATTTGATACAAATTCCTGGCTAAACGATGAACATCCCATTATCGCCTGTAGTCTCAGTGGTTGGGCACACTTTGGTATAGAGCTACATGGTGCTAACAAGCCCTTAGAAGGTGGCCTAGTCGGAGGTCTCGTCTATGAACCCATGAACGATCTATGTCATGTTATGAATAAGCTGGTGGGCAATCACCATGAAATACTTATACCCCATTTAGAAGCCGCTGTCAAATCCCTGACAAGTACAGAATGGAAGCTACTCGAAGCAGCTGATTTCAGCATCTACAATTACAAGGAAAAGTTCTACATTAGACGTCTTAGGCATGAGTTAAATAAAGTCGAGTTACTCGTTAATCGTTGGTGCAAGCCCACGCTTACCATGCATGGCGTTGATGGCTGTGAAAGTCGACCCGGTTGTAGTACAACATTACCAATGGAAGTGATAGGTAAGTTTACTCTTAAATTGGTTCCTGATCAGGAGGTGGTATCAGTGCATGAAATCCTCAAGGCGTATTTGAAACGAATTAGTGAAGAACTTGAGCTAGGCACCAAAATGACTGTTCTACTACTCGATAACTGTGAGCCCTATTCTTGGGCCATGGACTCAAAACTGACAAAGACCATACAACGTGCTGTTCGTAGAGTTTTTGAAGTGGACCCAATACCAACCATAGGCATTCCCTTTACGTTGCCCATTGCCAGTATATTTAAGAAGTTGCTACGGAAACCAGTTATATTATTGCCCTATTCTAGGCGCATGGATCGTCATCATCAAAAAAACGAATCTATTCCAGAGCTAGCCTTTCAACGGCATGCTAAAGTTTGTGCCAGTCTACTCTATGAGCTGTCAAAGATTAGACCAAAGTGCAAATGTCAATTCATATATGAGTACTGTAATCTGAAGGGTGTCACCGAGAGATTGAATGATAAACGTCATAAAAATGAGCCAGAGCACGCTAAGAGGAGTCTCGTAAGCCAATTAAAATCTTCCATGCCAACCAAAGTCGTGAGCAAATCTAAGTCAAAGTTCTCAAGTGGCATGAAGTCTTTATTAAAAATGTCATGTAACTGGAGAAAGCCTAAATAGGGATATGTTATTTAACTTCGGTAGTTTTTATAATTTGTTAGTCAGAAAATATATTTTGAATATAAGTTAAGCTATATTTTCTCAATGTTAAACTAAAGCTTACAAGAACTTTTACGTTATATTCTCAAGGATATTCGTCAAATGTGAAAGTATTTTGTTAAGTTTAAGCCGGACATTAAAGAAATGTAGCTTAAATTATATTGAAATTTATTCTTATTAATGAAGGATCAATATCTGTCTGACTTTGAAGTTAATTGAAATGTCCTTACTAATATCTTAGCTTAAAAGTATGCTATGGAATATTTGTCAAGTTCAGATTCGGCTTAGTTAAAAGATAAATCAAAATAATGTTATCGGAAAACAAAAAATTGATTTGTGTGGGTGAACGCCACGAACTTGGCATATTTCTAGATAGATCAGTTAAAGATAGATGTATTTGTCTACGAGATTGTTGCTTGAGGGACTATGATCTCCAGAAGCGTATAATGGTTACGGATACCGAACTGGACAGCGTTATCGATTATCTAGAGGAGACTGTACCGGAGCAATTAAAATATCTGGACTATATGCTTAAGATAAAAAGCATTAGTGATAGTTTGATTTACGAGAGCCAAACCAAACAAATCATTGAGCGTTTGGGTCAACGTTTGAAAGAATTGGATTTCACAGTGGATGTGGTAGAAATTAAGCCTGAATGCAATAAACCAGCACAATATTTGATCTTTGCCGAGTACTTTTCGACACCAGTCAAGAATATTGTGTTAGTTTATGGCCATGTGAATGTACCGCCCGTGGATCCTAGAGATCGACCCAAATATGAACCCTTTCAACTTACCCAAGTGAATAAAATGCTGTATGGCCGAGGTATAAGTAGTTCAAAAGGTCCTGTACTCTGTTGTATTGAAGGGATTGCTGCCTGGATAAGGCTAACAAAGGATCTACCAGTCAACTTGCGCTTTCTTATCGATAGCAATCAATCTCGTAATAATAGTTCAGTTCGAGAGGTGCTTGCAGATCATAAAGACTTTTTTAAACCAGTGGATCTACTGATAGGCTTTACCGACCTGTGGATAAGCCCCAAAGTACCACTAATAACCACAAATCACAGCGGCTACATCTGCTTTGAACTGACAGTGAAAAGGAAAAAACTATCCAAGACAAAGTCCACACAACAAGTAGACAAAACTCCAGATCGTGAACCCATGGCTGACCTCTGTTTGCTAATGAATACACTGATGGACACAAAGACAGGTTTACTGGTGGAGGGTATGAAACGGCATGTGCTGCCAGTGACACAACGCGACTGGAATCTAATGAATCTTTGGGAACTTGGCATCATGGAATACAAATTAGCAACGGGCGCAAGAAAACTGCCGCATGAAAACTCTCAGGAGGAATTCCTAATGCATAAATGGTGCATGCCAGGCCTGTCGATGCACAGTGTGTATTATGAATCTGGTTATAGCCAAAGGGATTTTCATATACCTAAACAGGCTGTGGCAAAGTTTACAGTAAAGCTGGTTCCTGATCAGAGTGTCGAGTACGTTTCCTTTATGGTCAGGGAGCATCTTATCCAAGCCTATAAGCGTCTCAAGTGCACCAGCATCGCTAAGCTCGAAGTGGTGGATCAGCTTAAGCCACTGAACGAAGCGAAGTATGCGCCCTTTAATCTTAGCGCTCAACGATCCTTCGAGCATGTCTTTGGGCTTCATGCAGTCATACCGGATGCCGTCTGTGTATGTATGCCCTTACTGAATGAGGTCAGAAGGTATTGCATGTCATATGCTCAGGTGTTGGGTATACCTTTCTGCTCTGTGCACTCGAAACCTGGTCAAGTTGATGAGCATATATCATTAGAAGAATATCAAAAAAATATAGAACTCTTTGTTACGCTTCTGTATGAAGTAGCACTGGTACCACCAGATTGCAAGTGCACTGAGGTACCGTTGTTCTGCGATAAAGAAGGTAAATCATCGGTTAGTGAATTTGTAAACGCGTTGAAAACAAAAATAAAAAGTAAGCATACGTCGCACATTCTGTACGAGCTGGACGAGTTGGAGCTTGACAAGCCTCCAGAGGTAACTGAAACTATACCAAGTGTAAAACAAATTTTGTTGGGAAAGAAAAATAGGTGGAGGCTTGACTAGCTTGCTAGTTAATATAAATTCCATAAATTCCTGTTTAATTAGTGCCCAATTGTAAAATAATACAGATTACGCAAATAACACAAAGTTTTCAAAATAAAAATGTCTCAAAATATGCCGATATATAATGTACAAGTTGATAAGAGTAAAACACCTGCAACGGTCGATTAACATAACATAATTCTGGCTTTATGTTAAGTAAATATGTTAATTTGAATGCTCATGTAAACGCTATGTTATGTTAGCTTGTACTAACATTGAGCGCCAATAACAGTAAGTAAGGTCATGGTTACACTATCGCACTCTGTTAACAGAGAGCAAATATCCCATGTAAATTTCCTCTATGCGCTCAAATTTCCCACCACGTTTTAGTTTCCATGTGCAAATCGTTGGACTTGGTCAAGATCGCTTGTCGCGCATATTAAAAATTAATAAAATTGTTAATAATAGAATAGTTTACTGTATTGTTAATGCTAAAAGTGAAAAGAATAATAAAAATAAGATTAATAAATAAAAGATAAAATCCTAATCAGATAGACTACTAGCAAATAGTGATAAACAGTTTCAAGCACAGCAAGAGTGAAAAATTGATAAGAAAAAATAGTCAGAACAAAAAGTAACAGCAAAACGAAATTGTATAACAAAATGCTAACGTTAATAGCGAACAAAACAAACAAAGATCGTGAAATGTTAAAAGAAATTAAAAAAACAAAAGTGAGAGATAAAGAGAACGAGACTAAGAGTATGAGATATTTCGTCTTGACTGACGCCTACAATGCGCAGAGAGACTTAGTCTGCCGCTGAGAACGGTGAATGAAAGACGTGTTCCAGCTTCCAGCGCATCAATATAAATTAATATAAAATAATTATTTTGGCTAGAGAAAAACGTGATGAGCAACAGAAATAATTATTAGTTGTTTCTTTTTTTTATCAAGTGTACAAAATGTTGAATAAGGAAATACATATTGTGGCTAGACATGTGTTTAGACAGTACATTGCGCACAAGGCTATACGCTGGTAAGTAGATAGTCGATCAATGCGTGTTTGAAGGTCAAAAATAAGTAAAAGGTTATTTATAAATATATATTCTAATATTCGTAGTATTCAAAATTGTAATTTACAAAATTAATTGTATGTAACCCGCAACTGTTAAATATGTATATATATATATATATATATATAAATTAACAGATGTTTCACACCTGCATTTATCGTTATAGCCTGTTAAATTTTAACTTAAAAGGAATCAATCAATCTAACATATTTATACCCAGACCCACCTATTATCTACATATGTTTATTATTTGAGCTTAATAAACATGTTTTTGATAATAATTCTTATATTCATATAATAAACGTTTAATGTTCTGATAACAAACAAATTTGGAAAACAGAAAGTTGCTTGCCATGTTATGTAACAATCTAACGTTTTGACTACTTATATATTGGTTTTATTATTCATTCAATACATAAACTTAATGTTAATAATAGTAACTAAACAGATCGCTTATCAATCTATAACTATTATGTATAAGAAGCTGGTTTTTGTAGAGTATACAGAAACCTTCGTGTTACAACTTGTTGATACTGTAATAGATAAGGGAAATAGATGTCAGTAGCCGGGTTGATAATATTCATTATATATAATGAAAACAAACATTATGCGATTGCCTTATATTTATAATTGATTATTAAATGCTTTTTGTAGAAAGTATTAAAAATAACAAAAATTTCCCATTTATTGCATTTTCCCTAAGCTTATCCTGTTAGGCCTTATTTCAGCTAAAGTACACATCGAAAATAGCTGGGGCACAAACCTAAGTTGAAAATTACGTTGCCGCAGTTAACGAATAACTATAATGAACAACTAATACAATATATATTATAGGAAGGCGTCTGTTAGCAAAGCCACAGTACCCGTTTGATAGTCACTTTATGCATCTAATGATTCTATTAATCTTTATATTTTGTAAGTTATACATTAATTTTTTATTTTGTTTCTACAGTTTATCTACATCTAGTAGAGCCTGGAAAAGCTATATACATCACGCTGCCAAGGACCCCATGGTCTATCGGACTGTGGGAGAGCAGCTTGCAATATCTGCCTCTCAATTTGGGAGCACGGAAGCAATTGTTTCTTGTCATGAATCCAAAAGATATACGTTCCATAGCCTGCTGGCTGAAGTTGATCGCTTGGCGGCAGGTTTTCGCAAGCTCGGCTTAGAGAGAGGTGACGCCTTTGGATTGTGGGCGCCCAACTCTATACAGTGGTATATGGGCATGCTAGCAGCGGCTCGAGCTGGCCTCTTGTCAGTGGGTATTAATCCAGCTTTTCAGGGTCCAGAGATGGAGTACTGCCTAAAGAAAGTCAATATTAAGGCAATTTTGGCGCCTGAAACATATAAAACGCAGAATTTCTATGAGATTCTACGGGACATTTGTCCTGAGCTAGCCCACTCGGAGCCAGGCAAGATAAAAAGCGAGAAACTACCTCACCTGCGCGCCGTCATTATCAATAGCCAGCAGAGCTTGAAGGGAGCGCTGTGTTTTGACGATATGTTTGATTTGGGCAACGCAACAGATCAAGCGGAAATTGCCAAAATGCAAAACGGAATCAGTGCTGAGGATCCATGTAATGTTCAGTTCACTTCAGGCACCACCGGTAATCCCAAGGCAGCATTGGTTTCCCACTTTAGTTTGGTCAACAATGGCATTCACATAAGTAATCGCAATGAGCTGTCAGGTGAGCGTATTTGTGTACAGGTGCCGCTCTTTCATGCTTACGGCGTAAGCATTACTATCATGGCGGCTATGGTTAAAGGTGCGACTTTAGTGCTTCCGGCAGCTGGCTTTAGTCCCAAGGATTCCCTGCATGCAATTGCTAATGAGCAGTGTACTGTGATACACGGCACACCCACAATGTATGTGGACCTGGTGGAGGAGCAGCGCAAGATGCAGCTACCGTTGGGCAAGATTAAAAAGGCAGTTACAGGTGGTGCGACTGTTTCGCCACAGCTTATCCTTGACGTAAAGGAGGTTCTAGGTGTAGAGGTAATGCACAGCGTCTATGGTCTAACCGAGTCCACAGCTGTTATTTTTCAATCTGTGCCTGGAGAAAGTCAAGATCGAGTATTAGACTCTGTTGGATATATAATGGACCATATCGAAGCCAAGGTTGTTGATGCCAATGGTTATGTCGTACCGTTTGGTGAACCAGGTGAACTATGCGTCCGTGGGTATTCATTGATGATCGGTTATTATGACGATGAAAAGAAGACTAAGGAGGTGCTTGGACTCAACCATTGGCTCCACACAGGTGACAAGTTTATACTCGAACCCGATGGCTATGGCCGTATTGTGGGTCGCATCAAGGATCTGATCATACGAGGCGGTGAAAATATATTCCCTAAAGAGGTTGAAGACTTTTTAAATGCTCATCCAGACGTCATCGAGGCTCATGTAAGTTCAAGTTTTATAAGCAGATTAATATCAGGTATCTAAGACTTTCTTTTCGTCCTTTCAGATTATTGGTGTGCCGGACAAGCGTATGGGCGAGGAGCTCTGTGCCTTTGTGCGTCTTAAAAGCGATGTGGATCCCAAGTCATTCACACGCGAAGCTCTACGTGCTTACAGCAAGGGTAAACTGGCCCATTTCAAGGTGCCTCGCTATTTGGTGCTCACAGATACATTCCCCAAAACCACCTCAGGTAAAATCCAGAAGTTTAAGCTTCTAAAGGAGTTTGAATCCAAAAACGAAAACAAATAAAAGGATCTATCTGAATTTAATTGATTAAATATTTAGTAAATTTACAAAAAAACTATCAAATTATTAAATAAATCTTGTTAAGTTGTAAATAAAATTAATAAAAATGTCATTTTAAATCCTTGTTCTTAAATAACGTCATTATCCTTTAAAACCACTGGCAAAAAGCGGGAATTTGTTATTAAGGTACTAGAACTTCCCTGGAATAGCCCAATTGGGCATCAGGACACCATTTATGGAGCTATAACTAAGCTCTTTCTGCATGGATCACCAAAGGATATATTTTATTGTAGCTGTGGGGAATGTAACTTACGATTGGCAACCAAAAATTTTCGGTATCAGCCAAAAAATTTTGGAAAAAATTTTGTCAAGGGGGTACCATGCAAAAAATTGCAAAAAAACACAAAATCGGCCGTAATTCATCCATTTTAAGGACTATTTGAATGTCCTTTGGCATACAGATAGTCCTAGTTGACCTGCTTCATAATACATTTTCGAAAGGACGAAAATCCTTTCAACAAGAGAGTTATAAGGACTTTTTCCTATAGCAAATAATCGCTATATCTCAGCCGTATCCTTAAGGATATGGATGAATTGTATGTCAAACGAATTGGTTTATTAAGGACTATGAACTGTCCAAAGGACGTCCTTTTCGCACTAGTGGTTCCTGAATTATTAAGGATTTTCTGTTTTTGTACAAAATTCTTGCGCCCCCAAACAAAAAAAATTCTAAGTCCCTGGTCATAAGATGACCCCATTATCCTTGAATGCAGATGGATGCGGATGGTATTCACCATCCTAACGCACCATGTCCTTGCAAAATCTGACAGGATATAACAAAATTACAGCTATTTATCAAAACTTACAGCTCCTAAAAGTATGCAACAAATTTAAAATTGTACGCAACTAGCTGTTGTTCAATTGAGACCAAAAATCAATAAAAGTACCAGGCGAACAGAATCGAAAAAAAGCAACTGAACGAAAAATTTTAAACTTTAAAATTTCCGTTAAAATTTTGCTCAGTGCAAATAAAGAGAATATTAAAATAAAAGATAAATTGGCCATTTTAAGGAATATTTCAATGAAATTTGGCAGGATGATAGTTGGTCAATAGCCGAATCGAAAATTAAAGCCCAAAAGGACGATAGTCCTTTCAATATCCAAATTACAAGGATCTTATTTTACATATAAATATGAGTAAATTGGGGCCATTTTCTATTAGATTATGGCAAATTGTATGTCAAACGACGTGGTTTTGAAAGGACCCTCAATTGACAATAATTAAAGTTGTTGTTTTAAACTTATCAATGAATAATCTCCTAATTTGTTTATAAGCTATAGCTAAAATACAACATTTTCTTATAGTTTTTAAAACAAACACTAATTTTATTTTAGCAAAATATTTTAGGTTTTATACTCGTATATTTATAATCCTTTTTTTATTCATTTTTAATTAGTATTAACATATCTGATCAATTGTTGTGGTTATTTGTTGTCTCTGTTATTGTTGCTTCTGCTGGGCTCGCACATAAAACATTTGTAACATAAACATAATTATATATATATATATATATATATATATATATATATATATATTGATACTTAAAATCTAATGACAATGCTGCGTGTTCTAAAGTTTTTGCGTATCCTTAAGCTAATACAAATATAAAACTTTGCAATATTTTGATACAATTACAATTACAGTTAAAGATACCGATACAGATACAGATACAGATATAGATGATAACAAATTAAAAAAAAACACATACAATAAACTAGGTACTAAGGTCTAAAAGAAAGAACTAATATACAAGGACTTTTTAATAATAATTAATTATAATTAGAATAATAATAATTATGGTACTAACATTAAATTATCGATAATTGATTTTTCTTTATAAACTGTACTAAAAATTAAATAATAAATATTCTTTCTAAGAGTTAACAAACACACGCACAAAAATTAAAGCTTAAAGTTGGATATTAGATTATTAAATTTTACATATATCCTTTTTCATTCTTTTTTGTATTAGATAGAAGTTGTTGTTGTTGTTTGGGTTGTAGGAGATAATAATTCCACATAAAATGGGCAGCTTGGGACTGAAGGTTATTTTTATGTATGGGGCGCTAGACCTATTATTTGGATCCTCTATGTCTTGGGGTGTTAACATATTACATATTATACTTCAATATACGATATCTTGGTTACAATATGTATATATATATATATACATATATTGCTATTATTTATATTGTTTAGTTGTATGCAAATTGTGTTTATCTTTTCAGTGTTTGATCTAAATGCCTAACCATTACACAAAGAATGAAACATAGTTAAGAGCTCTTCTAATGTTTAACTACAAATCTGTTCTATTACACATATATATATATATATTTTATATTATATTATATATTATTTTTCGCATATTTATCTGTTTTTGATTTATGTTAATGTGTACCCCAGTTAATTTTTTCATATCTCTTCTTTCACTCTCACTTTTGGGATGTATACCACAAATTTCTTCATAAAATATTTACTGGCTGATTACTCATATTTATCGCATATATATATAGATATATATATATATGCCTATGCCTATAGACTGTGACGGATCTTTCTTGTTTTGTTTTCAGAATTAAATATTTATTTATGTTAATGATTTTTAACTTTTTACGGGAAAAAGAACAATTATTGTTGCCTTGCTAAATGCAAATATTTACACAAACAATTTAAAATTAAATTCTAAAATTTGGAAAATTACTGTTCAGGCTATCCCTTTAAAATTTTCTCCTATATTTTTTTTGTTCTGTCTCTACTTTCACTTTTGTTATTTCTATGCTTTTTTCACTTCCTCCTTTCGTCCTTTGAATACTTGACTTGTGTTGATCATTTAATATCTGCACCAAGCTATGCTTCCTATAAGTTGCCCAAGTCTCAATTGTTCTACAATCTATGCGCCTGCTTTAAAAGCTATCATCGTCGTCGTTATCGTCATCGTCATTATCATCCAAATTAAAGTCATCAACAACTTGTAACTCCACTAGTTCCAGTTCCTCGTCATGATTATCAAGATCATCATCGTCATCGTCATCATCATCATCACCGCCCACAATTAGCTCCTCCAGCTGCTCATCGGCGACCATTTCATAAGCCTCTTCGGCTGCCTCGGCTATTTGCTCGATGACCGCTCTTTCCTCATACCCAACGCCGGGTGGCTGTCATGCAAAGCTATGCGAGTTAGCAACATCAGCATCAGTTGCATCCTCAGACCAACTGACTTCCATGGGTGTGCCACTTAAGCTATTCACCTGCTCCAGAAGCAATGCCTCCTCAATGGACATACGCGATGGTTGTTTTAGACGCTTCGATAGCGTGCAACCAGCGGCAGATGCTGTGCTGGATGAGGATGAGCTGCGCATATCCTCCGAGGAAGCAGAACAACTCTCGTCTTCTGAGTTGGCACCGGATACCATTGCCTCGCCCGCAGATTCCTGTATCTCCTGAAACTTTTTGTGAGCCTTGGGATAAACATCACAGGCAATAAGCTTCATTGCAGTGTTTCGGGCACGTAAATCGGATTGCTTTGGTGAACTGGATGTAATATCTGCTGCATTCCAATCAGACAACGGCAATTCACTTGCACCTTCGGCCATCGTATCGGAATTTTGTCGCCGAAGCTGGCGTTGCGGCCGAGTCTCGTAGACCGTCGATGGAGCTTTGGTGCAAATGGATTGGGAGCGGGCACGACAGAGCGGACGTGCAGCCTCTGTGTCACCATTGTGGCTACTACTACGCATTAGTGCAGTTGCTGACATGCTCTGAGATAGCGGATTGGGACCATTCGAGTGAGGGCTGGACCCATTACTCTGACCATTGGCATGACCATTGCTGACGTTGGTGCTCATAGACAGATTACGACGCTGGGTTGGTGTACGGTCACTGGAGCTGCGAAGGGAGCCAGCACGACGCACCAGTTTCGAGGCTGCTACTTGAGGTGTCTCATCATCCATATTTAGTACCCAGCTGACGGAATCATTTCGCTCAATGACGCCCTTAATGACTGGTGAGGCGGGTGGAGATGATGATGTGTTGGAACGCAACGAATTGCGATTGCTACTATTGCAGTAGCTCTGAGAACAGTCTTGACTGCTGTTGGTCATCTCATGGAGCTGTGCCTGTACTAGTTGCAACTGTTCGGATCGCTGCTTTAAATGGTATTGTAACTCTTCCTTATCGCAGGTCAGACGTTTCCTTTTAATGCTTTCATGATTGAAGGCTTTCTGCATCTCGTCCATTTGACGCTGGATATCTCTACAAGGATGAAACAAATGAAACGTTTAGTTTGACTACAGGTATCTTTGGAGGATTATTACTTACTTTTCTTTTTCTGTTTTGGCCTCCAGCTCAGTGCGCAACATTTCATTCTTGGCTTCCAATAGCGTTAGACGATTGCTCAGATTACGCTGGTTTTCGTTCTCTCTCTGTAATTCAGCATTTTGCTTGGAAAGCGTTGAGATCTCAGCCTGTTTCAGCTCCAGGACACAACGCAGGCTTTCTGCCTCGCTGGTTAGGCGGCACAACTCAGCGCTGCTCTCGGAGAGACTATTGCTGGGACTGCGGCGCTGTGAGGATGTGCGCAATACAGTCACCTCATCCTGTGTGAGGGTAAGACGAGCACTCAGATCACGCTCCTTCTGTTCAGTGCTGGCGCGCAGTGTTTGCAGCTCCTTGGTTAGAGTTTTTATGCGTTCCTGGAGCTCGTCCTCGCGCTTTGTCGCATTGGACAACTGTTGGGCATGTGAATGCTCCGCTTGGGTAAGCTTCTCCTGCAGCTGCTTCTGTTGTATTTCATGGTCTGTTATCGAGGTGCGCAGCTGTTGCACCTGCTCTTCGGCAGCAGTGAGCTGCTCCTGTTTGTGGCGTAGCTGATGGGCAACCTCTTGATGATAAGATTGCAGTGCCTCTTTCTTCTCTTCGTCCTTAGCCAGCAGCTGGGTTTCAAGTTCACGTAAACGTTCCTTGGCAATCAACTGTAGTTCCTGCACTTTTTCTTGTGCTATAATGTTGAAAAGGGGTTGTTAAGTCATTTCGTATGATGCTGGCAAGGATCGGGGGTACTTACCTTGCTGTAGTTCACTGCGCTGAGCATGTTCCCGTTCCTGCTGTAACTGTGACCATTCGGCATCCTTTTTGTGTAGCTGCTGACGCAACTCCTCGCAGCTGCGTTGTGTTTGTTGAAGCAGAGCAATTGTATCATCCAGTGAAGACTTCGCTTTGTTCTCTTGGTGACTCAATATATCCATCTAGAAATATTAGAATATTCATTAGGCACAGGATTTCTCTATAAAGTCCTTCAGCTACCTGCTGAAGTACTGCACGTAAATTATTCCCACAATTGAGAAACATTTTTCAAATGAATTTAGTTAAATTTCCCGCGCTCATAAACTGATGAAACCCCAGGGGAAAACGGATTTGTTTTATGGCTAACGATAACTAGGATAAGGGTAACCAATACTGACTGCTTTTTAACTACTTTATAATTCATATTTAATAGTAGAAAATATTTATGAAATTATATAAGAAATATTTAATAAAGATCAGCTAAGGATCATTGCGAATATCCTTGCTGCAATTGAATTCACTTTGTATGAAGAAGAACCTTGTAAGAAGGAAGAAACTACTGCTGATTGAAGTTAATATATAACCTAAATTTAGTATAATTATTATTGATATATTATCTACGCTTTCCTATTTGTATTACCTGTACATCTTCCATTGCAATATTATCCAGGATATCTAGATTTTCTGTTTCATTTAATGTCCAACTGATCAAATCAAAGTCCATCGTTTGTGCGGACAACTTCTCGTTAGTGAATACAAAATTTTCAAACATTTTCTTAAAACTGAATGAATGAATAATACGTGTTGAACACGTTGACTATTTTGAGTAAACTGATGGTCCTTCGTCAACGTCGAGTTGCTTTTATAGGTAGCAGGTAGTAACAGGAGTGTCAGAGAACCCGTAGAGAAACCCACCATATAAGCAGGTCAACGGGCAACGAGCAAAATATTTACAGGGGATTTACACAAGCAGAGCAAATATAAAAATAAATTTTTATATTGCTCCCAAAATCCGAAATGGGTGTAACCGTTGGTGAACCGATAACCCTTCAACGTCTTGTACCTAGTAAATCAATAACTGAGTCTTTATGAAGTAACCCTTTGAGCCTAAATCCTATTTCTATGATCCATGTCATGTGGTTTCGATATGTTTTCGTACTAGAACATTCAAAATTAGTCACAGGACGCATGTCACGCAGATTTTACTCAATTTCCTAAGCTCCGCTCTTGGAGGTGGCTCAATGCACTTCAATTTCCGCCCTTCCTTCTTCAGGATTTCATATGTAAATGGAATATGCGCGTGTCGAACTGTGAGCGCCTTCTGAAGTGTATAACTAACAGGATCATTGGCTACTTGACACAGATTTGATTAACTAAAGAAAATTGCAATTTGTCATGAAAGATTTGCAATATCTTAAAAGCAACTAAATGGGGCTTACGTGTTCTTAAGTTTCAACCATTAGTTCTATTTCAAGTGGGTTACTTTGCAATAAATATAAGTATTTTAAAGGAAGCTAAGAGCTGCTCTTTTGAGAGTATATACCAGAGGTAATAAGATCCTTAATATACTGGATTTCATAAAGAAAAAACTCGAACTTCGACTCTGTTTTTTTAAATTGTAGATAAAACTGCCATATAAATACTTAATATAAAATATATATATTTGCACAATATACCAGATAAGCTACTTTATAAATATCTAGTATTTAGTCAAAGTAAAGAATTCTAAGTAAGGACCTACGCAGGAACAAAAATCACTTGATCGCCGACTGTTTCATTAAAATACAGTTAACTAAGCCAAGTTGGTTGTTCTACAATTGAAATCTGTTATTAACTGATCGTTTGACTGATAAGTGCTAACTGTCCCGACATTGATTACCATATACACGCCCCCTGACATTCAGACATCAGTCGTCACTTGGCAGTTGTCTGTCGCCTTTTGTGATTAACAATTTGATATCCTTATGAATGTCTGTCTGTGTCTCTCTGTTGCAAGATGTCGCCTTGAACTACCTGAGAAGTTGCAATTAAAATGATGCGACGCCTGCTCGACTTTGACTACATTTAATCCTTTGACTACCTTATGAGTTCAGTGTCTAGAGTCTGAAGTCTGGAATCTAAAGTATTCTTTAACATTGTGACATTGACAAAATTGGTTGCCTGAATGACCTTCACCTTTTGCTATAGTGCAAGTATGCATAAGACGAGAGACACGCGATATATTATGTTCGCCCTGATGTCCTTGCTGTTGATCATTTTCTTGGTTTTCACACCAAACTGTGAAATCCTTACACTCGCATGGATCATAACTAAATAAATATTTATGTTTGACAGCAGCCGTTTGGGCTTTTAGTTGGAAAAAAACTATATGAAAAATTCCATTGAAAGATTTTATCTCCTCGTGCCACGAAATGTTTGTGCAACAACCGCATATGCAACAAGTTAAACAAACATTATGCCACATTCCACACTCACTCAAAACGTTGTGTAATCAACGTGATTAACGCATTTTGTGTGCAAGAAGGGGGTTTTTTTCATACAAGATAATTTAGGCAGTTTTTCTCAAGGAATATCCATTGACTTAATGGGAAATTACAACAAATAACTATAAACTGAGTAACTGTAGGTTCCTTGTTATATCCACATATATCCTTAATATATGCTATCTACCTTAAGCAACATCAATACAAAACATTCACTTGGCTTACTTTGTTATCCTTTACAAGTCTGAGTAATTTATGCTATACAAGGATTTACGCAATTGTTTATCATAAGGGATATCTTCTATCTCTTTCTCTCGCTGATTATTTCTGCTGTCTGTCAGATGATTTGCTACCTGATTGAAATGTATTTGCGGTTGGGAAGTCAGCAGACAAATTGAATTCAAAGCACTGCCAGGCAGTGTTCTGGCAAGGACATTATGCCACATGCAAATGCCAAAATAATGTTTGTCGCATATTTTTATGATCTTGTTATTGATATTTAATAGACTGCAAAAAGTAGGCAGGACAAGGCAATGGAGAGCACTCACAGGTAAACATTAAGGCTATTGTTATCCTGCAGGAACGCAAGGAAAAAATTAAAAATGTTTGAAGATGGATACAAAGTATGTCCTTGGTTGTAGATTATATGTAGACATTATTAAGCAGGTTGCTACAAGGAGTTGAAGATCTACTTAAATCTTTTATATAGATTCAGTTAACTTAAGAATGTCTTCTTTTAGATTGAAGTTGTTAAAACTGGATCAATGCAAACTGTTAAAACTGACACATTCAAAGGATATATGCATAGTTAAATCCTTTGAGCATTGAATTTGAAAACAATTAATTGAATGTTCATACAGCTCACACCCTTTTCAAAGGGTAAGCAGAGCAAACCATTGAAATCGCAAAGGATTTCAGTTTGGATTTCAATCGCGTATAGAAATTGGAGTTGAGGCAGGCAGACAAACTGTCAGTTGCAGTTTTTAATTAGTGCAAACAAAAAAAAAGTGGTCAAAGGTTGACTAAGGTTCAGCATTTTTGAACCGAAGACATAGCCCGAGGAAGTATACGGTTTCAGGCTATGCATTGTACAGGGGATTGAGGGGTTTAACGTGCATTGAAACAATTAAACAAAATTAGCTGAAATTTAAGCAGTGCTTAAGGCAAATATCTGGACTATGGAATGCATATATATATAAATGTCCTTTTATTAGAGCAGGTGAGTAAGGATGCACAGGACTCGTGTGTTAGACAAAGGAATCAGCAGTGCATTTATAAAAGAACAAAAGTTTCGTTAGAGACAGCTAGGAAATCCCTGGCGCCTCTTGCAAATACAAAAATCTATTCTTAGAGCTCTTTTATCCTGCCATACTTCAAAAGTTTTTCCTACACGAATTAATCTCTGTCGAAGTTTTGAATTGGTAGTTAGACTCACCTGTGAGGACATAAACTGTATAACATAAGCCAGTCCCATAACCTGAGATTGTTTCTGCTCCAGATGTAGGTTGCTGTTCTCCAGGTATTTGGCTAGAAGTTCATAGTTGAAGTAACCCTTCTCCACGTAGTTTCCACGGGGTGTAATTTGGGCTATAATGTTATCCTTCACGTTTGCGGCTAGACTGGCTGTGCTGCAGGGGTCCAACTGATCCTAAAATGTAAATTATATGGCAACATATAGTTAATCTATCATATATAAATATACTTTTATATTGATTAACCGACCTCATTTGCACTGGGTATTGAGCTATGGGTATCCTTAATGCAATTCATGGATTCATTGAACGTTTCGGCTGGATTTGTGATTTTGGGCTGTATTATTGTTGAATTTGGATGTTGATTTGAATTTAGATTTGTATTAAGTTCCTGGCAATTAATTGGCTCTTGGGTTTGATTAGTCATATCCTCGGTGTGACTCTCGCAACGTTTCACCTTGGGTGCTTTCTCTGTGGCACAATGGCAATCGCTGGTGGTTGCACCGCAAATGCAGAGCTGCTCATTGCCACCGATTGATGCACGTTTTGAATCACGTGGCGTCTGTATGGTATTCGGAGCTGTAGTTAACACAAGCCCAAGATTATTGAGCTCGTGTAGCTCCGTTTGATCCACGCCGGAACGCAGTGATTCTGTAATTACGTAAAACAAATTCAAAAAATTATTATTATTTTTGATATATCATATTATTATTATTATTATTATTGTTATTATATAAGAGCGCAGCGAAAGTCACTAATGAATGATGAGTACAAATGATGAGCTAATGGTATGAGTCAGTTTTCAGATATCAGTTCAAAGCTGGAGATGAGTAATTGCTGAACCGTAAGAAATTATTGAAGATTTGAAGACGAAGCTGCAATAAATCTCATAGATTGTTAGATAGGACAGAATGACACAACGCGAATGGTGGAAAGCGACAAACAATCTGCGTCAATTACTCACAACAGCAACATAGGTGTAAGTGTTGCCACGCCCACGTCTATGATACAATATAACAACAAAAGACATGCACACATAGAGAGAGAGACGCATGCATAAAAAGGTTAGAAGAGCCATCAATTACCTAGAGCTTCATTTTACAAGGGTGCAACTGTCAATTGGAGGATGGAACGCTTGGTAGGATGCCTTTAGGTGTAAGAGTTCAGCAACCGCCACAATTGATCGCAACATTGGGAACACTTGCAACTCCCCCTTTGGTTTCCTCTTTCACCAACCACTCTTTCTCATGAAATTGTCCATAATTTACACGTTTTCCTTACAAGCACGCGCCATAATCATTGGCTTTTACAGCTAATAGCCATAAATACAAAATTGTCAACGTTAACCAGTTAAACCTGTACCTGTACCTGTACCTGTACCTGTACCGTTTGCCATCAACTGCTATACATGAAGTTACCACTGTTACCACAAGAGTCTGAATAAGACAAATTATGATAACTTCCTCAATATCAATCATAAATCAATTTCCTCACTTCAACAATTCTTCACACTTCATTCACATTTAATTTCTTTATTTGAAAGTGAAATTTCAAATTAAAATTGCAATTATTTTAATTAAAATCCATTGATTACAACCTATAATCAATATATATATCTAATATATCATCGGCTAACTTTTATTATACATTTCACAGGTCAAAATCGAAGCTCAAATAAAATTTAAATGAAAATTTAAGAAGCAAACATTTGAGGGGTTCTTTATATACATATAATCTATATTATATATAGATCTTTATATACATATAATCTATATATATATATACATACATATATTAATATAACATGTAACATAATGTTAACTTGGTTAACAATTTCAGTTTGCTTCCCCATCAGCATTTAGTCATATCATATTATATTTCAACCGTTGTACCACAACTGCCTCTGGCTATAATGCACCACATATGCTTATATTTTAAGCGCGACAGCCGCAAAATTGTTGAGTTTTAGGCCAATTACCAAAATTGGCCATAAAATGTAACTGAAGCTGCACTGCTTAAAGGCTTAAAGCAAACTGTGCAGCTGGTTGAAAACTGCTGTTAAACACTGTTTAGCATATGTGGACTAGTTACAACAGTAGAAGTCTGACTAAAATAAAGAAAGATTCATATTTATATAATTGATTCCAAGGAAACATATTTCTTTAAGTTTTCCAATAAATTACATTTACTTTAACTGTCATTTTCAGGGGATTTTCCTTGCAATATTTCTATGGGAAAGACTTTTCTTTCAATAATCTTGAGCAATTATGAGTATTAATGTGCAGAGAACCTTGTGAGAGACATTGACTATTAATAGAAAAGAACACCTGATGTGTGTATAATGCACTCAGTCGCGAGTCAATTCTTTATACTCAATTCGCAATTCACAATTCTCAAGTCACAATTCTCAATGACACACGCCTTGAGGATTGCCTTTGAGCCGGTTCTGTCTCAGGCTCTGGCACACGACGCGTCGCCTCATTCTGGAATGGCAATTAGGCAATTAAATGACATTCGTTACACGACATTCGATTACCGAAGGCCAAAAGCAATTCATTGCTTCTCTCTCTATCTCTTTCACTCTTTGTATCTCCCTTTCACTTGAATATTCTCACGGATCTGTCAGTGCTTTCCTTGCTGTTGTTGAGTCGTCAGTTGAGTTGCTGACAGCAGCGACGACAACGCATTGGGAGTATCACATCCCGCTGGGAGAGCTCTATTTGAGCATTTTATGACCAGCTAACCGACCACCTCAGTAGTTAGTCCGCTTTATATGGCAACACAATTGTTATTTTTTCTTTCTGTTTCTTCTTTTCTTTCTTTGGTCTTTCATTTTTATGAGCATAGGAAAAACCTGCACAAATTGTCTGTTTCATTGAGAAAATATTGGTTCCTGTTCGCATAGGATTTTCCCAAGATTTTCTGTTATTTGAGCTAAAAATCAATGCAGCTCGTTTCTGTTCAGTGTTTACTATACTTATATATACTCTTTACAGTAAAAACTATAATATATACTATATAGTATATATTGGATTACATGGCATAAATTATATAATGAAGTGTTCAAGTGTTTCACGGAGCTTATTGAATCTCTATTTCTTTATTCCTATTGAACCTCTACCATACTCAAATCTATGTCTATATCCTTTTAAAGTTCTTAGTTCTAGTAAACGACATTATATTTTATACCATTAGTTGCTCCTTTCACCTGTGTCCCAATTCAAAATCTCTTCTAGAGAACTTGCAGTAGTTGTACCTTCCTACAACATCCCTAAACATACATCGAATGGTTTACCAAAAGTTCATTTCATTCATGGAACGATTCGTTTGGTCAGCCAAGCTCATAATGAGAGGTTTTTGGGTTTTCTATTCTCAGTTTTCAATTTTCAGTTTTTGGTTTTTGGTTTTCAGTTTTCAATCTTTGATTTCAGCTAGAAATCAACATGTGTCAACGCCTGCTGTCAGTCACAGTGTGCTGCACAGTGGGTTGATGTTTGACTGTTGACAGCGCTGTCCAGCGGTGAACGCAGCATTGACCAAAGGCATACACATGCATGCATGCATAGACACACACACACACACACACACATACACACACACACATACAGTGTGTACACACAAAAAATAATTGAAATTCCAATATAAACTTATTTGGCATTAGGTGCAACAGCTGCTTGTGAGCGAGTGAGTGACTTTAAGATGTATTCACATTCAATTGCATACACATTCAATTCACATTCAATGTTTGTATTGGTATTTGTGTTTGTTGTTTTTGCCCAATTTGGTATAGTTGCAACCTGTCTTGGCCCATGGCGACCCACAAAAAGTGCGCAAAAAACATGTCCATTAAAAATGCCCGTAATTAAAAAAGGAAAGACAAAAAAAAAATGAAATAAATTAAAATAAAAGAGGAAAACCCAAATGGAAAATTGAAAACTGCGAAATGGCAACTGGCATTTCAATTAGCTGCGGCAAAAGAAAATCTCACTTGAAAAATCAAAAGCCTCCCTCCAAGTGATTCGGGTTTCTGTTTAGTTTCTACGCTTAACCATTGGTTAAGGCAGCTTCAAGTGTGTTTGGCAGTGACAGAGGGGACAAGGGGTATACTATTGGTACTCTGCTTCAGTGTAGAGGGGAAGTTTGTTGCTGCATTGTCCCCTGCTGTCAGTTTATTTTGCGTTTTAATTGCAATTTGACTGCAAAGTGTTTAAAACGAGCAATAGACGCACACACACACACACACACACACAGACAGAGAGTGACAAGTGGATAGACAAACTAATAGACAGTTAAATATACAGACAGACAGACAGTCGAAGAGACAGACTGTCGGACGGGCCGCTTGTTGTTAATTTGTACAGTGAAGCACCTTCTGTGGGCGTCAACGACAAAATCTCAAGTGGAATTAAGACAAATTATTTGCATTAAAATTTTTGCAAAATGTAAAAATATTTTATGAATAGTCTAATACAAAGAAGAGTAAAACGAATTATTTGAATACATAAATGAATACATATATAAATATATCTAAATATATATATATAGTTAAATGATGTTCAGTTTATATACTTTAGCTAATGGGTTCAGTGTTCAACAAGTTTGTATAATTTATTTCAGTGATTTTGAAGGAAAAACTTGCTACCAATTTGTAAAGTAAAAATGTTATTCTGTTCTATACTTTGAATAAGTGAATATGTAAATTATTCAGCATGAATATAGCTAATGATTAAGTACCAAACATATGTATATATTTTTATATATAGTATATTATATACAATACATAGTAAAGATTATATAAAAGAAACAATTCCATTGTTTTAACAAATTTCTCTTTGAATGATTGGCAGTTTGTCATTCAAGAAATGAATATGAGTAATTTTGAATGAAATGAATGTCAAATTGAGGTATTTATTTTCCCTTCAAGTTGTCATTTAAAACAAACGCACTATGAGAACTGCTTCAGCCTAGAAACTGCTGCCAAGTTCAATATTTCCGTTGAAGATGTGGAGTAGATAATCAATACATATAGATAAGTAGGGTAGAAACAGATATATATATCGAAATGTTGTTTATTGCTATTAAACTTTAATTTAAAAGGAAATTCCTCAAGGATAAGGCGTTTGTATTTTCAGGGTAAAAGAAGAAAAATTTGCCTTTAATTGTATACAAATTTTCATTAAAAAAGTAAAATATGCGTATTGCTGAAGGAAGAAGAAGAACAACAACAATAATTGAAACAACTATACAAACAAATTGTGGAATACAATTGTAAACAATAAATGAAAGAAAATAAGATAATAAAAGCAACCGCAGAGCGGAAGAACTTGTCAAGCGAAAAGAAAAAAGAAAATCAAAAAAAAAGGAAAAAATAACTGACACATTTGGTATATGAATATTCAATGAATGCCTGGTGAATGTCAATCAGAAACATGAATATCGAAAACTGGCAGTAGAATCAGTTAAAGGGCTATTGGGGCGGAGTACTGCCAACCCTATGAAGGGGCCAAGACAAGTGAATGAATGAGCTTTAACATTTTCTGGTTGAGTTATTGCTGAAAGATCAATCCACATCTGGCCATTTATGAGATCACTTTTGATGTTTCCAATATAACAGTTGTGCAAATGTATATATATACTACGCAGCAGGTTATATCTTATATCTATATATATACTTGATCAATAATATATTTATATATTGCTCAGCAGTTGAGTAAAGCTATAGTAGTTCTGTTCAAATGTACAGCGAATACTCATACAATTTGTTTTTACTTTATCCACATAGGTAGCTATAGGTTGTATCTATATGTTAGCATTATTATCATTATTCCCCTTACTCAGTTGTGTCTTTTTCTAGAGCATCTGCTAGTCGTGCATTTCCTTATATTTTGCTTCTAATTCTGCGACTCTTCGTTTCACATTGCATTTTAACATTACTTTGCGGCACTGGACGATACGTACTTCAAGGTCACAATATATATATATATATACATATATCTAAGTATAAATATATATATTTGATTCTATGTATATCTATGTATAAATCTTTACCTCTTCGTATTTGTATTTACATTTTGTTTTTATCTTTCGGTTGACGGCAAAAAACACGCATAAAGTCGGATAGCATTTTTCAGTTTTTTGGCACAGGTTCTAATTCTTATTTTTAGATAAGTTTTGTATGAGAATGAAACGTTGTTTATATATATAATTATCTGTTTTTCCTTTTGTTCTGTATTTCTTATGTTTATTTTTCAGTTGTTTGCTTTATTTGGCACAATAAAAACCATCTAAACACATTTAATCCCAAAACACAAATTAATCAACTAAATAAGCAGCATTACATGGCACGTTCAACGAGTGTGTCACAGGGCAACTGTTCATATACTAATATATATATACCGATATGTATATATATATATATATATATATATTTATGAGGGTAAACAATACGCAATCATATTGTGTACATGTGTGTATAATATACTATAATAATATATACTATACTATACTTTATATATTGTACTTTTGCGGTTGGCAGCCAACAAAAGCGCATTGTATAGAATTCGATGAATAAGAAGGAAATGAAAAGGAAGACTAATAAAGGTAAAGAGTAAAGAGAGAAAGAAGTTTAAAATTTAACAAGCATAAATAAAAGTTTTCAATATAAAGAATATTTCTATAGAAAATCAAATTTTACTAACGATATCTGAACAGATTAAGCTTTAGCTGTGTAAGAATTAAATTAAATTTATATATATATATTATTAAAAGTGTAGTTATATTTATATAATTTCAATTCAAAAGCAAACTTTCTCTTTAAAATTTACTTAAAAATGTTTCTATTCAATTTAAGTCCCTAAGTAACCCATCTACCAACTGTTTTATAGAGTATTTTAGCTAATGCAAAAATAATGTTAATATGTGGGCATAATTAAGTATACACATATATACTCAAAAACATACACACATACACATACACTATATATACTTATGCTTGTGTGTCATTTGTTGATTTTGTGGCTAGGCTCTAGGTCAGATCTCATAATACTTTAATGTATTGCTCTGGGATTTGTTCGTTTCAAATGTTTTATTTATTTTGCACAATAAATTTTGGTTGATTTTCCTTGGACAAATGCATGGAAATTGCGTTGTTAAGTGTAAAAACTATTGAAAATTGTTGGGAAATCATCTCAGAGACTGTTGAGCTTACCACCAAGACCCTCATCTTCAGTGTGTTCATAATCAGAATTATCAAAGGTTTTTGCAATTGTTGTATCACACATGTTGCTTTAACTTTCTTTCCTTTAAGCACACAAATTTAAATTTTAAGCTTGCGCTATCGATAACGCATAACGATTACGATAATGATTACAGCACTTGTTGTGCAGTGATCAATTTCAACTGCTTTTTAACGGCTTTACACATTTTGTGGCACATTTCGCGACGTTGGTCACTCAACGAGCAAACGACAACTGAAAAAAAAGCAGCGGCAAGTGTTGTAGCCGCCAAATGTTGTTGATCGCAACACCAACCCCAACGGCAAAAAAAAAAAATAACAACAACAACAACAACATTTAAACAGCAACAACAACAACAATACAATTCTAAACATAAACTGTTAATGAATTCAATTCAAAATAAAGAGGCGCGCGCGCTTATTGGTGAATTTCGCTTGGGCAGTTCGCCGCTTGCCGTTTGCTAATTGTGCGGCAGCCAACTCACCACAGTGCGTTACGTGTATGGTGAGTATACGATCGTTAAGTTATCATACACGCATTATTACTTTCGGCTTTGCTGCCTTCGTGCAAAGCATTTAAAAAGAATGCGTCTAATTAGCACTGTGACTAGGCGACAATATACAACCAACATGACATCAGCATAAAGAACATTGTCTATGTGTGTGTATGAAAGAGAGAGAAAGAGACAGGAGGAGACAGTATTAAAACTGTTGACAATTGTCGTTGACTGTGGTCGCTCACTGGTGCAATTTGTTCGTACGTTTATCTGTCGGCTGGCCATTTGTTTGCTTAGTCTGTCGGTCGGTCGGTTGGTTGGTTGGTCGGTTGGTCGGTTGGACTCTTCGGGTCGTTCATTGGGTCACTAAATCGCTTAACAAACAAGTGGGGGCAGTAGCAGTGGACGCAATCTTAATTAATTTCATCTCTTAAGTTGCACACTGATTCAACATCAAATGAAAATCGAAACATAAAAGGAAACAAAGTGCAAACAATCATTGTAGGGAATAAGAATCCAAACTATTAAAACTATATGGAAACCTATCCAGTAATTCATAGTTAAAGCAATCCTTTTATTTAATTTCAAGTAGAGTTCGTTAGTAGCTAACACAACGAACATTATTGGACATATTAATTAATCATTCATTAAATAATAAAATAAAACTCCTATTATAAATATAGTTTGTTATTGTTGATTTTATGGAAGCGTGACCACTGTACAGTGAGCATTTCTATGGTGAAATTTGTTTTGTTTCGCCAAAATGAAGCACAATGCGAAGTGGTGTCTAATTAATGAGTCGACATAAATCAAAATTTAATCGCCTCAAATCATGGCAAGGCCCCAATGAGCAGCTGTTGTGCCCCCGTTGAGGGGTCTCTATTCGTGTGGGCGTTAAGTGTTAACTTTAAATTGCCTCTGCCACGCAATATACACAAAAAGAAGAAGAATACAAAGAAGAGGAAGAGCAACAGCAACAAATACATTGACTTGGCCTACTGAACTTGTCAACAAGTGTTAATTGCATTGCCAACAAGCGACAACGAAGTGGCATAAAAAGAAACAGAATAGAGAGAGAGAGAGAGAGAAGAAAGGGTATGGAAGATTGGCACACAGTGCGTAAGTCAATAGCAAAAGTTGGCTTATGGCTTTGGCAACACATCAATTGGTCACACACAAAAGGAGAAAGGAAACCCATAAAAAAATAGCAACTAAAAACCACCCAAAAAAATAAAAAAAAAAAAAACTAACAAAATTTCACACACAAATAAAGGCAACGAGCCAACAGCAGTCAGCCAAGTGAAACAAAAGAAATAGTCAAAAATAAATAAAAATAAAAGTTGGCAATTTTCAAAGTACCACAAATCCAGTGAAATAGTAAAAACACTAAAAAGAAAATCACAAACAGCAAACACTGTTTGAGTGTGGAAAAACCATCAGGAAATGAACTAATTTATGCAACAAATAAAAATATATTTCGCATTTCGTGTATGACAAATGTTCATAAAACTTTCTATATATTTCAACTATATAACAAATTTATATATATAAATATATTTACTTGTATATAAAAAACAAATTTAGTGGCTTCTGCTTGTATACAGTTTGATTTCTAGTGACAATCACTTAGGTAGTTTCTGACTTGAGCAACTTTCAATAGGGTAAAAGGTTTTAATTATATATTTTACTGATGGGTATACATAAGCTTTATATACTCAATTTATATATATACTTTCTTGAACTGTTTTTTATCTGTTACTCATTAATTTCGTATACTTTACAGGGTATTTTTATAGCACATTGTTATTCAACTAACTAATCCATCTTGAATGCCCTTAAGTATAACCTTATCAAAGTTTGAGGCATTATTTGTGTCGGGTTTAAGCGTAAACTAAACAAAATCGATTAACGATGAATTATAATTAAACGTCAAATGGAAATTTCTACCTAAATTTTTATAGTTTATCGGGCACATGGCCTTAATTATAGGTTTATGGTAGAAGTGCGATGACTTGCAATAAAAAATGTAAAATAAAACTGAGAAGTTAAGTAAAAAGACCAACAACAAGAACAAAAACAACAACAGCAACAGCAGCAACACGTTAAACAAACAAGTTCAATGCAATTGGCACACAACGAAAGAAACAAACAAACAAACGAACAAACGGACAAACAGCAGACAAGAAACATGAATGAAAAATGTGCCATTAACATTAAAAATTGAACAGAGTCTTTAGCTTATCTATCGCCTTAGCATGCAAATTGCGCATACGCCCCGTACATTTAAATGCAGGCCAAAAGTGGCAGCCAAACGGCAAAGCAACCGGCAACGTGCAAGTAGCAACTGCCAACTAGCAACTTGCAACTGGCAGCCGGCAATTGGTAACTGGCAATAGGCAATTGGCAACTGGAAGTTGGCTACCAGCCAAAACTACTCGAGACTGAAAGGCGGTTATCAATCAATTCGTTTCTTTTGTTGTTACTGCAACTGCTGCTGCTGCTGTTGCTGCTGTTGCTGCTGTTGCAGCTGTAACTGAATTCAGTGTGCAACAATTTGTTGCGCTTTGCTGCACACATACGCCGAGTGGCAACCACTCACTGCTACTTGGCTACTTGGACTTGGCCATGCTATGATGTTACTGCAGTTGCTCTGCATTACATTATCCATTCATTAGCCATTGGGCATTGGCCATTGGCCATTGGCCATTGTCCGTTATTGTACGACGCGTCTGTTGCACTTGACTCCATTAGGGGGCAAGCAGCTGGAGGCGCCTTTACAGCATATAACATATGGCTGCTGGTGGTCACAGTTTGTTAATTCCATTTGTTGTACCGTTAATTAACGCAACTGCGATTTAATTATAGCTGTTTCATCTTCAACATTTTGTTTTGATGTATTCATTAATCGAATGGTTCAATAAATTGGGGAATTTTAAAAGCAAAACCCACTTCAAACTGTACTGAAAAGCACTGAATGCTCTGTCATAGGCATAAAAATAGTTAAAATGTTAATAAAAGACTTGGAAATACCCTTTAAATGTTTAAACAAATAACTAACCTAACCCAAACTTATGCCAACAGTTGTTGCAGCATTGTAAACAAGCTTAGCGTGTATAACAGTTTGAGAGCTATTGATATTGCGCATGTTCTGCGCTCATTCAATGTTTCTCTCTCTCTTTTAGCTAGCTGACTGTCAACTGCACTCAATGAGCAATAAGTGTCAGTGTGTCAGAAGGCTTTCATACAGACTAAAACACACACACACCCGCAGACACACACACACATAGGATACACTCTCACATGGAAACCATATTATGCAATTTTTATGCTGAGGAAGCGAGAGAAAGTGAGCGTTGTTGAGTGAGCGAGAGAAAGTCCTGTGTTGTTATGCCACTTCTTCATACTTCACACACTTGTTCTGTATTCTCTGTTGGGGTAGTCTGTCGCCTGATGACTCATCACTTCGCTGGGTGGGCGACAAGCTGGGCAGGCGATTATTGTTATGAGCTTAGCAACATTAGTCAGAGCATTAAGTAGATACATATGTATGTCTGCATGCGTGTGTATTTGTGTGTTGTCTGTACTTGTAAGTATTCTACTCTGATTCTTCTTCTTTATCTTATTTTTGTACAGCCTAAACAAAATTTTTGCGGGTAAAAATCAATAACGGTCCATTCGATGGCGCCGGTCAGCTGCCGCGTTTTTGTATTTCTTTTCTGATGAACATTGAAAATATAACGGCGAATATTCAGTTCTTGTTGCGCCTATTGGTTCGACGAACATGCGCACAAACCCTAATAAATAATTTATGCTATGTTGTTGTTTGTTTTGGGGAAAGTGTTGACAGTCAGACGAAAACATAAGCGAAAAATGATGAACGATAACTCAGAGATGCAATGGAAATAGGCCGGAAAACAAAACTAACGAGATCTTTTCAGATAAATTCCTAAAAATTTACATTTAAGCAAAAAGGAAAGTATAACGGTACATATTATAGAATTATTTATATATATATAAATATTATATTATACTATATATATCATATTATACTGGAAGAAGCACATGTGTGTCCCAAGAGATTGTCTTACAGATTGATTCATATGGTACTTTACAAGTACTATTTACCCAATGATTCAATAGCCTAATCTCATAGGGTATAAATAAGTTGTATATAGGATATCAATTAGTCAAGCAAAACTATTGTATTCATGCTTAATCCGTAAGTTTCGCAATTTGCTACGATCGGATACACCCGCAAAAAAAAAAAACAAAACAAAAAAATGAAATGAATCGTCCCAGGTAGAAAAAAAAAACTGTTAATAAATAAGATTATACGGGTAGAAGATCGTATATACTTATATCATTATTATTATTATTGTTATTATTTTTTTGTGAGATAAAAAAAAAACACAGACATAATCACACACACAAAGGGCAGAAAACAATCGCATTCGCAACGCGCCAAAAAGCGAATACAGAAACCAAAATGAAGACAAGTAAATTAAAGACTCATAGAATCTAAGCTGTAGAAGGGTATGGGTTAGGAGTACGGGGTAAGGGGTTAGAGTATATGTTTTGGGTTCTCAAGTGGAAATAATACGCGTGTTTGTTTTTTTCTTTATATTCTATTTCGTCAGGTAGATTATAATTTGACGGCTCGTTTGGTGTTTGGCTGGCAACAAGACAGGAAATTGTTGTAATACTCGTGGAAAAACAACATATAACATATAAAAGATATAACAATGTTTGATGTTTTATGTTTCGGTTATTAGATAACCGCTAACTTGTTAGAATTTTCAGCTATATTCCACCGTTAGACAAGTTTTCCATTTGTTGTTGTTTTTATTGCTGCTGAGTTACCTGATGAGGTTTCAGCGCGCGCTTTAAAGAGCTCTTAACCTGATGGCAAGTCAAATAGCCTCGGGTTACACTAACAATTGCCATTGTTCTCTATAAATATTCCATAGTTCATATAATAAGTACAAGTTAAAATGGGTCAAGACACTGAAAGATGAACCAGATAGTCGGTTAAGTATAATTTGCCTTTGTGTCAATTAACAATTAGCTGCGAATTTATTGAGTTTTTATACCCTGTAAACCCAAGCCAAGGTGAAGCTTAAACAATTGCCAAGTTAACTGCAGAATACTGGCTACAACTATAAAGTTAACTCCAGTTGATATCAATCTTAAACCAATTTAATTGCCTCTATGATTCGTTTGTTTCAATAGATCTTCTCCAATGATTTCAAAACTTCTGGTAAACGCACACCCGAAAATTCAATCGTTGTTTTCGACTTTAAATTATCATTTTTCTTGCCTTGGGCACAGTTCAGATATTCACATATTATTGAATTAGTATTTACAGGGTATCTTGTACTTGTATTCACTTTTTATACAAACACTTTGAATTGATTTTTCTCAGTTTGTTGCAGAGACTCACCGGCTACAAGTTTCTTGTCTGTTGTTGTGGATGTTGTTTTTTGTCTGCGTGGCAAACGAAAGGAATTCCATAGAAAGGAGCTGGCAGATGTGGCAGATTTCTGTTTGAGGCGATGTACATCCATTTCGATGGTGCTGGTGCTGCTACTGATGCTGCTGTTGGTATTGCTGCATGTGGCAAATGTTGTTGATTTTGTTGGTATCCTTGTGGCAGGCGGCACTTTGATTTGTTTTCCATTGCTGCTGTTGCTGCTGCTGCTGTTGTTGTTATTATTGTTGTTGTTGCTGCCATTGCTGCAATTTTTACTGGCAATGCCACTGTTGAGCAACTTTTTGGCAGCTGCCACTGGCTGACTTGCAGCATAAATTTGTGATGCATTTAGATTTTTGCCATACTTCATATCATTTGGATAATCCTTATAATTGTATTTTTTTGCTTGAGCATTTTTATGATTTTTTAACATTTGACGAAACTCTTTGACATCCGCGGCCGTTGGCAATGAATATGTTGATGTTGATGCCGATTTGCTGGCGTGCAAGTTCTGTGCGGAGCCATAGAACAGAGAGACAAACTCTGTTAGACCCATATTGAGGCGCAGGCGCAGACAATGGCTCTCAAACTGTAAAATTCCTAGCACTTTTGTTATACGTGCAACAGTGCGTATAACAAGTATACACTCAACTTAACTTGAACTTTGACTCAACTCAATGTGCCTTGACTCAATTGCTATCTCACTCTCACTTACATACTCTGTCATTCACTCATTTCATTCACTCACAATGACATTAGCTTTAAGCCCCGCGCACGTCTGTTGGTTTGGAAGCGCGTCGCGCGACTAAATTCAAACCACAGGCGCGACGTCAAAGTCGACGGCGTCGGCGTCCGAGTCCAAGTCGGCGACGGCAAAGCACAAAAGCAAAAAGAAAACATAAATAAAAGAAAAAAAAAAACAAAAAATAAAAACGACAACAACTTCAAAGCTTATGTAAAGAGAAATGCAAAAAAAAGCAGCAATAGCAAAAAAGAAAAAATCCAACGACGGCAAAACAAACAAAATATATTAAAGAAATTGCGAGTACAGCTAGTAAAATTATGAATAGGAAAGAAAAGTAGGTGGGGAAATGGAGTTTAATTGAAATTATGCAAAGTAAAAATTAAGGTAAAGCAAAAAAGGAAGACAAAGAAGTAGACAAAGAAACCCAAATTCAGGCAGCAGACGAATGGCATAAAATAGACAAATTGTTACAGGAAATGCAATAAAATTAATCGAAAAGGCAGCCAAAAAAAGTTGCCTACGAATAGGAAATAAAAGAAGAAAAAAAGTAGTAGCTATGGCATATTATGGTATATACTATAAGGAAAGCTGATCCTTAAAGTAGTAAAAATTAAAAAATCAGTCGTTGCCTCAAAATTTAACGCGAAAGTTGCATGGCGCAAGTTCTGAACTAATGCGCAAGAATCATAACTTGCAGCGTTTTTAAACAAACTTCAAAAATCAAAATTATTTCTTAACACGACTTAAAATGCAGTTAAAAAGTTTCTTATTAACATAATTGAAATAGTTTCTAAAGTTTATGCAAATTTCTTCAAGCTTCTAATTTCTAATTTCACAAAAAATTAAACGAGATCTCTGTGAAAACGGAAATTTAATTATCTCACAGCAAAGATTTTAATGTCTAATAAGTAATTAGCATAAAACTCTTTATACTATATGTATATACTAGAGTTTATACAGATTATATACATAGATAAAGCTTTAATCATTTGAATTTTCACTTGGCTGGCACTTGGTTAACTGTTGCATTGGCAAATTGTGTGTTGCTGTTGCTGTTGTTGCTGTTGTCTGTGTTGGCCATTTCCCCCTTTCGCTGATTGTTTTTAGCCCAAAACAAAATATGAAATTTGAAATATGGAAAGAAAGGTTGCCGCTACTTTACTTTGCCATTGCTTTGATTGTAATTGTAGACTTTTTGTCATTTCAAAAGTTGTCGTCATGACTTTCGCGTCACACTTGGACAGCAGCGGCATATGGATGAGGGCTGAGAGAAAATGACAGAGCAGTGCGAGGTTGTGGTGTAAGGGCAGTAGGTTTTGGCCTGGCCAATGACTGGCACGAGTCTGAATGCATGCGAATAAGCAAAAACTAACAGCCAAATGAGTGGGTTTAACTATGAGATACCTAAAAGATACTCTGGTAACCCTAATCACTATATCATGAGATCGAATATATATATAAATATGTATATATATATATATATATATCATAATTAAAGAAGATGTCATGAAGATACATCAAATCGTCTTTCTTTATGCCCTCAAAGTCAATGCAAAAAGTTAATAGCTTCAATATACCTTTTTTATTGCACTTACTTATAGTTACTGGGTATAAAGAGAAAGAGTTATTACTTATAAGTTGGGCTAGACTCAAGAATAGCTCATTAAAAGCTACGCTCCAGTTGGAAATCCATCAGGTTTGAACATTTAAAGCATCTCATTTAATTTTTTGATCACGCGAAATGTCTGAGAAGTGCTTTAAAATCGTAATTACTATAACCAAACTTGCCATCTCTCTCTTTCACTGTATCTCTTCCTATTCCTCTCTAGAGAATTGTTGCAGTTATAAACCTCAAAAGGCAAAGATTGACCCAAATTTGATATAATATTTGCTGCTTACAACAAATAATTTAATACAAAAAAAAAATGCCAATTTTATGCTGTAAAAATTGTAACAAAAAAAAAGAGACTAGAGAAATGGGCACATTCATTAATTATGTGATACGAAATTGATTAAAAAATTATTGCACAATTACTCAAAAAATATATATATATATATATAGATATATACAAAATACATATACAAATACAAAATATGAAAGGAAACCTTTTTGACGAGACAACGAACTTAATGTACACTCAAATAATTTTTTATATTTATTTTATAACAAATATTTTCAATCAATTTAAAGCCTCAAAAATACTTTCTCAAAATTTGGCAAAAGTTTTAAGCGAAATATGTTGTTATCTTGGCTTATGATTTGATTGGGTATAAAGTTAACATAGATACTGAAATTGCAAATGTATTGGTATCTGGGTAGTTGTTGCAAAACAAACTTTGAGTGATGAGAGATGTCTTCGAACAAGTTCTCAATTTACTACTAAAAATTGGATTAGAAATACAAAGATAATTTGATTGAATTATGTATATAAAGAGTAGTCAGAATGAGTGATTATATATATGTTTTATGTATAAGTAAAACTCAACGCAAAATAATATAAAAAAACCGTACAATAATTTGGATAACTTACAAGCATCTTAAGTAAATGAAATAACCTAATTTAAAGGGTATTAAAGTAGTGTAATACACACGAATAGCGTGCCGGATATCAATTATAATACGAATATGATAATACTGATTCGCATGTGATTGCATATGAAATATTGAAAGTTTTGGCCCAGGAACTACACACAATTTATATAACAATGCTGAACCTCTTACACTATACCATAAACTTAAGTTAGTGTACCGCCACTTACACTATGCCATAAAGTTGAGTTGCTACTTGAAAGTGTCCGAAAATTGCAGCTCCCGCTGTTTGCGTTATTTTTATAATATTATCTGTAATTTTCCCAGATATTTAAGCACAGATATATAGTCGACTACAGCCCATAATGTGATTGCCATATAAAATCAGCAATTCTCACGCTGCTCCATTAAATATATTCAAAATTTCAATTGCACAAAGAAAAGAAAAAAAAATGAATTTACTTTGGCAATTGGCAATTTATGCAATCGACTTTTTGGTACTCTGTTTGGGTTTGGGCTTGGACGACTTGCCTTATTTGTGGTTTACTTAGGTCTGTAGTTTCTGGTGTGTAAATAGAAAAAGATGAAAGAGAGACAAATAATAGCTAAAGCATATGTTTTTCCTCAGCTTAAGCAAGATTTGCTGACTTTTAGTTGGTTTTATTTTTGGTACAATGTAAACTGCAAAATTGCTAAGAGCGGCATACCAACAAATTGAGTTCTAACCATTTGTCAATATAAAGTATATTGAATGATGGTCAAATTGTTGATTACATAATAACAAAATATCGTATCTTTATGGGGTAGACAAATCTAATACACATATAATTATCGATTGTGTGGCTAATAAAATAATTATTTTTTTTAAGTGATAGTTTTGCATTTGGATTGATTGAAAACAAATTAATGAATACTATACAAAACACTCATACAAGACTCATCATTATAGATCTCACATTTAATGCGCTTTCGCGTAATTGTTTTCGATGTTTCGATGTTTCGATGACGATGACGATGACGTTTGCTGATGACGATTTCAATTTTACTTTTTATTGCTTACGAGTTACGCATGACAGATCCAAAGGAAAAGTAAGTAAAAGTAATTTAATAATAATGAAATGAAAATGATAATGCTCAAAGGTGCGTGTGCTGAGGTTTCTTCTTTAACTCTCTTTCTATATCATACTCTTGATATCTATATATATGTATGTATGTATGTAGTCGGTCATTAACTTTCGTCTATATAAATGTGCAAATCTTGAACTTGGAATATATTTCTCAGGGGTCAGTTTTGACTGCTCTATTAAACACACACACACACACAGTCTTAAAATGAGCAGCACACAGAACGATGTTTTGACAAATGTTTGTCAATTAATCGAATGAAAGCGTGAAAAATGTCTATAAAACACATCAGACACAATGAAATCAATGAACTTTGTTGTTGTTAATACATATGTGTGTGTGCGTGTGTGGGCAATAAATTGAGAGTGAAAACAAGTTAAATAAAGAGGCGTGCCACACACATAGTCACACACACATACACACACAAACTAACACACACTTAACGTTTAACGAACCAAAAAGTGTTGGCGTGTATTGAAGATGTTACTTTAATTTGATTTTGATTTAGATTTTGTTTGGGATTTGTTATGCGGGTTTTTTTTTTTCGAGATATAATCAAATTAAGTGACAGCTTAATTGAACGGTGTGAAAGTCATAAATAACTCGATGCGTTTTATAGTTAAGCGCAAAGCATATGGTTTATGTATTGACTAAACGCACGGTGGGTGTCCATACTGCAGTATGCAAACGGTTAAAGCACATAGCAGAAGTTAAGCCAATTTGGTAGCCATTAAACAAACAATTTAACTTTAATAAGCCACGGTTAAGTAGCAAACAGGTAAGTGGTAACTGGGGCAAGCCTAGAGTGTGGCAAATAGGGTGGAGGTGGGTAAAAGCACACGACAACGCCTTTACCCAAAAGCGCACAACTCGTTGAACATCAAAGCAAACAATTTATAAAACACGCCGCACAGCAAAATGTACAACACGTTTGCAGCATAAAACAAGTTGTGACATTTCAACTGGTAATTATGGGGGTGTAAAGGGGGGGGGTTTATAGTGAACAAGGAGAAAAGGTGCAGGGGACTATAAGTGTTTTAAGCACAACAAGCACCTGCCTCAGCTTGGACGCTGCAGCAGAGTTCTAAAACTTATTTTGTTATAATCTCCACGGGTCTAGGATTTAGCAGAAACTTTTAACTTTAACAAATATCAAATTATAGGATAAGATATTCAAGCTGCAGAGAAATTTTAATGTACAATTTTCCAACAATTTTTCAATATGATACATTAAATTTATTCTATATAAAATTCATTTGCCTTTCAATGTTACTCGAAACTTTTCCAAAATTGCTTATCAGAACAAAGTAAAGTTGCAACAAAACTTGGACTGTTCAGCAGCAGAAGAGCTCTAACACATGTGTAAAACAATTACTAAATTTTCACAAACACGATTCCAACTTACACACAAGCACACAGATGCACACATGTAGACATCACGAAATTCCCACCTTGCTGCAAGTTTTCCCAATAAAAATGCGTCGTGGCATTTGGCACCCGAAAAGGTGTCGAAAAAAGGCAGAGTTAACAGAGAAATGCGACAGAAAACTTTAGTGACATACGTATATATATATATATATATATATATATATATATATACAATTATATGTTGCATGTAAAGTATTGTTGCCGCACCTGAGATCCCCTGCCACTGCATTGGCAGAGCTAATTAGTCGCATTAATATTAATTAGAAAAGTTGCGTTAACTTGAGCTCAAAAATGCTCCCAGGGGCTCAATTTGTGTGTGTGTGTGTATTATTGTTGTATGTGTGTGTGTATTATTGTTGTATGTGTGTGTGTATTAAATGGGTTACAACTTTATTTTTTTTGAGTAATTTGCAACAACTGAAGCAAAATGTTTGTTCAGTTCTCAAACAAAAGGTAGACAATATTCATACACAAAATCGAATTAGTTTTGGTGCATTTTTAATGCTTTCACAAAACAAATTAAAACCGAAACAAAGCTATAAAAAAAAATCGATATAGGTGGGACAATCGATTGGTTATTATAATTCATATTAAATGCTCCAATTTTAAAACTTACCTTTTGAAATGTCGAAAGCCAAAGCTTTTTTGCTATTTTTAATTGCAAAAGTTTTAGTATTTTGTTTATTTTGTACCGGCATCGACTGGTTTGATTTTGTTGTGATTTTAGTGGCCGATGAGTTGTTGGCAATAGAAGTATTTGAGGGAGAGGCGCGTTTCTCTGTAATAGAAAATACAAAAAGCGATTGATTAAACAAAGTATTAAACAACTATTTTTTAGAATATTGATTGGAAGTGTTTCTAAAGTTTACTTATATTCCTGTATAATACAAATCTCTCACTTTCTTTAATTCTGAATTTGACCTCGTGCTACTATAATAATTAAATCGGAGGAACATTATACCTGGTGAATGCATAGAGAGTAAAGCAGACAATCGAATTATATGCTTTGTATGAAACTTCATCATCAATTACAACATATGTATTGCATACTTTTAGGGCTGGTAAATACTGCGGTTAATGCATTTAAGTAATTTATAGATATTTTTTATGTGGTTTATGTTATCATTTTCAGATTTGTGTTTTGTTATTTTTAAAAACTTACGATCGTCTCTTTCGTAACTGGAATCAGCTTGTACCAACTTATACCACTTTAAGATCTTCACAATAAAATGTCCAAAGCCCATTTTTCTTTTTCCTATTGATAATTTACACAAATTATAATATAATTAAAAGTTATTTTAAAAAAAAAATAATAGCCCGTTTTTTTTTTTTTTTTTTTTAGACAACAATTTTCTTTGCCTACTGATCAAATTTTATAATATAACTAAAGGAAATAAAATTGAAAACAAACGGGTTGCTGTAGAACAATAAATTTCAGTACCAAAAGCAAAGCAGTGCTTCTACAAGTTTAGCAACAAGTTTCAGCAACATGCTTATGTATGTTGCTAGAGCAAGTCAATGTTTTCTCTCTTTTTTTACTAAAATGAGATTGTACAATAAAACCACCTGTAGTTCTTCCTAACAGACTCTACTTTGTGTACGAAACTTTGCTGCAGCATGTTGCATGATCAGCAATATACAATGACAAAAAGACGAGAGGCAACAGCAGACCAGCAATTTTTACTTTTAATAAATAAACTATTTAATAGTGTTGAATACACCTGTTAGTAAAGAGAGAAACAGCTCATCGGCACCAATTGAGAGAGGAAAAAGCAGTTTTTAACAAGCAGTGTAAAATATTGCAGCAGCACTGATCAGTAAAATTTAAGACAGTTATTAAAGAAATTTAAGAGCATTGCTCTTAAGTCGCTAGCTGCATACAGGTTTCCTTACAAAATAATTAGCATAATTTGGTTTTGTTGACTCCAGCAGGAGGGAAGGGGATGACACAGGTGACCTCATGGTTGTTTTAGCCGTGTGGACGTCGATTATCTGCGCATTGTCTCCAGTTGTTACTTTTGTCGGTTTGTCGTATTGTTTTAGTTAATTTGCGAGTGCACGACAAAAAGTTGTCGCTTGTTCTGCCAATGCTAACCTCAACACAACAATGCTAAACACAACAACAACAGCAACAGAGACAATAATAGCACTAGTAGTATTAGTTGATGTGGAAGACGCAAAAGAGAGAGACAGTCAAGCCAGAAGCCATAAATGGCTAGTACAAGTCTAGGCCGTAATGTAAAAAAAAGCCCCCTGAAGCGACCAAAAACAGAAGTTGCAATGTTGCGGCCAATGTCAACGCAGACAGCGGCGCTTAAAGCAACTTCAAGGCAAACTGCAACAAAAACAACAGCAACAACTTAAAGAGGAGCAGATACTTGAGGGGCACCTAAAGGGTAAGCAGGATGTCCACTCTCCAATACAACATGAATTGATATGCAATTAGCCAATCATCGTCTTTAAACCGGATCTACTCAGTTGTGCCTACGGCTTGTATACACTTTACCCATGTGTGTCTGTGTATTTTTTTTGTACGAGTGTGTGTGGGTAGCACAACAAAGTGCCGCTGAAATCTTAACTCAAAAGTTATCCAAATAGGTGACAAAATACCGCAGCTCAGCTCCATAATTATGCCAATAAACGTTATGCCTGCAACAGATCCAATAAATCGAAAAAAGACTATTATAGCTAGGGAAAATGAAGAAAGACAGAGAGCGAAGAAAGAGATACATGAACGTGGGCTAATTCAGAGTCACGTTTAACCACGCGCAATGTCCACTGAATATTGACGAAGTGTAATTGCAAAATTACGTTACGATTACGTGATTGAAGACCGCAGAACCAGTTAATGCTAATGGGAGTGCTGGCTAAATACCAGAAGCCACACAGACACTCACATACACCTGTCTATGATATATGTTAGGCTCTTCAATCTTATCTATGCATTCCCCATCCACTATATCAGCAAACCATTTGTGATAGTGCCAAAGTCAAGGAGCCAACTCGCATGCTTGACCAATGACCACAAATCGATTTAAAGAGGCAGCGAAAAGACACAACATTGTGTTGCCCGCTTGTCACAAGCTTTGCGAAGACTCATCCCAACAAAGCATCGGTGGTTCAGTGGTAGAATGCTCGCCTGCCACGCGGGCGGCCCGGGTTCGATTCCCGGCCGATGCAAATCAATTTTTTTATAGATTCTCTTTTAAATAAAACCTTTAACTTTGTAAACGCTACAACCGAATATTTTTTTTTTGCTTTTTTTAGAAAATTCATTGAATCTTAGAACCTATAGAATCCAGTTCAATTACCGTTAATTTCCATCAAAACAAAATTAACTTATTAACCAATTCTGTTGAAACTGTCTTAGAGTATATGTGCCAATACCAAATGTATCTACTAAAAAAATCCTTTATCTTATCAATCCTATTTCGAAACGAGATGTACAAGAGCATCGGTGGTTCAGTGGTAGAATGCTCGCCTGCCACGCGGGCGGCCCGGGTTCGATTCCCGGCCGATGCAATGATCAATATTTTTGATTAATTTATCTTTTTCCTTGATCCTTGAAGTAATGAGAAAACTTATCTATGTAAATGCCTAATCCAAATACTCTTTTCACTAAGTTAATATCACCTCATATCAACTTGAACATAACTATAAAATCTTTTACCGCTACTTTCCATCAATACATATTCCCCATATGTCTACTATAGGCAAGCATCTTATTTGTGACTCCCGTTTTTGGAGCGAGATGTACAAGAGCATCGGTGGTTCAGTGGTAGAATGCTCGCCTGCCACGCGGGCGGCCTGGGTTCGATTCCCGGCCGATGCAATCCAATTTTTTTGCATAATTTCTGATCTGATATTGTATTTGGTAAAGGTGCAGAGATATATAAATGTAAATACGGTTTTGCCACTTTCTTAAAATGTATTTATTTTTAACTAGGTGAAACACTTGAGCTAACATTGTGAAGGTCATTCTATTTACTTCTATAATTTTTAATAATTTAGAATTTATTTATGATTCTTTGCACAGCTAAAATTTGTGTTACGTTCCAAAGACGTTTCTAATATAAGAGCATCGGTGGTTCAGTGGTAGAATGCTCGCCTGCCACGCGGGCGGCCCGGGTTCGATTCCCGGCCGATGCAACTGTATATCTTTTTTACTCTTAGGCTATTGCCTATTCTTTATATTCTACTTTTCCACTGATGTTTACAAAGCCAACCTTTTTATTGTCATTGTTTGTTTCTTAATCTTCGTTTTTTTTTTATGTTGCCGTACATTGTGCATGCAAATTCACGATTTCGCATAAATTACTTTTAATAGGGAAATTCATTGTGTTTCTTTGCTTGTCGCTTTTTCTGTTGTCTCTTCATCACTTTCCTTTCCCCAAGCTAATGAATGCTGTGCGCAAAGTTAAAAGTAAATTGCTGAATATAACGTCGCCATATGTAGGGATACACCCCTCGACTGGATGCCACTTATTGGACATTCTATTTCAAACCCCATCCTCCTCCTCCCAGCCCCCGGGTACAACTCAACGAGAGAAGAGCAAATTAAATTTACTCGCTTTATCGACCAAAATGCAAAGCAGCGCATGTTTTTCCAGTTATTTGCACATGATAAAAAGAAACCAGAGGAAAAAAACATGTTTTGCATATATGCAAATGCAACAAAGATACAAAAGAGGTACAAAAAAATTCAAAATTGAGAAACTTTTTAAGCTATTGTTTGTATACGGTAACACGCAATGGCCTTCATTAACATTGCGTTAATCGCCTTCAGCACCTATATATTATATTCACTTAAAATAAAGTAAATGATAATAAGGAATATACAAAAAAAAAAAAATAAATAAAAAAACTATGCATCGGCCGGGAATCGAACCCGGGCCGCCCGCGTGGCAGGCGAGCATTCTACCACTGAACCACCGATGCTCTTGTGAGGATCCCCACAAACACAAAATAAGTCACTGGATAGCCTAGAAATATTGTAGCTAAACACTACTAAATGATTATACTATTCAATACATATACAAATATATGATTTAAATATAAATTTCATATCAGCATTGAATGAAAATTTATGAATACTCCAAGCACTTGAGAGATAATAAAATATTATGCAATGCGCCAGTGATTGTGAGTGAAAGATGAGGCAAGAGCTATCAATCTCTAACCATATGAAGAAACGTGCTACAAATCTCTTTCTATATATACTCATATATATTTCTATGCAAAGTGTGAAAAAATATATGAATAGCAGAAACACACTTGTACATAAAGTATTCGTCTGTAGTTTGTATAGCTTGAGTAGAAGGTAGACAAGTAAATGAAGTGTATAGGAAGACATAAAACCATATTAAGATAGTTAATGCAGACAATCCTCTTATAATATTAACTTGCAATGGAAGTAACACCTTCATTCCATAACCATTTTTGGTTTAGTTTACAATTTCAGGAGTGTCTGAAGAATTTAAAATTTGTGCGTTATTTATAAATTTTTGTCACGATTTCAAATTTATTTTGCGCTCAAATTTCTTTGTTGGTTTTAAAGAATTTTTTGGGCTTTTTTTTTGGAATTCAGCAATGAACAAATCCTAATGACTGACATCAGCGGCTTTTGCAACTTAAATGTCACAAATCTGTCCACTCCCACAAACTCAACAGATTCTCTCGCACAACGCACAGCAGAGCCGCAAAGCAAAAGTGAAAAATTAGCGAAGCAGTTGCCATTGACACGTTCTCTGTCAACTTGATGGGGGTCTGTGAAAAGTATCTACATCTCCTAAACTCCTGTATCTCGATTCTGTCTTTTTTCTTCATTGCTTTTTTTATTCTTTTGGGCTAAATGACTGAGTCACCACTTCAGAGCAGTTGGCAGTGAGTCAGCATGTCGAATGCTGTTCAACGGTTGCGGCTGCGGCTGCTGCTGCTGCTGCTACGTTCCGACCCATTTCGCACAGATTTCATCTGGCGATTTGGCCAAGTCGATTGCCAAACAACCCAACTATTTTGGGCATGCTGCTGCACTCTCAGCCTCTCAGTCTCAGTTACAGCTGTTGCCAGTCAGCAAGCACCCAATTGTTGGCTTCCAGCAGAAACTAACGGCCTCTAAGCTACGTTAGCCACACCCTCACACACAAACACACATACAGCACATACAGAGAGCAGACATCAGTAATGCCTAGAAGTCGGTAACTGTGCAAAATCATTGAGGGCATGACCCAAAATCAATGTCGAATATTATCATTATTCACCTGAGCCAATGATTATGCAATTTATCTACAGGTCTCAGACAGCAGCCAAAGATTCCTATCACCAAGGGCAACTCAAGTGTGGAATTCATTCCCCTATTTAGGCAGAAGGTGTAAGACGACACTTGCTTATAACAACTACAGATAGTTGGGATCTTAACTGTTAGAAAGGCAACACAAATCGAGGTAATAGAGTATGACAGTCTATACACTTAAAACGTCAAGAGATTAGCGATACAATCGATTGTTTATAAATCAATTGCCCATTCAATTAGTTATTTCATATACAGTACAATCTCGATAATTCAGACTATAAGTGTACGGCCAATGTACAAAATACTGCGTTCTTCGAATAGTTCAAATGAGACTAAAGCTGTGTTAAGGGCTCAAATTCAATTTTGTTATTGGTTTTGGGACACCTTGCTGTAGTTACGTCCTAATCTTTACATCATTTATATAAGAATCGTATACTGTATATAGTAAATTGTAGAGTAACTTACGTATTGTTGTTGGAGTTGGTGTTGACGACTTGCTGCGCGTGGATTGGCCATTGGCTGTTTGTTGGGTCTTTGGTGGCGGTCCAAGATCTGTTGGTGATATGCTCAAATTGCGTACATCACGTTTTTTGGCAGCTCCTGCAAAAGAAATTAAACAAATGAATAAAGTGTGAATATTTGCACGTAAATTACTTAAACAATATTTATATATATAAAGAGATATATATATATATATATATATATATCTATATGTTTGTATAAGTCTGTGTTTATATGCAGTGGTGTGAGTAGAAGTAATCGATATAGGCAAAACAATATGATATTCATATATAATTTATGCGTGAACACGTTTAAAACAGTCGGAAAACACTTTGAAATTTCAAAACGTTTACATACGCCTCCAGCTTTGCTCCTTCTGCTGCAACACCTCCCCTCCCTCCACAGCATAACATATCCATATCCCCCACTATAACATGGACCGCCTGATGCGTCTGCCAGTTCGCTATTTGCGTTTCAATGTTTGTCGATTAAAACAAAGCACTTGCATATAATTGAAGTATATTTTCCCTCTTTCTCTCTTTCTCACACTTACACTAACTCTTACTCTTACTCTCACTCTACTGTCTGTCTGGTCTACTGTTTCCCCAGCTTTAGAGAACATGAGAAAATGTGTGAGAAAAAGGGTGCAATTAATTCACATTATGCGAGTGCATGTAGCAACCGCCAGGGGGCGCATCAATAAAAACAAAATTTACACAAACTATGAGGGAAGAACAGTGGAGAGATCAAACAAGACTATATAGTTATATATAATAGATACTATCTGGTTTGTAGTGTTGCCTTTAAAGTTTGTTAAATGTAGTCCATATGATGACAGTTTTTATTGATAGTTTGTTTGAAATATTTTCATTAGATTAAAAATCGAGAGTTAAAAACTTTTATTTTATGTTTTTACTTTTTATTACTCCTCCTCCCCCAATTGATGCAATATTTAGACAGAATCTTTTTAGTTACAACAAAAATCTCACACACATTTATATATAATATGCTGTTGGTTGCAACATGTTAAACAATGTCTGCAATGTGCAACAAGGGAACTGCACTAAAGAGAGCTGCAAACAACAATAGCAACAGCAAACAGTTTGCACAGCTGCATAAAATCTAATAAATTTTATTTTTAGCTGTCGGCTAATTGCAGTGGACTGGGGTCTGGGAGCTTGGAGCTGAGAGCTGGGAGCTGGGAGCTGCGAGTTGGCAACTGGTCACTGGGAAAACTCTGACTTTGGACTTCGACTCGTACATGAAGCATAGAACAAAGTTGCAGCAGCTTTGGTTATGTTGTTGTTGGCTCTTGTCAGTTGCAATAACTTTTATCAGTGTGTGAAATTTTTCACCCTCTTTACACCAACCCATACACAGACACAGACACAAAAACACACGCGCAAACACGTACACCTGAGTCACATAATCCCCCCCTTTGGGGGCTTATCAAAAATGAAGCCACAGCACACAAAATGTTTGTGTCATAAAGGTTTAACATGCGACAAAGTTGCAAGTTAAAAAGTCCTTTTTTTTGGAAGGTATTCAAATATATTTCGTCCTTTTTTTATGCAGTTAAACAAAGTAATAAACGAAAGTGCAGCTTTAGTTGTAGCAAATGAGTTTTAAATAAAGTGAATCAAATTGTTATTTTTAGTTCAAAAGTTAATGCAAATGCAAATTTAAAAGTCAAAAGACTAAATGCATTTAACTTGACAATTTTGGTTTAGTTTTGAATTAAAGTTGTATGTTAAGGATAGGGATGAAATTGAAAAAGATTTTATTGTAAGATAAACTGAATATATTCTATTTCATATATGTTAGTTACTGAATAATATCATATCAACAAATTGAATAGAGCCAGGCATAGGGCAGAAATGAAGCTATTAAAGTAGAGGTTTACCCAAAGAAAGTAGTATAACCTTTAGCTATATTCACTTTAAAATTTCTACAACTTTTCTAGTATATATATTAAAACTAATCAAACCAAATTACACCTATTACATTACTCAGATTTAGGCATAACTAAAGCATAAAGTCTTAGACTAGATACATATACTAGCGTATAAGATTACTTTAGCTGCTCTGTAAACAGTTAAATTATAGATTAGTTAAGCCATAGAAAATAGCATAAACTTGTCTATAAATTGCTTATATTATCTTAGATTACAAATTAAATAGATTTATGCATTATATTAAATGTGTTTTCACTTTCGTTTAATATCAGTTTATTATGTAATTACCCTTAATGTGTGTGGGTATTATGTTAACCCATTTAACAATCTTTATTCCCACTCATAAATGTTCACAACTCTCCTTAGACTTTACTTACCTTTGGTCACACTCTTTGTACGCTTGCCAAAGCTACCAAATCTTTCCCTCTCAATCACCTGTGTGTGTATATAACGCTCTGAATACGAACGTGACAGTTTCTCCTTTGAGCTGTGTGCACCCATTTTGGTTGTTGTCTCGACTATCTTAAGTAAGGATCTGTGTATTAACTGTCGTTGTTATCTGCTTCAGGGGATTGTATTTGCACAGTTTCACTTTTTCTTCTTTTTCTCTCTTCTTCACTCTCTATCTCTCTCTCTCTCTCTCTGTCTCTAGTGTACAACAACACCCGCGCAGTAGATTTTAACGTGATGTTGTCGTTGTCTTTGACATTTGATGATTGAATGCATTTTGTTATACCGTTATTTTCCTTTCATTTGTAACGTTTTTTGTTGTTGTTGTTTGTTGTTCACTTTTTATTGGCTTTTATGTTTAATTATAGTTAAAGATTTGGCAACAAATTTAAACTTCATTATATTGAACTCTTTTGTAACTGCAATTGACATTTTCTTTTACATTTTCACATTTCATAATTGATTCAATTATTAAATGGCCAATGAACACAATTCCATTAGCCGCCTCATTAAATGGCCAAGTGCGCACTCAGGCATTTAAGTACTACACTCAATACCCTACATACTTAACTAAAGGGTATATGCAAATATATAAAATCCGAGACAGATTTATATAGGGTTTCTATATAAATCTTATCAAGGATAAATTCCATTTGAATAAAAAATAGATAGATTTATAGTAAGTGTAAAGAGTGGAAGGGTATCTGGCATTCCACTAGCATATCAACATGTTAATTAAATTATTTTTATGGCACATTTTATGGCATTTTAATGTTGCCCACGCAATTTCATGGAAATCGCATTTAAAACGTGTGAAAAAAAGGGAAAACACACACACACACAATTGGGAAAACTGAACTGTAGGAAAAACTAAAATATATTTATCATTTTCAAGTGCTGCTTAGTTTATTTACTTCCCAGGAGCGTGTTTTCTTTTGGCTTTTCGGTTTTTGGTTTTTCTTTTGAGTAAAGGAATTTCGCAAGAAAATTGTCGTGCGAGTTTGTTGTGATAAATTGCCGCAAATGTTGTACAACTTATGAAGTGAGTAGCCAGTAGAGAGCAGGGAATGAGAAGAGCAGAGAAATACGACCTCAATTTTTAGCTTTTTTTTTTGAGTGAAAAGACGGCAATCGTCTGGCAGGTGCAGCGGCGTTCCCAAAAAAAAACAGAAAGAAACTATTGCAACAGACCCAAATAAATCTCTTGAAGCGCCGTGGAGATATATATATATATATATATATACACATATACTTATATATATTTACTACACACAACGAAGATCCGCAGCCTGCCCCTGGCAGAATCTTGTGCACCGTTGACAGCTCTTTGAATGTCATCATAACTTATTAACCAAGCGGCAAAGACCGCAATGCAGCCCAAAGGCAAAAAAAAAAAGAAAATCAAAAAAAAAAAGGAAAACAAAAAGGAAAACTGAAAACAAAAATTAAGTAAAGTGAAATAAGTTGACAAATTGCCTGGCAGCATTTGAATTTGTTTGTGAAATTTTGGTACAAACATAGAGAAAGATATTGGGAATATATATAGAAAGTACCTGGTAATAATTTCCCCTATCTATTTAAGTGGTAAATAAGTTCACAAATTGAAATGAAAGGGAAATTCACACTTGCCACAATATGTGGCAGCCGAAGCGCAACCTCATTGCTATAGATAGCATACAAGCGATCTCTTTATAGCTGCAACGAGGGTTGCTCAATAGATTATTTGGTATTAGACATATTGAAACATATTTCATTTAAGCAGAGGCAACTAAACTTTAATTTTTAAAAAAAGGAACATTTAAAGATTGAAAATATATAAAAAAAAATATAACAAAATGAATCAAATTCCAATTAAAGTGCAATAAATTTAAAACTTAAATGCCAATTCATTGAAAACTATAAAAATTTAATAAATATTTAAACAAATTCTTTTCCAACAAAAACTCATATCATTTGCTTTAAGCAAATAGTTTGCATAAACAAATAAGGTTTCGTGCAACCCTCGCTTGTATTGAAAATATGTATGGCAGCCCCGTAAATGACATATCGGCCATTCAGGGCTATAATTAGCTCAACTTTTATGCGGCAAAGGTATTCCAACTAAGTAAGACTAAGACGCAAGTAATGTCGACAGATGGAAGTTGAGGTGCGTGGAGCAATAGGGGCATATCAGGTGAGGGGAGGTGGAAAGCTGTACGTGGCTCTAGCTCAAGTAGCTCTAAATTTGGCGTCAGTCAATTGGAAAAGTTTGTAGCATAATTCACATGCTTGGCACATGATTGAACACTAACAGCAGCCACAAATACAGCAAATGCCTCAAAATGCCGGAAGTTTATCAACGAAAAGACCGGAAGTTGTGGGACGTCCTCAAGGGCATTTTCAGTCAGTTGTTGTTGTTGTTGTTGTTGTTGTTGTTGGTATCGTTTATCAGTGCCTGTGTGTGTATATAAAGAGCAGCAGCAGTGTTGGGGCGTGCTGGGGGCCCATTTAATTTAATATGCAAAAATTGAATTTGACTTTTAATTAAAAGTTGCTCCGCTTCGCGTGGGCGACATTTTGCATTTTTCCTACCTGAACGAAGTCAAAGCACAGGTGAGAGCAGCAGCAGCAGCAGCAACTGCAGCCAGGAGCAAAAAAGCCAAAAGGAAAAGCAATTAATTGGGAAAATGTTGGGGGAGTGGAAAAACCACTTCTCAATGGAACGCCAGCAGGTAGCAGGTGTTGTGGGTGTAAGCATAAATATGCATAATTCAGGGGCAACTGTGGCAAGTAGCAAAAGGTAAGTGGTAAGTGGTAACCGGTAACCGGTAAGGATCAGGTGCCAAGTGTAAAACAGTTAAGATAATTCACACACAAAAGGTGGTAAAAGACAACAGAATTAATAGACCAAAAGTAAAAGAAAAAAGCAACAAATGAAAGCTGCATAAACAGTAGACAAAAGAGAGAACTAAAAAGAAAACAAATGCAATTTGAGAGGAAAAAAGAAAGTAATCAAAACGGGAACCTTTCTATACAGAACCATCATTATGGGTATACAGGTTTTAATTAGGGTTCAAAATTGAAGGTGAACAAGAACTTTTTATTGCATTTTTAAAAGTTTTTCCTTTGATTTTTTTTTTTTTTGTTTGCAGCACGGAAATTGAGTTTAATTTGAAGCAACTTTTCTATGGAACTAATACGCCCTAATCGTGCAGCTTTTGTTAAGTTTATGTTCAAATTTAGTTGAAATTCCTTTGGTTTGGTTAAAGCCTAACTAAAATATATTAATGGTATTAACTTATTAAGCTTTTAAACCTTTAAATTTTATGGCCTTTACAGAGCTATTTTAACTTTTTAGAATTTAACTCATAAAAATTTCCATCTTCACGCTGAGAATTTGTGTGCCACAAAAATAGAAACAATCAATTTATATATATGTATATATATATATATATATATATATTTATATATATGATTCTTAGTAAATCTCCAGACTGAATCATTCAAAAATGATTCCAAATGAAGTTATGATCTTTGCAGCTATAAAAAGTTTGCAAAAAAAACTGGAAAAAGACTAGAAAAACCTATTAAAAAGACATAAAAGTTTTCGAGTCAATGGACTTTTTCTATATGTAACAACAACTGAACTGAGCACGAACTGTTGCTCGTTGTTGCCTGTGCTGTGTTGGCCTGGTCAATAAAAATTAACAATTACCATGCACGGACATTTTTATTAATGTGCCGCACATAAATATAAAAAATTGTTAACCATTAAAAAACAACAAGAGAAATTACACGTATTCCCCTCCCACTCACTCTCTATCTCGTTCTCGCTCTAAGCCTCTGTCAGTTAGTCATTAAAATAAACAACAAACAAATTGGCCAAATGCAGTTTACAGCTTACATTTTGCAGTTAACTGAAAGAAATCTTTACATTTTTTCATTTTTTCTTTTTAGTTTAAAAAAAAAAAAACGAGAATTTTCGCTATAAACAAAACTCATCAAAACAAATTTTTAGTTGTCATTGAAAATTATTTCCCTCCATTACATTTTTCTATAACATTTTACCCCACACACACCTCACACACACACACACTCACACACACACACATAAATTTTTACTCATTTGCTCCAGTATATTTCAAAAAAACTGCGCAGGGCCAAGACAAATTTAGATGTTGACATAGATTTTGTGTGTATCTTTAAATACCCTGTAAATATTGAAATAGTATTGTAGGATATACTCAACACACAGTTTGAAAGGCATTTCAAGGGAAAAGAGGCTAATTAGCTGTGGAAAATGTGAAAATTTGTAGACAAATTCGATTTAAAAATAAAATTTGTCTTTTGACTTATTGTAGGTTTCATTTAAAAGGATATTGGGAACTATGCTTAATCCTTTGTCAAGGTTAAATATTAATTAATAAATTTTAAATATAGTTTAAATGTTATTATTCCTTATTAATATATAATATAATAATAAAGATAAGTATCAAATATACAGAAATTTGTGCAACTTTAAGTTTCTCAGGATATTTTAGCATATTTTTTCTTGCTATAAACCACATTTATCACACAGTATGAAGCATTTACTAACAGTATATAATTACAGGGTATACTATAGTCTTAACTAGTACACCCCTTCTTTAGATTGTTTTTGTCTAGCTCTATGCAAATGGCAAATATACACAAAAAGCAGAGGCAAATGCATTCATAATGCAATTTTATTTTTTTATTTTTAAATCTCTCGCTGTCATTTTGCTTAGGGGCCAGGCAGCAACTGCTGCAGCAGCAGTCGCAGTCACAGCAAGTTTTATATATATTATTTTCTGAAAATTTTCCCACTTTTCATGCGTTTTATTGTGTTTTTTGTTTCGGTTTTCTTTTTTTTTTTTTATTTTTTTTTATTTTGTCTTAATGCTTTGACTCCTGGCACACTTTTTAAGCAAGTGTCGGCGATTTGTTACAAAAATATCCATTTGCATATTAACATACATAAAGTTGATGCCTATTGAAGACTGGGAATGAGTAGATGTATGTGTGTGTATATATGTGTATATATTAAGCCAACTTTTGCCTAGTTTTAACTTGGCTAATGCTTTTGCATACAATTTTTGCATATATTATATTATATGCAGAGCAATTGCAGGCGACATAAACCCAATTTGCCTTGGCCATTTGGTCGCTAATTTGCTTGAATTGTGCAAAATGAGGTTAAACAATGTTTGAAAACTTACTAAATTTAGCTAAATAATTAGCATAATTAGCACAAACAATGAAAATTGAGGTCATTCTGATGCGTCAAAGTGCAGTAACAGCTATAGAACGCAGTTTAGTATGAGGTACCATAAAAAGCTTTTTCGTTTGGCTTTCAGATCTATAATTTACATTTATAATATCCGAATACATTGATACATATTTGTTCCCCTTTTCTATTTTCATTTCCAGCTTAAAACTTGCCACTTCGTTTCAGCTCAGTTTCAGCTCTTAAGCTTCGCTCTTAACTTCTCACACTCAAGCGAAGTTTCTAACAGAATATCATTAAAATGTTTTCGCTTTCTACATAATAATGTGTAGAATCATCCTCACGAATCTAACTCATGTTTTGACAGAGCTCTTAGCCCATTATTGTTGTTGTTTTAAGAGCTTAAAACAAAACAAAAAAGAAACGTAGAGATTTGAGGTTATGACTCTTCAAACTGATCAATGATCTTGCGCGGCGTTAAGTAAATATACAAAGAAAACATATGAAAATTCAACAATGGGAAAATTTACAGAAGATTTTCACTAATATTCAGCTAATAGGGATAGTTTCACAGTTGAGGAAGACCTGTCTTCTAACAGCTTATAGCATACAGATCGTATAAGTAAGAATCTGTTTAGAGTTTCGTACGCCTAGACAGACTTTAGACTTAATAGAGTTTCCTATTTCATTACTAGTTAAAACGTTTTCCCTTTCTATATATGGCAACAATAAAAAAAAAAAACGATCAATCAGTTGTACAGTAAAACACAACAACAGCAACAGCAACGACAAAAAACAATTCACAGAAATTTATTTATTTCTTTTTGAGTAAGTAGCAACGATTGTCTAATAAATGGTGACAAGTGGCTGTTAGCCAAAATACTTCCGGTTTTCTCGACTTGTTCATTAAGACAATAATTTTATTTCGTTTAGGTTACATTTTTGGGCAAAAAAGCAAAAAGCAAAACGCAAAAAGCAAAAAGAAAACAACAAAAATCACGTGCGACCCTCAAACAACTTTGTTCCCCTGGGGGCAGCCACACACTGAACTTGGACAGTTGGGTCATTAAATAACAATATGAATGACAATTGTTTTTCTTCACTTGTATACCCTACAATTATAGGGTATATATCGGATGTACAAAGGTATATTACAGGTAGTAAAAAAAATAATGTAAGTGCTTTTAATTACTATGAAATGTACAGATACTCTTAAATGAGCTCTGACTCCGAAAGGTCCAAAGACTTCATGTTGGATATCGATGAATCTTGAATACCCTACATATAGCAGAGGTAATGGAATATAATACCATATTCTCTTTGCCTATTGTTTGACGTTTATAAAGGGTATCTCTTAGTCGAACATATTGCTCTCTTTGCTGTGTTTGTTAATGCTGCAATTTGTTTGTTACGTGCTTGGCCCACAGGAAGTGCAAGTGGGTAAAAGTTTTTTGAGTCTGTTTTTGTGTGTGTGTGCGACTCTAACGACACAATTAATTTATTGAATTAAGCCGCTTTGTAGGGGTGGAGTTGAGTAAAGTATGGGTAAGGGGTATACTACGGTAGGGTAGGGGGGAAATGATGGGCACTTGAAAGCAAATGCACTTTGATAGCTCTACCCAAGTGGAAGGCACTTTAGTCAGAAACTTACTCCACCCTCTAATTCCTTATACACACACTCAGCACACACATACACACACACACACCCATATATATACAATTGAGTTTAAAAGCATTGCAATGGCTCTCTGTTTGATATGCAAATTAGCCACGATGCATTTCAACCATGCCCCATGCAACGGTCACAATAGTTAATTTTGATACCAAAAAGATGTTTGCTGATGAGACGGATGCCAATGGATGCAGCTGCTCCAAAACAACACTTGCATGCAACAACAATATATACACAAACATAGCAACGGTTCTCTGTCGCCAGTTGCCAGTTGCCAGTTGCCAGTTGCAAGTCGCCAGACACCAGTCAACAATCTCCAGTCTTTAGTCTGCAGTCTTTAGTCTCAATTCTTCAACTCTTATCGCCCGACCGTTCGACAACTCAACAAACATTTGCTGCCAGCTGTTGGTGGCTTTAACTGCTTCGATCAATCAATTGTAAACTGAATGCTGACAACCTGTAGAATCTGGCCAAGAAATTCGGGTTATACAAAGACTTTGAGATGCACTACAGAAAGACTTCAAATTGCATTATATTCAGAGCTGTTACAAGAAAGATTTGACTAAACTATAGTATCTCAATCCATTAAGAACTATTCAGCGTTATATATAGTAAATATATACTATATTCTAGTATATATAGAATATTTTAATATAAGTTCATGTTCAATCGTTTTCTTGACCCAATTTGCTAAATTTTATTTGAAGTTTTTCTGTTTTCCAACTTTTTTTATGGTTAAACAAGATCAAAGTATTTTCTGATTAATCAGTTAATGTGCTGGTTTTATGAATTTCATTTTTTTTTTTATTATTTTTTTATATTTTTTCTATTTTAACGATCGAATCAACTGCAATTTAACATGCCTAATTCATTGATGCGATTGTTATACACTTTTATACACTATGCAACAAAATTGATGCTTTTGCTTTGTTGCAGTCAAAGTGGCAGCATTAAACTGGGGGCACTTCGTTTTATTTTTTTCTCTTCTTTTTTTTCGACACGCTAGAATTGAAATGTGATACAAATGCAACAGCAGCAGCAACAGCAACAGCAACAAGTAAACAAACAACAATAATAATACGATTATCAACACATATTGTGGCACAAGACACAACAACAACAACGACAACAACAACAATAACAACAGCAATAACATATGTTGTTGGTTCAGTGACCAGTGGAAATTTGTTATTATTATTGTTGTTAACTTGGCACGACTTCAAAAATACCCACACAAACATAACACATGCCACAAGCAGTGCACTGCTTAAAACGCAGCTGCCGCTTAGTGTCAATAAGCTGTGCTATGGTTAAGCATTTCCAACTATTTGTTGATATAATAAACTAAAATTGCAATGGAGAATAAATCTTCTTTATCTTATCGTGTTCTATATGCTATCCATGTCTTATTTAATATCATATTCCATATTCTATATTCATGTTGTATATCGCATTCTAAGACCCATTCGAAATACTATTCTATATCCCATTTTATTTCCTAATCTATATTTCATTCTATATCCTATTCTATATCCCTATCTACATCGTAATGTTTAACCTATCCAAATCCTTTCCCCATATTATTTAAATTTCTGTCTATTTTCTAGAGTCAAAACACATAAATATACCCTTTAATTTAGGCATTGTTAAAGAGGTATCGCTGATATCAAGTCAAGTGATGAACATAGTTTCGGTTACTTGGCTCTTGGCAGGTTGTTGTTGCCGTTGTGATTGGCAACGTATTCATGGCTTATAAGCGCTTCATTATGCCAAAATGAAAAGTGCCTCACATACATTTTGCTGTCCGTTCGCTTCTTATTCAATGAAAGAAAGCAAAAGCCAATGGAATTATGCAAAACATATCATAAAAAGTAAAAAGTAATAATAACAACAACAACAATAACAAAAACAAATCTCCACCCAAACAATTACAACAATAGCAAAAACAACAAATGCATTTGTCGATGTTTTTTTTTCAAGTGAAAGTTGACAGAAACTTTTATAAGTTGCTGATTATTGTTGTTGTTTGTTGCTGTTTGCTGTTGTTTGTTGTTGTTTGCTGCTGCATTTCCTAAGGTGTTGTTACAATTACAAAGGGCGTCAGTTTGCTAGATGTTGCAGCTGATTAACATAATTGATACCCTGCATTATTTTTGTATTTCCCTTACAATTACTATAAATGCCTTAGGATCTACCCCAAAGGATCACTTATATTGTTACACGAAGTGTTAACAAGTTTTGGTAAATCAGACAAAAAGCTTAGATAGACATATAATATGTATATGCATTATAAAGAAGACTAAAGCATAGAAATCTCTGCAGATTTGTGTTGATATATTATAGATTTCTACAGATCTTCACAAAGGAAAGATATAATATTGATCAAAACAATATGTTATGATCCGATTTTGAAGAGTTAACAGAATGTCCATAGATTTCTGTTTTTGTTATAGGGTATTAAAGCGTCTTGTACATAGACTCATAAAATATTCTCTTTGTATGTTTCTACACCGCTTTTTGTGCAATACATTTTTTAATACATATTTTTAAGCATAGTTATTTTGCTTGTTGCTGTTATTGTTACAGCAATTGTTGTTGTTGTTGTTGTTATGAATACCGCCTACAACACTTTCTCGCATAGTTAAGCGCATTATGGAAAAAGTATATTAAAAAAAAAAGATCGCAAGAAGCAAAAAATGCTGCAGCAAATGAAAAGAAAATGAATAAAATACAACAACGAAAACAAAATAAAATAAAAAAAAAAGATTTCTGTCTAGCATTTTGCAAATTTCTCACATAATTACAAAGCGCCACAGCGCAAGAGTAAGCGCTTAGTGTGTGCGAGCGAGAGCGAAACACAGCATGAAATGAAAGCACACAGACAAAAGCCGACGGCAACAGCAATGCAAGCCAAGCCGCCGCCTTCTGACAGACAGCTGCTAGCACAGCTGAAAGAGTGAGAGAGCAGCAGCAGGTGGAGAGCGCGGCAGAGAGAGACGAAATTGCGCTTAGAGCAGCGCTTAAGCTGCTGCTGTTGCTGCTGGTTACGCTTATGTATAGACATTTCTATATATATTAAAAAGCAAGAGAGAGAGAGTAAAAAAGAAGAACGACTATGAAATGCAAATATCATAATAATAAAATATGAAGAAGAATAAATTCAAAAAAAACGAAGCAGAAAACACAATCCACAAAGCATAAAGCAAGCCACAGCACGTCAAGTGAAAATTAAGAAAGAGCATAAAAGTCGCAGAAAGCGTCAAACGTCACTCAAAGAGCAAAGCAAAAAATCTATAAGAATGATGACAATGTAAACGACTACAAAATACTCTGTAAAAATAAATGTCAAAGTGAAACTGATAGTTGAAATTATGACTAAGTAGAACCAACAGTTGCTCTGTTTTGCCTGTTACATACGTCATGCAATAGTCGATATACCCTTTTATAAACAAGTTATGTATAATGTGTCCAGGGTATAACAACACAAAAAAACATCTCTCGACGGCATAATGAAAATAATAGCACATCAGAATATGTTTTACGTTGTACGCGAATGCATTACAGTTAGTATTAGAAGATGATGAGGATGAGGATGATAATGACGATGATGATAATGATGATGATGTAGTGGAAGCAGCAAACGCAGCAGCAGTTGTTTAAGACTATATATCTATGGCTAAACACACTTGTAGTACAATGGTATAGCAGCTGTTAAGGGAAACAAATACATGCACAGGCCGGAAACAGGTGTTGCACTTGGTCCAAACGGAACAGTACGCAACATTAGCAATATTAAGCCAAGAAATAGACACTATAAGTTGCAATTTGTTACTAGAAATGTGATCGTAAATATATATATATATATAGATATGGAATTATAACTCTAAGAACTATATAATTGTACAGGGAAAAAAGACCTAAACAGAAATCGAAACAGAGTTTCATTCGTCAATTTTATGAATCAATCATCATTAATCATAAATGAGAGAAACTTTCACATTTCACTAAACCCTTTCTTAAAATCATTCTCTTCTCTCATACTTTCTTGTGGTTAAAATATTACGAGTTTAAATACTATATATACATAATCTATATCTATATTCAAAGCGATTATAAAATAACTTTTCATCATCAAAGTGAACGCTATTTATGACAGCATATAAATAGTTGAATAAAAGCTATAAACTTGAGTTATAGTTACAGATCTGGTAAATATATATACTATATATATATATTATGTCTAAAACCTGTACAACTTTTATAAATCAAAGGCAAAATGTAACTGCTAAATAAAGCGTTGACATTTCAATTATTATAATCCATTTTTTTTTATAGAATTTGTTAATTAGCTTAAAATTTTATTAAGCAAATAAAATTCAAAATTTGTAAGTCGAAAACTGGTTTAAAATTAAAAACGTGAACTCCGATCAATAGCTGTTTTATATAAATATATATAAATATATCTGTATACATATATATATCCAAAAAAAAAAATAAGAAAGTCATTTTGCTTAAAATAAAATTCTTTTCTTTGAAACTTTCAAATTGATCCCTTGTCATCAGTTATATTATGACTATAACGCCTGATCCCACATAAAACCGAAGATCATAATTCAAATTAAATTTTATATATCTATATATATAGCTATACATATATATATATATAGAGCTTCCTTCTTAATGCCGCCCATTTAATGAATTTGATCTCGAACCCTATAGAATGAGGCACGTTTCTTGGGGCTAGGTAAATGAACTTTCTGGCTTGCAGACAAAAGCTAACGGCGCTTACAGCACACACATAGAAAGAAAGAAAAAGAGAAAAGAGAGAGCGAGAGAGAGAGAGAGAAAGAGACAACAATTTTGCGGCTTCGTGAGAACAAAAAAAAAAAAAGAGTAGAAACACCAAAAGCAAAACTGAATTGGCCACAAATTGTAAACTGTAACAAATAGATTAGCCGCATAATTTACGGCCAAGACAAGACGTTAACAAGAACAGCACCAAAACTTCACTATTTTACTCGACTGACTTGACTGACTGGCTGACTGAATGATTGATTGATTGATAGATTGTTTGATGGAACGCCTTGGCTAATGCGAATTACTTGTATTTTTTGGTTATTCAATAAACGCAACTTGAACGCCTTGAAGTAAAGCCAAAAAATAATACATAAGAATAATGTACACGATCTGAAGAATACCTGTACTTCAGTGTTATAATATATAATGCTATATGTACATACATAAGTAATAGTTAGAGAGGAAGTAGTCTGTCTTGGGCACACTTAAACTGACTTGAACTCTCAACTTTAAACTGATCTTTGCTCGGGCTTATGTAATGAAAGAACAGAAACATTTTACGATCGTTTGCAGTATCTTCTTTTTGTTATATTACAACTTATTTTACAACTTTAACTAATCTGTTAAGCCAACAAGTTAAATCAGATATAACTATTTCTATGAGCTATAACTATTTCAACTGATTAAGCAACTAGCATATAAAATATTTGCTTGACATTCTGAAATGCAAACAGAATTGCTCTTTACACACATCTCTCTACACCAACATCATCATCGTCATCTTCATCATCATCATCTCATCGTTAAAGAAATACACTAATGACGTCAATTGCAATACAGGTAAGAGTCTTAGCCCAAAAGTTAAGTTGCTTTGCTTTGAGCTGATTGTTTCACATTTGCTGAATACATTTCAAACATGTGAAACAAGAAACAAAAAACAGAAAAAATAAAACTAAAACCGGCATTCTATAGACAACAACACATAAAATAAAAACCAGTTTTTGTGCATACTAAAGAAAACAAGAGTTGGCATAATTGAATATAGTATATAGGGGCTGTAATACTCCTGTTGTTTATAATCTCTATAGGGGTTATAAAGCAAACCCCTTCAATAGAACTTTACAGCACAAATTGTAAACTTTTTTTTACGTATTAAATTCTCACGCTATTCACTTTACACACACACACACACACATACGCAATTTGCGCACTTTTTTTCAAGTATGTATATATAATATATATATTTTTTATTTATCAACTATTCAGTTAGATTTTCTTCTAATGATTTTCTTATCACAAATTGCACATTTTCTAGGCAAAGAACGCGCCATTAACACGTTGCTTTAAGAGAATTATTGGAAAAATAGCGAGCTCGGCCGTTGCGACAACATTGAAAACACGCCGCAGACTGAAGAGACTTTAAGGTATGGAATTTGTGTTGTGCCGTTTTGATTGTTTCAGATACATTTGTATCTAGATACAAAACTCGCATAAGCATACACAACAATGCCAAGTTGCTGCGGCAAGCAACTTAAGCTCTTAAGTTGTCCAAAAGCAGCTGCTCTAAAAAGCCGGTTCGTTGTTTTGGCTTTGTGTGTGGTTCTGTTTGGGCCGATTTTCTATATTATTTTTTTTTGTATACCAAGCTTTATAATGTTGCTGTTGCTTTACGATCGTGCACAGAAAACAAGTTTCATTTGCTCTTAAGTTGAGAATGTTTAAGCAACATAATACTGCTTGCACATATGCACTGCTTGGCTGCACACAAAATGGCTTGCACCGCTAATTGCTTAAAAAGTGTTGCATACCTTTGGGCAGCAGTACAAAAATGCGTAGATTGTCGGTTTCAATGAGTTTTCTTTTAGCTTTGCTAAAAAAATATAGCTTCAAATTACAAGAAAACTAAGCTAAACCCAACTAAAGAATAAATAATAATTTTTTTATAAATTCTACTTACTTATTGGAGTCTTTGCCAATAGTTTTGGAGAACCGCTGCCATTGCTATTGGACAATGAACTGAGATCACTGTGTGAACTCTTCTGACTGTCCTTGCTGTATGAGCGACCACTGTAAAAGAATAATAGAAAACATTAATAATGAGCTATTGGTATATTTTATTGGATCTTACTGTACTAACTGTTAACTAAATTAACAAAAGCAGGAAACTTGTTTACATTTTTAATTTTTGGCTTATACCAAAAATGTACAACTTAATTATGCGTGGAAAATGTGAAAAATTAACTGAAAATTGCAGGGAAACATTTTTAAAGGAAAATTATTAAGCGTATACAATACAAGTATATTATTATTAATTTCTGTGATTTTTCAATTGCAAAATCTTTTCATGGTGCCCAGTCAAAAATATGCGAAAAGCTGTGAAATGATTTCAATCAGCACGAATCGCCTCGCTGAACAATCACAAAATATCCCAAACCAGGTGAAAATTGGAAAATCAAGTGGATAAACCGACCAAAAATAGTACAAATAATTCAAAGGCAACAACAACAACAAAAAACTAGTGTGAAAATCAAGCGCATTGACTGCATTTTATACACTGAACAATTGCAACCAAACTATCAAAAAGGGTATATTAGTTAGGGTATTAAAGTTCAATAGCATGACTCTTATATACAACAAAAAATAACTAAGGATAAGCTCAACTAATTATCTAAAACTATTAACACCCTTTACAGGGTATCTTCGTATCGAGCTGACTAATTTCTTATACGTTAAGTGGGTGTTGAAATTTCCCTTTGGTAGACGTGAAAATTCGTTGCAGTTTTTATTATTTTTTTGTACCTGAAATTTCCGCTTGCTGCTCTAATTGAAAATAGTTATGGGAGGGGGTGTAAAGAGTTCAGCGGAGAGTGGCTAAAAATCATTTTTTGTTTTTTGCAGCAGCAGAAACAGCAACGGAAACGGACACGAAACCAATGGCCAAAAGGAATTAGCATTGCCAACTGCGTTTCCGTTGCATTCAAGGCAGTATAACAATAATTTGTGTGTTCAACAACAACTTCAACAACTTGAACAACAATTTCAACGATTTAAACAACAACAACAATAACAACAACAACAACAACATGAAACATAAATAGCAAAGACGCTTTACCGTTTTGCAGAGTTGTCAACAAGGCGACATTTTGTTTATTTCTTTCATTTCTTTTCTGTAATAATACTCATTTTTAGTCTCCAGTTTTTTTTTTCTTCATCTTTTTTCAGTTTTCTTTTGTCTTGCGAAAAATTGTGAAAAACTGCCTCGTTCATTGCTTTTAATTAAATTTTCTTGTCGCATAATTAAACGCAATTATAACGCAATTGTCAGTGAGTGCACCTGCTGTCTGTCAATGTTGTTTTCCCAAAGAGGTTTCCATTCAACTAAGAAACAACTTTTATAAATATATATATATATATACCTATCTCTATATAGATATATAATCAGCCGGTTATATAAAACAACTATGTTTCAAGTTGAGTGCACCCAAGTTAATTGTTAAACTAATTATCAACTGATCAAAACATAATTAAGGATGCATCGAGTTCAACTTGACCAATAGCAAATTCATTAAGGACATTATGCTATAAGTTGAACTAGACAATAAATAGTATAACTAACTGGAAGTTAACATAAACTTCACTGCAAATTAGCCTCAAGTTATGTGTCAACTTTAGTTTATAGTAACTGATTGATTGAATATATAATATCACAATGTGCAATAAGTTGAAGTAGACTTTGATTAGCTTAACTGACAGTTAACTACAAGATAACCTCAAGTTAAGTGTTAAGTTTTGCATATAATAGTTGATGAAGTTAATATATATATATATATATATAACTTAAGGTTATATCTTAACTTTTGTCACAATATATCACAATAGTTTAGGATTTAGTTGCCACTCGAATGCACTTAAACAGCTGCAGCCTTGCCACCTTGTTTAACTTATTTGATACAACATTCACACGCATTCACGCACTCAACTCAAATTATATAGAAAACTATGAGAACTATTCAGGGTTGAGTGCTGGAGATGACTTGAGGTTGCTGTTCTTGTTTGTGTTGTTCTACAGCAGGTGAACTGTTTGTTGTTTGGTTTTAGCATGCAAATTGCTTGTGGCAACTCAGCTGCCAGACTAAGCTAAAAGCAAAGCTACCAAAAACACCCACAAGCATAAACACGCACACACATATAGATGTATATATATATATAATATATGCAGCACGCACATGCCACACATAAAGTTCAATTGACGTCAGTTGCCCCAATGACATAAGTTGAAAGTGCAGCAACGTTGAGTAAGGCAAAAAGGCAGAGAGAGTGTTTAGTTGTAGCAGCATTAAGTTAGTTAGGCTTTAAGTGCGCTTTAGTTATATTAAAGCAGGATTTGTAGAGAGTGAAAATTTATACAGTTATAAATTAAAAACAAAATTTTACTTAAACTTAAGTTGAAAGCCAAAGTCAAACTTCTTAACTTTTTATTACATCATAAAGAAAAGCCCCTAAAAGAGTCGTTCAAATGGGGTTGCCACCTGCCTCTGTGCAATGTGCAATATGAAACAACCTTCTGCCTGTTGTTCTTTGTGTTGTTTGTGTTATCATTGTGTTGTCTATTGAATTTTTCATTAATTTCATCACATTTGCAATTGCATTAATAATGCATTTTAATTACGACGTGCAGCAAAGTGCCTGCAGCCCTGCTGTACTTTGCTGTGTTAATGCTGATGATATAATAAATATTTATAAGATCGTCACGAATGCAATGAAAAAAAAAAGGAGAGATATAAAAAAAGAAGCAACAGAAGGAAAAAAAAAATAGAAACAGAAACTTGTGAGCTATTTTAAAGTGCAATTTGTTTATAGCTCATCGTCACTCCGCAAGCTTTCCTCTCCCCCTCCACTACAACACTTCCCCCGCCCACCCACTTTCATTAGCACAATTTCCGCTAAATGTTTATGCTTCAATACACTTAACTGTCTGTGTCTCAATGTGTTTCCCATTGCTCGTTTCCCGCTTTGCTCTCTCTCTCTCTCTCTCTCTCTGTCTCTCACTTACTTATTTTGCATAATTAAATTCATTTGCCGGTCAGTCGGTGGCTACTGCTTACCTCCTCAACCCACCACTCCCCCCCCAACCACATCTCTATTAGCCTTTGTTTCTGTTGCTCTGCTTATTTGTTGACCGCATTGAAATTTGGCTAAATCAATACACACACAGAGCAAATTGTGTGCTTATGCTTGTGCTTGTTACCTTGTTGCATTGTTGAACTTGTTACGCAAAACTGTTGCAAGTTTCATTTTAAGGTGTGGCAAAGAACCTTGATACTGAAAATGCTGTCAACAGCTTATAAAAAATATAAAAAACTTTCTGCCAACGGCGGATATGAAATGAGCTTAAACTCAACTTGCAACAGGAAATGAAAAATGTCAACGTTAAGTTGCAAGTGCTGAAAACTTTATAGAAAAATAAGTAGCAGAAAAAACAAAAATCAAAACTTGAGTAAAAGTTAAGACTAAATTAAGAAGAAAGTATGAGAAAAGCTACAAAGAAATTAGGGATAACTTTTGCAGGATTTGCGTGATTGCAGAGCATGCCTTAAGCTTAGCAAAATTGTAGCCTTAAAGATATACAGTTAAAATTAAAGTTATTCATGATAAAAATAATGAATATTCAAGTTATTCATTTATCAGTTTGAATGGCAATTCCCATTGTATCAGTTCAATTTAGCCATAAGAGTTATGGCCATATATATGAAGGCATATCCTTTGCGAGACCAATTTACATCACAAGGCACAACAATTACAACAACAATTACAACAACAAAACAACAACAAACATTTATTGTCTATTGTTTGTGCTTTTGTGTTACTGTAAAACGTTTTCATTTTTTATTACAAGCTGACAATTGTTCGTTTTTATTGATGCCGCAGGCTGCCATTTAATTGCTTTCTTGTTGCAAGGACAGCAACAACAGCAGCTGCAGGGCAAGGGGAGAGGGTAAGGCAGAAGCGGAAAGCAGAGAGCAACATAAAATATGTTCTGACACTTTTCATTTTTATAGCATTTGGCAAGGTTTTCCTTCAAAAGGATAACTAAGTATTGAGTACTTAAGCACACATTAGCAGAATTAAAGACTGAAGCTTTCTCTCTCTCTCTTGCTTTCTTTTATACCCTTCAGAGCAAACAATTCATATATTTAATGAGCTATCATTAAATTTAATTACTGTTGAAGTTGCAGTTGCATCTGGAATTGTTTGCCAAATGCCAAAATTAGCTTTGTTTATGCACAATTTCAGCTGTGGAGGCGACTCGTCTCTCTTCGGTTGTTTGTCCCAAACAAACATGCATCCGCTTGGGGGTAGTCCCAGTTCCACTTAGTCTTCATTGGACAGTTAATTGAAAATTCAAGCATCAAATAAGGATACCCTGTATTCAATTTATAAAAGCAGAGGGTATATAGAGTAGAGTACAAATTCATTTCATTTAATTTTGAGATAAAATTCAAAATTTTCTTCTTTAACAACATTTTGAACAAGTTTTATATATAAATTTAGGACGCAACTTAAGGAGACTCTAACGATATCAAGGATAATAGTTTCCTCTTTGTTGAGACATATATCTTTTTATAGACTGTGTTAAAAGAGTACCAAATGTTGGTAAGGGACTTGAAAGCTGTACCAAAATGACTTGTATAATGTTATGTTAAGTTGGTACACATTTTTCTAGTATACACTACGCTTCATTCTATCTTTATACCCTACACTTTTATACCCTATATTAGTTCTACAATAAATACAAGGAAAGCTTAGAAAGTTTTAGTCTTACTCTGATTTGAACAAATTTGAAATGAAAATCTGGAAAATTTTAAATATGCTTAAGAAAATTGTTATAAAAATCTAAAATTGTTCTTATTCTAGTATTCAACAACAATAGCATTTAAAAACAACAATTTGTCTATAAAAAAGTAACTTTAACTTCAACTAAAACCTTTTTCCCTTAACATTTACAAATTGCGTCCAACTGAACTAAATTTCTTTTATACTAATCTCTTTCTAACTCTTAAGTTTTATATGGTATATTTGCATTGAGTTAATAAACTGTTTATTGGAGTTTACATTATGTGCCTTGACTTCAATGAGCAGCAGCTACTAAGATATCATTAGATCTGCATAGAGTCTAGGCTGACCTCATTGCTAAGTCACCCAGCAATAAAGTCGGTCAAATCGTCAATAAATCTTAAACAAACAACATAAAGATTTATGTATAGATTTCATATATATATGTATGTATATATTGTATATATATGTGTATATGTTAAGTTGAAAATCCAAATTGAATTGGTAAGTTATAGTTGGGTTTTCGTTTAGTTTATGATGAATACAATTCACTTTGAGTTCACTTTGAAGTTTGCTTTGACTTTGTGTATTTATCTTTGGCACAATTTGCGTACTTTCACTTTGAATGCACTCGTTTTACTCAATGTGGTCAATTGAGTTAATCATTGTACAACTTGCTCCATACTCAATGATCTCAATGATCTGCTAACCCCAAGTTCCCCCCCCCCCTTGCCAGCTTACTACCCCTTTACAACATTTTGCATCATTGAGTAATTAAATTGGCCACTTCCTTTGCAGCAAATGCAATAATTATGTGAATTCTTATACTACCATACATATGTATGGTTGTATGTGTGTGTATATATGAGGGTTTATAGTTTTTTTTTCACATTAATCAATTCTTTTGTTCTTTTGCATAACTAGGTGACCTTTTTAGCGTAATTAATGCAATTTAATTATCAACTAAAAGTGGAAATAGAAACATGAAAGAAAAATTATTCGGAAATTTGCTTTGAAAAAACTATGAAAAACAATAAGAATGCTGGGCAGAGCTACGAAATACAATAGAATTAACAAAAGTCATGCACCAAACTGAGTACCATCTCTGCAAGTATTCAAAGTAACGAGTACTCAGTAACGAGTACCTCAGTACTCAGTATTCAGTACTCAATTGTCTGCTATTCCTTGTGCTTATGGACTATATAAGAGCTGCTCTTTGGCGCATTGTCACATCAATTTGCAACAGTCTATTTCACAAAAACTCATTGTACTCTGGCTTAAACGACGAACAGTTTGTTAGATAAAGAGAGAGAGAAAAAGAAAAGAGACAGGAAAGGGGGATGTGTGTGTAACAGACAGACAGGGACTTATGGCCATAAGCATATAGGGTACAGAGTTTGGTAAAGGGCAAACTTTTGTTTTTAACGCATGAGTTATTAATGAACATGAGCAGAATGTTACTTCAAAGTGAGCCAAACGAACAGACAAGCGACAGCACATAATGGATGGACAATAAAAGCAGAAAGAAGGAGAGTATAGAAAATTGCATAAAAAAGTAAGCAATAATAACAACGAATATGAAATACACTTGCAAATTAGAGCTGAAAGCTTTTAAACACCTTTTGGTTTGTGTATGAAAAGCTCACAGACACTTGGAGCAAATTTAAGGGCAAGCGTGTATATGCACACTAATACTAGTACAGCTACTAACACAGCGACAAGCACAAGTTAAAAGTGTCTATAATCATTCTATTATCACTGGGAATATACTCTATAAACAACTGCAAGAACTCCCCTGTTGCTGATGCGGGTTGCTGCTGTTACTGTTGCTTGTTGCTATTGCTGTTGCTGCTGCTGCTGCTTGCACAATGTCGCCTCATCATAAATGGCAAATGTGCAACCTGCTCGAACGCTTTGCCACACTCTTTCTAAACCCCACATTAACTCTTATATGGAGTGTGTGTATGCTGTATATAGTACACACACACACATGTACATAGATAAACACACATATATAGATGTAATGGATGGTTGGTTATAAATATATATAGATACGTTAGATACCTTCCAGCAGCAACATAAACAAGACAGTTGTCAACATTGAGGTTAGGAAACCAATGCGAAATTTTTTTATTCCTTTTTTTGCTGCATTTCTTAATGAGACACGCCATGTGCAGCCATAGATGACTTCAGAGAGCGCCGACTTTGGTTAGAGTATATAGACATATATATTTATATATATATATATACATGTGTTTTTTTTTTCTAGTACTTTGTAAGTAGCGGGAAATGTGTAAATTGAAATGAAGACAGCGATAAGAAATGGAAGTTATTTGTTGCTATTGACAACAGTTGCTGTCGTCTGTTCTCTGTCGTCTGTCGTCTGTCGTCTGTCGCTTGTCGCAAAGGCCTAATTTTTTTATATGTAGTTCAATGGTAAATGGTGCTGCGCGGTGTGGAGTGGGGTGGATGGAATTCGCTTAATAACTATCATTAGCATTAATGTGCTAATTAACTCAAATGTAGTTCAGTGTTAGAATATTGCTATGTAAAGTAGAATAAAACTAAGAAAGGTTGTAAATGGTTATACCCTACTGTAAGTAACCCTTAACTAAAGCTATAGAAAGCAACTTTTATATATATTTTAATGGATGTTTATAGAACTTGCAACATGCTTAAAATATAATCCCATAATTAGGTGTGCCAAAGAGAAATTGAATCTATTGAAAGCTGTGAAGTTGTTGCTTTGATTATCAATAGGAAAATAGGATTGCTCATAATAAAGTATATATATGGGTTATAGCTATTTCCTACTGTATGTTACATAGACTGCAACATATCCAATGTTGCATATAATCAAAATCAACTTTCAATGTTATATTTACTATAGTTTTACTTCCATCCTTTAAGACTTCCCTCGAGGAAGTAGCATAAAATATTATTGATTGCCTTTAACAAGTATTCTAAGCGTAATTTTATTACCAACATTTCTTTTGTTCTTTATGTTTTTAAAACATTAATAAAATTATGTTTTTTTTCCTGTGTTTTAATTACATCATAGATTTCAGAGGCAAAACTCAAACCAAAATATCAAATAATTTATGTTGCCATATGGAAGTCTCTATTCAAAATATTGCGGTCAACCCAGAATTGCGTTATAAATAGTCACTCAACAAATATATATATAACGGTATAAATATATAAACAAAATTTGACCAAAATGGCATTTTGTTGTAACAGCCAGATATAATGTTTCTTTGTAGTTTCTTTCCAGGCAAAAGCAAAAGACACACAGAATATTTTTTGAGTGCAAACAGCAAAGCAAAACAAAAAACGCCTAAAATTTTTAGATTCTTGCGGCTTGCTCTTATGCTGTGCCAATGGCCAAAAAGAACAGAAAAAAAAAACCAAATACAATAAAAAGAAAAGAAAATATAGAAGCAGCAGAAACAACAATAAACATAATACAACAACAAAATATGATAATAAAATGTGCTTTTCGAACATTACAGCGCACTCAGCTGGAACTTGAGAGCGGAAACTCATTGCAAAAAGTGTCCATTACTTTGGTATTAATTGAAAAAAAAATGTAGAATAAGGAAAATTTGCTGAAAACAGTCAAAATAAGAGAATAAAAACAATGCACAACAGCCAAGTGCTAAAGAAGTAGCACAAAATATATTTATATACATATAAAAGAGGTGCTTACCTCCCCTCCCTCCCTTAAAAGTAACCGGCATCGTTTTGCTTGAGCGCCTGGTAATATTTTCTATCCATGTAAATTGAACGAAACTAAGCGTAAACATTTCAACAACTTTTATAATAGATCTAGATTTATCTAGTTAGACCAAAGTATGATAACTTTTGGGAATATACTCAAGCTATAGACGAATGGGTAATACTCTAAACTTAACCAAATTGAACCAATTGAATTTCGTTTGGGCTGAAGAAAGTTGCTTAAAAAAGGAAATTTTTTTGATTTAAAGCTTTTAATTGTTATAAATAAATGGGAGCGAAACCTGTTTGTTAAACTAAAAGCTTTAAGTATATATCAACTTTAGTCTGAAAGCTTCTAAAGCGACTCTCCTAAGCCCTATTGCAGCTGTTGAAGTTATCTTTACTGATTGAAAGCTCAAAACTTTGATATTGGCAGAGAGAACAACTTGCAGAATTATCTGGATAAAACAATATTTTATCTGAACTTTGAATTTTAGCTACTTTTTTAAGCAACTTAAAGTGTGCATCAGATTTATGTTAAAAACTTAACGTTAACATAGAAATTTCTAGCATTCAATTAAGTAGCTTTAAGAAAGAACTTCATCTTCAATCAATACAACTAACTTCAATGCAAAAGCTTTAAGCAACTTGCAGCAAGTCGAAGCTTAAGTTTACTATAGATAGTCTATAGACACCTTACAGCCTATTTACAGGGTATATTTAAGTGTTGTAGTGTTATCGGTTGAAAGTTTCACCAAGTTTCTATTGCACACCTTGTATCGGTTAGCTGGTCAATGCTGTTAGTTATTCGCCCAAACACACAGTCGTATATTATGTATGCCGGCGGCCAACAACAACAGCAATAACAATAACAACAGCTACAACAATAACAGCTACAACAATATTTTGTGGTCGGAAAAGTCGAAAAACCAAAACATAAAAAAAAACCCCGAAAAACAAGTGTTTTTCCAACGCGTTGCGCATCGTTTGGTAAACTGCAGCAAACAAACGGTTGAAATGCTTGATGCCAGCATTGGCATGGGTGGTAGGGAAATGGACGGAAGGGTAGACAGAGGGGGAAGTGAGGTGCGTTGTTAGCCGCAAAGTTGTTGCGGTGCAACATTTTGCCGGGAGTCCTACTTTTAAATATAGAATTTGAACTAATTTCGCTTGTTTGCAGCTTCATCGGTGAAGTGGACGCCGTGCCGGCTGCAGGAATAACAACGACAACAACAACAACAACTACGGAATATAGTCATGGCTATAGCTGCGTCTATGAGTATGTCTATGACTATGGTTATACGGGTCCGGGTCTGGTCCGAGCTGAAGATACGCGCAAAAATAGAGTTGCCCAAGTTGACGGGTTGAATCTGATTGTGGATCAACATCAGCGATGATGCTAATGATGATGATGCTAACGATGATCATGCTAATGATGATGATGATGTTGATTATTATAATGCTAATGATGATGTTAATGCTAGTGCTGCTGCTGATGCTGCTGCTGTACGTTGATGCCGTTTTATAAATACGCATTGTGATTCATGAGTGGAATTATGTATGACCCGTATTGTAAGTTTTACTATGTTGCATGTTGCATGTTGCATGCTGCCAAAACCACAATAAGCACACAGTTAGAAAGAGATAGAAATAGTTATAGGAGTGTACACATATGGTCACATTAAGTGGGTGTGCATTGAGGTAGGTGCATTGGCTAAAAACAGTTGGCCAAATTAGTGAGGAAAATAAAAGTTGCCATATGGAAATCGTGAATAGAAACAGATTTCTATATGATTGATTGATGTTCAGTTTTAATTATATGCTATAACTAAAGCATATACTTAGCAGAGAGTTAATCACAAACATTCTCTAGGCTATTCATAGATATTTCTCACCGTTGAGTAACTTCTACGATTTCACTTTCTATAGAACAAACTCACACAAAGATTAAAAATACCCAAAAATATATTATTATTATTATTATTATTAGTACTATTTTTATTTTCTATAAAGATCAAGAGGCGCTTTCACAATGGCCAGGGAAATGCTCTGAATATAATCACTTAAGCTCATTAGTTAATATCCAATTTATATAGAGACAGAGAGACAGAGGGAGAGAGGAGCTAATGTTGCCACTGTTGCACAGAACAACATCAATCAAATCTCACCCAAAATAAAAGTGAAGAAGCAACAAACTAAAACTAAAAACAACACAAACAACATTAAATTTCACTCACTTGTAAAACATTTTCGAAACAACAAAACAAAACAAAACAAAATGTAACAAACTGAAACAGACAAGAAGAAAGAAAATAGTAAAAGGGGCGATAACAAATTAAAGATCCAAAATCCGCTTGCGACATGTGCCACACGGGGCCACCGTGTTGCAAATGGACTGAGATGCTAACACATTGGGGTATTGGCTATTGAAAATCAAATGTATGTGTGTGTAAAAGTGTGTAAGTAAAGGAAAGGCGGTGGGGTGGGGGGGTAGGTTGGGAAGTGCTACAGCATAAAGTGGGTGCCCCTAGTGCTGTCAACACTTTGGTCACACATTGCGAAACGTGCAAAAACGCATTTAAAACAGAAACAAAAACACAATTTCTGTATGTGTGAGTGTGTGCATGTGTATGTGTGTGTGTGTGTGTGTGTGTGTTTGAGAGTAGGCTAAAAGGGCCTTAGCCCACAAAGCAATTAAGAATTTTCAAAGATATTTGACTACAAAATACTCTGTGACTAAAAGAAACTAACAACAAACATAAGTTAAAGGGCTGTTACATACTCTGTCAAATATTGAGTATACCTCTCCCCCTCTTAAATGCCTATAGGGTATATACAATAGAGTAAAGGAAGCTGCTGACTCTGTGCGTTGATTGCGTAAATGCCTCACGTGACGCATGTTGCATACGTACTGGTCATTGTAGTGACGTGACTTGTCTTCCTGCCTTGTCAACTACTACTAGCCCAACTGCTATACGCCCCTATACTTCGGCACCACGCCCACAGCTTGCTGTATGTATATATATATATGTGTGTGTGTGTGTGTGTTTGCTGTGAGTTGTTGTGACAAATTCGTGATTTGTCATCAATTTCTATGCTTGCAGTTGCTCACTAGGCCCCATCTCTCCCTCTCACTCTATTGCTTTCCCTTTTCTTCTCTTTCTCTCTCTCTCTACCTTGCTTATCCACACAGTTTTTATTTGGCTGAAAATGCAATAATTTTCCATACGGAAGGCAATTTGTTTTCACGCTCACATAAATTGATGCTCGACTTTTTTTTCATTCACTTTTTTATCTCTCTCTCGCTCTCTCCCACTCTCTATTTAAATTGCCCTCGTGGTGCAAATGTCGCCACGTGGCTGCTTTTTTATTCCCACTTTTATTATGTGTGTGTGAGGTTGAGTGTGTGTGTGTGTGTGTCTGTTTCTTCTCATTCTCCTTAATGTTATTGTTGATGAACTGACACCCAAATACCAAAACATTACAATCGTCTCCCTCCTCCTTTCTCTTTCCTACAGCTGTTCAGCTGCTTCCTTTGCAGCATTTAAAATGCCATCAAATTGCATGAGCCACAGGAGACTTTTTAGTTAATAAAAAAAAATATCTATATATATGTATATATTATGTATTGTGTCTGGCATAATCAGTATAATATTAAGAGTCAGTATTCAATACTAATTAGGGTCAACTATTGCTAATTAGCAACATTAATAAGCAGATTTTTACTCACATTCATAATTATGCAAGAAGTGACATATTTTCAGTTAAAGGAAAGGAAAGTAAAATTGAAAATCTGGGAAACTGTGAGTACATATAAGATAAATAATATTAATTGTTTTTAGTAAATAATTTATATGTAATAATAAATAAGTAAAATCATTGATTAAATTTAATAATAATTTTAAATCTATCTTAAAGTTGCCTTTCAATTATTTCTTATAAAATGGAATAGAACAGTGAAAAAGTTTAAATTTTTTATATTTTATCTATGTGATTTTGTCTCTTTTTTCTTTTTAAAAATATTATTTATCTAATTAGATAAATTACATAAAGTTAAATTTAGATTTTATATACTAAATATATATATATATTTTTTATATAGAAAGCCTGCCTCTCAGCCGGACTTTTAGCTGCAAGCAGCAGGCTACAATTTTACATACTCTAGGCCTCTCTCCCATTAACTTTGTTATCAATGTTATGCACAGACACCTTCAAATTCTTCCCTTCCTTCTCCCTCCCCCCACTTCCTTCATCTTCTTCTCAACATAATATCAAAAGTTTTAATGCAATTCAAAAATTTACATGTAAAAAAAAATCAACAACACAAAAACCTATCTAAGGTCATCAGCTGCAGGCAACTTTCAAACATTTTATTCTATTTATATTAAACTTTTTCATTTTTAATTTTAATTTTAATTTGAATAATAATATATATATATATATTTTATTTTTGCAAAGCACTTGAAAACTTTATTAAAATAAGTTTTTTTTTCATCAACATTAACAAGCCAATAAAAGCGCTTCCCCTGACGTTCCCTTTTGCCACGTCTCTTTTCAGGCCAATAAACAATTTGCATTCGCCACAAAACTTGTGCTTAACTTTACAATCGTCAAAGTTGTTGGTACTAAAACAACAACAACAGCAGCAACAGAAACAACAAGAAACATAAAAAAAAAACTAAATTCATTATAATTTCAAATTTCACGTTTCTTATATCGCAGTTGTACATGGAATCACAAGTTATATTCCCTGCACTCGTAATTACTAAGCAAAACCCAAAAAGCAGCAATAAAAACTAATATAAAAACCCCCAAAAAAAAACGGCAAAACAGAGAGAGAAAAAACTGCATAAATTTTGGATGCAAATTGCAAATGAAAATGGAAATGAAAATGCCTCAATGGCCAGCGACATTGGGCCACATTACTTTTAGGTGGCATAAAATTATCAACTTAAATGCAAGATATCACGTACATAGATATATATATATATATATATATATATATAAAGCAGCAGACTTAACTTTCCAATTGCAAATAGTGGTAGAAGTTTATGGCCATATTGCGTAAACGGCTTAAATGAATTGCCAATTGCTGCTGAAAACGCAACTTAAAACAATTTCAAGTGCAATTTGATGCAAAACAATTTTCATTTTAAACGATTTTCCCATTTGCTTATTTAGCTTAACGATGGGAAATTGAACTCAATTAACAAAAATATGCAGAGAAAAAAAGATTAAATTATATTATATAAAAATTAACAAACATTTTTATGCCCAATTTCGGAACATATTCCTTTAGACACAACGCAGTTTATGAATAGAAAAAGACGCCAAAAGATTTTAAAGGGAATGAAATAGTAACAGATATATCCTTTCGTATAAAAATTTTTCTTTAATGTTGGTTATTTTCATACGTTATTAAATTTTTTTTATTTATACATATATTTCTCTTTTTTAGAAATATTTTTTTTATTTTTATTTATTTTATTTTATTTATTTATTTTAAATTTTCTTTTTTAAATCATTACATTTCTTTTTTTACTTTTTATAATTCATTTATTTTTTTTTAAATTTTTCGTTTTATTTTTTTTTATTTTAATCTATTTTATATTTTTAATGTTGTTTATATATTTATATTTTTTTACTTATAATTTTATTTTTTATTATTTATTTTTTTTTATTTCTTTAATTTGTTACTAATTTAATATTTTGTTATTTATATTTTATTTTTCGTTTACTACATTTTATTTTATAAAAATATATATATTATTTTTATTTATTTATTTTTACTAATTGTTTTTTTTTTTAAATTAAAAGTTTAATTAATTTGTAACACTTAAACGTATTATATATAATAATTATTTTTATTCGTCCCACAACACAAAAAAAAACCTGTCAAAGTTTTGCCTCAAGTCGCAAAACTCGCTTACAAAATTTTAAACAATTAATAAGCTTATCAGCTAAAAGCAGCAAAAAAGATATAGATAGAGAGACAGAAAAAAATGAGAATGGAAATGGAAACCTTATAAAACAAATAAAGTTTAGCTTAAAACATTCTATAAACGTGCCCGTTGGGTTTTCAATGAAACTCGTTACAACGCTAAATGCAAATGCGAATTTGAGATTTATTGTATTCCATTAGGAATTCGTTACTATATGCCATATATTGTCTCATTCACTCTATGTATGTATATTATATAAATATATTATATATTTTTGCTATTCAGTTATATATTACGACGATTTATCACGTCGTTTGACTAAAGATCTCTATGACATATTTTTATTATATTCAAATATTCCCCAAGATTAATGCTAAGAATATGTTAAAATTGGTAGAAACAGGCACTAAAATAGTTTAAAACTGAATAAAACTGAACAAAATATTTAAAATTAACACATTTCTTTTGTATATAAACAAAATTGAAAAGACAGTTATAGATTTGACTTGTTAGTTGAAAAAAAAATTTAGTTTTAATATAAAAAGCTGAACAGATTAAGCCCAACTCTAAGCAGCTAAAGGAAAACCATGTAATAAAAGAAAAATGTATGTTAAGAGCCAGCTTAAATAGAGATCCAACAATTATATATAAGATATATATACAAAGTATATAAACTGCATTACCTGTACCATATATAGTTATACTATATTGATTATATTACAGCATCTATTCTCTTCCCAAAATTTAATCATTTCTACTTCAATTCTTAGGAGCAAGATTACTGACACACCTTCAATAATTAGATACAGCAGTTTTTAATATAATATATATACTTAATTAATACTATTATAAGTTCAAAGTTAAATGCTATTGTCAGAGGAATCCCCTGAGAAGTACTCAATCAATTGTTCGAACAAATCCACCCAATTGCAGCTCAATTCTTTTTGCAATTTTCAATCTGTAATGTACCCATATATTTATATAGAAGAATTTTATATAACATTTGCAGATCATAAAGTGTATAAAGCACATTTTTATGGCAATCGAGACTACGGCATTAGAAACATTTTTGGGATTTTGTGACCCACGTGTCACAGGGCATTGACGAGTTTTCTGCCGCGGGTTCGCTATAAGCCAAGCCAAGTCGGGCCGTGCCGTGGAGAACATAAATTTTGAATGCCCTAAACACGTAATCCAGCAGTGTATGCGTTATGGGAATTTATTATGCCCCAAAAAAATATATATGTATACATACTGAAACACGCCCATAATTGATTAGCGTATAAATTATATAAAAACAATAAATATTCACACGATGCCAAATCGAATCGACTGGCAACTGGCGACGCTCGATTGAGGCTGGCTTACGGCTAACCAACAGGGGGATAAACTGGCGTCGTCGTGCTCAACCTGAGTTCAAGGTCAAATTATTTATATAAATATATATGTATATAATATACCAAGTACCTTATAAACTTAGATCATAAGTTAAAAACAAATGTATTAACAAATGAATTTTGTAAACTTACAAAACAAAAAAACGGATTCACTGTTGATTTTTCACTTGTAAATTACAAAGGCAAATAGTGCTTATAAATTAAGTTTGTGGTAACAATTTTTGGCCAAAAGAGTACCACCAACAGCAGCAGTCAAGTTTCAAAACTTTCAGTTAACAAACTGTTTGCGGTTTAAGGAATAACTTTTAGTTACCTAACTGAAACTCAAAATATCTTCCTTATGTTTGCCTTTTACCTTTAACTTCATTTGCTCTGTAAACAGCAAAATAGTGTTTATCTACAGTTTAGCTAACTAGTAGATACTCTTAGTTTATCTCTAGTATAAACTAACTGTTACATAAACCCTTCTCTTTCTCTCTCCTTTTAACTGTTACATAAACTAACCCATAAATTTATTGTACACATTTTAAACATTTTAAATGCATTTTAAACAGTTTTGTTCCGCTTGTAAATCGTTTAAATTTGCATATAACAAATGATAAAATATTCGCTAATATACAGTTTATATAATTTCTTTGATCCATATTCAAGTTGTAACTTTAATTTATACCATTTTATATCTCTTTGATCAACTACCAACCATATATATATATATATATATATATTATCTGTTAATCTTTTCCATTTCAATTTATGCTCTATTTGTCTGCTATTTTTGTGCACATTTCCTTTAACATTTTTTTTTATATCTTTTTATTTGCATTTTCAACTTGTTCTACTGAAACTTCCGTTAAGATTTCCTTTTTCTTTCTCTTTGGACGCTTTTTAAAAGCTTTTCAAAGAAAAGCAATTAAAGTTCTCAATTAAATTTTGCTCAAAAAGGCAAAAACTACACCCAAAAACTAAGAAATAAAATTTTATTTATTAAATGTTCATCAAAAGAACTTTCTGAGTAAATTAAGACATTTTGATCAATGTTTTAAATTCGTACTTAATGGATTGTAGATGTAATGAAGAGAGACTATAGATGATAAGCGAGACACCCTTTAAAATATTGCTTCATCATGAAATCTTAAAAATTATAATAAGATATCCTATGTATCCTATTGTAAGATATGTTATAAGAATAGTAACCAAATGCTCTTCTAAACGATGTTCTATCATAAGATATCCTACGCTTTAAATAGAAGATACTCTATATACAGTATGATAAATAAAATATATATTAAATATACCCTATAAAAAGGAGGCATCTAATAATTTCCCTAACATAAGATACCATATAACTTAGTATAAAAAATCAATCGACTACATCTATATAGCAGAGCTTCAACTTCTACCCACTGCATATATTTCTATCTCACTAATATACCCTCAATTTTCTAATACTATATGTTAACAGGGTATGTTTATATCTTTATGTATCATCTATAGTTAAAAGTTAATTAAGTACAATCCAGTTTAACTGAGTGTTCATAAATTCTAAGCTAATATTGTTAATATATACCATATTCACCGGCACCTGGGGAGCCAATTTAATATTTATAAATATTATAAAACAAAAAGCTTAAAACAAAAACAAAATTAAATTATTCGCTAGCCGCAAAATGTATACAAAAAATATTTCTTATTAAAAATGTAAACAAAAGTTTTTTTTTAAAAAAAAAAAAAACTAAGAAAAGGCAAAATGAACCCGTTGACGTGTATTTTTTTTGAATAGAGGAAGGGGCAGACTGCGGTTTTTTTACCTTTTTGGCCAAAACACGTTTGCCATTTGTTGGTTTTAGCTTTTTTCAGTTCAACGCTATTAAACAAAAAACAGAGCCGCCTTTGGCTAACAAGGGGACTTCTGGGCTTTAAGAGTGTTGGAGGGGAAAAACCAAAGGAAAAAAAAAACTGTGCGTTCAGCTTGTTACGGTATAAAAAAGTACAAAAAACTTTTCACGCAAGCAGTGGAGGGCAGAGAGGGGTAAGGAAAATAAAAGAGGCAAATGTCTTGCCTGCAAAATATTACATAATATGAAATAAAGTTTAAGAGCGTAAAAAAAAACCAGAAAAAAATTATTTGTTGTATTTTTTAATTACAACAAACGCGATTGCAGTTTTAGCTCTTTTTTTTGTGGGCGTTAAATTGGTATTAAAAAAAAACTAACATAGAAGCAGCTGCTATATATGGGGTATATAGTTTAGTTGATAAATGCATAAAATATTTGATATATACAATTAATTCTACTCCGATCAATAGCGCTTATTGTGCCCTACTTCTAGAGGCAGTCTTTACGTTTATGGTCTATAAAAATTTAACATTCTGTTGGCAAAAATCGATAATATATCATTCAATGACAGCATATTTTGAGTAGTCCAACGATAAGATATAGCAGAAAGAATTTACAATTGGAATCTCAGATAACAACGGCGACTAAAAGCAGCACTAACACTGACCAGAGACCATAAGAGAGTAGTATGCCTTAAGGGATATTTCCTAAGGGGCTGCTAGTAAAAGGCTCTATAGGGAGAAAGACCGACTAGATGTATACAGATGCTGGCTCTTAAGGAAAACATACTTCTAGGATGCACATGGACCAAAAAAGAAGACTATTAGAAGACTAGTAGTCAATATATTCTAGGGGTAACTGCCTTGTGAAGTCGATGATATGCTCCGGGGGCTATCCATCTCAAACCTGCTCTCTGCTATGCATTCCTATCACATAAAAAATCAATCTCCTCTTTTGCCTTTAGTATTTATAACTTTTACTTATTCATAAACTATAGAGCATCATCTAGTCGATCATTTGTCTTGATATTCGTTTTTCAATATTACGAAGCGAAACCATTTGCATGCATTTTATCTGCCTTCAACGTGTTGACAGCTCTCGTGACACTTGTCAAAACAGCGCTACGAGTATTTGCCACCATTCGGTCTGTGCCAAAGACACCAACTGCGACGGGCACTGGGACTATGAGACTACTATGAGACTGTTCCTTCAATTTTATTTACAGCTCTTCTTGGCAAGTGTGACATGAAAACAGAGACAAAGACGTTGTTGAAATCAACAAACATACAAATATACAAATACAAGCAAACACACACAGACACATATGTGACACACTCTCCAGAGTGTTGATAGATAACTTTATTAACATTCAATGGATTGTCATCAACATCAACTTCAACTGTTGCCAAATGATTGGAAAATTTTTGATTAATACAAAGCCTCAACGATATTTTATTGCTGGTTTAAGAGTCATTGATCATTAGCATCAAATTGACAACATCAACTGAAAGGTCAAAGTCGTAAAAACTAAAAACTTCATATACATTGTGTTATGTTTACACTGCAAAAAACTATGAGTTATACTACTATTTATGCTACTTAATATATATAAATATTTATATGAAAACAATATATAATGTACATATATTATTAGAGCAATAAAAAATGTTTGTATCTAATTTGTACTGCAAAAACTAACAAAATGTTTGTGGCGCTGATAAAAGCTTCGTGGCGCTGGTAAAAAGTTCGTGGCATTGTGTGTTAAATAGTATAAAATTTAGCATAATTTTATCCCAGGCTTAAAACGGGTTAGGTGAAGTCTTTAGGGGACGAAAGATGGCAGTTCAAAGAACACAGATATCAGCTTGGAAGATTACTATGTCAAAAACTGTTGATATTTGGACACGGCAGTAAAAGGTTCTATTTAAGGTTTCTCTTTATTGTGGCCTAAGTGATGTTCCAGAAATATGTATTAGCCTAACTATTGGGGTATGCATTTCTGTAGCTATATTTCCCTTCCCTGCTTAGTTCTACTCTCATTTAGGTAAATTTCGTATACATTGTTTCATTCAGGTCATTTCCCAGGCAACAGCATCTCTCACCAATTATAGAAACAATATAGATTTATATCTAGCATAGATTATATAGTAATTATAATAATGTCTTAAGTTGAGTTTTCTCAGTATGATTTATAATCTGATTGGCTTTTCTTGCCCTAAAACAAAAATCTCTCTCAAAGGAAAAAACAAAAATTTCTAATTATGTGTTTAGTATAAGCCATTGTTTTACATGCTATTTCTCTCAGTGTATGCATACATTCTCTTATCTATGTATGACCATCGCTAGTTGTTTATTACTTGAAGTAAAAAAATAAAGGAAAAAAAACTGTTCATAGACTTGTGTTAATGAAGCACTTACAAGGCTTATAAAAATTGTAAGATACATTTGTTGGCTAATGCCCAACTTTCGATTCTGTTTTGGTTTATAGCTGGAATTTTAAGTCAATTACTTTAAGTTAAAAGCAAAACTCAAAATCAATATAATTTTTTTTGTTTTCTATCTCTTTGTGTGATTCTTCGTGCTTCTAAATTGCTGTTCAGTTTCATTTTGTGACCTTGTTGAAATTTATGACTTGTTGTAGTACGTGTTTCTCTCTCTGTTTATGTTTCTGTTTGTTTTTTGCTTTTATTTGTCTACAACTAACAACTAACACGTTGGCTCCATGCTCTATGCTCCATGGCTGATAACATGTGTTACATAGTCGCCCTCCCCCCACCTTTAAACCTGTACCAGTACCAGATATAGAACCAGAAAACCCAAAACCCCCCACACCACCCCACTATGCTGTTGTTAGGCCACTTTTTTTGGTTAGCTTTTCTATAAGTTTTGCTTCCGTATCAACAATTGCCCTTACTTCTGACAGTCTTTTAATGGATACTTTAGGCATTTGTCTTTTTGTGGTCACTTTTCAATATATATTTAACTGATAAACTGTCAAATTTTCCAGATAACCGAAATAAACAGCTAAAAACAAAACATTTATTCATTCTGCCTCTCTTCTCTGCTCTCTCATCGTTGCTTTTTAACTTCTTAAATTCTAAAAATACTCTCAAAATGTCATTAAAGTGCATTTTTTGTGTGTGAACTTTGCTTATCTCAGGTCAAAATATAATCATTATCTCATTTTAAGTCATAAACAAACTCAAAGTAAAATATTTCTATGTTTTTCTCTTCTTCCAAATGCATTTTGCGCATAATTTTCGATTCAAGCAGAGTTTATATACACGATCTTAGCTATGATCTCATATATAGAGAATCATTTTTAATGATTATATTGCTTTGAACACATGTGAAAAATCATAAAAAAATTAAATGTTTCCTGTCGTTTGTATATTGATATATCAATAAATATCAATACTTAACAGTTTTAAGACTTTATTTTTATATAAAAAAAAACATTATAACTCTTTCAATGTGTTCCACATGAACACGCGCAACTTTTTGCGTCTCAAAGCAAATTCCAGAAAAACATTAAAAAAATTTGGCAAAATAACAATTCAATTAAGAATTAAAGAGAGTTGAAAGGAGCAGAAAGAGTTGGTGAATTATAAAGAGAAGGCATTGGATAAAATTATATAGTAAAATATGAAGATAAAGATACTGAAGGAACTACTTAGTAATATGCAGATATAAGAAGTTATTGAGAACTAGATATAGAAGGATCTTAAGGTACAAAATGAGACGGAAATTGAAGTATAATAAAAAATAAACAAACTGTAAAGGAAGAGTTATGGATACACAAGAAAAAGATATAGAAATGGGGCTATAGTAGATGAAAGAGATATAGAAAGGCATTCAGCAAAATTAAGTTACCGGAAGAAACGAACATATAGACAGAGTTAGAGGAACGATACAGATAACTATGCAAATAGATATAAAAGTCAATAAACTGAAGCATTCAGAATATATATTGATACATATAGCATAAAGATTCAAACTATCGCAAATGAGATCAAGATCCTAATAGACACATAAGAAAATATACAGCTAGAAAAGGAGAAAACGATCAAAAAGCAATTCGAATATATAGTTATGAAATGAAGTACACGAGCTTCATTATATATAGATATATAGCGTATATATATTAACTGTGTAATTATATATTTACCTAGAAACAGCTTTAGCTATACATGTAGAGATAAAGGTAGTAAAAAATTATATATACAGTTGAAGATAAAGAGAGATTCACAAAAACAATGACGCACAACTAGATATATATACAAATGTATGTATTATATATATGTTAAGATATAGATACACACACACACACACACAATTATACACATTTCAACGCACAACTCATTTGATTTGTGTTTGGGCGTTTTTCACACACTTCAAACGCGTCGCTCGCTGGCCAAAAGCAGCGCCGCTGCTTGCACACTTCAAGATACATTCACACACTCATTCACCGTTGTAGCAGCGAGTGGTAGCAACTATTGCTGTTGTTGTTATTGTTGCTATTGTTGTTATTATTGTTATTGTTGTTGACGCCGGCATATGATAGAAATCTTCTCGCACAACCATAGCAAATGTGACATATACACACAAAATGATTTGTTGTAATTTGTTGTTGTAATTGGCGGCTGCTTTGCATTTGTTGTTGTTGCTGTTGTTATTATTATTGTTATTGTTGCTTTGTGGTTTATTCAATGTAAACAAATAAGTTGCAACCTAAGACTAGCATGCAGCTCTAAGCTATAGCAAAATCTTTTGCAATTTGAATCTATTATGCAAATTAATTCAATTTGATAGTTCATAACAAAAGGAAAAGTTTATATATTGAGCAGACTGCGCTTAGATCTAATCTAAGACTAATAATCATATAAAAAATACTTTTATCTAATGAATTTTTATGGCTTGAGTTAAGCAGAAGAAGAAGAACAACAATAACAACAAAACAAACAGCAATTAAAAAGTACAAGTTAAACTGATATATAGTTATTGTATTCATATATAAAAGATACTTTGAGTTATTCAAGCTTAAACAAGATTTGCATCTAATTTGCGGTTTGCGTTTTGCACAGCATTTATCAATGTTTTTGCTGTGTTCCATCATTTCTCGAACTGAAAGTTGTTGTAAATCTAGTTCACAGTTAAAATTCAAAACACTTTTTCAAAATAGTCCAAAATGACAAACCTCGCAATTAAATAAATTGAGCATTTGTTCTGATTTCGTTTTTTATTTTGATGTTTCTTTTTTTACCCTAAAACTTTTTGGCCAACTTTTTGTGGGTATTTTTTTTTCGTCTAACTGCTCCCCAAATATATATATATATATATATATATATATATATTCAACTGAAATCAAAGTTGAGAGAAATGTTTTGTTATTTGCTGTTTTCTGCTGTATTTTGCACGCTGCCCCCTCTGCCAGCTAAAGCTTTTTGTATTAATTTGTATAATGCACATACGCCCCTTGGGCCGGAACGAGCATGAAAAACATTTGCTCGTTCACATGACAAAATACACAACAAAATTGTCGAGCTGCTCATTTGTGAGCCTCATTTAGTATGCCAAATAAAAATTTGCTGTGTGAAATTAAGCTCAATGTTCACGCATAGCTTCGTAGAGCTCTATAGTTCCTAACCTTACCCTCTCTCTCTCTCTCTCTCTCTTTCCCCTATCACCACATGCATAACTAGTCTGTCGGTTAAAATGTTAAATGTTAAGCGCCCCCCAACGCATAATGTTTAATATACACGACACGGGTCCAATATATTTCACAACTTGGCGCCGTAGCTCTCTTTTCTCTCCCTCTTCCTCTTCCTCTTCATCTGTCTGTCTTTTTCGCTCTCTTTATGCTACTCTATTTGCTATTATGCTGTTCTCATTTTGCTACTCTAATATTGTTTTCTTTCCTTGCCAGACAGCTTTTAGTATTTGCTTCCTTTGCATTGCTTGTCTGCCTTTGCTTCTCTCCCGCTCCTTCTTTGTGCGCTTCTCTACTTTTTAGCAACACACAAACAACTTTGACTTTTTGGTTTTAACTTTTGTTTAACTACGTTCGAAGTCAATTTGCCTGACCAATGTGTGTAATGTATTTATGTTTGGCATTCGCATATTTGCAGGAAGATCCACACCCTAAAAAACTGTATGACGTCACAGCGAACAATGTTAATTTTAAGTGCTTCACAACAGAAAGTTGTTAACAAAGCACTTAAAGTTAACTACTGGTATAGATATATATGAATATTATATATTTCATTCATAATATACAAACTATATTCAAGTTATAGTAATAACATAATCAATGCATCATTTATCATACTGTCAGTAATATCAATTAAAGTCTGTTTATAATTCTAATTCCTATATTTAGCAGCTATAACAAATTCACAACATGAATAAAACTTCACATGTTTCTATATCTCATTGAACTTAGTGTTAAATTTTGTTATGGATCGTATAATTTATAATTTTTATTTACCTGATCCGCAGCAATAATTGTGCATATGCCGCAGGTTCAACTCACAATTAACCCTGAACTCAATTTGATTAATGTACACACACACACAAACACACATTTCATATACTAAAGATAGACAAACAAAGATAGCGTAACTGAGTGAGAGATGTAGAGAGAGGGAGAAAGAGTATGTGGGGTGTGTGGGGCGTGTGGCGTACTGTGAAATTTTATTGCCTTTAGGCGAACGTTGGCCATAAACATCCAATTCGATAGCCTTATAAACAATCAATTGTGGCACAGAAGAATTCAATCAAAAGAACAAAAAGATTTGATAACGTAATGCTTATGATAAACTCGGCATCCCATTGATAAGCTGATAAGATAACAAATTTTGATATGTTAAAAAGGCAAAGGGGCTAAAAAGATGCACGAAGAGCACAAACTTGGGGTTTCCTTTGAGCATAAAAAGTCAAAGGAAAGTTAAAAAAAAACAACAGAAATATTTATGGAAAGAGTAAGAATAAGTACAGTAATGTATAACTACTATTTATAAAGTACAGTAAAGCCTACTCTGAGGGAAAACTATTTTATTTTGAAACACTTTTGCTGCGCTCTATAAAATATAAATTACTTTGCCTGCTCTTAAGTGTCTGTTAATAGCAGACTTCACTGTACTTAAGATAAGATTAGGGTAGGTTAAGTTAGTAACTGCTACTAGGTATTTGATTTATCTTTAACTGTATCTCACTTGCAATTTATTGTTCGAAACTTATGGCAATTAGTTTTACTCTCGTAGACTTTCAGTCCTTGCATAAATTCCAAAATTCTTGCAATATTTTTAGAAAAGTTTCCTAAGTATATACTATAAAATTGTTTACAGTGTAGAAATGCTCTACTTACCGTTTAATTATTGCTGGTTGTAAACGTTGCTTGGCTGCTGTTGTTGCCGGCGCAGTGGGCGATGTTGGTGATTTTGAGAGACGCGCAAACACATTGACAACAACGGCGCCAACTGAGCCTTTATCCTGTGGCTGCCGCGTTGACGCCGATGTTGCTGTTGTTCCTGTTGTTCCTGGTGTTGTCGTTGTTGTTGTTGTTGTATTTAAATGCGTTGGCCGAGCGCCTATAATGCGTTGTTTGGCATTAGGCGTTACAGAGGGAGATCGACGCACAGTGGGACTGATACGTGGACTACTACCGCCACCGCTTGAATGGCTACTATTGGTAGCTCCTGTTGCCCCTGGACCGGCCATAACGCGCGTCGAGGACACTTTGGACTTTACATCATTATAATTAGTTTTTATTGTTGATTTATTGCTGGCGATTTTATTCATAACGGCATCCCATTTGTTGGGCGAAGGAGATTTACGGGTGATTGATGGGACTTTAGGACTTCGTGTTGTTGCTAGAACTTTAGAAACTGTTGTTGCTTTTGTTACAGCTGCTGCTGCTGCTGCAGTTGTTGTTGCAGTTGTTGCTGTCGATGCAGTTGTTGTTGTGGTACGTGAAGATTTAGGTGACGCGAGCGATGAGCTTGAAGACAATGACGAACCATGTAAATTCTCAACGGTACAGAGCGACGTTAACGATGCGTGTGGACGCGGCGATGTTGCGCGCTTAACTGAAAGCGACGACGATCGTTGGTGCTGATCGCTGCTGCTGCTGTTGGTGCTGCTACCGCTAGCGCAGCTAGCGTTGAAAGCTTCATCACAAAAGCTTTTTGCGCTGCCGCCATCAACACTACAATACGATGTACGATTGGAGAGCGAAAGCGTCGCAGCTGATGATGAAGAGAGTGGTCGCTGCTGTTGCTGTTGTTGTTGTTGCAGTTGCTGCTGAGTGGCAGCTTGAGCTTGACCTTGACTTTTACGCATTGTCTGAGTAGAGTCATCGGGTGACATATCCATATCCATGTCTAATTCTAATTCGGGTAAACGCATTTCCTCATCGCAACGATTCTCGACATCAGTAAATATGCCAGAGGATTCCATGCACGAATCCTCCAGCTGTGGCACCGATGCACTCGGCTGCATTGCAGGTCCATAGAGTTGACCATCAATGACCTGTGCACGCCGATCGCCACGTTGCAGCACATCATCAGCATCGGATTCGGTAAAGAAATCGGAATCAGTCATCGGATCCTGACGACGCATTGGCGCCACTGCCGCCGGTAATGGTGGAAAGCTAGGCTGCCTGCTGACCCGACCCAAATGTGGTCCATTACTTGGCGAATGATCGCAGGCACCGCGTGATGCCGGACGTGACATTTCGCCGTCACCCTGATAACCAGTGTCTAGGCTGGTCACACTGGTGACGCTTGTAATGAAACTGTTGCTTAACTTGGCATTGGTATTGGTAGCTGGCACAGCTGCTGGTTGCACCAATGGTGCAGTTGTAACGGCTATAAATTGCGGCTCAATAGGATCAAGAGGCAACTCTTCTGGTGACGGAGTCTGTTCCATGCGTAACTGCAGCTGTTGCTTTTGTAAATGTTGCTGCTGCTGCTCTTCCTGCTCCTGTTGCTGTTGATGTTGATGTTGCTGTGCTGCCAATTGCAGCTCCAGCTGATGGTTGCAATTGTATTGCGAGGATGAATCCATAAATTCCTTCATTTGATCTGGTGTTAATATGCCCAAGCTTTCATCCAAATCAAAGCTATGCTGCTTTTTGAGCAACTGTTGCTGCAACAGCTGCAGCTGCTGTTGTGACATTGAAAACGAATTGTCCACCAGTTCAATAGAAGACTCCAGCGTTGTGTCCGGTAAATCTAAGCCAAAACTATACCGTGTACGAGGCACACGCACCGGCAGTCCACTAAGTCGAGCATCCAGATTGGGTATTTCTCCATCGGGTGTACGTATGGGCAGCACCAGATCACTGCGTGCTGCCTTTAGCAGTGGGGATAGTAGATGCACTGGTACCGGCGTGTGCTGAAAGCGTGCACCATGAGGCGTAGTTGTGGCCGATTGTGGGGTGAGGCAAACAAGGTTGTTCTGAGCTATGGAACGACGTCCATTCGAGGCAAACTGTGTTGGAGATTGATCAAGGAATTCACGTGTCAAATTGAGCAATTGAATGTGTCGCGCCGGCGACTGTGCTCCACTGATATCTAGTAAACGTTCCGTATTTATAGTAGAGTTAAGTGGTAACTTCATGGTGGCTTTATCAGGCGCCAGCGCTGTCAGTGTTACATCCAAATCAGAGATATTCAACTCTGTTTGGGGTTGTGTATCGATCTTGCCACTGATCAAATCAAGATCTGAGGGTATTGACATGTACTCCAACAACGGCAATTGATCTATGCTCTTGGTCAGATCAAGTGTTTGGGTAAGATTAATTGGTTTCTTGATCTCACTGATTGACTCTGTCATAGGTAATGTTCTATCCTTAATTGAGGTCAAGTTCATTGTAGCATTTAATTCGTTAGAAGGAATTATGGGTCGTGTGCGATCTCTGGATGTGGTCAATATATGTGTAGCATTGTTTGCTGAGCTCTGCTGCTGTTCAAGTCTAGTTCTAGGGTTTAAAGTACTTCGTGTGCTACTCGATGTTAGATTCATGGAGTTATCCAACTGCTCTCTAGCTGGTATAACTGGTCTGGTTCTACTAAGCATTGTGCTGGTGGTCATTACACTGCTTGAATCCATATTCACAGTATGTCCAAAACCTACGCTTGAGAGCCTTGTGCTCTCCAGGCGTGTGCAATTCGGTGAAGGTTGCTCAGGTGATGACTGTTTTGCCACTTTCAATGTGGTATCCTGTTCCTCCTCTTCCTCCTCCTCATCACAGACAAATGTCTCAGAGCGCATTAATGGCATTGGAGTGCTGCTGGTCAGCAGTGACTGTTGCGGTTGCTTCTGCTGTTTGGCGGCAGGCAACGGTGTCTGTGGCAACGAACTGGTCATCAATCTAGATGGAGCTGCTGCTGTTCCTGTTCCTGTGCCACTTCTTATTCCGGTTGCACTGCCAATACTTGAGCCCATCATTGAGCCCTGCCCAAAGTATTTTTTGAGCACATTGGTGGTACGCTTGCTTATCATGGAGACAGCATTGTTGAGACGCTCACCCGACGCACTCTTCTTGATATTGTCCCCCAGGTCATGCAACGGTTGTGCCTGTGGATGATAGGAGCTAATGGGACGCGCCCTATTGGCCGGCAATGCGGGCGTACGAAAGACTTGTGTATTGGATTTAAGTGCTGCTCCATTTGCTCCAACTGCTGTGGGTGGGCGTATGTGTGAGGTGGTACTGCTGACCAAGCTGCTACCGAAACTGCCAGGCGGTGGTATGCGCGAAATGCCATCCAGGCGTGGTATTCGCGTTGTTGCTGGATCCTGCAAAGAAATAATACCATAAATATATACAGATACATATACAAGTCGTGCTCTAATTAAGTCTAAAAAAGAAAATCACAAAAAAAATTCCTCAACAGATTGCGACAGCTGTCAGTTGTGATCTAGCTTATAAAAAAGGCAAAGTGCGTTTATGTTTGTTGTTGGTAAACGACTTTGCTGAATGGTTTGTGGCCATGGCGCCATTTGGTCTTTAATCCTCTTCCTTTACCCGCCCAATTTCCGTGGCGCACGTGCTCAGACTTTTTGGCAGGCGCCACCCTGCAGCAATGTAGTTCACTGGGGCGTTTCCACTTGGCACCAGTTCAACGCACTTTACAACAGGGTAACTCTAAGTGCGGGTGTTACTCAGAGACCAGGGACCAGAGACTAGAGACTGGGGGCAATTTTAAGGGATGGTGTGAGGTTAAGCAGGGTTGACCTACACGCTGATGTCATCAAGCTATGCAGTTTGGGTGATCCAATACTTGTGTTATGCTCTATACTTAAGTTATTTCGTACAGGGCATATTCAGAAAGAGCAGAAGGAAAACTGACTTCTCCCTAAAAAATGCTCTCTTAGGATACTTTCAGGGAGATTTTTTAACGATACCAAAAAAAGACTCCCTTCATTTTTGTTTCCTTTTTCATATTGAGCTAAACCTACTCTTAGTTCTTCTCTATTTTTATAGCATTAACTATATCTCAACTATATTCTAGAGTATCTAAGTACTGGATCTCTCACATGTTCTTTCTGTTCTATATGGGGTTGTTTACTTAGGAGCTGTACATACAGCTAATTGCAGTCTAATATAATTAAATGGGGGCGAGCTCTTTATGAAGTTATACGTGTCTCGACAGTATTCTCTATATCAAGTATAATTATATCAAAGAGAAAAGGAGGAGAAATTAAGGCAAATAGGTAATTACGCGCGTAAATACAAGCAACTTGCGACTGTAATTGAAAACTTGTGTTAAAGCACGTAAGCAAATGGGTAGTTTGGGGTACAGTAATGGATCCGTATACCCTGTAATATTATATAATGTTCTACATTCCCTTTCCTTATCATATAATTCATACGTAAAGTAAGTTTCATTTCTTTCATCAACTTACGTCGCAAATTGAAGTTTTATTCCCCTACGAAACATTAACAGTTAGTCTCACTGGTCGCGAACAAACTTTCAACTTTATCAGCAAAGGACCAATAGAAAACAAAACTTTATCCTTGCAACACATATGTTTTGTGTATATTGCTTATAGAATCCAGTATATAAAATGTACTAAATGCAGTTTACTAAACTGTCCTAATCGAAAATGCAATTTTCAGCATAGACAAGTTAAACAACATGACTTAAGGCTTTTCCGACGCAGCGCCAGTTCATTCTAGATACCCCATACCATATTGTAGTGTCCTTGAACTTTTCACTTGCCATAGAATATGATAAAAGTTTCAACCCAACGAAACGTATACCAAAACTGTACCCAACTCATACCAAAACACAAAGAGCTCGCTGATTGTTATCAACTGTAAAATGCACAAAAGTTTCCCCAGTTGCAGGCCACAGGAGGCGTTGAAAATGGTTCATTTCGCAGCCAAGTCGCATATGTGGCCCATAATTATTGCAATATGACACGCAGCAGGACTAGCAATTGCTGCTCGGTTGTTCCATGTATATATCATAAATGGCATCGATAAGAGCTCTGGGGGATAGTCATAATGAAGTTTATTTTTTTTACTGCACATTAATGCAGAAAATATGCGCAGTAGGACCTGCAAGGATTTTATAAATTACTTCACATTCAGCAAAATTTATATGCAAAAAAAAAAACATCTGGTAGGCGGCAATAAATTACCAAATGTACTGTAAAAGGTCAACTGCCTTGTAATTTAATTGGAAAAAATTATCGAAGAGGACCAGATGAAAACAAATAAAATTATTTTAATGATTTAAGAATTTATTTTTATATTATTTAAGGAACGAGATAAGCGCAGAGACGGCAAGCTCTTTTTATGTAATGTGTATTGGATTTAAAGACAGAGACAGATAAACAAATTAAAAAAGTGATTAAAACTGATACAAACACATTTACTTATATATATTTATCACTTATCAGCTGATATTGCCTTTGAATGAAGTTTATATCCAACATAAACTTTAACGCGTTTTAATGAATTACTTGAAAGCCCTCAAAGTATGCTATAAAAATATTTACAGCATCTGTTAAAAATACCACAAAAAGTCGGAAATGTTAACATTTTGCAATCTGGGCCACAATATTTGTTAGAGCAAAATAAAAAATATTTAAAAGCCAAAAACAAATAATAAATATATAACAAAAATAAATGAAGAGAAAAACGCAGCACGCAACGTAAGTTCAATACAAATAGTAAAATATTGTTATAACCGAAAAATGAAACAGAAAGAAAAGTTAAATGGAAAAACAGAACTGAGGTAGGAATAAATAAAAAAATAAAAAAAAAACCAAAAAGGAAAATTCAAGGAATGTGGTTGAATATAGAACGGGTATCTACTGTACCAAGGCATTGCTATGTGGGTTAAAAGCGCACACGCATGTCAGTAAACACAAATTGTGGAATGTCGCTAACAGTAGAAGAACGGAAGGGGCAGGAATTCACAGCAAATGGCGGTAAATAAAATTTATCGATTTATAAACCAAAGAAGTACAACCACAACTTCATATAGGTTAGCTTGGTATTAATAACATTTAAGGATTTAGTCAAAGGAGAAGTGACTTGAGAACAGATTCGATCTATACAGACACAAGCACAAATGCAAAAGTTCTGGGTGGGTATAAGTAAATGTATGTATTTGTGCATGTGTGTGTGCGTTTAGTATTAGTGTTGTGTTATGTTATGTGTTTGGTTTTTAGCTTATGCATGCATAATTTACATTGCAAATCAATAACGATTGTCGAGGTTAAGCAAAATGAAACATGAACTAATTCCGACATTAAGTACAATTCGCATTCAACTCAATGCTTTAGCACTGACTAGAGGATTGCGTGTTGTGGCTGATATTTGATATTTATGTGTCGTGAATCTTTAATTGAATATCTTAACAATTATACGTATATATAGTATATCATAGCTTAATATGGCATTATATTACATAAGGTAAATAGTTTAAATATACCGCAGTAAATATTAAATAATTGACTGGATTCATATTACTTTTCGGTATATAATAAATAATGTAAGCTCATTTAAATAGATATCCTTTAGGTTTATTTGATTAACTTAAGACTCATTAGAGCTTCATATTATCTACATTAATCTCTCTTTGTAACTCTCTGTTACCCAAACTTTTCTAATTACTTTTCTTTGCATATTTATCGGACTGTCACACATAAACACGTACGAACATCTACTCCTACTGGTTTGTCTTTAATTTTTCCTTTCACTTCTTTTCTGTTACATTTTTACTAAAGCAGAAGCTTCAGAATTTTCCTTTATCTATTAGCAATTTTGTTTGGAATTTCCTTCTCTAATTGGTCTAATTATCCCAACAAGCATGAACTCATTAAAATTTTATGCCAGTGCAATTTTAACACACATTCGAGTGTCTCTAATTACAAAGGTTTATAGGACACATTTTGCATGTAATATAGAACCACTCTTAAATATTTATATATATATCTAATATGTATACATATATATATATATATATATATATATCTAATATGTATACATATATATATATTTATATATATATATATATTTATATATATATATATATTTATATATATATATATATCGGTCACAGTATCAAGTCATATATTATTTAAGCTGACATCGATTGCATTCATTCACATGACTTTTTACATTTATCCAGCTGAATGCCACCTTTACTCTGGTTTACACGTTGAACAGCTCAATCAACTTAACTTGGCTTGTATATATACGTTTATATACATATATATGTTAGTATAGAACATGGCTAAAGAAAGAAAAAGCATTTTCACAAGCCATTAGCTGGTATCCATCAACGCTACTAAGCAGCTTATCTTGGTAGCCATTTGGTTGAAATGGCTGAAAGCAACGGAAAAAGGTCTCAACACTTGCAATAAACCAACAAAATTTGGCCCAAACATTTACGTTGCCAAACAAACTTGAACTTTTTAAGTGTGAAAAATTAAGTAATTCGAGAATTTCAAATGTTTTTCTTTCAATAATATAGACAGAATAAATGAAACTTTTCCATGCGTACATAATTTTCAATCAGTCGAAAATATTAAATTTTTATTCTTTGCATTATTTGTTTTTTCGCATTGTCTGCAAATATTCTCATGATACTATTTTCCCTGAATAAATGGCAAATGTCTAGAGAAAATCATCAATAAAATTGAAAAGACTGCGCAATATTTTTAATATTGCGCACAGCGCAAGTGGCTGTGTTGTGTGTGTTGGTGTGTGTTTGGGTGTGAATGAAACACAAGCTGCGAAATTCTACCCGATTAATATCCTATACTAATGTATAAAGAGGGTCTATTATTTCAAATCAAGACAAAAATATTTTACATAAAAACTAGAATATTTTGTACAGAAAAATAAATTAGAAAAAAAAATTTTATAATTTAAATAAAATAAATAAATAAAATAAATAAATAAAATAAATAAATAAAATAAATAAATAAAATCAATAAATAAAATAAATAAATAAAATATAAAAAAATATAAATAAAATATAAATAAAATAAAATAATTTAAAAAATTAAATTATTTAACAAATAAAATAACTTAAAAAATAAAATACCTTCAAAAATAAAATATAAAAGTATAAAAAATGATAAATTAAATAAAATTATTTAAATAAAAAATAAATAAAATTAATTTAAAAACAATAAATAAAATTAATAAAAAAAAAATTAATAAAATTATTTTTAAAAAAAAAAAAAAAATATAATTAAAAATAAAAAAATATTAAAAATATAAAATTAATTAAAAAAATAAATTAAATTATAAAATAAAACAAATTACATAAAATAAAAAAATAAAACTAAAATTAAAATTATAATGAAAATAATAATAATAATATATATTTTATATACAAATTATAATTTTTTGAAATATTATTTAATTGAACGTCCCACAATATTTTGTTTTAAAAAGTAAAAGTATTTGTTCAGATAACACACAAATTATAATAATAACCGCAAATTCTATAGCTAATTTTGGTTACAGGGTATTTAATGATCAATGTGACTCTCTTCCTTACCACACTGAAGTGGCAAGTGCTGTGTAGCATGTGTGTCTCATATACTGCGACAAAAAATTGAGTCTCATCGTAGAAACTTTTTCGTATATCGTCGCAAGAGCAGAAAGGGATGGGGCAATAATTTTGAACAATTTCGCAGTCGTGCGTAAAATTAAATCATTTTTATTGCGCCTAGAGATGTATCCTTTAGGCCAATTGTAGTGAGAGTAGCTAAGAGCGGAGCAGAGACTCTGCGACATGCTGTCAGCCAGACAATTAATGCTATATAGTTAAGCTGGACATAGTTTATTATACTCGATACTGTCTCCAGACGTAGACTTTTATCCAAAATTTATGTGCAACACTAGAAATAATTTAACAATTTTCAAGTATCTGCAGTCAAAGGAAAGCACATGCTGTGCGACAGAGACAGATGAAATGTTATTGTAGGGAAAGATCTATTTTAAAAGAAGGTTACATATATATATGTGCTAACAGATATACTTCAAGGAGCATTCAATCTCCATGGGGGTAAAAAGAAATTAAACTGTTTTTCCAACGCAAATAAAAGTAACAAAAAAAATAATCTTAGAAAAAAATAAGGCCAGGCAATAAACAAAGTTCATAACAAAAGCGTAAGGGGGAAAGACCATTCGCCATTTTAATTTGTATAGGCAACTGTGGAGTGCGTCAAGTATGTGTCTGTGTCTGTGTTTGTATGTGTGTGCGGGGTGTAAATAACAGTTGTTAAGAATAAACCGCCTTTTGGATATAAACGAGTTTTTATGATTGGTATATAAGCATTTATATTTTTGTTGTTCTGCTTCTTTTTCTTTAAGTGTATTTTTTCTTTGTGTTTATTTAAGACGCATTTAGCTGAAAATTCGTGTTGAAATTAATGCGAAATGAAAACACAGCACGCGAGTGGCAGCAACTTGGCTTAAAGCAGCTTTAACGCTGAATAAAATATACGTAATTAAATGAGCAATGCTTTAGGTACCAACACCTGCTCCCAGTTTGAGGATTATGGCTAAGACAGTTGAATGGATAGGTGTTAAGTGAATGTAGGATTAGATTGTAAGGGAATTTAATACTACAAGGATAACTTCCATATATCTTTATAAAAATAACTGTTCAATAATTCAAATTGATACGATAAAATGTCTTTGGCATTGTAAAAAGTTCTTGGCGATGTAAAAACTTCGTGGCACTTTAAAAAGTTCGTGGCGTTATCTTTATCTTGCCTCATAGAGACCTGGATGTATCTAAAAGAGAAAATTGCATTTCGGGCCGAGACAATTTGCATATCTGTCAACAGATTTAAAGTAGTTGCAACTAAATAATGTCTAAATTAGTTTAGAGATTATCTAAAGAGATAGACAGTTACAGTCTATTAAACAGCATATACCTTCTATAGCATTTTCACGTCACGTAACGGCTTAAATTGCAGTTGCTACATTTTGCAGTAAGTTTTATAAATTCAGCACATGAATTTGCTGTAGGAAGAAATATGCTAAAGGGATTGTGTTTTAGAATGTTGTGCATGTAATTTATCATGCCCCAGAGGTTATCAGGAGCAGCTAGCGTTGAGGAGACATTTATCAAATGGCAGCCTTGTGCAACAGTGAGCAATGCAACATGCAACGTGCAATGTTGCTTGCCTTTTACGTGGTATAGTGTGTCTTATATATATTCCTGGACAACAGCTAAAGCTTATGCAATTTGTGTCTAAAAGCAAAGAAAAATAAAAGAAAAAAAGAAAAATTGTGGCAACAAGATGGAAGCAACAAATTCCAAATGTAAATCGTTTCATTCGTTTCATTTTAGATTGATGTATACTTGACTTCAAACCATACCCAAATCCAAACTCAAACTTCAACTCAAGTCTGAAAAACCCAAAACCAATTTACCAAATTGCAATTGCAGTTGCAATTGCATTTCCAATTGATTTGCGGGTGTGCATATTAAACAAGACTCAACGGAAATATAATAGAGTTGCTTTGGGGCATAAACTTGTTGTAGAGAAAGAAATGTATAAGAAAGCAATGGAAATTGTAGCAATACGAAGGTCACTGCGGTATAGTAAAAACCTTCAGCGCAATCATTAAAAGGGCATTAAGTAATCACCATTATACCCCACGAACCCCCCCGCCTACAGCAAGCACTGCTACTATTTAATTATGCACATTAAATATTGAATTTCGCTCTCTGTCAAATTGCAAATCTGCAAATGAAAACAAATTATAAGCACAACTAAAAGATACTTTGTATATAGTAGCAGACTATACAGTTATCAATGCAGCATATATATATATATATATATATTTGTGGTATATACACATTGGATATACCCTTGTCATTATTATTGAGTTCATCGAGTGCATAACATTGTTTTCAGTTTCAGTTTGTTGACAATAAATGAAGCTGCTGAACATTTTGTGGTTATGTTTATTGTCTCTTCTAACATTGTTACCCTTGTTGAAATGTTGTTGATGTTGTTGCTGCTGTTGTTGCTGCTGTTGTTGCTGTTGTTTTTGGCTATTTGAAACATTGTTTGCACTGATGTTGTTGCATTTGTAGCTGCAGTTTCAATTGATGTTGTGGTTACTCTGATTTCATAATACACATTCCACATTTATCTCCCTCTCTTTGTCTTGCTCTCTCTGTCTCTATGGTCTGTTGCCTAATTTCAAAACGAAATGAACCTCAAAGGAAAATGAAATATGGTAACAGTTGTGCAAAAGGAAAACCACAGCTATTAACAAGGATAATAAAGCACAACGTAAAATATTTCCCTATATCTCAGTCACTCTCTATCTTTCTCTCTCTTTGTTAAAGTTTCAAGTTCAAGTGCTGCTATTTGTTAGCAACTTTTAGAGCCTTTTGCCACACAATCAACTAAATTATTTAAGCCCTTATAGATTTTTCAGCTAGCCACGTTATTGGCATTTTTAAAAAATCATATGGCAATTGAAATCAAATTTCACTGCACTCGAAAGGTTTCCAAACCAACCCACAACTGTCCATAACTCTCACACTCTTTCTCTCTACTCGTTCTCTTTCTTTTCTTCAAGTTGTAGCCACAACAGTTGCAGAAGTGTTTTCTTAACATATATATATATATATATACATTTCTTTCTTTCTTTTGTTCCATTTCTTTTCTTTTTTTCTTTGGTTTCCTTCTCTATCAACTTTTCTGGCTCGTGTCTCGTTTCGCTGACAGTTCGAAAGGCACCAAATGCCATTCGACAGTTGACCCAAATTCTACCCCTAACCTACCCTTTCTACCTACACAACGTAAACAGAATTGGAATACACAAGCAAAATGCTGACTATCACGTACTTTGAACCATAAGACACAAACACGCACATACTCGCATAGACATAGACACAGTACAACTTAGTTTCTTACACTTAACAACAGAGAAAAAGGCAAAAAAAAAAATTGCGACTTTAGTTACTTTTTTTTTCTCCTCTTCTTCTATACACACATTTCTCATGCTGCAGTGCTGTGTGCAGTGTAAGTGTCAGAAGGGGTTAAAAACAACGAGAACTGTCACATATATCAAATTTTGCACAGAGTTTAGCTCTATGCATCATGTGGGTAGCACAGACAAGCACTGGAAACTCACTGACAACTGCGGTTTTTATATGACATTGTTTACCTTTTGCCAACGCGCAACAACTACAACTACAGAAAAAAAAAGGCAGATGATTTACGATTGAATTGTGACTCTTCTTCTTATACACATCAGAAACAAAAACCCCCCAAAAAAAAGAAAGCGAAACATTGTCATTCTATTTTGACACTAGACAAGGCTAACGAGCAGCCGAAATAAAATTTTTATGACTGACAGACGATATGTATGAGTAACACAACGCATCAGCTTTGAATATGAAACAAGTTCAACTTTGTAGTCCTTCTCAAGCTATAGCATACTTATCAGGGCAAATGCGTTTAAAGTTTTAGATAAAATACTCTTTAACAAGTGAAATATCTTAGAAGAAACTTTAATTGTAACCAACTTAGGTAAAAGTCGTCTTAAATAGCATTCGTAATACTCAAATAGAGTTCTGTTTCTATGGCCAAGTTATAGTATTGTAAATGGGAAATAATAGGTGTTGATAATTGCTGTTTTGTCACGTCATCTAGGTCTGATTATAGTTAAGAACACAGTCTGCTCAAGTCAAAGCAAAAATCGACTAAACAGTCCAATTGCCTAGGCAAGAAATAGCCTGTAATATGACTTATAAGCAGACTTAAGCAGTAGATAGAAGTAAATCGTCAAAGCCGTTTAAGTAGAATAGAATCTAGTTCCCAAACCTTACTTCCTTCTATAAAGTAAATAAGACAAGTTAAGTACAAAATGCAACCAGTCAAGAGATACCTGCACCCTAAATAAAGCTTAAGTTCTGTTATTCATCTTTCTTAGGAATAATTATTAATTTGCATTATGCTCCTCTTAAATATATCCTTGTATATTTTCCTACATATTTAAGTCATATATCATTACATAAGCTTTACTTATTTAGCTTAAGGCTGTAGCAACATTGTTGTACTGTCCCTCTCCCTTTCTCTCTCCCTCTTCCTCTCACTCTTTCTATCTACATCTTTAAGCATTTTTGTTTTCTCTTAATGTTTGTTGAACTTTGCAATTTGCACCCAAGTCAAAGATTGCAACAGAATAGTAATTTCTAACAATAAAAATATATTATATATATATATATATATAATGTATAGAAAAATATTTCAGCTGTCGGTTCAGATTTTGACTTTCTAGCCAGAAACAACTGGCCCCCAAAATTTGCCGCATTGCAAATGCAGTTCGCATAGTTTTTACTCTGAACTTTGCAAACTTCTGCATTAAACTAAAGAGGAGAAGAGCTTAAGATAGAAAAGAGGGGGAAGAAGAGTAGAGAAGCAAAGTGTAATGAAGGCAACTTGTGTTTAGTTAGAGGGCCAACAGAGAGAGAGCAAGAGAAGTGCGAGATGTGTGTTGACATTTGAACCCACTGAAAGCTGTGGAAATAACATTTGAGGTTATGTACGGAAAATAAGTTTTTGCCACAAATCAGTCTAATACTGCGGCATTTTATAACCCAGATAAAACCCAATAAGCATCTATAACAAGTTAATTGCATTCAAATGCAACTCTCGTGTGACGTTGCCACTTAAAATGATGCTTAAAACTTGTTCATGTCCTACATAAGTGACATAATTAACAATTTCTGAATATTACAAGCAACACACATATATATAAATATAGTATATATTTAAGTGTATGTGTGTATGTTTTGTTGGGGGTGTTCACAACTTGCGTAGCTTTTGGCAAAAGTTAGTTGGAAATATATATATTCCATACCCTATAAACAAATCAAAGCATGGATACAAGCACTATAAACTTAAATTTGCTGCGGAAACTCTATAGAGGATAAAGTACTTTTCGCAGGGTATTTATATACCGTTTATATTTTATACTATTTTAGCTTGTTTATTTTTTAGATTTTTTTTTTTAGATTTTGTATTCTAAGAGATAAATTCACATGTAGTTGGAAGCACATGTTAGCATAGTTTTTGCGAAGGACACTCCAACATGTATCTTTGTATGTGCGTGTTTGTGTATGTGAGTGTGTGAGTTTTTGAGTTTGTGTGTGTGGGGGACACAGGATATGCGGCTGTCTTAGTGCACGCTCAAGCGTAAACACAGAGAGACAGGTCATACGAAAATGGAGGACGAGGTATACGAAAAACAAAAGTTTGCAAACGTCAAACGTTTTGTAGTCTTCCTACATTTTCTTTTAGCTTTTGGCTTTGACTTTTATTTTGTTTCGTTTTACTTTTTCTTTGTTTTTTCTTTCGTTTTTTTTTTTTTATTCTGCTTGCTGGCCCTACTCAATTATGCAGCTTGAATAAAGCAACAAAATCAACAACAACAACAACAACAACATCAAACATCAACCGGAGGAAGCAAATACAGAACGAAGGTCGTTTTGCATACGCCCTTAAATGTATGCTATACATTTTTTCACGCTCTTTAAGAACTTATTGAAGCTTCAAATTGTATGTAAATTGCGACTAATAGAATAGGTGAAAGGCCTTGAGCAACTTATGTGAATGTCCTTTACACTTGAAAAGCAACACTTCTACTACTATATACTTTATATATATATATATATATATAAATCGCCATTTTAATCATTCTCTTTAACCATCTTATGCTCATCAGGCAGTCAGTATTATAATTTTTTCCTTTATTCATCTATTTATCTACCTTTTTAACTAGCCGATAGTCAATCCCAATCTCTTTGATATTCTGTTAGTCCTTTCGTCTATCTCCCTGTTTCAATATACAAAATTTCACCAATTGGTTTTATGCAAAAATCAGTTAAAAAATATACAGAAGCGCTCGAGGACTTCAAGCTGAATACATAAAAGCATCCTTGGGAACAAATATACAATCAAAAGCTTCAATCTGTGCTGAGTTTATCAAATTTACATTTGAATTTTAAATTTAAATTTATAAACTTGTAACTTCCTCGTTAGGCGACCTTCAGTTGTTCACATTCATTGTGGCACACCTCATTAGAGCCTCATAAAAAAGAAACAGTTTTATTTTAAAGCTGTTTACTTTTTTACAGCATAAGAATTTAATGTGTGTACCTTAAGGATAAGGAATAAACCATATAATTATATGCATAGAATTCTATCTTTTTGCAAGGGCATGCGAATTATATACTATTCATTAAAATGAGATTTAATGCTATGCTGCATAGTTAGACCACAACTTCTATAGAGTTGACTGGCCTCTATGTGCCACATTTTCTTTTATTTACCTGCCTTTACTGCTACTTTTTTATCTCTCTCTATCTCTCTCACTTTTGCTATCTATCTTTCTCTTTCTCTAATGTGAAAAGTCTATTAAATGTGCCCGAGTCGTGTCAGCACCTCAGCGCTGGGTGTTTAAGAGCATGCATAACACGAGAAAAAAAAACACAAGAATAAAATGTAAGACGCGACACGACTATGAAAATACCTGTACAAGAGTTGAAAACAATTTATTAACAAGGCTCTCATATACAAACTAAAACATAAATATGCCAATTTATGGCAAGAATATAGGAATGAACCAGAAACTTGGAGTCTTTATGAACTTATTCATATTTTCTTCGAAAAACTTTATATTTTCTATCGCATATTTTCACTTTGCAAACTTTTATAAAACCTAAAACTTTTCCATATAGAATATACCTGTTTTTCCTCTTCATTATTGTTGAAGCTCTGAGAAAAACTTTACTTCTACTTTTCAGTTATCTGAAACCTCCGGCATACCCTATATAAGCTCTTGGCTAGGGTATGACAATGTTGTCGTCGCGCCAACGGGGCGTATGAAATGTATTATACAAGGAAGCAAACATAAATGTACACACACACACAAGCAAACTTATATAAATGAACACAATGTAGCACACTCAAACGCACACAGCGTACATCTTTTAACACTCATAACGTTTTGTGCAACGCCACCTGGCGGACAAGTCATTAAGTGAACTTGCTTTGTGCTGATTTGCAGCACGCTTCATGCACAGAAAAGCGACAGCAGGAGGCCATAAAACTGCTGAGACTATACCGAACAAACACACGCACACACACACAAAGAAACACACCTATATACACACTCATACAGATACAGGCACGTATAATTATAATGAGTATAAAAATGGTCGCTTGTGGCCAGCTCTTGCCAGCGTTGCCAGAGCGCTTTATGGACGCAACTGGTGAGAGAAACGCAAGTAATAATTTTACTGTGTCTCTTCTGTGTGTATGTGTGTGTTTAACTGTGCGTCTGTGTAAAAATAACCACCAAAATGGCTAAGCAGAGGCGAACACCAAGTCGCTTGTCACAAAAACGCAAATTTTGTTATATCCGGCACGCCGCAAGTGGAAAAACCCCAAAGAACATACAGAAACCATTGTAATATACTTATACTACACACCAGAAGTGTGTATATAAAGTAGATAAATGTGTGCTATAAGATACTTCTTAGCAGCTTTACTTAAAATAGCTTAATGTACTTGGAAATTAAATCTATAATACTACGGATCTGGGTTTTATATTGCAGCCATTCGATTATTGATGCTGATAAAGCAATTAAAAAGAAACCTCTATCAACTTCTGTTCATATTTTACTTTATATATTTTATAGGTTAATATATATTTTACATTATAATACGCTTTTTACCCATATACAGTAATTAAAGGGTATTACAATGTTACAGACCAACATATACACCGTCTTAACCGCATTTAGCTATAGTATATACCACAAATGCATCAACTCATTCATTATATTTTCCACTGTAAAATTTCTACTCATGCATTTCCGTAACTTTAGACGTTTTCCCGTACTTTTATTTGTACCTTTTGTATGCTCATATTTTTCCTTCATATTTTCCATCGCGTGCAACCGCGCATTTAAAATATTGTTCTTGTTTGTCCTTGTTGTTGTGCCTTTTGTTATTGTTATTGTGGTAACACAGTGCTTAAATTGGGTTAGTAGTAAATTCTATTGTTGGTTTTCACTATCTCTTGACGTTTGGGGTGCAAAAGAACATATAAAACAGGTAAGATAAAACCCACCTAAATTGGCTTTAGTCATATGCATTTTTATGTTGCATACTTTGAGGGTGAGCACTTTAATTAATTAAACGGAATGCAATTTTTCCGTTCCTATTTAGATTTGGAAATGAACTAAGCATAGTATAAACTTGAAGTATAGAAAAGGTATAAAGAGTTATGTCCTAAAGAATAAGGCTAATTGATAACATATATCAAGTAGGTTAAGTAGAATTGTAACTGCAGATTAATCTGTTAATATAAGTTATCAAAATTTACAACACAAAATTAATTCTTATATTTTTTCTTTAGACGACCACTTAATGGCAAAAGAGCTAATTAAAAGCTTTTTGTAGTGACAAAAACTAATCAAGAGCATCTTATAGATATTTACCAAGTTATTACCTCAAATTAAACCACATTTCCTGAAAAGCTTAACTTCATTTTCTCAATAGTTTCTACTTGTCGCTTGTCGGTGTCGTGGATCCAACATGTCTGCAGGTCATGAAATCTAATCACCAACGTGCAAGGACATACAATATACTATAGTATTTTAACTTCACTACTCACACACTCAATCTCCTTCAGTTCAATTTCATTCCTCTATGCTATGTCAGAGCTCTGTAGCGCTTGACTAAAGCCGATTTGAAACAAATTAACCGCACATGGCAGACATCATACGGATTTAAGTGCATCGCTCGGTTGGCTGGCATTGCGCCACATTAAATGGATGGAATGGCATACACCTGATTCAAACTACTTGCTATACAGCTATGGTATCTGCCCGCTAGCCTTTGAGGGTTATCTGCACACTATTCAATGCAACCACATAGAGTACAAACACACAAACACACCTACACACTCAACCACACATACACCCATTTTATATACATAGCAAACAGTTAGATCCACCAGCTGATGACAGGCGCTTAATTTTCAATTACAAACACATAAAGTGCGAACGGACTGACCAGATAGGTAATGCTATCCATATGCTCATATAACAGCATGTACATACACACACATACTCATGTACATACACATATATATATAATGTATATGTACACATGTAGTTTACACGTTTTTACACGTTTCAGCTCACGTTTTTATTTAATTTGACGCCTTTTTTAATGGCAGAACACAATGAAATTTATATTATATATAAAGCAGGATATGTTATAGTCCTAGGAAAAAGTCAGGGGCGTTGTGGGCGACACTGATTGCCTAAGGAGTTAGTTTCTGAGCGTTAAGTAAAAGAACTTAAAACCATTAAATATTGTCTATAGATTATATTTAAAGGACGAAATCAAAAGAAAGAATCTTTTATATAGAAAACAAAATAAACACTAACTAGCATAGAAATTGTAGCAAATATGATTTAAGCATAAAGTTTTTGTACTGATAGAAAATTCAATCATAAAAACTGATGTGTATTTTCTTACTTTAAAATATTTCCAGTTTATATAAGAGAAAAGAAAAATCTTTGTAAAAGTGCTTCCTTGTACAAATTCTCAAGTTGTGAACACAACTTACCCCTGGCACTTTACAAAACTTTCAAATCAAATATTTACTTAGTCATCTTCTTTTTCGTTACAGTTGATTTAACAATCTTTTGCCTTAAGTTTGCTGCTACCAAGCCCAAAAGCAAGCTCAAGCTGAAACTGTATAGCAACTATAACTATATGGATATACTATATATACATGCATATAGAAATCTAATCTCTGCTCTCCTCCTTCTACTATTTTTGGCCACACCTCACAGCACATTCATTTTCAATATAAAATTCAATTATTATCCTTACACTATAAAACGGAATGTGAAAAAAATCAACATTTTTATATGTCTGCAACAGAGTTTTTATGCTTTTTTTTCAATCAAGCGAAGGCAATTATTATATGCTTCTATATACCCTACAAATAGCTAAAAAGGGTATATTTAAACGCTTATAAAAACTTCCAAGAACTAAAAGCTGTCTTATTATATATGGGGCTGCATATTAAGTATACGTCGCGTGTATCAACACGCTTATAACATTGTATAGGGTATTTAATATTCTATAATTTTCATCAAGATAGTATGTTTTTCATTGAATTTTCATATGGTTTGTGCTGCCTGCGCATTTAATGCTGAAATTGTTACCACAAAATATAAATTAATTTTTTATTTATATTTTTGCGGTCGTTTTATAAATTTTCTTTTTTTTTATTTATTTAAAACGTAAAATGCGCTTTTATTTTGACAGCTTGAAGCTATTAAATATATTTATATATATAATTATATATATTGAATAATGCAATATGCAAATATTATAATAACAGACGCATAACTAATTAATAATTTAGTCGATGACAGCGGAACTTTATGTACAATTTGAAGCTCATTTAAACGTTGACTAAATTTTAAATACAATTGTTTAAAGGCTTTGTAGTTGAAGTAAATATAAACAAATTAAACGATTGTTTAATTATTCACTTTAAAACTAACTGTAAATAACAAGGATATTCTGTTAAATCGTCTACAATTAAATGTAGAATAAATAAATCAGCATTAGGAATAAAGTCAGGCATTTTCCTAGTCTAAAATATTGGTAAATTTCACATTTTCTTTAGAATGTTGTGAAAGCTGACAGAAGACATCTGACAGGAGATTAAGCAGACATTTATGTTTTGATAGTAAAATTTATACTGCTATTAATTTCTGTATCATCATATCAACCCAAGGCTTATATTGTATTAAGGATGCAGGACACAGTCACATTGACGTTCACAGAATCATTTACTTCTTTGTATTGATTGAATCAACTTGTATTTGCATATTGTTCATTCGAGTCAAATGATTTTGATTTTGTTATTTTCTATTATTATTCTTATTCAATTGTTAAATTGTTATATTAAATATGCTCCAAACTGTTTGAAAGACCAGAAGAAACACAAAGTCTTTACCATAGCTGCTAGCCATATCCAGCAGCAAACTACAACCTGCCTCAATTACGCTTGATCTGGCCAGCAAATCAATCAATATATATATATATATATATATATATATATATATATTGCATATTGCAGGTAATTAAAAAAGTAATATATATGTTAATATAAAAGAAAATACAACTATTCCAAAGAATCAAAATATAAAAATAAATTGTACTGTTGCAATTTAAATTAAATTGAACTGAGAACCAATCATAAAATTGAAGGACATGTGGCAAGCTGAGTGTAAAATTACATTTAAATTGTTGCAACTTTCAGCTGAATTCATACAATATTAAAAAAAACAAGAGTTTTCTTTTAAAATGCAAATTTCTTTTCTATTAATCTTAAGCATTTAATTGCTTTAAAATCAAATTTACGTTTGCTTTTGCTGCAACATTTTTTAGCCTTCAAGTCTTTTAGATAATTTGCAAAGCTGTAGCATAATAATTAGCTGTCTAGACCTGTGGTGTATATATATGTATGTGTATATATATTTAATTATGTATATTATATGGTATCAAGTAACCCAGGAAATTGTCGTTTAGTTAAAGTAGCCACAGTAAATGGTTTGGGCCAGGTTCATTTAACATTGGCCACAATTTGTCTAGGGTACATAAACTTTGTGAAGCCTTTTAAACGTTTACGTTTACGTTTAGTCACAGTGCTTGCAGACAGTCATTTTATGTCCTTCTGGCCAAAAGGACAAACAACATAAAAAAGAAGTATAAAAAAGAAAGAAAAAGGAAGAAGAACAAAAACTGCCGACAGAAAGTCGCATGAGAATCGCAGCAAGCGATGGGCCATTTTTATCTGCGCCAATTTATTTATGCAGCAGCTGCAGCAGCATTTGCTGTCATTGTTGCTGTTGCTGTTGCAACTTAAAAACAGTTATAAAAAAAGTGTCTGCCACATTGTAGTGTGTTCTTTTTTGGCAACTTTTTGGGTCTTGTGTAGCATTTAATTCAATTAGTTGAAGCACAGCAATAGATAATAATCATTTATCAAGTTAGCAATAAATCGAATTAGCTTTTTATTTAATGTATTTAGTTGTATGAAAACAAACATATCATCATCATCATCATCATCAATCAATCAATCAATCAATCGATCAATAACTAATCAGTTAACAGTATAACAGATCCAATCAATAGGCCTTGAACTTTTAGTCAAAAAATAAACAGGATAAAAAAATATACTAAAAATGATGGAAAATAAACTGTCAAATGATTAAATGATTATTTGTCAGTGGCAGCTGCCGTGGCTGCTACCACTTTTGTTGTGCCTAAACAAACACCATGCAACAATGGGTAAAGCTGCCACAAGATTGTGCCACTCGCATACACACACAGTTGTGCATATATATATATATGTATGTTAGTGTGTGGCAGGCACGTTAAAAAATGTTCAGGCAGCGACATGTGAGGCAGTTACCAAAGGCGTCACTGCAGCCATTGAGCTGCCACTGCATTAAGATGTTTTTAATACCCTGTAAATTGTACTTGAAAGGGTAATAAGGAAATGCCGCATATCAATATGTACTTCTATAGGTTATATAACCGATTTAGATTACAAAATCTAAGCAAAGTAAACTGTTTAAATTTAAGAATTTCCTACCTTAGTTTACTTTAGTTTACAGCGCGTATTTTAGTCTATACTACCCCAAAATCGTGCATTGACAACGTTGTGGCTGCTTGTGTTTGTCGTGGCCATGAATATTTAATGAAATTAGCTCAAGAATCTTGCAACGCTTTGCGGTCTCCGTCTTTCTATGTGTCTCCATGTTATATGGCAGCCAACCAGTGGCAGCCCCAAGTTGCAGGATGCCACCGAATGAGTCACGTCTGCGTCTGTGTGTCACGTGTCTCTTTCGCAATTTTAAATTAAAAAAACCACATTAAATGTAAGAAATATTTAGATTTTTTAATACAGATTTTAACTGATTTCCAGACGTTTTATAACAGTTTAAAAGTAGCAATTAAATGTTATTTAAATTGATTCGAGGATGCAAGGAAGATACCCGAGAATTACTTTGTTATAGACAAGCTTGGTTCCTCATCAGATGTTATACTATATATATATATACTTTAGAATAATCAAATAGCTTCATTATATAATTATCTCTCTGACCTAATTGGTAACCAGAGCAATAGAGTTTATAATGAAAGCCACATTCTGTTATACATTAATTTAATGTGTGGCCAGTTTAGAGCCACATTTTATAGCTACACTAAAGAGAAACCCTTTCAATAGCACCTATCCTCCTCTTCAAGTTTCAATTGTAAAATATGTTTAATTATTTATTGAACATTAATTAACATGCTGCATTAAACGCATAAATTAACAGTTTGAATTGAACATTTCTGTCTGAAATTTATGCCAATTCCATTTACAATTGTCCTTTGCATACGCAGCTCTATGGCAGCTATGTTTATCCGATAGATTTCTATATTCGTAAGCATTTCGGCAGACATACAAACATTTATCGATGTGTTTAAAACCATAAATAAAATTGCGGCCAATACCAATACGAATACGCATGCTGAATTGTTCAACTGAGAAGGGAAATGTAGCGAAGAGGTGTCGCCAGGATATGCAAACAAGGATTCTGTATGCAGTCAATATAGAGATCGAAATGCTGGCAATGCAATAAATCAAATGTGGTCAATAGGGTTGGGGTAGCAGAGGGCGTGGTTATGGAAGAAAAAAAGGTATGCCAAATATCAATATACAGTCCAATGCACAGGAACAGATGTTGCCCCTAAAAGCAGGCAACGTTTTAAATGCAGAGGTAAAATATATAGTGTGGCATTGGAAAGTTTCTTCTTTGTGTAAGTTAATTCAGACACTGGAAGAAACTTTCGATAGAATTTATATAATATGTATTTATATAAATAAAGGATTTCCTATATGAGTTATCAGACAATGAAAGTCTAAACTGATGCATGGAAACAACTAAACGATACGTCCTGCAGTTCCTGCTCATGTTTTGCCTTTTTTTTTGCTTTCTTTTTATACTGCAGAATGTTAATAGAGTAATAATAATTTAAGCTCTATACACTTAGCTTCCTGTATTGTCCTTGGCTAAACCATTTATAAAATGAAACTCATAATATTTATTGCTTTGCAGTTGTAAAATAAAACTGTCCCATGTACAAGGAACATAAACATGACTATGTTATGCACTGGGTATACTTGTTATATATAAGTATAATATAATATAATATAATATATATTAGAAAATGCCACTTGACGATTTCGTTGCTTATTGCCAGGAACTTTTACTCCTTGTTATCCTTGCACTTGATGTCGCCTACTGCCTGCTGCCTGCAGTTGAGCTGCAACTGCTGCTATTGTTGCTGTTGCTGTTGCTGTTGCTGTTGTTGACACACAAAAAATGAAGAATAAAAATAGAAAAAAAAGAGAGAAACCCACAAACGACAATTGTATAAGAGGAATATAATAATACGTTGAGGCACATAATGATGGAGCAGCTATCCACGTCGAGGGTAGAGCATAAAAAGTGAGGGTGTGCAGAAGGACCCATAAGGAGGCCGCGGTTGATGATGATAATGATGATGATGATTATGAGACTTGTCGCGGAAGGGCGCACAACAAAAGTGCAGCCTCATTGAGTACAGCTTTTCCCTGTTTTTTATTTTGTGTATACTCTCTAAAAATGGTGTAGGGTAGAGAAGACGAAGTGAACTTTTATAAGGTAAAAGTATCTAAGTATCTTTTTGAATAGTTTTCCCAAAGTTTTCACAAAATTTAAGACAATTTTTAACTGCGCTTCGTTTCAGTTTTCACTACCTTCAACAACTGCAACTAGGGTATCCATTGCTTCTATCATATGATGATTCACATCTAATCCGCATTTCAAGGACTCAAAATTGTAGGCTTCTCTCCCTCTCCCTCTCTCTCTCTCTCTCTCTACCATTCTGATGAAAAGCGTATCTAGTACACATGTTTAACTAATAATAATACCATGATAACCTTGTTGTTATCCAGGTTCTATGCTCAGTTTGCTTCAAAAATTTCCCTGTGAACTTGATTCAAATTTAATATAACGGTGAAAATCTGAATTTTTTTATGACATTTTGCAGGCGTATCATAAAAATAAAAGCAAACGCCAGCTGCAGACCCAATAAAAAGGAAAAAGGGGGCATGTAACATAAAAAAAAACAAAACTTTAAGATAAAAATCTTATATGACAGCGACAAGTGACGTGAAAAGGTAATTTATCTCCAGTTGTTCTCTCAGAGAATATGGGAGAATAATACTCACGACAAGTACAGACACGCGACAGTCAAACGTCGCGTGCAAGCACACAGCCTCCTCATACACCCCTTGGCCACCCACCCACATTTATTCCCAGCTACACCCACAAGTTGTATAGTCATAAAAAATGCATGAACAAATTCACTGGAGCTTACCCCACACCAATAAGAAAGAGAAAATGTTGTTCATTTTTTTACATTTTTTCTTTTTTGGGGCAAGTACTTGGAAAATTGAAGTCTTTCAATGCTCATTGGCTTGACTAGTGGGCCAAGTTAATGATTGTAGTATATTCGTTCAGTATTTTACGAGTCAAAACGGTAAACGCAATTGCGTGTGATTTAAGCCAAGTTCGAGATTTACGCATTTTGCCATACTAACAATTTAGCTAACATTTTTGCAATTTTATAGGCTTTTCATTTAGTTAAGTGCTACGAAAAAGGAAAGTAAAATGTTATCAAATTTTTCTATTTTATAGCATTTTAGACTATTTATAGGTACAAAAACGAAATAAAGTAAAACAAAATAGGAAAAAAGTACAGTAGTAGCTCAATAATTGCAATTATATGGGCCGACGGAGATGAGGTCATGTGATTTATTCTTGAAGAAATTTTAAGTTTTTGGCATGTTCCTTAAATAAAGAATTTCCTTTATAAACTAGTAACAGTATTTATTTGAGCTTTATATTAACTTGACTTATACAAGTGACAATTCCTTAACATGTTCTAACATGCACAGCAATAAAAGCCAATCAAATGCTTTTTAAGCTTCATATGTGGTTTTTTTCCCTTTTCAATCTGATAAGTTTGACTTTAAAGCAATTAATTTTGATTACTCTCGCTTCCTTTTTTCGGCTGTCTCTCTCTCTCTTTGACTGATTCTCTACCAATTTTATATACATTTGCCACACCATAAAATTGCCACCTTCCTACTGGAACGAGCTACAAATAAGGTCTAAAAGGAATCAAAGCCTCCCCCAAACAAAACGTTGAGGAACCCACAAACATGCATTATTTATACGCACACAAGTAAAAATCAACTCCAGCTCCAACTTCCTACCCATATACATATAGGCTTACACGACACACGCATGCACGCATACATATACAACATATCAAATTGAATCCATATTGACAAGAAAAAACGATGTAAAGCAGATAAGGGAGCAAAACAAAGGTAAGAAGAGAAAATGAAAGGGGAAAACAGCAAATTGTACACATAAATAAATAAATAATTTTGTAATAAAATTAAGAGCTTAGCTTCAAATGTTTTTGCTTACCTTTGCCATAATCACTGCTCTGTGTATAAATGAGTATATGTAATTTGTGTATATGTATGTGTGAGCGTTTGCTGTTCTGCTGCTGATAAGCTCAGAAAATTTGTATTAAAGAAGTTTGCATAAAAACAAAAGCCGTCGGCCTTTTGGCAGCTGCTGGAAATTAGTGGTTTAGTTGTTGTTGTCGGGCTTCTTTTTGCTGCTGCTGAAACGCCTTTAATTCACTTGATTTTTGTTGTCTTTTTTTTTGGTTTTTTAGTTATTTATGGCAGCACGAACAGTTAACGTCAATAAAAGACTTTTTTTTTATTTTATATATATATAGAACAAATAGCCCAAAATATTAGCCAAGAACTCAAATTTGTATTAGTTAATTAACAATAATTTGTATAAAATTAAGCGTCGTTTGTTTTTTCTGGTTGGTTCAATGTATTAAATGTCTTAAACACGAAATTTTTGTTAGTTCTGTGGTTTCTGTTGTTCCGTTTTTCGTAATTTGTAACGGTTAAATCCTTACGGCATTTGTAAAGACGCGCACACATGAACACAGAAGTACAGATAGAGAGACACACACACGCACATACGGACGAACAAACGCAGTTAGCACGAGGTAAATGCGAAATTAAGCAAATCACAACTTTTTTAAAATACCGAACAATTAGTTTATAATTTAATTTTTAAATCTTTAATATATTTTATTTAAAACTTATTGATTTTTTTGGCGGGTACATTTTTTTTTTTGAAGAATTTAACTTTTTTTGATGGTAAAAATGTATTCTGAATACTGTATTTTCCGCTCGAACTTCCTACAAATAAAACGATTCGCCCGACACTGAAGTAAACTTTTATTCAGTGTGACCTAATGCCACAAAAGTACATATTCCTGTTTTCGGAATTAAACGAATGGCATAAATACTAAAATCACAATTTAATACTAAGCTAAGAACAAACCAAATAATGAATGAAGCTCAATAATTTTGTATTCCTAGGGCAGTTTAAATAGTTTGCACTTAAACTGCAATCTAATTCAGACGGTTATTTGAATTTCGTGTAATTTTATACTTCATTCAAATCTGCGCGCCTTGGCAGATAGTTTTATTGAATTTGCACAGTTTGGTCACACTGTAAATGCAAGCAACAATTATTTACAGGTAAAACCCTGTTTTATACTAAAGCAATCAATGATTCTGACTGATTTATATTGATTTTTTATTATAATTAAAGCCGTTTAATTAACTAATATATTTCGTTACAACGCAGGACTTGGCCCATAGACGATAAGACTGCAGTCAACACTTAACGAACGGGTACCCAACTTTCCAAGACTTCTCCGTACTTCTTGCGATCTAAGAAAAATCAAACGGTTTTATGTTTTTTTTTTATCCTTTTAATCCAACGCAAACTATTCACTCACTTGTCACTGGAAAGTCATCAGGGTGCAGTTCAATGTAGTGCCTTAGCACAGCATCGCGTTTAGCTACATAATCAGAGCGTTTTTTATCGACAAAGACACCAAGACCACCACCAACAGCGGCAAACGCAATGTGCTTCTGAATACCTGCAATAAAGTTAAGACAATAACAATTAATAATAAACAATTATATTTTGAGCAGTAATACAATGTTACGTCACAGAATTTCAGCGGCGACTTACCAGAGAAAACGGGTTTACGGAAGCCCCAGTTAGCAAACATTGCTACGCCAAAGCCAGCTGCTGCACAGGTAATTGGATTCCATATAGGCGCTAAGAACGTAGGTTCCCGGTTGTCTTTATTTGTCAAAATTTGAATTGGATCGTTTAGTGGTGATGCTTCCATGTTGACAATTTATAGCACTCAGACAGTGTAACCGAATTGTGAAATAACAAAAATGTGTTTGAGTTGAACTGCTGCGATAGCTTAAAGTATCGACTGTCAACTGTTATCGATTATTAACATAAAATAGACAGCACAGCAACGTTGCCATGTCTTCACAAATAATAACGCGCAATTTTAAATTTGTATATCATTTTATTTTAAATTTGTTTTTGTTAAATTTCAAATAGTTTTACAATAGTATTATTTAATACACAATTACATACATTTGTATAAGGCAAGCAAGAGGCAATCTAAATGCTGTATAAGGCAACTGTTTTCAGTAAGCAGCTAAAAATTGTAAACTTTAAGGCAAATTTTTTCCATCGTTTAGCAAAATTAAGAAAAAATTAATTATTTTTATATTGGATAAACTCCATTAACTTTCTATACACATATCAAAGCGCAAGTTAAAAATACGAATACGCACAAGTATTAATATTTATGTGTTTATAAGAGTATTTGTAATGTGTATAGCCATTCATTTACAGCTTTGTTATATAATTAATACTAAATATTTATAGTTTTAGATAAGTTTCTTTTTTTTGTGTTTTATAATAACAAAATAAAAACAATATTAAGAAAATTATCATAAGGCAAAACTTTTTATTTTATATGTATTGACATTAAAAAACTACTTAGAAAAACAAACGTTCGGCACGAAAAAATATTTCAATTATAAAATAAAAAAAAAACAATAAAGAAAAAAGGATTTTGCACGAGGTTTTTTTCAAAAAACCAGAAAAAAATGTGTTTGGGGGAAGGAGGGAAGTAAACAAGAAAACTAAATGATAAAAAATGAACTTAAACTTAAACAAAATGATTAAAATTAAATTTTTGATTTTTCTTACATTTTTTTTTGCACATCTTTTGTGTTTGTTTTTGTTTTTTATCAAATGTAACTTAATATATAAACAAGATCATCAATTAATTAAACATAGCAGCATTTTGCATATTTTAAGAAATGTATTGCATTAAAGTTTTTTAAAACTTGCCCTACATATTCTATGTACTTTTAAGTGGTAAACATTATTATATATATATATAGGTATGTATATATATATATATATATAGTTATAGTTATAGTTATTTATTATGTTTTTTTCGCTATCTTTTAAAGCAATTTGCAATGACACATAAGTAGCACTTGAAATAGACTTGAACAACATTTGCCAATGGGCATATATCATTATAATATAAATCATTAATATATAAAGATCATATATAGATGTTTTTTTGTTTTTTAGTTACTTTTACTTCTACTGCTTTTCTATATAAATTTAATCTTTTTTGTTTCTCTTTTCTTTTCTTATCTTTTCTTTTGTTGTTGCATAAGGAATGACATTCGCATTGAAAATCATACGATAAAACTATAAAATATATATAAGTATGTGTATGGGCGAGAGGCGGGTTTGAGTAGCTGTTTATATATATATATATATATATATATATATATATTTCAATAAACATAATATATATATATATATATATATATATATAAGGCACACATACATACACACACACGCGCGTTCCTTTACGTTTTTTTTAGCTACCAATTTGTGTGTGTGCGCAGCATTTTGTGTGCTTTTTTTCTTTTCTTCTTTTTTAACTTTTCTTAGTTTTATGTTTTTTTTCTTTTTTGTTTTGTTTTTTTTTTTTGATTTTGTCTTTGCTTTAGGATACGGAACTAATTGCATTATGCGGTGAACCCATTTGTGTGAGCACCTTGTCTAACCATTGTAGCGGTCCATGTAAATGTATCTCAATCCAGCAGGGCGTTGATGTAACATCCTGTCGATGATATTCGGCACCCCAACCCTTAACAAATGACATGCGGATTGTGCACATTTTTGTTAGCTCATAAACAGCCTCGAAGCCGTTATTAACCGATTGTGATAGGAGTTGAGCAAATTCCTGATTATTGAAGATCTTTAAGGAGCAGCCTGGCGGTATTTTGCATACGGTACTCGGATGAAATCCATGATGATAGTTACAATTTCGTGATTGTACAAATATGGCGGAATCGGATAAACATTCAGCATAAACCTCACCGGTTACATAGTACAGATGAACGCCTTTACCTACGATAACAAATTGAGAGAAATAAACGATATTATTAAGGATAACAATTGTTATGAATATGATTAAACTTACCTATATGACGGCGTGTGTTTTCGATAGTACTGTTACGATTGACATTACTTAACTGGCCAAGACAGCAGCGATCCGAATTATTGGACGGATTCGTGAAGCCATCAACAATTACTGAATTGTTGTTGCAGTGGAAGACCTCACCCACACGACAATTGAGCTCATAGTATGCAATTGATGCCCAAAATGCTGGCTCCGAGTAACTAACCTGTGCAACATCACCCATTTGAGCATCAAGCATTTGATTACCATCATTTGGATTATTTGAATTGCCATCCTCAGAGGGACTGTAGGCGGGCGGCGGTGTGCCCGCCAAGCTATCAAATGGTGAATTTGGATTTGAATTAACCGAACTGGGACTACCCACAGATGTATTGCTATTGCTTAAGCTGTGCGAATTGAAGCCACTGTTTGTGAAGCTAACATTATGCGGCATACTGGGCTCAGTCATCTGATTGAATTGCAGCATCGAATGGCCAGGTGCGAATTCCGAATGGCGCGGCACTAGCACCGGCGGTAGTACCGGACTCTCTACACGTTTATAATGATACGGATTAATGCAGACCTCCTTCTGTTTGGCGCTAAACGGATATTGGCATAATTCGAGCGGCTTCAGTTCATGATGCGACTGTAAATCTGGCCAACGCCAGACGCGGCAGTAAATCACATGCGGCAGACCTTTGCGATGTGAGACCTATTCAATACGAAAGTAAAAAGATATAAGATAAGTATGATATATATAGATATATATATATAAGAATATAGCATAGCCTATAAAGACTGTTACAGATTTGTCTGCCTTCCCTTTTTCTATTCTCTTTTAATATTTGCATTTGATTGTTGATTATCATATTTTCTTTTCCGCTCACCTCCCTCTAGTAACAGTTTTCCTTTATAGTGTTTCTATGCAAATATAACGGCTTCTATTTACCTGTAATCGTCCATCTAGAGAGCGTGGAATGGTCACACACTTGGATGGCTGTCCGGGGCAGGATAGGGCACGTTCTAGCTCCTCAATGGCGCCTTTACGTTTCTTTAGTTTCTTAACTAAACTGTCAACAGCCTTTTCGGCCCATTTCTCTTCCTCGTCACCTTGCTTCCAGCCAAGCAGCTTCTTAACCGCCGGCGATTGGAATGAGAATAATGTGCCCAATGTGGACATGGCGCTACTTGTGTTCGATTCAACATCATCGGTATCCATTCTGTTTAAACTGTTGTTGTTATTGTTATTGTTGTTGTTATTATTGTTGTTGGTGTTGTTGTTGGTGCCGGCACTGCTAATGCAGTTGCTGTTGTTGTTGTTGGAACTAGTATTATTATGCTGCTGTTGCTGCTGATGTTGATGCTGATGTTGCTGTTGTTGTTGATGATGTTGACTGGTCTGGGGTGGAGTTACCCGATAACCGGTATAGCTATCAACGGGCGGATAGTCTGTATAAAGAATAAAAACCAATACAAATAAATCAATATAAATATATAAGTTGGATGATTGGTTTAAGTAACGCCCACAACAGCGACAACAACTTGGCCATGTGCCAAACGCTTCAACTGAAGCCGTCGCTTGATTGAAAAGTTGCTAGAGAGAGGAGGGTCAAGGAGTAGGTTGGTGTTTAGATTTTAGCTATAGCCATAGATATATAGATATATATATACCTTAAGCTGGCAATGCACAAATCATGTTTGACTCCACCCATTGGTCAGATGCTGCTGCTGATTATAGCCAAGGTCAGAGCCCATTGCATGCAAATGATTCGATTCAAAAAATCAATTTTATTAACCAGAAGAATATCATGGGAATATATCAGAATATATAGAAATCTGTCGTCATGTATATAAATTTATATATATATATCTGATAAATAATTATTTACAGTTTCAATTTCAATTGCAATTTTAAATAAAAATTTATGTTGCTTCAGCTTTATAAGGCAGAGGCTCTATCTCTATCTTTGTCTATATATCTCTTTCTCCCTCACTCTCTTAAGCTGATGTCATTCAAAACCTTCAAAATTAAATTATAAGCAGGGATTTGTCACATCTAAAATTTCAGCTTAGGATTCTACAAAGAAACTTCTGGCAGCAATGCAAATTCTTCGAGCAATTCTTGGCGCGAATCCTTGCTAGAGCCTGTCTCAGATCTGATCCGGTCAGGTCCTTGCAGACTGTGTCAAGTACTGGGTGGGATTGGAAACAAACTTAAAGTGACTTACAAATAGACTTGGAGTATCTTAGATTATACTAATCAGGGTTTATAGTACTCCCGATGATCTTCAAACCAAATCTTATAAGAAATTTCTGATGCCTATAAGAATAAACTGGCTATAGTTATACTTATATCGTAGTTATATCTATATAGTTATAATTGTAATGTTATAGTTATATAGTTATAGTTATATAGACATATTTATGATCTTATCTTCATACTTATCAGTTATATGCTGACTCAACTTATTAAAGGATGCCAATAAAAAAAAAGAGTTTTTGTGCTCCAATTCTATTGATATGTTTGTCATAAGTTATTTCCTAGAAATATATATATATATATAGAGTTCTATTGGGTATATAAAAAGCCTTATTCGAACAATTTGATTGTTATATTTATAATCTATTCATCATTTATTATTATATTTAACCGAATTGTTAACTGCTTTTACAATAAAAGAACTCATAAAGTCTGTATTTATTTTTGTTAATTTAAACTTTAGCTTTGAGTGTTAATAATTTGGTTCATAATTTAAATATGAATAGCAAGTCAATAAAAATTGAATGAATCATCATTCACTTGTTTGGTTATTTTTTTTTTTTTTGGCTCAACTCACAAATTAATTTTATGCTTGAGAAATGCCAATTTTATGGTCATCTTTGAGATGTTGTGTGACTCGAACATTAAATGAAATTAGTTGCTGACTAATTGTAAAAAGTATTATTAAAAAATATTAACAATTTTTTACCAAATAGAGATGTATATATATATCGATCTAAATTGCAACTGTAAATTAGCCTCAAAAGCTCCATAAGGGAAGCTGCTGCAGAGTTCCAGACAGAAAACTTTCATTTCTGTTCTATTCTCAATTCAATCTATAACAATCGCATTAAATCAATCACATACATCACATATGCAACCTTACAGTTATCTAAGCTCACATATATATATAATATTGTTCATTATTATAATATTTTTCCTTAAGTTTTGCATCAGTGTGCAGCGTGTTGTTGTGGTACCACAGTGCATTAATGAGCCGCGTTCATCATAATTAGCATTAGGCAGAGCGATAAGCAACAGAAAGACAAATTGTTTGTGCAACTTGTCAATGGCAACACTAAAGTGACTATAGCAAAGCAACAAGAGCTCCTCAACCCCCTGCCCAACCAGCAACACCCCTTAGCCTTATACGCAATATGGTGCTCTAACGGTAAAGACAACAATTCAATTTCAATTATGACATTTCAATGTAAACTGCATTACTGTGAAAAGCTTTTTGATCTCTTTGCTATTTCCCCTCTCCACACTCTCTCTCTCTCTCTCTCTCTCTCTCTCTCTCTCTCTATAGCTCTTTCGATTTGTTTTCTTTTCTTTTTGCACTTGTTTTAAATTTTGAAATTTGAAAAAGTGACAAAATTTAATTGAATGAAAATTTGTAACTAGCAATTAATTTTATTTGAAATTTTCTTCAAGGAAATCTTTTTTAAGAAGAGAAGTAGGAAGGGAGGGAGCATTGCCTATAATATAAGGCAGAGGCAGAGAAAATGCAAATCCAATTTCAAAACCAATTAAATGCCGACAATAAATCAACAAGTGCAACACTTGGAGACACCTCCTAACACACGCCTGCCACACACACACACACACACACACACACACATACACACGCTTGCATTTTTCTAGCCAAATTAGCCGCAGCATGGAATTAATTTTCAACTATTTCTTTATATATTTTTTATGCATTTTATTTTTTGTATAAATTTTGTAGCCTACGCGGGGCGTTGGCAGCATTTTGTGTTGTATGTTGACAATTTGTTTGGTTGCTGCCACATTTTTGGCCGCCCCAAAGTCAACTAGCGCCTCAGGCGTTAACATGTGACACTTGGCAGCGTATAACTGCCCTCCCCTCTCCACCCCTGCCCAATACTACACCATGCAATACCCAGCCCATGGCTATGTTTGACCAGCTGGCGTTACCTGGTATAAAACTTTAATTGGAGCTCCATTTGATTGTGGGGTGAGCATTCAAATTTTTGATATCAAAAAAAAAAAAAGAACCCCTCAAGGGGGGTGTGTGACTGCATAGACGCAAATTGTACAGGTGATGGGGTGGGCGAAGGGGGGGGGGACTTTGACTTGTTGACATAGATGATGGTTTGTTTTATAGCATTTCTTAAGAACTGCCCACAGGCTGGCCACAGCTATTAATCTGTAAGGGGCAGAGGGGGAGATTGGGGCAATTGCTAAGTAAATATACCATAAATATTATACTAACAAGGAATTAATTGTTTGATTTGTAAAATAAAGAAAACTCAAGTACTGAAATAGACCATTAATCATGTATAAATATAGTTTAACGATATGGAAAGAAATTTCAAATATTTCCAGCTCAAAATACTTTAAATGAATTGCTATACAAATATCTATGATTTAATCATATAATATTAAACTAAAGTTAAATAAATATTTCCCAGCCAAAACCCTTAAGAATACAATGTACTTAATGATAATAGACTCTTCCCTTTATGATAGTAATTCTACAACATATTTATGACTAATATGCTCAATAAGCTAAATTTATAAACGATTCGAAAACAAAAACCAATTAAATAACAATAATCGTAAAAATCGATTGCAATTTAAACGTCTGATCGATAAAATGCGTGACAGTAGCGCTAAAAGCAAAACATATGAAAACTGCACCTTAACTAGTGCTTAGTGCAAGGCTGATTCTTCCAGGAAGAACCATCATAACTCAAGAGTTACCCTTACTTCAAGCACAATGCAGGAGTAAAAGGGCAACGAGTAAGAGAGAGAGAGAGAGAGAAAGGGAGGAAAGTATCAATCTCGTATGGCAGGCACGCATTCGCGCATGCGTATCATATAATTCCAATCAATAATCAATCATAAATGCGGCAATGACAATAAAGCGTAAATCAGAGAGCGCACAGAGCAGGTAAAACGAGAAGAGATAGCGATACGAATTGGAGATAGAAAGAACGAAAAACGCACACGAACTGCAGACCTGCAGTAGCTGTAGCGAGACGAAGGAGTTTGTCGAATCAAATACTTATCGGCTACCACTTCCGTTGCCAATGGAAATCTTACAAGCGAGTGCAACAGAGAGAGCGAGAGAGAGGGATAGAGAAGGCAAAAGCGATAGAAATGATGGGAATATGTAGAGGATATGTGGGGACATATGTTTAAAAATAAACAAATAATGCAAGCAAATCAAGTAGGCAGCAGTCAAGCAAGGAATATGATGATAAATTACAAGCCCAAAAGTAAACTTTTTCATGTGGCTGAGCATAAAATGATGGTTTAGCTAAGAAATGAGGAAAATCGACAAGTCAACAAAAAAAAAAAGAGAAAGAAAAGAAAAAAATGTATCGAAAAAAAAAAAATGATCAAGCAAAGCAAAAACAATAACGAAAACACATACACATGTTGCTTGAGAAATTGAAGCTTGAATTGAAGATGATGTTCAGGAGTCGCCGCTGTTGTTACGTCTTGTCTTGGATGGATGTGTATTTTCTCTTGTTGTTATTGTTGTTTGTTGACGTTTATGGCAGAGATTGCAGATATTATGTTATTTATTTATATTGCACGCGCAAGCACAATACGCATATGTAAACATATATATACATATATATATATATATATATGTACACACCAATCACACACATGCACACACGAAATCAGCATCCAAATGTTATGGGAACGCGACCCTCCACAAAGTCAAGAAATCGCATATAAATATTACTTAAAATGTACTCCAACTGCGCTGAATTACATTTTACGTTCATCGAGCTTTTAATTAAATATATTTAATTATTTATTATTTGTTTATTGTTTATATAAAAATTCATTTTTTTTTTTTGTAATATTTGCATAAATATTCATTCAATAATTTGATAAACGCAACAACCGAAAATTCAACGGAAATAAATAAACTCAACTGCACGACGCGAACGATCAACGACGAATGCGACGAACTGAACGAAGTGAACAAACGAACAAGCCAAACTCACTGGAATGCTAGAAGCATGAGTATCAGGGATGCATAAAACATATATATAAATAAGGAACAAAATAACTATTCCATTTATATATAACCTCGTCTACATATAATTTCATGTTTTGTTAGATAAAATTTTAAACAAAATAAATATAAAAAAAACGAATTTATTCTTAGACTTGTATTCAATAAATTTATAATTAGTTTGCAGCCCTCGTTGAAGTAACTGTTGAGTGACGTATTGTGGTTGCCTGTCGTTGTTGTATGCGTAGTATGGGAATAAACCAAAAACACAACGCCAATAAGACAGGCAACCAAGCGCCGCATACACAAATACTTAGAAAGAAATTTACTTTAAACAAATCAAATGCGCATTTGTATGTGTAAAAGGGAATCGGAATTGCCTGCCCTTTGCTGCAATTCAACCTGAACGTGTGGGCTGTAATTTAACTGTAAATGCTGCCATAATATAACAAGTGAAAGGAGTAATACGAGAGAGAGAGAGAGAGAGAGAGAGGGGGGGGGGATACCATCTATTGCATGCCGCGTTGCCAACTCTATGGTCAATTTGCAATTTGGAGTTGCCAGATGTGTGAGTGTTTTACTTTTTTTTTTTTTAAATGTTTATTTTATGCGAAGTGTGTTTGTTGGTGGTGGGCGCCACTTTGAATATTGCCTAGTTTTTATTGCGTGTTTAACACTACTAAACGCGAATTTATAGCCAACATGGGTAACATAACGCAGTTGTCGTAAAAAAAACACAAAAAAAAAAACTAAAACCGAAAATAGTCATGAAGCACCCCCACAAACGAGAGAGAGAGAGAAAAAAAATAAAACTAAAAAAACATAACAGAAGCAAACATAAACAACAATAAAAATTTATTCATACACGCAAATTATACACATATGCAACATGCGCTTCCCCTCTACCCTCTCCCCATCTGTAAAACTCTTTTGTTTGCAGCAATCGCACGTGGCTATAATGCATAGAAGGAAATCCTTTAGCTAGCGAAACAAAAATTAAGTCAATTCTAATTACAAATAATTGACAAGTTAATTACCAAAGGGCACGCAGTCCTGCGCCTTCTAATGTAATTGAGCTGTCAACAGTGCACAGCAGAAACAATAGTAAAATCACGCCCACAGCCACACCCACGCCCCTGCCCATACTCATGTCCTGTTTAGCTATGGCGTTGCCAACTGTATTGTGGTAGGTTTTAATGTTAATGCTTCTGCATGTGTGTGTGTGTGTGTGTGTGTGTGTGTGTGTGTGTGTGTGTGTGTGTGTGTGTGTGTGTGTGTGTGTGTGTGTGTGTGTGGGTGTGTAAGTGTTTGTGTTTCCTCCCACCAGGTACTTATGGAAACATGCACGCAAAACATGTGCAAGAATGAACTTATATTCTTGCAACTTGCAACTGCTACTGACTGCTACTGACGAGTGCTGCATAAGGCAGGCGTCGCCAGCGTCAGCCTCAGCATCAGCATCAGCATCAGCATCAGCGCCATGCAACAATTGTTGCGTGTTCAGCTGCCAATCAATGCCAATGACTGACGCAGTAACCAGCGACCACCACAAACACATAACACATAAACTCAGTCCAGTTTGAGAATTTTACCTCTTTCAACTCTACCCCTTTCCGTTTCCCTTACCCTTACCCATACCCTTACCAGCCACCACACACTCACATACATCTCTAGTTTCTGCAGCATCAACGATGCTTGATGCACTCGCCTAAATAGCCCATAAATATGTGGAGTATGCGCAACTGCAGCTACGCCAGCACAGGCCAAGACATTGGAACATGCAACAGAGGCACTTGCACTTGGTTGGATACTGGCTGCTGTTGCTTCTGGTGCTTGGGGGTTAAACGTGGCCGCGCTTTGTGGCGCCTAATGCGTGCGCCAAAACAAAACGCGAAGAATTCTTAGAAAAGCGTCGCCAGAGAGTGGGGAGAGGACATGGAGTCCGAACGGATTAAATGGCACAAACATGGCTAATTACATGTATTTAACACACACACATACACACACACATACACACACACATACACACACACATACACACACACATACACGCACACACGCTTTTAACATACACACAAACAGTAGCAACAATGTTTGTGTTGTCGGTGCGTTTACTCTGCAGTTGGCAACGCGACACAAACAATGACAAGTACAACAATTATGGTCAAATGCGGCAGCAACGTTGTCACTAAAACAAAACACTACCAACAGCAACAACAACAACAACAACGACAACAATAATAACAACAACTGCTAAAGAATTGTCCAAGTTGTGCAATTTGATGATCATTACTAGAATTCTACGTTCTTCAGCTACAGCCAGGGCTAAGCAACAAAAAACAGGTTCGGGATTAAACTAAAGCAACTCATAAGTCATATAAAGTTTAACAGTAAGCTGAACTAGTTCTGAACTAAACTCTAATGAATCATACTTAAGCTATAAATTGGTTGATCTAAGCATAGATAAAGTCTGGACGAATCGCAGAGCTTTACTCTTTCACACAAACTAAAGAGAATTAGTTATATACCTAAAGGATCACTTCCAAATTGAAATACTTATTCTCCCCTTTATATAGCTTAGCTTTGAGCTAATTTCTAGTATATGTTTAAGACTATAGATTGCTCTGAATTAGCCTGACTTTTTATGTAGCCCTGAGCAAATCGCCATTTAAATAGGAGCGGCAGGGCAGAACCTTTTTATACCATTAGTGATTGCTGCAAGTTGTCTTGCTTCCCCCTTCTCTTTCTTCCTTTATCTACATATCTGTCTCACTCTCTCCCTGTTTGGAAAAACTTCACGTTGTCAATGCGTTTATTTATTAGATTTTAAATGCAATAATTATTAGTTTTATATGGACAATGAAGCGCCAAGTCAAGTGCCGCGCGATCTGAATGCCTGAATAGGCGCTGGACATGGGCTAACCAATAAGACAATTCAAGACAACAACAATAACAACAACAACAACAGCAACAACAACCACAATAATAACAATAATAATAATAATAATACGCAATAATACGATACGATGGGAGTCTAGAAAACGTTGCACTGTATCCACTTGTGTGGCGCTGCCCCAAACGTTGCATTTAATATGCAAACATGCAATGCTCCAACGGCAACAGTAGCAGCAAAACTGTAAACTTTGCTGCAATGGCGCTTTGACTTTAAAATTTCATTCAAGAGGCAACACTTAAATATGTGTATGTATAACTTAATGTGTTGCTTTATGTGTGGGTGTTGGCTGGCATAGACACATATAAACAAACACACACACACACACACACACATAGACACCCCTCTGTTAGCTTCAACAGTGTCCCAACTTTCGACACGACGACTCGAATCGACTCCACAACCATCTGACAGTTTTGCGACAGAGATTTATGCGCTGTAATTTCCCACTTTATTACAGTTTAAAGTTGCGTTTTCATAAGTTTTTCTGGCGTAGTTTGTCTCTTTAAGTCTGCCATTTGCTTCAATTTGGCGCATTCAATGCGACATTCACTATACAATAATAAAAAAAAAGGCAACAAAAAATGTTCAGCAGTTGGATAGTAAATAGGAGCAGTTGGAGGCGCTATGCCAAAGCAGATGGTTTAACTGCACAGTGGTTACATCAAGTAGTTCCTGGACCAGACATAAAACTGTTTTAACTGCTTGCTACTATAAACATATATATGTCACTAAACAGATCTCGTAAATATAGTAGAAACTCAAAGAATCAATCTATATGATTCTTGATACTATTTAAAAGTTCCGTGTATAAAAAAATGTTCAACTGTTACAGTTTGACTTTTTATTTAAAGATTACAATATGAACTTAAAAATTTTAAGCATTAATTTTGATAATTTAATATCGATAACTGCAAAGCTTTTTTATACACAACTGTACCAACAACTATAAACTAAAACCTATACCGGAAAGTGTAACGTAAGCTGCGACTGACTTCTCCCTCTGGATTTCTATTGCTTCAAAGCTAAGACCCTAGTATCTTCGATCTCTATCGAGCAGTTAATAAAGTTGTTGCCAGTCTACAACATAATAATCACAGTAATAATAATAATAATATACAGACTGAAACGAATTGCGACAGGGTCTAAAAATAAGTTCAAATGCGTGTTGACAATTCGTTTTTTTTTTCTTTTTTCTTTTTTCTTTCAGGGAATTCAAATTTTTGATTTAATATTTTTTTTTTTGATTTTTTATATTTTTTATTACCATTGCGCGGATTATCGCGACAAGAAGATCAAGAATAGCGCAAAAAAAAAGAGAAAAAAAAAACAAATTGTACATTTATATGGGGATATCAAAAGTGAACAAGAGGGACGCCCACTGACAAAATGAAACTGAGAAAAAAAAACAGAGAAAAAAAAACCGTAAATCACGCTTTCGATAGATCCAAAAATAGTTGCAGCGATAAGCAGAACCTCGCCCCCAAAAACCAAAGGAAATACTTATAAAGCCATGGGAGTAATGGGGTATTACGGTACAGTTCAGGGCACGCAGCAAACATGCAAATTTTTGTTTTTGGAGCATGTTGCAGAAACCAATTAATAACATAATTATTTAGTTGAAAACCCAATTCCAGTAATAGAGAAAAAAAAAAAAATAGAAGAAAACAACAACAACAACAGCAACAACAGTTAAAAAAGACACATTTTGTGCTTCATTTAACAACAAAATGCCGCTTAAAAGTCGTTAGGTTGCAAGTTGCAACAAGCAACTAAGATACAAACGTGCAACAACCTGATGCGTAGGCTGTACATTGACTGTGCATTGGTCTCACAGCTGGTTAGCTAGTTCATAATCATGCAGTACATGCAACATGCAACATGCACCAACTACACACACACACACACACACACACACACACCACACTTCATATGCAAATTTTCCATATGTAGTAAGCGCCCCAAAACGAAAATTGAAATATTGACTTTGCGCACTTAATTTTAAACGTCTGGCAAATTGTGAATTGCCCAATCAACTTAGGAGACCTAGAGACTCTATCTATAAGTCTAACTCCAATATAAACAATATGTGCAACATAAATTAGAATAACTGTTTTCAGTCGTAAAACAAAACAGAAAAGAAAAACTAAGAAAAACGTTCATAACATTTTGTATTCATAATTTTCAAGTACTTCAATAGACTTGTAGGTGGTTTGCGTGGGCGTTGATGATTTCAGGACTGGAGGCAGATTTGGTCTAAACAAAAACAACAACAAACAATGCAAATTGAAGGCGTCAATCTTGGGACTTGAAACTAACTGCAGTTGCCTCTTAAAGTTCTTTTGGCGTTACAAAAAATGATTTATGTTTCTTTTTCCATGATTTATAGAGGAGATAAAAACGATGTTGGAAAATCAAAGTTAAAATTTGTTAATTAGAAATCGATTAGAGAAAATAAAAGAACTTTAAACTAAGAATACTACAATATACATTAAATTATTATTAAAATATAATTATATAGATATTTACTAACAGAAAAACTACGATTTCAATTACTGATAATTGGATTCATTGCAATCCTTTTACAATTATAGAAATCCCACTAAAATACTGTAAATTCAATGGAATTGTATCTACGTGACACTCGTAATGGATGACAGCAGTACTATTGCAATTCTATCAACTGAATGATAAGGAATTGATATAGATATAATAAAATTCATTGAAGAAAACAGTTCATATAATCCATAAAAAAACAAATACAAATTACAGATAATACAATTTTCTTTAAGGATCAATTCATTCAAACCATTTAACAGCCTAACAGTTAAATTTCCTTTACTAAATACAAGAAATCTTCTGGCTACTAAGTCTTTTTGAGTACGTCTCAGAGAGCTTCACTGTACAATACATACATATAATTATAGATGTTCTAGACTTTTAGATGCTATCAATTTGATAAATTGCCTAGCAGCCATAAGCTTCTGGGGAATCTTTCTGCATTTAGGATGATGCAGCAAATTTTAGTTTGACTAGTCTGTTTCTTCTGTTAGTCGCTCTCTTTGCTATGCTCACTTGGGCAACTTGATGTTGCCACAAGAAGCGCCGCAATAGCCTCAGGTAGATGTAATGCCATATTGACCGAAAGCTCTATCGAACCACCATACGGTTGGCGCTCGTATAACGTAGCACGTTCAACCGCAAATAGGCAAAAACCACAACAAAAATCAACAACGAAAACCACACACACACACATACACAAAGAAATATAAGCACACCTACAACGCAAAGTTTGTAGAATTGAGTGCACATCGTCTTGGGTTGCGCTTCAGTTACCTTCGACAAAGGAAAGCAGCGATTTTAACGTTGACGTTGACCGCGACAGAGCAGCGTCTAACGGCGTAACGAAGGCAATGCTATATGCATTAGTATAAGTAAATTTACCGCCCTGCACAACATTGAAATGGTGCTGCTGCTGCTGCTGTTGCTGTGGTTGCTATTGCAGTCGCTGCTTTCGTGGACTGCAAAAATGGCGCGCGCTGCTGATAAAAACAACAAAATAGAAAAGAAACGCAACAAAGGCAGCGCTGCGTAGATAAGCACACACATACACACACACACACATATAAATATATATGCATACAAACGCAATATATATAATTGCAGCTGTGTGGGTGCATAGAAAAAATAGTTAAAAGCAAAACAAATTGAAGAAAGAACTTGTAAACGCTGTGTGATGAAATTGATAAGACAGCCGTACGTTCACAGCATTTAGTCTTGTGATAACAATTTGTTTGAGTTAAACGTATGGCTATGTGTTTGGGAAAGGTGCTTAGGCGTTAGCATTAGGGTTGGCGGTAAAGTAAGAGCGACTCTTTTCTGATACTGACTCACACAGGTAATGTAGGCGGTCAAAGGTTTGCTTGACTTTTGAATTAATCATCAAATGGCACAATAAAACAACATTTTGTATTTGTTATTGTTGTGACTAATCCCGAAAGAAAGAAATCAACGCGCGCGCTTTAAATGCATAATATTTCTCTCTCGCCCCCTCTTTGGTAACAATCCGCACCTGTGCTGGCGGCGCACAGGCAGCAATATTCAAGTGGATTTTTTATTCATAGAACAAGCACAAGACATGTCTGAAATTTTTGTACAGAGATAAGCGACATTCAAGTATTTTCAAAACATAATAAAAATTTGATTTTATTGTATGTATTTATAATTGTTTTCAATTCTTTTAGTTTTCTTTTCCTTATTTTGTATTTTCTTTAGTTCAATTAATGGCGCGCGCAGCACAGGCACTAACACATAGTCCAAACTCATAAATACATACAAGAAACATATACACACTAACACACATATTGCAGCATAAAAGTGGCGAGAAGTCTGAGAATAAAACTGTAATCGTAATCCCTGCAGAGTAACAGCAGCAGCAGCATATACAACAAACAACAACAAGAAAAACAACACCGCACGACGCCAGCTAAGTCTCTTCTGGCAGCAGCGCGCAGCGAGTAAGAAGAAGCAACGTAGTATGGGAAGAAAAAAAATTTTCTTTCAACCAAACGTAATTGCACTGATACTGTCGCTATTTTTGCAATGGAAATACACATATAACTTATTGATTACTACTCACAAGTAAAATTAAACACTTCCGATCTTCTTTTTTGGCCAGTTTGTTTACATTAATGCACCATTTGTATAAGAATTTTGTTATTTATTTTAAATTGTTTATCACACAATGCACACACGACGACGACAACGCAAACGACCGACGACAGACACGAAGTGTGTACAACACGAACCTACTACAATATACTCCATTTTACAGCACTGTTATGTTGCCAATTGGTCACGACAATTTAATTGGTTTAGTGATAAGAATAGTGTTTTAATTATTAATAAATAATTATAACCAAGAATTTATTGTTACACAACGAGGCAGCGATGTTTGCAAGATCGACTATAATTGACTACTAAGTTAAATGCATGTGATTTGGCAACGCTAACAAATGTCATTTAATAATCGTTAAAGCTGGGACCAATCGATATTTATGCAAAAAAAATACAATAAAATCTTCATTCTAAAAAATTTTTTCTTTTCGTTTATTAAACACATTTCATTGGAATTAAATTAAATTTTAAGAAAAAGTAGCATTTAAGAAATATTATGCTGATTATTTTTATCGATAAAATTTTTCAAAATGCTTAATGGCGGTAAATAAAAAACACCATAATTTCGATAGATAGTCTCGATAAGATTTCCAAGACTGCAAGTTACTCCCGCTTGTTTTCATTTCTTAATATTTGTTTCTATAAATTTAAATATACATTTTAAAAGTCTACCATAATGCAAGAGTGTCCCTATGGCGAAAAATGCTATCGCAAGAATCCCATACACTTCGGAGAGTATTCTCATGCTCATTGTAAGTGAAACATATATTGTGCAGAAGACAGAAACATATTTGTAATAATAATTTCTTAATTTGGTTGTTTATATAAGTGGATGCTATATATGCCAAAGGCAAAGACGGCAGTGATCAATATGATATACCAGTGAAGTATTCTAACGAGCTAATCAACATACAGCTCAAGCTCTTGGAGAAGGTCTTTCCGAAGCTTACAAGCAAAGATGATACAACAAAGCCCAAAACTTCGACCACAAAGTCAGCGGACGAAGCTGCAGCACACAATTCATCAAAAACTGATGCAAAACCAGTGCAGCCAGACTTGCCTCAAGATACACCAGCTGCTAGCACTAGTCGAGCAACTGCGGCAACCAGCAAAGATAGTTCCAATCTCGCAAAGAAACAAAAACTCACTGAACGCAACATTCGTGATTACATTCCAGTAGTGGTAGAGAAGGGTCAAATGGCCAGGAAATTGGAGCGTGCAGCGCCCTATAATATGTTCCTTACAGCCATCACAGACTCGAAGCCCACACACCAGGAGCCCCTAAGTATTACACTGCAGGAAATACTAGATAAAAGTCTGGGCGAGATTGAGGCCACAGTACAGATTAATTTTATGATAGACATTGGCTGGCTACTGGGCCACTATTACTTTGCTGGCATACTGTAACTATCTTTTACTTAAATTAATAATATATATATTTATTAAAAACACTTAATGCTTTGCAGCGGCAAACCCTTACTAGTGCTTTATGGGGATGAATCCCCAGAGCTAGTGGGCATTTCAAAGTTTAAGCCACAGGTTACAGCCATTAAGGTTAATATGCCAACACCGTTTGCCACATCGCATACAAAGATGATGTTGCTGGGGTATACCGATGGTGCGATGCGTGTTGTTATATCAACAGCGAATTTGTATGAAGACGATTGGCACAATCGCACACAGGGCTTGTGGATAAGTCCACTTCTGCCCGCACTGCCAGAAGATGCTGACACGACGGCAGGTGAAAGCCCCACTGGCTTTAAACAGGATCTTATGCTTTACCTGATAGAGTATAAGATTAGTCAGCTGCAACCATGGATAGCACGAATACGCAAAAGCGATTTCAGTGCTGTCAAGTAAGTAAAACTGTGGACTTCCCATCCCTGAACAACAACATGCCTTATTTGTTCTCCATAGTGTCTTCTTTATAGGCTCTGTGCCTGGAGGGCATAGGGAAGGAGCTGTGCGCGGACATCCATGGGGATGTGCACGACTCGGTTCATTGTTGGCTAAACATGCAACACCTATTGAGGATCGCATACCGGTTGTCTGTCAAAGTTCTAGCATTGGCAGTCTGGGGCCCAATGTACAGTCCTGGATACAACAGGACTTTATCAACAATCTACGAAAAGATTCAACGCCCTCGGGTCGGCTAAGGCAGATGCCGCAATTTAAAATGATCTACCCTAGCTTTGGTAATGTGTCGAGCAGTCATGATGGTATGCTAGGTGGTGGCTGTTTACCTTATGGCAAGAACACAAACGACAAACAGCCTTGGCTTCAGACGTATTTACATCAATGGAAATCAGGGGATCGTCATCGTTCCATGGCTATGCCACACATAAAGAGCTATACGCGGTTTAATCTGGAAGATCAGTGTATCTATTGGTTTGTGTTAACCTCGGCCAATCTATCAAAAGCTGCCTGGGGATCTTTTAACAAGAATTCCAACATACAACCTTGTCTACGCATCGCTAACTATGAGGCGGGTGTTCTTTTCTTGCCAAAATATGTGGTAAGTAAAATTAAATACTTATAGTTATTTAATTAATTAATATTTTGTGTTTATTGCAGACTGGAAAAGAAACTTTTTCTTTAGGTAATGCTAGTGACGGCGTGCCAGCCTTTCCATTACCTTATGATGTGCCGTTAACAGCTTATGGAGCAGATGATAAACCCTTCCTAATGGATTACTTACATGGCTGAAACAAAATTATCATATTCACAAATATTAAATACTCCACATTATTTATCGTTAAATAAACAGCATTAAATGGAAAGGGTTAAAATAATGTTTTTTTTTTGTCTATAAAGTTTAAACGTTAAATGGTGCTAACTAACTTAACGAATGTTATTCAGTGTTCTTAAACAAACAAATATCGAGAAGTTTTTTTTGCTGTGTAATATATCGTCGGGCCGTTTATATCGATAGATAATCGCATACAAATAAAATTAGTCATTGAAATCATTTGTCGTTCATTTTTCGCACAAAGCGGGCACGGTTATTTTGCTAATTTAATTATTAGCACAAAAAGTTATTTTGCTTCTTAATTAAATTTGTGGTAAGTGAAGTCTAAATAATAATAATTAATTGTGTTTGTGTATTTAAAATCTGTGCTTTACTTAATACAAACAAAATGTGCGTAAAAACTATGTTTACTGGCAACTTCCCATCCTAATCGTTCGTTAAGTGCAAGCGTAGCGTTTAAGTGCCGGCTGCGTTATTGGGTGGGGTTTTAATTTCAACTCCTGCGGCCAGGCTGTCTGGAATTTAAAATTGGCACGAATATATATTGTATATATAAATATACATATATGTAAAAATTGTATCTGCATGTATCTATGTTAATGTATGTGTGTGTGCGTATGTGGGCGTTAAGTATTCGAGGACAAGAGACAGCTGTGTTGTCAGCAGCAGCGCCAGCAACAGCAGCGGCAGCAAAACAGCTATGCGGTTCATTTAGATATGTACATTTTGTCTATTTATATGTGAATCACTTTTTGTTTGTTAAATTAAATACATATACTTATATGTGTAAAATCTGAAAATGTATGTGAATAGGTGTATATATATAAGCCTTGGTATATATTTATAATGATGATTTCATATCTTAAATTAATTTTACTTGCACATTATTTTATTGTAAATGCGCAAAATAATATAAAATAATCCAACGAACTTTTGATCAATTCTTGCTTAACTCACAGTCAACTATGCCAGCGCATAGCCCAAAAAACTCCTCAGCTGTTAATGTTGTTGTTTCTCTGACTCACTCCCACTGCTATCTAGAAAGTTTACGCAAGAGCGAACAAATTATGTGCATGTATGTATTTGTGTGTATGAAATCAAAGATGGCTAAAATATATACTATCAGCAAAGAAAAGAAAAACATTCAAAAAAAGATTAAAAGTTTTAGTTATCGTTAAAAATTGAGTAAACTATGTTACTTTAGCCATATACGGGCAGTATTTATAATTTGTGATTGATTGCTATTAAAGAGTAAAATATAGCACACATAACGGTACCGTTGCTGCAGACATTTAATCTAATGTGCGTGTCTGAATGTGTAACTGTTGTGTGAGTGTGTGTGTGTGTGTGCGTATGCATTTAAATGCATTTGGCTAGAAAAGTAGAATGACAACAACAAAGCCAACATCCTACATAATAAACTAGTATCTGAACTGAACTTAGATGAGTTGAGCGAAAGTTGTTGCTTCTTTTTCTTTATCTTTTGGCTTTGTTGCTGCCAGACGGATTCTCACTCTGATTACCAACGTTTGTTTTAAGTTAATGCACACTGGAACCGCTACTTTAACCGGTGCAATAAACCCATTGTTGCTATATCCAACAACAAAAACTAAAAGTCTACATTTCTTTCTCTCTGTCTCTTTGTATATGCTTTTCCGTCTCTATTTTGCTCTTGACGCAAACTCTTTGTGATGCTGTTTCCATGACCACAATAGAGCTTTCTCCCCAGCATTAACAGTGACAGGAAAACCAACAACAGCTATCAGCAGCTGGTGACCGTGTACCAAATATAAGTTTATTTTTTTCTAATTTATTATATTTGATTTCAATTACGCAAACCAAATTGGGCTCAGATGATTCTATAATTGGTAACAAAATGCATCGCAAAGTTAAGCTTATGTTGCTGTTAAAGTTAACAGTACTAACATTGCGCTGTTAAACTACATAAAAGTGTACGCTGACCCGTAGTGCTGCTGTGACGCGTCGCTTTGGTCCTTGTGCGTGCGCCTGTGCTGTGCCTTTTTAGGGTGTGTTCCGTTAAGCATAAGCAGAAGCAGCAGCAGCAGCAGCAGCAGCAGCAGCAAAACTGACAGCAGCTTTATATCAGAGTATTCATGTATCTGTGTATCTGAATATGTTCATGTGTGTGTATGTTTTTGACCCAGTTGGGTGCTAGCCGTGTCCCAATGCCGTGCCCAGGCATTAACTTTTGAAAAAGTGGTTTAATTTGTTAATTTCCTATTTTATGTCAAACGCATAAAAAAAATTAATAAAAAAAGTGTGGTCAAGTGCGTGTGCTTAGCGCTATATAAAAAATAACGTTATATGATATTGGAGCTTTTAATTTACAGCTATTTTCCTCTTCCTTTATTGCGGCTTTCGTCATTTGTCTAACCAAAAAAAAAAATATATATATATATTTATATGGCTGCTTTTTGCCAATATTCTCGCTGTTGTAACACTTCTTGGCGTTCTCTTTTAACCGAGAATGAGGAAATTGTATAAAGTAAATGAAAATTGATCAAAGTTCATATTTAAAGTAAACGAAAGTTGTGAAACATAAAACGCAAAAATGTTTTCATGCTGTTGCGCAAATTCCAAAGCACCCAAAAGGGATAAGGAAAAGGATGCGGATACACAGAGTGAAAACGAAGCTGAAACGAGCGATGAACAGCCCAACCCAACGAACGAGTCTGAGACAAAAACCGAAATCAAAACCGAAGTCGGAACGGAAGCAGAAGCGGAAACGTTAACGGATGCCAAAGTAAATGGCAATGTAACAGTGGAAGAGCCAAAGCTCAAATTAATTATTAAGCCGGAACTCAGTACTGAGCCGGAACCTAGTATTGAACCAGAACCCGATACCAAATCGCCACCAAGTACTGAAACTGAACCCACTAGTAACCTACCATCAAGTATTGAACCCGAACCCACTGTTGAACCGGAAACATATATTAAGCCAGAATCCGCTAATGAAACCGAACCCGCTATTGAACCCGAATCCACTGCTGAACCCGTAGCCCCTGCAGAACCCGTAGACACTGCTGAAACCGTCACCAGCATTGAGGGCGATCTCATTGCTGCACCAGAACCCTTTGCCGAACCAGAAACCATTATTGAACCACCACCAAATTATGAGCCCGAAGCCACTGCTGAACCCGATTCCATTACTGAACCCGAATCAAATTCTGAACCTGACTCGGAGCCCAAGGACTCATCAGCCCATGGAAGCGTTATCGATGATATTGACCCTGACACTGGTATACAAATCATTTTGTCTAATCCCCTACTATCATATACAACATTATTGTTAACTTTTACTGTGTCTCTTCAAGTACTTCCTCTTGCCCCTTCAGGCAACTTGGGTTTCTCCTCAAACAAGGTCTATGCCCTGGACCTGCGCTTCTTATACTATTTTGATTTGAATTCACTAGAAATAACCACAATTTGCAAAACCACCAAATGCTTCAGTTGTTAATCACTATATAGTCCTTAAAGTATATATATCTGTCGGATATATATGGGTAATATAGTTTAAATTATGCCTTAACCACTACTAAAAACGTTGTGGTCTACACTTTAAGTGGAAAATTCTTTTATTTTGGCTTTTAAAGAAAGTTTTTGAAATATTTGAACTGAAATGTCCTAAAAGGATTCGATTTTGAATCAGTTCTAAACAAATTGAAATATATAAGAAGTTATATATAAATCGGAGACACTTATATATTTCTATATCTCCTTTGTATCTCCTATATGATTTTATTATGTAAATATTTTCTACAGTTTTTTAACTGAATTCATTTTCAATTGGCTGAAAGGAGAGCAAAAATTATATAAAAATCCTTTCTAATTATTCAGTTTATATATATATATGTATATGCTTCATGTCTTGTAACCAGCTATTGAAATAGAAGTCACTGCAGGCGTGTTGCAAGTAGCTTTGGACTCGACACATTCGTCGACATCAACAGCGCCGCCTGCATCAATGACCAGTGCAGAAATAGATGATGTAGAGGATATGGATGTAGCTATAGAACCATTGCAGGATATGAGTGAGCTGACAGAGCAACTGCAGGATGTTGATGGACTTATGGAGCAACCGCTGGATATGACTGAAATGACAGAGCAAACGGAATCCATTGATGAAGTTGCAGAGCAAATGCAATCTATGGATGAAGTTCTAGAACAATTGCAGCATATCGAAAGAGTTACAGAAGAGCTGCAACAATTTGCTGAAGTTGCAGAGCCTATGCTGGATATGGATATAGTACCGCTGCAGGATATAAGTGATGTTACAGAGCAAGTAGAGGAACAGCATTTAGAACAGGAAACAACACAAGTGCCACCCACAAAGAGTTGCCTTTCACGTCACAACTCGACGCATCATTCGATTAAGAAGAAGGTTAACATAAGCACACGAGCCGAGATCATTGAACCGGAACCATTGCCAGCAGCTCTGCTTGCTACACACAGCAACAACATTAATAGCATTGCAGATGATGATGAGGTATTCTCGGATTCATTGCCACCACCCAAACGGGAAAACATGTGCGCACCATACATTGACACCGAGCTGCAGCCGGAGATGTTGGCCTTTGCCCATGGATTACCCACCTGGTTTGAGGATGAGCGACTCAATGAAATGTACGCGTTCTCTTACGTTTATATATATAATTATAACTGACTTTTGAGCCCCTTTCTAAATCTTTTCCATTCTTTTTCTTCAATGTTGCATACCCCATAATAAAAACAAAATTCAACAATTTTATGCAAATGAAATTCATGCAGCGGCTGCATTGAGCCACCCGTCACGCCCGTCGGACGCGATGAGCTGGAGTTGAAGCGTCAGCGACTCTATACGGAACTGCTGCGTGCGGCGCATGCAGCTGTGGAGCACAGCGTAGTCGTGCGTGGTAAATTAACTCCTTTTTTTGGGTCTCTTTCCGGCCCTATACCCAATCTCTCTCTCTTTTTCTCTCTCTTGTTGCATGCCCCATTTTAAGTTACTTAATGCGATTTATTCTCTGTTTTTGTGTGTATTTGTCTATGATATCCTTTACAACAGTTTCCAGCTATAAGGAAGTAAACTTTTAACATGAATCCTTTTTATTTGAGTCCTTTTACATGATATTGGTCAAAATATTATTCGTTGTGTTAGTTGTGTTTTTAAAAAAAGTTAATAAGACTTTTTGTATTACTATTGATTAATTTAATAAATACTTTTATATATATATATGTATGTAGGAATGTTATGTAACTTTTATTATTCTATATACTTAGTTACCGTTATTATATATACATTTAGTAGTGGAGGAAACCTTATAATTTTCTACGTTCTTTCGATATTTGTGACAATGATTGAACGTTAAAAAAGAAATGATCTATCACATTATAATATTGATATTTCCACTTGGTCAATTTCTATCAGTTAACTACACACACACTGCACACTTTTATGTACGCTAACCGTCAGTTAAGTAAAGTACTTAACTGGCAGTTAGCCTGAATTCGAATATTAAGAGAAAGCAACTATTCAATGTAATAGGATTAGTTTTCTCTCCACAAAATATATGTAGGAAATCTAAAGATTTAAACTACTTCGCATACAACAAATTTTATACACTTTAAAGGGTATTTAACTGTTCGGCTTAGCCGCATTATGTAAATATATTTTACTATTTCTGTTGCTTTGATGTCACCTGTTAAAATGCACAATTTGTTTATCATTTTCCACTCTACTCTATGTTGAGCATTATTAACAACAACAACAATAACAACATTAGTAACAAAATGATTATTATCATATGCATCATCATTATCATCTTCATTAACCTCTACATTCATTATCCTCTTCAATAGCTCATTTCGTATAAGCATATCGATTAGTGAATGATTCATGCACCTTGTGTCCATTGTGATGACATCAACAATAAAATACTCACCTGCATAGCATTATTGAGTTATTCAATGATTCATTTATTCATTCGTTTATGTGAATACATTTTAATCTGTTACATGTTATATAAAGGGAATAGCCTTTTGCATTTATAATTTTCGTTTAAATTTTTTACGCACATTTTCTTTAGACTGAAAAGTTAAAGCAATAGATAATTAATATCTGTTAGATAACTGGCTAACTTGAAGTTTAACTTTATGTTTGTATAATAGATAACGAATCGGAAGCAAAGCCCACTGCTGCCGTTGAGCATTTGGAAAGGATTTGTGAACGTTTGGAATCTTTGGTAGATCGTTTAGAGCATACGCTTATTGCACAGCCAGAGGCACAATTGAAGCCTGAGCCAATTGTTGCTGCACCGGTGACACCAACACGTTTACCAACACCACCACCACCAACTCCACCGCCACCACCACCGCTAACACCACCATCACCACCACCACCGCCACTAACACCGCCAGCGTTATCCAGCAACAACATGAGTGTCGCCGGATTTGAGGATATTGTTGCGGGTCCGCTTAACCAATATCTGGCATTATCATCCAAAATTGGTGGTGATGTTGCCCAACATGCGCAATATGTGAAGTCTGCCTTTGAGTACGTAATCCTTAAAAGCATTTGTCCTTGAATATTCATCATATAATATACATTTTTCAATTTATAGCGCTCAACTGCGTTATGTGACGATGGCGACTCAAATTGCTCAACCGGCGCAGGCAAAGCAAATGGAACTGTTGCAGCCAACATCGACTCAGATCAGCGCTATACAGGATTATCGTGAAAAGCATCGTTCTTCGGTCTTCTTCAATCATTTGTCGGCCATTAGTGAGAGTATTCCTGCTTTGGGCTGGGTGTGTGTAACTCCAACTCCAGGACCTCATGTCAAGGAAATGAATGATGCAGGACAATTTTATACGAATCGTGTGCTTAAAGAATGGAAAGAAAAAGATCCCACGCATGTGGAATGGGCTCGTGCATGGATACAAACATTAACGCAGCTTCAGGCGTATATTAAGACCTATCACACCACGGGTCTAATATGGTCTGGCAAGGGTGCAGCACCAGCTGGTGGTGCTCCACCACCACCACCACCTGGAGGTCTGCCACCACCACCACCACCACTAGATTTGTCTGCTCTTAAACTAGACAGCGCTGGCGATGATCGTAGTGCACTCTTTGCGCAAATCAACCAAGGAGCAGATATAACCAAGAGTACGTCTACCAAAGGATTTATTTAATTAAATCAAAACCAATTACTCTATATAAATTATTACAGATTTGAAGAAGGTTACCGGTGATATGCAAAACCATAAGAATCCATCGCTGCGTACTGGTCCTGCCCCCTTCAAGACGCCTGCAAGCAGCAGCAACGCCACCACTGGACCATCGACTGTCAAGGAACCCGTCTTCACCCGCGATGGTAAAAAGTGGATTATTGAATATCAGAAGAACAACAGCGGTCTTATGGTCGATAATGCCGAAATGAACAATGTTGTTTACATGTTCCGTTGTGAGGGCTCCACGCTCACCGTTAAGGGCAAGGTTAACAATATTGTACTAGATTCATGCAAAAAGTGTTCCCTTTTGTTTGATTCGGTTGTTGCCTCCGTTGAGTTTGTTAACTGTCAGAGCGTTCAGATGCAAGTTTTAGGGTCAGTGCCAACTGTTTCTATTGATAAGACCGATGGTTGCCAAATGTATTTGTCAAAGGATTCATTGGGTGTTGAAATTGTTAGCTCCAAGTCATCCGAGATGAATATACTCTTGCCAGAGGTTAATGGAGACTATGTAAGTAAGAAAAATCTTTCTTAATTTCAACTTAACTAATCTGTGTTTGTTTCTGCTTTCTTTCTATAGACCGAACTGGCTTTGCCGGAGCAGTACAAGACGTTTATCAATGGCAAAACCCTCAAGACTGTGTGCGTAGACAGCCTTGGCTAATGCGTTCGATCATAAAATATCCAAGTGCGTCGTTGTTTGCTATTTTAAGATCACACTCCACGCAACCGTCTAAAACCTTTTGGTGCTCCTTAGGAGTTTGTAGCAAGATCAGCTAAATAATTTTAATATTATGCAAAAAATGTTTCATCAATTGAAAATTTCTGACAATTGCTAATGAAAGGAAGGATAGCGAAAGGAAGACGGTGCGGAAACAAAAGTATTTCATATTTTGCATAAATTTAACATTTATTAATTATGCAACAAGCAACACGACGATACCCCATGTATTTATATTTATATTAAATTTAATGAAAATATGCACGAAACTTTAACAACATTTTTTAAGCGGACTTTTCATTCAATTTTACAATTACATAATTTTGCACTTGAGATGTAAGATAAAAATCAGGATCATCATCAGAATAGTAAACAAAATAATATTAAAAAAACCTCTTTTATATTCTATTTAAATAAAATTTAAACATTTTTTATTAAATAAAAAAAAGGAGGATATTTTTCTTTAATTATACATTACATGAAGCCAAGTTAAAGTTCAGTTCGGATAAATATAAGATTTGAGGAATGGATAATGGTTTAATACTTGGTTAAATTTTCTTGTACTCAATACGTTCTACTTTAACCTCGTCACCAATCAGTTGGTACACATAAGTAACAACTGTTGTGCTTTGTATATCCATTAGTACAAAGGAGGGCACAACATTCGTATCAAGCGGATTGAAGGCACCCGTTGCTGAGCCCGGATTAATATAGAATTTGTTGCCATGTTCATATGCTTCAAATTTATATGTATGCCCTGTTATGAGTATGTCCACATCCAATTGTCGCTGAATAAGCGCTAATGCTTCGGGATCACCTCGCGGGACTACTTGATGACCATGGCACAGGCCAATTCGGAATTGACCTACTGTTACAACTTTCTGCTCGGGGTAACTGAGATTCTCGTCGAAATCACCACGTACTATATGCACATCGTTTGCAAGTGATTTTAGATAATCATATGATTCCTTAGTGCAGATATTTCCGGTGGCCAAAATATGTTGAATCCTTCCGGGGACAAGTAACTTTTTAAACTTAGCAGGTAAACTACTGCATCGGTGTGGTATGTGAAGATCGCCAAGTACTAGAACGAGCATTTTATGCTTTGAATTGTGTTATTGTCTCTTTAAACAGGATGTAGTACGTTTTCGATGCGGTTTTATCAACAAAAGTTAGTGAAACGCCCAGTAAAAGAATTACACTCATAAAACAGCTGTTTCGCCTTCACACGTATGCACGCGAATGGTAAATCCAATCTGCAATGCATAGTATAATGTACAAGATGACACGGCAAATAGCAGTTAACGACGATACATGCATACAGATTAATGTATGTGCACATTAAATGTGTAAATATATTTATATGATTAAAGGTATTTGTTTAAAAATTAATTTTTATTATATTATATTTTTTATTATGGGAAAAAAATAAAATCATAATAAAATGTATAACACATAACGCTATTTAATATGTGACGTCACAGCAATTAGTTATGATACTGGAAAACCTTTTAAAAGTTAAAACCTCATGATCAATTCGCTTTGTTTTGCCGGCTAAAATGGACGCTACGGTAGAAGAAACAATAAATAAAGAAGGTAATAATTAGTTATTTAGTATTAAACCTTAATTAAAATTTAATAATTTTGCAGCTGAAGCTTGCATTGATTTGCTGGTTATAGTGCTAGACACAAATCCTTCACAGCAAGTTGTGCGACAGAATCCGCAAAATCTTACACAAATCTTGGAAGCAGTGATCGCGTTTGGTAATGCCCATCTTATGCAGAAGGCCCAAAATAAACTGGCTGTTATATCCTGTTCACATAATTCAACGTTAGTAATTGATATAATTATATAAGTTAAGTGCAAGCCTTATTCGCCTTTAGGGACTTTCTGTTTCCATTACCTGGACGTCAAGTGGAACTGCGTCAGATTGATGGCCAATATGAGGCATTCAGTTTAGTAGAGAAAACAGTAAAGCAACAGCTGGGCAGCTTACTAATGAATGCGTCGCGCTTGGGTTCAGTATGTGAAAGTTTATTGGCTGGTAGCATGGCCATGGCCCTATGCTACATATCTCGTGTAAGTTAAAAGATTAAACTATATAAATCAAATCTGTTCTTAACTTTAGAAATTGTTACAGATGCAACGCAATGTGGCCGCTGGTATTAAGATGCATTCACGAATTCTAGTGATTACAGGGAGCAATGAATGTGCCTCACAGTACATGACCTATATGAATATCTTCTTTACTGCTCAAAAGCTGGGCATAGTTGTTGACACCTGCGCCCTAGACAAAAAGCTAAATCTTTTACAGCAAGGCTGTGATATAACCACAGGGCAATTCCTTAAAGTAACACAGTTAGATGGTTTGCTTCAGTACTTATTATGGGTATTCCTGCCAGCGCCACAGATGCGTCACAAATTGGTGTTACCTCCACCGCCAAAGGTTGATTATCGTGCTTCGTGCTTCTGTCATAGAGAGCTTATTGACATTGGATACGTTTGCTCCGTGTGCTTATCTGTATTCTGTAAATACAGTCCCATCTGCACCACATGCCAGTAAGTGAAAATACTAATCACGTGCAAGCCACCAATAATTCCTCACAAATTGTCATTGCAGCACAATCTTTAAATCACCTGGACCAATACCCATTAAGCCAAAGAAGAAGAAAAAGACTGACAAACAGATGTGAGTCGAGAATACTTTCATTTTATGAGAATAAGTATTGAAAATGTTGGGTTTAAATTTTGGGTACAAAAAATCTTAGGTCCTTTTTATATAATTTCATCCTGGGATACCATTTAAGCTTTTTAATATACATTTAACTCATTTTTTAAATATAAACTCGCATAATCCTTAAATATATTCAACCTTTTTAATGCTTATAGCTATTAAACATTCTATCACTAAAAAAGATTAAAGATTACTACAATCGATTTAAGTATTCCGAGTAATTTTGCTGAAGTACATTGGACCAAAGTTGGCAGGCAGATAGGGTACAACCATTTGACCATATTTCAGTCCTTTGGGTTGTTCAAATCTGTAGATATCGGAGAAGAGAGCCGTATGCTGGCTTAGATCCTTAATTGTAGCCGTAATATTATGTTCTGTAAACACTTTTTGCAGTGCCATGTGAACGACACCATCGTTTTGTACGGGTGAAAGTGAGCACGTGGAGTAGATAAGGCTGCCTCCTGGTTTCAGCAATCGTAGACAGTTGGTTAAAATACCCGCTTGGAGTTCCGGTATACGTAGGCGTTCCTTGATGCGTGTAGGCTTGAATATATTGTTGTCCGTGTGATTAAGCACATGTCTATCGGTGGTACATGGTACGTCAACCAATATCTTATCGTAGCTGTCATATTCATCCAAATTGCGAGCATCACTCTGATTGAGTATTAAACGTTTTCCCGCCCACCGTTGCTTGTAATCGAACAAATACTCTTGCATGACACGACGCAATTTCGTCAGACGCGACTCCTGTACATCATTGCATACAAGTTGATCCAGATGTAGAGTTTGCAGCATAAGTAATGATTTACCACCAGGCGCGGCACAGGCATCCAGCACACGTTCGCCAGGCTGAACTTGAAGGAATAATGGCGGTAGCACTGAGGCGCCATCCATAAGAAAATGTGAGAGTACACCAGTAAGACACAGTTTTGGTGACTTAAATTCTGAACAGTTTCCCATTTCGTAGGTGTAGATAGCCAGGTGCTCCGGATACTTAAATGGACCATCTGGTTCGATGTTTAGAGGAAAGTCTGTAGTGGTTTGATAATATTTGTAATGTTCTGACTCTGCTACCCAATCCTCCATGCCCTTAATAGTGTTGGCGGGCATATACTCATATAGACCACCCGTTCCAAATTGGGGATCAACCAAGCGACTCTCATCCAGTTGTACATCGCCCTCTAAAGCTTTAGTTAAACTCTGTGTGTACTGTTGTGTTTCTTCTTCTTCTGCTACTTTTTTTTTGGGTTTAATTTCGTTATCATAGCTTAATTCCTGTGGTGGTACATGACCATCTTCAGTTCCACTGGGATATATAGAAGCTATTTCACGTTCCTGCTGTTTTCTCAGCAATGCATCAAGTTTTCCATCGATTTCGTAATGACCACGCGTTTCATTTTCTGCCATATGACTAGTAGCCATGTCATTTTCTTGACGTGCCAGCGCCAAATTGATTAATGACTTTAAGTTAATGGCACCATCCAACTCCAGCATGCTACACGTTTTCTCTGTATCCCCGAAATTGTTTACCAAAGCAACATATTTGTGCTCTGTGAGCAATGCGGCTCGCATGTTCTTCCATCTTCGTCCGTACACAGATCCGTAGAAATCGTCAAAGTTTTCCAGTGCCCGATCGCAGTTATTTTTCCTATTTAACAACAGGTTCCAGCGCTTCCTACCACTTTTCCAGCGTGTTTGCAAAACAAATATATTCCGTGTTTTTAACATGTTACTGAACCGGTCAAGTTAACTAAATATATTATAGATAAAGACACGGACCTGTATCATGAAGCACAGTTTTCATCAATTTTTTCAACTTAAATTTAGTTAAAACTTTACATAATTTATCAATAATAAATTATATTAGTGTATTTTTATTAAATAATTTGATTGTAGTTACTTTCGCCATCGATAATTCTCTACTCCATAGCGATAGTTGCACATTCGTTATAAACGGTATCGATAGCATGGATAAGTAAATTTATCGGCGGGCACTTAATTTAAATTAGTGTTATTCTTTGAATTTGAATGCTATATAACTACATTTGAATTGAGCATGATCTATTTCCATTGTGATTATTTTGAGTTTACTTTTACAGTATTTGTGTTATAGGAAATAATAATTTAAACAACTCAGTTCTTGGCTTTACTTCAATATCATTTTATTTGTGATAGCATTTAAAATTGTTTCTGTTTGTTAAGTACATTAGGCGGGTAAGCATAAAGATTTCGACTTCTAGAAGTAATGTCTATAGACGCACAGATACGAGTACACTTAGTAATATAGATAACTAAAAACTATAATTGGTATTGGTATATATACATTCCAGTACGTCAGGTCGGTGCAGTGCATAATTCAGGAATCATATTGATTGAAATTCATTTTTTGTGAACAATCATCATCAATTGAGATTACAATTTTACTGTTTCATTTCCTTCAGCGGTGTTTTCTCATCCTTTGCCTCTGGATCCTTACTCTCTGTTCGATTCCATGGCTGTTCACTTCCAGATCCAAAGATAGTAAACACAAAGAACTCAATTATGAATAATACGATCGTAACACCAAATATAATACGCCAGGCACCAATGTTTTGCTACAACATTTAGGAAGAATATTCAATAGTCTATTAATTAAAAATAAAATAGGCAAAACAAAAACTTACATTTCCATGAGTAACAGCACCAACGAATAGAGGTACAATTATACCAGGCAATGTGGCAACTGTATTGGTGAGTGCAACCAAAGTGCCAGCAAAGTTAGGTGCAATATCAATATGATTGGAAAGGAAACCAGAGAACATGGCACCCATGGCTACAACACCTACAGACATTACAGTAACAGCTTCATAGTGGTGGCAACCAATGAAGCACAGGATAAGCAGACAAATTCCAGGAATAACAGTACAGAAAGATGTGGCAGTCTTTCTGGCAAGAGTTGTGCTTATTTTGCCTATACAAAAATAATTTAATTAAAAATGTTTAAAGTAAATGAGAGACTTCACTTACCTTTTGCCTGCAGCGAATCCAGAAGCTTTCCAAGGCATATGCTAAAGATGATCATAGGGAAATATGGCAAAGAGCTCAAAGCTGCATTGCTGCTTACATTAAACTTAAGAACTTGCTTCATGTAAAATGGAATCTCAATGAGGAACATGTACCACCCAAAGTTGTTGCATGTGTGAGCAATGAGAATAGCCCAGAAGGGAATTGAAGTGAAGACCTTGCGCCATGGTACCTTAGGATGATGATCACCTTTTTTTTCGGTGCCTAAAGAACTAGTTATCATCGAACGCTCTTCGGGACTAATAAAACGTTGCTTGTTTGGATTATCCTGAACAAGTATTATCCAAAGCAGCATCCAAATACAACTCAATCCGCCCATCACATAGAAAATATATTCCCAACCTAATTTATCAGATAATACACCAGACAATAATATGGATAAAGCAGTTCCAACCGATGTGCCAACATAGATAATTGTTGACATAACCATACGCTCAGTGGGTGGAGCCCACGATGCAATCATCACATGCATAGCTGGAAATGAAGCACCACCTCCAATACCTTCAATAACACGCATAGCAATCAAGCCACTGAAGTGAAGAGAAGTTAAGACAGGTGTCAACAGTGTGCAAATAACGTTAATTGCCACTGAGAACAGCATCACCCACTTGGCTGAAAAGTTCTCAGCCACATGGGCCAACGGAATCTGTGAGACTAGATATCCCCAAAAGTAACAACTCAGCAAGGTGCCCTGTAGGTGCTCATTCCAAACAAAGTCTCCTTCCTAAAGTGAATTTCAATTATAAGAAACTAGTTTTCGAAACATCATTTACTTTTCACTTACTTTAACGACTCCGGTGTTATTACTGGCGCCACCTGGAGGTAGACACTCTTGAATGGCGGGTTCGGTATTGGCTACAGCGTGAATGCTTTCCTCTTCCTTTAACAAGTGGACCGCCGTATGATTTACCATGGCAACCATAGCGACACTCAGATTCACCTTCAGACCATACACGATGGCCATGCCAATGGATCCAAGTATAGCAAGCACATAACGTGCGGGCACGACTTCTGTAAATTCAAATCATCAGACAGATTAGTTAAGGTTGGTCAGGGAATCTCTTTATTTATTTATCTATGTATATGTATATATTTATTTAATTCTTCAATTTATATGCCACACGCGCCACAATTTAAGCCAAACATTGAGACAGTAGGGCTAATTACTACCATGGCCGCTCCCTGATAACAAATTCAAATTTGTATGGTATTTATTTTCAATTTTGCATTGATGTCTGTCAAAGACTTGAACATAAACTGGTGACAAAACCAATTAACGCTATTCAATTGAACGGTTTTTATCGCACCAATGCGTTATATTTGATCAAATTAATGTATATATAGTTTTATATAGAAATGATTTAGAAATATTAAATCTAAATGATTTGACGCAGTCAAAAAGAATCTAATCTATTGGAGTCTAAGGACTATATACGGCTAATAATAAAACATCTAACAGGAAGCATTTAAAATGTATTCAACATCTAATTTGGTATCAAAAGAACACAAGGAATACGCGCACTTGAATGTAGAAGGTGGGAAGAGCAAACAAACGGGGAGATATTCAAAAAGGTGTGCTCAGAGAACAACCGGTTAAGACTCTAAGAATTGAAAGTAAAGGAAGTCAAACAAAAACATATTTAAATTCGGACAGAAAAGCAGCTTAAAACCAAAAGAGTGTCTGAGTAGTAGAAGAAACAATAGAAACACAATTGGGTATATATAGAATAACAGAAAATGTAAGAAATTAAAAGGTTCTCATTTATTTGAAGGCATTTAATGAGAAGCTAAAATAAAAGTGAAACTTAAAGAAAGGATTTAGGGGTAACATGGTGAAACTCAGTGAAACTTAATTGACCTATAAGTATAGGCCAATGTTTATATGGACCACAGGAAAAGAGACAAGAAAGAGAGAGCTGGAATGATATTGTATATATTGAACAGTTTAAACAATATGAGAGCTAAATTATGTATGTTCTTGGCCTAAATAAATTGTCAGTCATATATGTTTTGGCAAATATCTTTAAGAATATTGTTCATTGTGCTGACATCCAAATGACCTTCTTAAAGGCCAGCTGTTTGTAGCAAAACGTGTCATTGTTTCACTTTTAAAGAAATCCTAATGGAAAATTATCATAGAAATATGTTTTTAACTTTTTTTATTTGTTACCCGATTGTGGCTAATATTAAACTTGAAGGATACGCAAAGCGGCTCGCATATACACCCACACACGCATATAAACGCACGACCTTTTAGCCACTTTTGAGGTCAAACAGTTTGTAGGCCTGTCATATTGCATGCATGTCACAATGACTTTCATCAGAAACTGTTAGCACTTGTTGCATTTGCAATGCATGTTGCACTCGGCATATGCACTTGTGAAATAGCGCCTCTCACTACTTATCTATGTATGTTAAAGGATAACAACGACTACTTACTGCCCAAAATGCTGCCTCTCGCTAGCACTTCGTCTGCCATTTTGAAAACAAACGTTTCAAATTTGGCTATTTAATTCAAATATTTTTATATTCAATAATTATTGAATAGTTTAAGTTAAATATTATTCACAAATTTAAATTCCTCAAATAAATTCTTGTCTTTTGGCGACACGTGCGTTGCCGGAGACAGCTGCTCGCTAACTGAAATCCACTCTGGATTCCAAATTGGACGACGCTAACTTTGTATGGATATTTTCGTTATTTCGGTTTAAGGTTTTTCGTATATCAGAGAGCATGATTTATACATAGAGGTTGTTTGTATATATGTGTATGTATTTGTGTGCGTTTTGTATACGCCGGGTCTGGGTTTAGTCTAAAGAGTGTGTGCCTGTTAGTTGGCGCGTAGCATCGTAGCAAGTTCTGTATCTTTTATCGGCAAGTTTGGCTGTCATTTTGGTTCAAACAATTTGTCGTTATGTTGCGTACGTGAAAAGCCCTGCCCTATTCCATCCCCCCTTTTTAATCAACCAACTCGAAAGGTTTTGAGCATAGCTACCACATTCCACAAAATCATTTTACATTCGTTCCAATTGGTTGCGTGGTGTGCACTCAATATGCAATTGGTTTAGGTCTTGGCTAAGTTGGTAACTGCTTCATATAAGGAGATCAAACGGTGGCAAATACCCTATGTTTATTTGAATTGTACGGCAGTTTAACAAAAATAAGATTTAAGTTTTATATTTTTATTGTATTAGAAAATATAATCAATGTTTTTTTAGCAGCAGTGGTCGTTTAATTAATAAGCTTAGTATATAATACTAGACCTTATTTTTACAAATAAATAAATAAATAAGCTAAAATTATTATTATTATATATTTCTCTGTTTTAAATATCTTATGTATTAAATATATATTATAGGGTTGTAGGGTAATAAGTCTTTTACAAAGTATTTCACTTAAATAAAATCCATAATTGGAACAGCATATTTTATGCAAGTGTTTAGTGTAAATATTTATAATCGAAACAAGTTATTTATATTCAACACCAAAATCATAAACGTTCTCTTCCAAAATTGATATAATTGTTTAGATTTAGATTTCGGTTAACAGACACATTAATTAGCCAGTCGAATGCGCATAAAATTAATTTAAAATTTTAATATTCTTCTAAGCATTTCAAAATATATCAAGCAGATTGTCTTGTTTTGTTTATAATATTTATAATTATTTTGTTTGAGCATTAAAAATTTTAAAAATTTTTTCGAAAGCAAGGTGCGAGCTCGTGTAGGTTGTGGCGTTCTATTAATAGCATTATTTAATATATAAATTGATAATATAAAGAATATTAATTAATAATAAAATAATACAATTAAACCCATATAAGGAGATCTATTTGTTAAATGAAATTGATATAATTAGACATAAATGTCTCGCTGGCTGGCTTTAGGCCAATTGTTCATCTAAGTAAATAAAAAACTTTTCTAAATTTTCTGTTTACAATTTTTCTCTTAACAATTTACTAAATTATTCAGATATAACTTATGAATTATGTTAATGTTAAATCAAAGTTCTTATAGCTTTAAAACTTATTTCCCAATGCTCACACATTTAACTATTTGTTTGAGTTGCTGATTCTGAGTGCAGCTCTACTTATATTATGTGATGATGATGAAGATATATGCAAATTTATCTCTTCCTAAGTGTAGGGGATTTGGCAGTTATCTTGCCCGCTACCAGCTACCCGCTTTCCTCTTCTACTGTATACATCAGGCTTAAGAGCTTGTCTTACATTATACAATGCTACATATAGAAATCCATATTAATGATTGCTGCTGTTTTTTGTTATTCTTGTCAGATGTTTGTTTTTTTTTTTTTTTTCATTTTTATTTTTATTTGTCTTTTATCGGCTTGTTGCCATATGGTTTATTGAGGGCATATACGTTACGTATAATTGAATTTTACACTTATATCAAATGAGTTAGTAAACTTTAAATGCTTATAACAAATGTAGTAAAAGAAATTATTGCACAGAACTCTTTTAGTTTTATTGTTAAAGTTTAACTTTTTGGCTTAATTTTAATAGTTAGGGTATTAAATTGTCGTTCATTTTAAATTTGATTTATTTATTTCCTCTGATTTTCACCTAATTCTTATGCTTATTATTTATGTCTGAAATGAGGAATATTTAGCATAAAATTGGAACAGCATCAACCAACTTGACGGTTCTATGGGCCATTACTTTTACAGCACCCACAATGAACGTGGATGTGGATGTGGACATGGATAGTGAATTTTATGGTTTCATGGCTTTTTTCAATGAATGAATCTCTATTATCTATACATATGTTAAGGCAATATATATATATATATATATATAGAATCTATTTTGTTATATCTTTGGGCGACGCGTGTGCTAATTTTATATAGATTTCCAAATTGTTTTTTGTTAAATTTTTGCACACACTTTCAATAAAAAGCAAAGAAGGAAATCAAGCAAATGAATGTTTATGTATCACTTGATATTTTTTAATTTAGTTTTTATTCTTTAATTGACTTTCATTGAATTGTCTACCAATCTTCATTTGTTTCAACCTATTTTCTAGTTGAGTATCAAAATTTGTACAGTTTTTATGTGCTCTACATACTATTTATAGGGCATATAAGCTTGTTTCAGGAGAGTATTTTATATTGTACCATATTCAATGCTGTATAGGGTATTTTTTGGTCGTTTTAATTATGTATTAGTGCTCAATTGACAACCGAATTGGAATGCGTAAAGCAAATTGAATAAATACTTCAAAAAATGCTTTGTTGTTTCTGCGCCATTGATGACGTCATTGGGTTATGGAACAACCCCTCAAATGGGGGTTAACCGAGGCTATTGGTAGTTATTTAAAGATTCAATAATTGAAGTATTGTATTTAATACCATTAAAATATATTAAGTTCTTAATTTCTCTTATTTAGTATTTACTTATTAATCGATCTTTATATAATGCTACTAAAAATATCCCAAATCAAACGCCAATTGATAAGATAAGCAACTGAACTCCCAGCCAAATAACATACGTCTATTGGGTAATTGAATTTATAATTTATTATTATCAAAAAAAAAAAGATTTTCAGACACAATACATATTCGAATTTTGATAAGAAATTATTTTAAATATATGTGGGCGCGTGTGACACAGAAAGAAATCTTTCTGATAAACATAAATTGTACCAATTTAAGGCAAAATGTACCAACAGGTTTTTTTCTACAAACTTACACCTGTATTTCGATGTATTAAACATCAATAAGTATCATTATTAGTTATGTAATATCTTCGATATAACTATGTGGTACTTGTAATAGATTAAATGATATGCGTAAAACTTATTCTCATCATATAATTATCATAGTTTTATACTTTTACTACCTCTTTAAACGCATGCATTGTATCTACATTCAATATATGATACTCATAGGAAATACTTACCTTAGACAACTGTTGGCCACAAACAATCTATAAAGGTAATTCAACAGCGTATTAACTGTTATCACTATTATTGAATGCTCTGTAAATGCAGCAAAGAAAAATTAAAACTTGGAAAATGTTAAGGTTTTTCAAACCAAAGAGATTTTTATTGATTTATTTAAACATAAATGAGTTTTATAAATAAAACTACTAAAACGAAGCTCATATAATAGAAATTGTTTAACATAAATTTTGTTCAAAATATTTGAACCATAAAAATGCAATGAAAGTATATAAATATTTAATGTCAAAATTGAATAATTTTCATTGAGTTAATATATATATTTATATATATATATATATATACATATAAATGTATGTATATATATATAATTTTTTTGTGGGTATGTCATACACATTGTACATATATATATATATATATATATATATATATATATATATATATATGCTATTAATAATATTTTAATATATTTTTTAATTTTTTTGTTTATTTTAAATAAATGTGTATATAAGTTGGTATATATATATAATCATAGTATGTATACATATTTAATTTTTTAATTTTTGTATTTTTTATGTTTTATTTTTAATTTTTCTTTTTCAAAAAAACAGTCAGACAATTTGCAAAAATTTCAATAAAATGTTTCTCGAATTTGCATTAAATATTTAAAATATTTATGCGCTGAGCCACTTAATTTTGACAAATGATAATGATAATTATAATTTTGTATACATATATAATGTTTATTATATGATACATATATTTATATATGTAGAGAAATATTTCAAAGATAAATTTAGTAGACGTCATCGTAATCATTTGCTGGAACGTATTCTGTTTAATCCATTTCTTCTCTTTCCCTTCACTCACGGCATAGTGTAAATTGTACAAATAGTGTATAGTAGTATAGTGTATAGTAGTGTAGTGTAGTGTAGTTTAGTGTAATTAGCGCCATTGTATAGAAAAATAAAAACACTTAAAGCAATTTATTTGACAGACATTCTGTTGCTGATGAGCTCATTTAAAGTAACTTTCGTAGGCATCTATCAATTCTTCCATTTTATATTTTTCTTCTTCTGTATTGTAGATAATTCAGTTATTTTTTTGTATTTTTAAAATATTTTCTCATATTTTTTTTATTTGTAATTGTTCATCTTTTTTTTTTTTTGTACTACTTGGGAAGCCTCTAGTTTTGATATAAGTACACAAATACGTATACATAATCATATACATATATATATATTGGATAGTTTTGACAATTCTTTGGTATAATTTTACAGTTGAGTTTAAAGACCTCTTGACATACACATTGACATTGATTAAGAGAGGTTAGATATTATTATTTTAATGTTAGTTTACGTTAAGTTAGGTTAGGTTAGTTTACGTTTAACATTCATAAGGTTCGCATTTGACAAAAATTGTCAACCCTGTGATTAGTTTTTGTATTCAAAAACATCAAATTTGATTATGTTCTTGGCATATATTCATATTCATACTCTTGTTTAATATTCATATCATATTCATAGCGTATTCATATCATATTCATGCAGTATTCATATTTATATCATATTCATACAGTATTCATATTCATATTCATATTAAGAGTACATTCATTGATTCATTATCCTTTATAGACGTTTTAAGTTGAGGAAATATCCTTTTACAAATTCAAATTTAATTTCAAAAATTGCACACGACTATTCAATTTTAATTTCAATTTCAAATTTTTGGTTTTGTTTTGTTTTTTTTTTTTATAATATTTGAAAAGAGTTTTCTCTGATCTTTTAAAAGTCAGGATCAAAAAAGTATTTAATGCTTAGGCATTTTTTATATGATGTGGGGTTAAAAGCTTTAAAATTGTTTCTTTATCAGCTCCTCTATCCTGCCCCGCTGCTGCTCTGTTTTGCTTTTAATAAAACTTTTCGCCGTAATAGTTCGGTCCACGTTCACCCACTGGTTCATTGACGAACTCGCTCTGGCTGACAGAACGCTTCTTCTTGGAGACCATGAACCGTTTAGATGATCCAAAACCTGTATCAATTTTAGATAGGGACAAACTTAATCTAGATTCAGTTTAAATTTCAACTCTACTTACGATTGTTGCTAACATATTTTTGTGGGCGTGGCAAATATTCATATTTTGGCACCACCTGTGCCTCCACTGGCAGACCATAGTAATCAACTAATGCCGGTGTCTGTTGCTGCTGTATGGGTGCATCCAACCAGGCACCAGCCGGTACATAATCCAAGTCTTCGCCATCAACTATTGGCATGGGTACACCGCTGTCAATTTCGCTTTCCTTGCGTGCGCGTTCACCTGCTTCGACCAGGGCAACAAGTGCTAGCATATCAGCTGGAGTAAGTTTGGTGGTGTCACGTTTAAGTCTAGATGAAAAATGAATAGAATAGTTAAATATATATATAAATGGATAATTTATTAAACTTAGACCTACCGCATGTCACCATAGCGTCGATACTTGTTTAAGTTGATATTGTCGCTGGGAGCAGCATTGCTGGGCAAGTTGTAGTAGATACCACGCTTGTTGCGCTCATCAACATTGTAGTTGCGATTGGCATAATTTAGGGGCACGGATAGGGGAATGCTCTCTAGATAAGCCTCGGCATTAAGTAGATTTTGTAGATTGTCATAGGCCTTGTTGCGTCCATTAAGATTGTTTACTAAGGAGTAAAAGTGGAGTGGTGTAAAGGGAAGGAACTAAGGGGTGGGTAATCTAAAAAACTTACCATGTCGTTCTGGCACATACTCATCCACATCCTGTAGTTCACGTTCATTGTTATAGTTATTGTAATTATAGTTATTTGGAGCAGTTTGTTCATAATCATCAGCCCAAACACCGCTGGGTACATCGCTGCCATATTCACTGCCAGAAGCGGTCATATAAGGATTATACTCATAGTTAATGCCACGTTTGCGCATTGTGGAGGTGGCTACAGCTTCCTCTAAAGCAGTTGGATCATTCTGCAGTTGTTGCTGATTGCTCTGAGCAGCAGCTGCGACAGCAGCTAAGATCTCATCATTGCTCGGTAATGCATAAAGTCCAGCTTGTGGTTGCTTTTGTTGCTGCTGTTGCTGTTGCTGCCGTTGCTGCTGTTGCTGCTGTTCAATTGGATTGCTCCTGGCAGGTGGCGAATTGCTAAACGAAGCGGGCACAATTTCCGGACTTGACTTTTTATCAGCTGGTGGTACCGTAGGATTGACCGATGCTTCCTCATCCCGTTTTACTGTGTAAATGGTAAAAGAAAATTAAATAAAAATTTCCATTGCGTGCTTTTAGGGGTCGCTGCGTATTTCAATTACAATTTATGCGGTAGCTGATTCAATAAAGCCAAAACCAATTAGCAAAAGGCAACACCATAATTGTTTCATATTTTATCGATGGCTGGCATTGCCAGCTCCTATTAGCAATTAGCGCTGTCAAAGCCATCTTTATGTAATTTTATGCCAACAGCCAACTAAATTATAGTAGCTGCTACTTCAAATTAGTCTAACTTAGTTTTATACCCATAACAACTAATAGCCATAATCATTATTATCTTTAATCATGTTTTCTACTTTGCTTTGGCATCTGCTTCCCCCTCAAATCTTTTTATAAAATTCTTGCACATCGTGCAAATTGAATCATCTTAGCTGGACTTGTTAATCAAGTGCCTGCAGCTGGTCATTAAAGCTTAAGTTAAATAGTTGGCTTAATAGCAAATGGTTCGAAAGAAGTAGAAAGGCAAACGTATTATCAACAGCTAAACACATGCCTTTATTTATCAGTTATATTTGACGTGTGTTTTTACCTGTCACAAATCAATGCTTCGACAGAATACAAGTATTTTATGGGGATTGTCCTACTAACTAAACGTTTGCTTATCATCGTTTAGCACTCAATATGGGAGAATCGACGACACAACTGTTTTTATCATAGCAATCATTCGATAAGGGAATGAACGTGTTTACGTGTTGGCCAACAAATGACAATCAATGATTTATTTATGCTAATGGGCTGTTTTATTGTATCGGAAGACCTTTTTATAGAACATATGGATCATCATTAGTACTTTGAACCATTTAAAATTAAGCTTATAGTTTAGATCATAATACTTCAGTCAATGTGGTTATATAATTTCCTTTTCTTTAGTTTCCTTTTTCTAGATCTCTTTAGACCTTAATCAATAAGTTTTATAAGACCTTCGCATAGCTGGTATTTTTAGTAGATTTGTTATCTTCATTTGATTCATTTTGCATAATATGATATCGTATATCTTGTATTTGTGAACTCAGTTCTATATGTCCTTCAATATATGTGTGTGTTAACCCAGTTTTGTGTTGTTATTGCCAAGCAGCAACTTGACCATATGTTTGCCTTGTTAAATGATTTTCCGAGAGCTCAAAACCTTGGCTAAATGTGTTTTTGCCAACAAACAGGCAACAAAAATAATATATATGAAAAAAAGGAAAAGAGAAGAAAGCTTGATGGAAAATAAAATTAATTCCCTACTCCTTACTTCGTCTGGCTATCCTCGAAGCAAAAAAGTAGAAAGCCAGAGAAACCGAGAGCTACTATATAAATAAATAAGACAGGCAGCTAAATTATAAACGTTGACGTTCTCTGACGTCTTTCTACGAATTTTCATTGTTTTCTGCATATTGTTGTTGTGGTTTTTATTGTTGTTGCTGTCACTGTTGCCATTGTGTTGTGGCTGTGGTTGCTGTTTGGACTGCTCAGCTAACATGAAAATATTCACTGAACTGTAAAAATATCAACAAGTTGTTTGCTCTTCAATTTTTGCTACACACAAAAGCACCAACACACAAACACGTACACACCCTTACCTACACATATACATATAAACATACGTAGAGTGAGTGTTGGGCTTTATGTCCTGTGGCTGTTTTGTTGCTATTGTTGTTGTTGTTCTTGTTGTTGGCGAAGGCTAAGAGCAACAGCAGCTGCTCAATATTAAGACCAAGTACGTTACCAACAACACAATTAACAGCCGCAAGGCAATGCGGCAAGCAAAATAACTTAATAACGACGGCATATGGAAAATTTGTGACATGAAAACGAAAATGAAAATGTGGTTGAACTTGTGGGCAGTAAAATCCTTCTTCTTTCTAAATCTAGAGAAGAGATTTTGAGGTTAAACCAAGGAACCTTGACTTTCTGATTGACAACACCATTGGATATTTCATTGGATACACAAAAGCATATGCTAAAATTTCAAGCCTTAAGCTAAGACTTTTGTGGTATATATATTTAATATATATACATCAGATACATGTATATGTATGTTCTCTATGTATTTCTTATATATTTTCATAAAATGCTTAGTCAGTTTCATATTTAAAGTCCTTAATTCGCATGTCAAAGCGATGCCTTAGAGAGCTGATTTCAGTTAATGGAAATTGTTGCATACTTTTGAGCGCGCTTGTTAAAGTCTAACAGGGATAAAAGGAGGGAGTGAGATAGTGATTTTATGGGAGTGGAGAAGGTTGATAGCAAGCAGCAAAGGCGAATGGCGTCAGGACAACAGCAGCAGAAAAAGCAAAAGCAAAAAGCAAATAGCATTAATAAAAAAAGCAGCAACAACAGCGTCAGCTTCTGCTCAACAGAAAGTCTAAAAATAGAAATGAAATTGCGCGCACGTACACACACATACAGACAAACATACATATATATATATATATATATATTTACCCATCTCCCCTACATAAACATACGAATACAAAGACTCGCTCGTATGCATATCAAAGAGGCTGGCCGCCATTTTGTGCAGCAGCCGCCTACGCGTTGCGTAGGATAAGCTCAACTTGTGTGTAAGTGTTTATACATACATTCCTATGTATTAACGAGTATGTATATGTATATGTGTTTGTGTATATGTACGTGTTTTTTTGTGTATTATGACTTGGAATGATTGTAATGTTATACTAAGCCAATGCTCTAAAGTAAAATGAACCACAACAGCAACAATAGCAACAACGACTACAACAACTACAACAACAACAACAACAACAACAACAACAACAACATTGACAATGACAGCAACAACAAATTTTGTAAAGCTGCTTGCCAGCTGTCGTGTTGCCTCTGTGGCAAAACACCTACGCAATTTCCTGTAAGGCCAAGAGCGGAAAATGGAATGCGCTACTTTAGCTTAGGACAAAATACCAGTGACAGGATTAGGGGCAATACCAATGGCTATAGTAGGGGTAAGGGCAAAGCGAAAACGGAGATGAGAACACAGACAGGATGCTTGGTAGTTGCTTTGCCTTTAACTTATCGAAATTCGCGTGGGCGTTTTGCTTAATGTGTTCAATTTACAACTTGAACACACAGACACACACAAATGTAAATGTAGCAAATTGTAAAAACACAGTGAGTAATACCTAAGGTGAACAAAGGGAAAACAATTTACCAATCATAATAGAATTTGTTCTAAGTTCCCAAATTAATTAAAAATAAATTATTTAAAGCAAAACTTAAAATAAAATAACTTTTCTCTTATACTTTCAATATTAAAATTATTGGATTTATTATATAATATTAGTAATTATTAAGTTATATAAATGTTATAGAAATTCTTATTTATTTTCTAGATATTTTTAATTCTTTGTGTTTTTAATTTATTGTTTTGTATTCTATATTTTAAATTGCTTTCATTTTTTTCTATTTTAAACCCAAGTTTGCTTTAACCATATGCTTATGAAACTTTAATAAAGATTTAATGGACATATCATAATATTCAGTTACTGTTTGCTTTAGTTATTATTTACTGTATCCACAGAGAGTACTTATACGGCACTTACTAGCAATGCGTTGCCTAAGGGGCGTGTGTCCAATTTTTCAAACATAAAATTTTCAAATGACCTTTAACATTAGCTACACTTTACTTGATGTAGGCTACACACATACAGTCACACACACACAGTGGCATACATGCATACACACATACTAATAGACCTCAGGCACAACCCACGCACTTGAAAAATTGAACTTTAACACTTACCTGCCGGCAGATCCCATTGATGTTGCTGCTGCAACTTATTGTTTGCATTGGTGGAGAGCTCCGTATTCTGGGCCAGAACAGATGCTGGCACTGCATTAGACAATTCAGCTAGCAATATTAACAGTGCCAAAACCATGGCATTACTATTATCATGCATAGATACCGGATTTTTTGGAGCACTCATTTTTTCTTTTTGCACTTTTAGCACTTAACACAAGTTATTAACTAGATACAAATGTAACGGTATTCGCTCTATGCTCCAATTATGGTCAGGAACTTTAGAGCGACCAACAGCTTTTGACCCTTTGTAATTGCTGCTGCTGCTGCTGCTGTTGCTGCTGGTTAGTTTGTCCGCTAGCTGTGGCTGTTCTGAATGAACTGTCTCCTTGGACCTGTAGTGCAACAGTTTTTAATGTTATGTCGCCCCAAATTCGGTTTTGCAGCACCATCGTCGGCATCGGCGTCGGCTAAGCTCTGCAAACCATCTACGTCATTGCCATTGATAAGAATTGCGCCCGCCTGCAAAGCAAATAGTCCCCAAAGCATACCAAACACATCAAAAGCCCCAACACTAACAAGCTCTAAACTGCTTACGTAGCTAAGGATCAAACTGCGCCTGCTCCATGTCTGCACAATGAATTTTGTTTAACAGCTGCCCTGCACTTCCCTCGTACTCCTCATAGAACCAAGTTTACTTTGCACAAGTAACTAATTGGAGCTGTTGCTCTATGGAGCTGACTTCCCTACGAGCGAACTAGTTTTAAAACTAAGACTTATGTGGTATATAGAAATTTTTATTAAAGAGAAAGTCTTAGACAATCTTTGAGTAAACAGTCCAAAGCGAGAGTTCTTTTAGCATGAAGATAGGCTTAAAGATAGTTTTCAAAATATTTATGAACCACATTTAAGCTAAAGTTCCAATTACCATTCTGAAATGTTTGTTTATCATTGAAAACAGAATCTTATTATTCATTCGTTTATATATCAAATATCATATCATATAAATAACTATTCTTTCATAGGCTGTGCGTAATCGTAAAGAATTTGCAATGACTTGGAATATAATACATGTTTATTTATACCTTGTTTAATTTAAATAAATATTTGTTGTTTTTTTACATGTTGTAATTCTCAAGGCTTCTAAAATATTTCGCACTTAGGAGTTAAGTTAGGATTTAGCACAAATCGTTTTGAATTTTAATATCTTTTTTTTTTTTTTTTTAGATTTTTCATGTTATTTTTCGATATCTTTTTTTTTTGTGTTCGTATATTACACTTGCCATGGCAATTCCTTACAGATTTAAATATATATAAATATATATTACTACAACTACAATTTGTCACCTACTTGAAGGAAAACATTGCCAATTTAAAACTAAAGGCGAAACGCATTGCACTTGTGTGTATCTGTTTGTGTTGTGTGTATATGGTTTGTGTATGTGTGTGTGTGTAAATTAAGGATGAACTTTAAGGCTGTTTGGGACGTGTTCATCCATTATTAGTATCATTAAGTAGCTTGTAAATTTGTTTAGATACCAATGCAGTAGCTTCTGTAGCATTTGGTATAAGAAATCTGTCCATATCGGTTATTAGCAATCCATCGACATCGGGAAAACCATATTTAAATGTTATTAAATCGGGATGCCGTTTCTTCGCTGTAATCTTTACTATGCTGGCTAATGGTCGACTTACCATAATCTGTGCCTGACCACGACCTAATTCACGCAGCACCACCAAATGTGTGGGTGTTACTATTAAGTGGCTATCGTACATATAACCATTTATGTGAACATCCTGACACTTGAAGGCATTGATGATTTCTACCGTTTTGAAATATTGATTTAGATTAACAATATCCTTTGTTTCGCCAGCTGGTTGCGGTGTGTCTCTTGGTGCTCCATCATACGCATCCTCGTTCTCATCGTCAATACTAAAAACAGGTGCCACATTGCGATAACGTTTGCCATTGCGTTCCTTGGCACTGACATGCCGGTCTTGATTCGCCACAGCTTGCGTACCGTTGCTGGAGGCACTGTTTGAACTTGGATTCACAATTATATCCATCAACTTGCCCTTTACTTCTGCTGATTTGGATTTCATAACAGCTGAGAATTTACTGAATAGATCCGAGGATGGAGTTGTCGCTGTGACCTTTGGCGGCACACCTTTTGTCTGTAATCAATTGAAATTATTTACAACATACCCAAATAATTCTTAAGTATATTCTACCTGTTTGACATTGTGCTGCTGGCATACAAGACACTTGCTCACGGTATGATCTTCCAGGCAATCGGCCATATGATCCCCAAAATAATCATGTATGGAAGCATAGCCACCGGTAAGCAACGACACGTAGTGTGTGTTCTTTTGCAGGAATGAGGCCACCACCATGTGCGTGTATTGATCCTCTTCAACACGTCCGCTTCCCATAAAGCATAGGTGTTCCCCACCAGCATTTGAGTTAACTTCAATGGCCTGCTTCTGTGCTGTGAGCAATCCTTGGACAGCGGTAGCAAATGCCACAGGCTCCTGAAGCATAAGATTGCAATCAAGATGAAATGCCGTTGATAAATGGCCAGCATTGTACTGTTCGGCTGGGCGACAATCGACGAGGAAGAAACGTACAGCATCTTGAACTGGAAATTCTACAGCTGAATTTTCAACCAGTTCATAGACGGAAACAGGTAGGCACAAGGCCTGCGATACTTTATTGGACTCCTCTTGGGTGCGTGGGCTATCGTTTTGTTTACCATACAATGCTTTAAGGTAATCTGTCTTAAACGATGTTGGCGTTTTCAGTGCATAGTACTGGGCCAGTGAACAAAAGTCTGGTACATCATCTACTTCCAAAGCGCATGGCATATTGGTTAGAAATTTTAGAATCTCCTCTCTCGTAGAATTTTTTAAGGCCATAATTTGCTCGCGTCCATTAATCAGTATAATAAGCGCCAGGAAGAAGACCATAAATGGATCTGCGTTTTGAAAATACAGATCCCACATGGCAATAATCACAGAAAGGCTACTGCACGAAGCAAATAGTGATTGGAACCAAGTTAGCGAATAAAGATCTGGTGTAATCTTTTTGGTGTCTAGTACAGTGCAGAGTTCTGGATCGTGATAAAGCAGAAGTAGACGAAATACATGGAAGACATTACCCTTTGGCTTACATCCTTTTGGTATGTACGTATCGCGTATAGATTCAAACAGATTGAACGTGTCCGAACGATCAAGTTTGAGGGCGAATAATGGCAATAGTAGCTCTATCCAACCATTATCTGCCTCGTATTGCAGATTGCGGTTCTTACAATAAAATGTAATAATTGACTCTAAGTCCGAGACAACGGATACTTTGTCTTCCTCATCATTTCCTATACGTTCGACACAACGTTTACAATCATCACGTAGTTGACTTTGAAAAGGCAGATCGTAGATTTCATTAAAAAGCGACATTTGATCGCTTTTGTGTCTAACATCGAGGCACACCTGCCACACGTCCGGACGTAATGCATCGGGCACCGATTTGCCCTGACAAATGCTATAGATCTCATTTACTGTACAGTCGTCTAAAAGCGCTGATTCTAGTTCAATTATCCTGAAATATAACAATTAGAATTCAATATTATCGTAAGTTTTAAAGGAACATCAAAACAATTCTAAGTTTAGGTATATTGTAATCAATTTGCTGTACACGGTTGAAGCGTAATGCGTATGTTTAACGATGAGTTCAACGTGTCCAATTAGCACAGCTGTTGCTGATAACAGAAAAAGCTGCCTGCCTGGCTGCTGACTCAAATTTTTGTTTGTTCTATATATTTCTCTCTCCCTCATTCACAAGGGTATGTCACTTAAAGTCAGAACGCAAGGCCACCACACAGTCCTCAAAAATAATACTTAAAAGTCAAAGCAATATTAAAAGCTTTTTACTTTTATTTGTTACATAGGTCTGTGGCTGACGTTGACACCGTACTTTACCGAGAAAGACACTGTGGCTGTGGCTACTCCTATTTTGACATTGTTATTTACCACATATTTTCCTCCATGGCCGAGGCGTTATATGTTGCACGGCTGTCAGTTTATCTTCGTAAGGTTATATTGTATTCCACAGTTTTAGCGTTAATTGTTGTGCGATAAATTATTACACATTTTAAAACGTTGCAAATAATAAATTACGTTACTGTTCGCCAAAAATTGTGTTACTGTGTATGAGTTAATGTTTTCCTATTGAAGAAATTTGTGGTGGCACACCAATAGCTTACGATAACCGCTCGATAGCATTCAGTGCACCGACTGAATGGGCCTGCTAACAGATTGCGTTATCGTTTCGCAGTGAATGCCATAAATTGTAGTCCGCTGGCAAAAGTCAAGCAAAACATTCAATTTAAACGCTTAGGCTCAATGAAGTGTTGCTGTTTGTGATTTAAATTAATTATATAAATTGCACAAAAGTGTTTGCTGCTGTTAATAATATATTTTACGTGCTGGTTAATTAAAAAAACGTGTGTGAAATAAGGTAAGTTTGGGGTAAGTGCCCCCGAAAATACTCCTGTTCATTTGCACGTACACACGCAGGCAAACAAAATTGCAAAAACAAAAACAAAAGCCAGAATTTTTTTGACTGCGTTGTATCAAACATACACATTGATGTATGCAAACTCACACACACGCAAACATACGGATGCAGCCTTCACCCAAATAATGCATCTATTGATTTTGCATATGGATTTGCATTGCCAAGCGGCATTACTTGCAAATATTTTGCTCTGTGCATACATATATGCATGTGTGATATGTAAGTGTGCGTATGTGTTTGACCTCAGAGTCAATAGCCAGCAACAGCTGTCCTGTCGCTCCAGTTTACCCTGTATTTCCTCTCTCCCTACGTACCCCTCTTCCACCAGTTTTAATATTGTCAAAAGCTTCGACATTGCGTTTTTTCTTTGGGTTTTTGTATTTTGCTTTTTAGCTATAGCCACGTGTGTAATTGGTTAATTGCATAGCAGCACGTACACTCGCCTTTTTGAACAGTGGCAAGCATCTCTAATTGCGTATCTTCTTTTACAGATGAAACAAAGCTCTGCAACAAGTAGCAACAACAACTCGTTTGGCAACAACATCAACATTAACATTAATAACAATACAAATTACGGGCAGCAACAATTGCAAGAATCAACAACAACTCATCATCAGCATCTGAACCAGCACCAGCACCAGCACCAACAGCAACAGCAGCTATCAAAATCAACGCAAATTGTTACCGAGTGGGAAGATGGCGTTATATTTGATGTTGATGATCCAGACTTTTGCCCCGGTCCGCCGACAGTTGTAATTGATAAGTTGACAACAACCACAAATAGCTGTGCTGCTGCCCTAAGGAATTTAAATTTTATAGGTAATTAGCTAATCATATATTATTATCACTATATGCATATTTCATATAGAGCAGTTAGTAACAAAACCCCACACGATTATAAGCAATTATTGTATAGCAACTATACCTTGCTGATAACAGCGATTTACAGCTGTGGATAAGTTTTCTGGACACAGCAAATATTCTGTTAACAGTGGCATAACATAGTTGATATCTGTTAATAAAACAACAATATGTTATAGTGCATAATCTATAGCGAATTGTAGTTAATTAACATTTCTTGTATTGCCTCTATGTAAATAAAACCCCCGATCTCACCTTAATTAACCTAATAAATATATATATATACATATATATATAGCTATAAATATTTATTTATTTCAAATTAATTTTCTATATTTAGCTGCAGTTCATTAAAAGTAAATATTATTATATATGTCAATCTAATATTAGTCCACGTTCCTAACTAGTAGACAAGTGCTCTATTGATATTATAGTCGTCAATCGTATGACAAGTACCTTTATTCTATAAATATTTACGATCAAGTAATACCTATTTACTAATACATTTAACTAGACAAAGTATTACTGATCAACCTGAACTTAAAAAATAAGAAATAAATTTTTTCTCTTTTCTGCTGTTTACCATTTGGCGTAGCTTATCAGCTGTCTTTTATTGTCTACACACATATATTTAATAAAGTGGTGTGTGGGCGTGGCTAGACCATAACGTCTGATATGTATGTATATAACTATATACTATAGCTATATCTACATGATATGTCCCTGTGCTGTTTGTGCGACCCAGTTGCAAAAATTTTTTTTCTTTCGCTTTTTTATTTGATTGAGCGGAAACTGCCGCACACTTTTATTAACATCAATTGCCAGCGATAGTCTAGTTTATCTTTGAAGTGGTAACCGTTAATATATAAATATATAAATATAGAAATATATATTTATATAGACATATATATGTAAAAGCAAATATACGTGGTCTATCGATTATTGATATACAATAATATCATTGTTTCGACTTGAAACGCTTGTCGAAAGTTCACTTTCGAGTGTTGATGATCGTTCATGCATGAATTGTTCATATATCATATATATTAAACAATCGGTTATATGATTGTATATATATTTTTAGAAGGAATTTTTCTATAATTAAAACTCATCGATTATTTTGTAACATTTTCATTGAATTCTTTCATCCATCTTAAAGCTTGCAACTTGCAACTATATATATATATATACGTTTTTGTGTGATTACTTTGGGTTTATCTACGATCTGATTAATCATATAAATAACGCGTGCTAGTCGATTTATTCACACGTTTCTGTTGTCACAGAAAATATATTAAATTCACGCGTTTGTCATGTGACTTGCTCCAATACGAGGGAATCTTAACATTCAACTGGCTTTTTTTTATTTATTTTTATTTACCTAGGGGACTACGAATTGTGCAAACATTAATCACCTGGAAGGGATTATGCATGTTGGCGTTGACTATAAAAAAAAAAGATTATTTACGTTTCTTTTGTTTTTTTTTTTATTATTTTTTTTGTAAATTTATTTTTATTTTTAATGTTTGTCGTATGTGGCGCTATAGAGCTAATTAATTTAAGTGGATTTTAAAGCGTGTGGATCATTAAGCGAGCTAACAACCAGCTAATTAAGTTGGAGCTACTCATATAATGATAGAATTACAGAGAAACTAGTAAAGTGAGAGTTAAAAAGAACAGAAAGTTATAAAATTCAATTCTCCACATTATTATTATTATTTTTATAACAACTGAGTCAATATATGCAATCGGCTGTTTAATATATATTACCGAATCTGCTCTATATATAAATATTTGTATTTAACTTAATTTTATATGACTTAAGCTCTTTGTAAGGTTATACATATGTACTGATATATATATATATATATATATATATATATATATATATACATACTGAAAACAATGGAATTTTATTAGTCTTCTTATTAGTATCGCATTTCATATGAAACTTGAAAAGTATTATAAATGTTTATTATACATATATACATATATATATATATATATATATATATACTTTATATACTATATAAATATAATATATCATATGAAACGACTGTTTCTTAAGATGTTTCTGCTTTGTTTAAAACTAGATATGAATTTTATCACCTGTTCCTTATAACTCATGCAATATGCCAGTTAATATGGTTTTTATTCCTAATTAACGTATTATATTTCCTGGTATTTTATAGATACTTACTTTATACTTAAAACATCCGTTATAAAGATTGATAATATTAAAAAGAACAGAGTTTTTAAATCATTTCATTTACATTTCTACGTATAAGTCAAACAACAGTTTCAATTTCTTGCACGTCTCAAATGAATCATTTTAGCCAGACACAACAAAATTATTCGCTGAAACAATATACAAATGTGTTCTATACATTATATATATATGATTATAAAAGCCTTATCGATATTCCCACTGTTCTGTCTTGTCTTATATCATCGATGCACCCCTCTACACCCCATAAACTTCTCGATTATCAACGGTTCAGTGTGCATTGCACTTGCCACTAGACTTTTGCTCCCATGGCCTGTCCCTGCGAAGCAATCATGCAAAATGCTTACATAAACGTCGCTGATTTATGCAATTACTTATTAAACATGACAAAAATAAATATGGAAAAGCTGAAAGAATGAAAAAACAAATAAACTAAATCAACAAATAATGACAAATTTGAGCGAAATATTAAACGTTTTCAATTTCGCACTGCCACGTACTAAAAATGAGCTGCGCCCGCCCACCTCTCGCACATCTATCTATTTACTTTGATTGTGCATATGAAATAGGCTATGTGTGTATGTGTGTATGTACATGTTTATATGTGTGTTTTATGTTCCCATGCTCATTATTGACAAGCGAAACGGAACGCCACGCGCAGACTATTTATACCCTAGAAATCTATACATTTTGCAAAGAGTATGCAATTGTTGTAACAACAGCTCAATTTGTTTATAAAAAAGCTGTTACTAACTGCAAACAATAATAACTATTATATAAAGTAAATGCCATATACTAAATACTTAGATAAATACTTATAAGAAAATATCTAGTCTAAATAGATGGAAATTGATAACAAAACAAATTTGAATATCAAACAGATATCAAATTTAACAATTGCAATTCTGTTATTTACTTATAATATTATCAGTCATAAAATTTGTGGATTTTTTTTATGATATATAATAAATGCTTTATTTTTTTCCTCTGTTATTTGCACACTCTCTGAGCAGCAAATATTTAACAAAATATATTAACACTTAGCACTAATTGAATAGCTATTGAAAAGTTACTTAAAGTTTTGTCAAATAATTTGCTGAATCATTTACAACTTTCGAGCAGTTACTCTTAACACAAATGATCTGCTTTTGTGTTATAAATCATGGCCAAAACAGCTGTTACCTGGTTGTGTTTGTTGTTAATATCAAATAGAATTATCAGTACTCTATTGACAGCCCTTCTGTTGTCAGAAACAATTGATATTTACAGTCCTATAGCTAACACTCCCTCAATGTCCGACTTTTATCTTTCTGTCTAACTCAACTATAAAGTCCTCAGAGTATTTTTTAGTCGTTCAATAGTTTTTAGACAGTTTTTACTTTTAATGCCTGTTTTATTTCATTTTATTTTTTTTACTTTTTTTTATACGTGTTTTGCTTAGTTTGGTTTTTATTTGAAATGTCGCCGACTTTTGCACACAGAACTCGACGCTGGCGTTCGCCTCGCCCTTAGCCTATGCCTTTGCCTTTGCCTTTGCTTTCTGTCTCAAGCTTAGGTTGTTTCCTTCATGTTGTTATAGTTGTAAATGTTATAGTTGTAGTTGTAGTTGTAGTTGTATTTGTCGTTGCTGTCGTTGGCTTTGTCATTGTTATATTTGTTGTTGTTGTTGTTTGATAAGCTGTCATCCATCCACGCGTCGGTTCAAATTGTGCTGCGTTCAGTTTTAAGGTGCAATGCAAACATTTCCGAAAAGACAAGAGGAAAGAAACAACAATTTTAAAATGAAAATGAAATGCAATTTGATTATTAAGTTTTGACCTTTGTGACTTTTGATGTTGGTTAATGCACGTAGCACACGAGCGTTATGATCCGCTCAGCCAGTTGGCGCCAGTTAAAGATTGGCTGTTCATTGAATGTTTATGTTTGTGTGTGGATGCGTGTGTGTGTGTGTGTGTGTGTGTGTGTGTGTGTAATTGTGTGTATTTTTTGTGCGGCCTCTAACCGATTCATTTGGGTGACAGCCGGTTATAGCCTCAACCAGCAACAACCAGACCGAGAGTCAAATGACGACAAGTCGAGCACCGGACACTTGAGCCAGTGCTACGGTACGGCCTGGTGGTGCGAGTGGTGCTGCTGCCGCTGTCTTCTAATATAACGACGAGTGTCAATGGAACGTGCGCAAAGTGGTTCATTTGAACCACTTGGCATTCACTTTGTCTCAGGGCTGCACATATTTTCATATATTTTTTTCCACACTTTTTTTTTTTGATTTCATTGGGGGGGCAGGTCAGTCATATACCTCAGTCATTGTATAGCATTCCTTACTATGTACGCAAAACAATGTACGAGTATACAAAATATATACAATCTATCTATCTATATATATATATATATATATATATATATATATGTATTGATTTCCATTTAAATTGCGCTTCATTCATTCATTGCAGCGCTTCATTGTTTTATCAATTTACAATTTTAACACACAGCATAGTAAGACATACACATACACATACACACATATATACATATATACAAAAGTGATAAAACTTGACTGGCATAACTCTTGTAGAATAATAACAACAACAACAACAACAAATACAAAAGTAACAAAAACGATGACATTATTTAGTAGCAATCGGTTTAAACTGGAATCTTTAAATCATCCTAACTGCTCTTTGTGTGTGTGTGTGTGTGTGTGTGTGTGTGTCTCTGTGTTTGCAACAAACGATTCGTGCGACGCAAATCTAACACACTTACTCACACAGAGACACATTTCAGATGACGAGATGCTCATAATGAACATGTTGATGACGACTATCACAACAACGTCAAACAGATTCTATACTAAATATACTATATAAACGATCAGATCACTTAAAGAGGCAGCAGCTACCTCAGCTCTCCATCTCTCCCTCTCCCCGTATGTGTCTTAATGAAAGAGCTGAAGAGTTGCAGTTAACCCCAAATAAGTCTAACTAAATCCTTACTTAGTTAAACCGAACTGGTCTTAGCCAAATCAAACCATAAATGTCACGTCTAATTAGCAATAAATTGTCAACAATAATTCACAAATTTTAATTAAGTGTGAATCCAGACAGACTGTTAATTTTGTTACCATACCACAGACATGGACTTAATAAAAAGAAAATGTTAAGGGGTATATGGTCGAGGGGGGGGGGGAGTTAAAGAAACCCTGTTCTAGTTTCAATGTGGCGCACTTATTAATTCAAATGGGGGTCAGCACAAATACTATATGCATATATATAGAGTATATATAGGTTCTATTTGGACTTTAAAGTGCTCAATGTACGTATGTGGGCAATTCCTATGTAATCCAATATACAAAGTACAATTACAATAAGTACTACATAATCTTTTTTTTCTTTTCAACATATGTTTTTAATATATATATATATATATATGTATATATTTATATACAAATGTCTAGCACAGCTGTGACGTAAGCTAGACCAATACCACAAGTGTATTTTTATAATAGACTCACAGGAATTGGAAATCGCACTATATAATACTATATATTCGTGTGATCACATGTTACATATACAGCTGTATTTATAGCTTAACTAATGGCATATTCATCTCTTTGTATAATAAGCCAATTGTTCCATAAATAACCTAGCCGAACTAAATTGAATTAGGAATAAATGAGCATAAATTAGTTACTACATAATCATTGTGCATATATTATACACAAAGAACAACAAAAAGTTATATCTAAAAATATTAAAAAAAAAAAAAAAAAAATACAATAAAGTTTCTAGGAATCTATAATTGATACTCATTATATATTAGTTATTTAGTTATAGTAACAATATATGAGAAATTTCCAGCAATTCGTCGCAATTTCATGTACAGTTTTAATCGTCTCTAGGCATCATCTAATTAGTTTATAATTTATTTCAATTATAATTGTTTGCCATTTGCACTCACCTTATATGAATTTCTTCTATTTAGCAATTGAAAAATTACTTTTATTTTTATTGTTTTAACTATTAACCTTATCGCTGTTCCATAAAATACCGTTATTATCGTTAATTATATATTTCAAAGCCGACGCCTTAGACTTAATCATCATATTTTCCACTACTAAAATCTACTTCTGTTAGTTAACATTGATAGAATATTCTGTTAACAGCAGCGTAAACTGTTAAGTTTCCAGCTTAAACTTTTGGAGGCTGGTAATAATAATTATTTGAAAACTTATTTCTTATCGCTTCGGTTTAAATACTATACATTTTCAATATTTATATATATATATATATTTATATATAGTATTACCCGCATTCTTTTGTAGTTGCTACAATCATTGAGTATATGCAAATTATTCAGACGGAACAATTACGTAACATATGGAAATATCTGAGAAAATCTACAAATATGAAATGAAAGTTCGGGTTCGGGGTTCCATTATCGTTTCCATTATAGCCTTTGGCTCATATTCACCACTTCTAATTCCCATTGTCAACAGTTTTGTATATATATATAAATATATTTATATAAATATATATGTAGGCAGATCTTTCTCTTTAAATCTATCTATCAATTTATTAGTTAAAAGCTTTTTTATATTCTATGCAAATTCTTTCGTTTGAATAAGAGAAAAAAAATCGCCCTGTTTACCTACATTTGATGTAATAGGTATTCTCGTACTACTTACGTGCCTGGTAATTTTTTTCCCCATTAATAAGGTAAATAGTTGCTTAAGTTGAACTTGTATAGATCCATCAATGAGGGAAGCCCACAAAAAACTTGTTTTTTTTTCCTCATATTTTCTAACTGAACCTCATTAGCATTTGATTGGCGCCGTTGAACTTGATTTGGAATTTTTGTTGTTCAATGTTGTTATTAATTTTATGATAAGCTACACGTTCTTGATAGATTCTTTATAATTTGTGAATCAGCGATCGGTTTTAAACCGAAAGCAGCTATTGAGCTCATGATCAGCCCAGTGAAGCTCTTCTTTTCTTGTGATCTGCAGTGCTCTTTTTGGGGGAGTTTCTGTTTTTTTTTTTTTGTTTAACTTTTTCCTGTTGTTTTTTTCTATAGCCGTTTGACGTCAGTTGCTTTTGTTTTGTAGTCGCATTTGCGCAGAGCTCATATCATCAGATCAATACTATACATATATATATATATATATATTTGTATTTACTTGTTGAAGTCGGTACATTCATAACAACAATTGACTTGAGACACTTGCAGGAGCAGCTTTGTTTGCATAGCTGCGAATCAGAAGAAACAAACGAAAATACGAAACGAGTTGTTTGAACTGCTGCAGAGCCAAAGAGGAAGCGCATGTCTTCAAGCAGCTCTTATTCATGTCCCTGTCTTTGTATAAACGAGGGTTGTTTATTCAGTATGATAGCTATTAAACATAATCACAATATTCAATATATATATATATATATATATGTATATGTATCAAGCATATAGAAGCAACTTGAAACCCATACAATTTGCAGTTAACTTTATTTACATTTTCTAGCTCTTTCCTAATGCGTTGGGTATATTTACACATTCCTACTATATATATACTTAATGCAGAGATTATTCCAGATTTTGTTATTTAACTTTCTGACATATAACGTGTAACTAATGCAACTATTAATATTGTACTTCCTAAGTTTAGTTTATAGTATAGCTATTGCTTTAAATTTTAACCCGTAAACTCAAAAATATATATATATATATATGTATATATAACAAATATGAATGTAGCGTAGTTAAATAAATTTTATTTTAAAAGGTTTGCAAAAATATTGTTTAAATATTATTTGGATCGTTTCGCTTGTTATATATCTATATATATATATATATTTGGTTATTTTTTTGTGGTTTATTGGTTTGTATTAATATCCCTCACGTTGTCTGACGCAATCTTAGCTCTCAGAGGAGAGGTGTTTCAAGTAAATTGCCGCGCGACCTTCTCAGATGACAATGGTCTCTCCCCACAATATACATATGAATCCCTCCAATCTGAAATTGCGTCGCATCCAAAGTTGAATGCCAGTCAAAAAAATAAAAACTGATTTTGTAGAAATATTGAATATTCGTAGGGGGGTGCTTGATATATGCATGAATGAATAGATGGATGTATGGATGGTGGGATGATAATAAACGATGACGATAATAATGCTGCCACTATTCATATGCCTTTCTAAATAAACAATTGTTTATTATATTAAATGCATAGATGTATGTGTGCATATTTATGTGTATGTGTATAGTGTATAGTTTGGTGCACGTCAACACCAATATTACTGCTGAATTGCACTATTATATTATTATTTATATATATATATAAACTTTTTTTTTTTTGATGAGCTGCTCCCTTTTCGTAGAGTTAGCGAAATTTGACCGGTGGCTGACGCGAGTCTCTTAAAGTGCATAATAAAAGAAAAAACCTTTTTTTATTTAGCTATTAAAAACTGAATTGGAGGCGTTCCATTTGGGGCTACACATCTGTGGGCTTACGTTGGAAAATTTGAAGTTTTACCATTACAGCTGTTTTAGATTTCATGCTACAGTTTATATTGCACATCGATAAGATTAGAATAAGTAAACCTTATTTTAGATAAGCATACATATTCATATATACTTGTACATATTACATATAAAGGCACATTTATAACTAGGATAATCAGTACTACTCGATTCCAGTTAAGTCATAAAATGCAGGTCGCTTTATACATATATATATATACCTGTATTATATCCGTTCGACTGCATTACACCTGTCTTCTGCTCTGCCGCTGTCCGCTAAAACCTCGAACCGAACGTCCCTGCCAGCCCCTACGGCTACTATACCTGTCAAGTGGTAAATATGATTTGTTATTCAAATGAAATGTCCCGTCGTTGCTGACAGTTGTTACCGTGCTGCGCTTTTTACGCTGTTATTTGGTTTTATTTTTTTTTTTGTGCTGTATTTTGTTGTGTTGTCTTGTCTTGTCCAAATTACCTACGTCAACAACCCCTCGAGTTTACATTTAGTCAATGTACTAGACCCGTTCAACACAGCGTATACGTATTACACTCTATGTATTGAAGTGTAAAATTGTGTGTGTGTTTGCTGTGTGTGCATGTGTGTGTGTATGGGTTTTTTATAATATTTTTCTTGTTGCCTTGCCTTGCTTTTTTATTTCTTTTAGCCGTTAAATAAATGTATATACGATCTCGCTCAATCTCTCTTCACACTCTACAACTCTTGCTCTCAAATTCGGCTCTCACTTCTTCACCTCTCTGCTTCGACACAAGCGTAAAATGAAAAGAAAAAAGCGCGTTTTGTTATGATGTTATCATCATCGGCCTGTTGCCAACTACATAAATATACATATAAGTAGTATATGCCGTCAATTTGACCAGCATCTGCTGACTTTGTTTTTGGCATTAACTTTGAATTGCCCCACGCCTCGCTGTTCTGCGTATTGTTGTGTTTTTACGTCTCTTTTTATGCTAGTATTGGTACGCATACTGAGCGAACAAGTTCGTTAGCTTTGCTTTGTCATTTATCACGCTCTCTCTCTCTCTCTCCACACACACACACACATACACACCATATAATAGCTTTGCATTTGAAATATCAGTACGCTCACTGAACTGTTTGATTTGCACTCGCGCTCTCACTCTATCTTTTGTGTACTCTCGCTTACGCGCTCTCGCTCGCACATGAACTGAATTTACTATAAAAGCGAGTCACGCTCAGCAATATTATTTCAGTTTATTTTGTGTTGTCGTGCACGCCACTTGGTCTTTTGGCTTTTGTTAACAAGAGTTACAGAAAGTTAATTTGTTTAAACAATAAAGAAACATAATTAAAATTCAAAGCCCAACTATAAAAGTGAGCTGCAGCTTCTGTCACAATAACTTTTGATTAACATTTATATAAATAATTTTTACGTGTGTTTTTAACTGTTTCCGAATGCGCGTGTGAAAAGTTAAACAAAAAAGAAAAGGAAAAATAAAAACATTAAAACATTTGCAACAATTATAAAGTTTTTAAAAGCAATTGTTAAAGCAATTTAATTGTTGTCGCTTACGCAAGGCCAAATTAAACGAAATATAAAAAAACAAGAGAAACAATAACAAATTGTAAACAATAGAAAATCAGAGAAAATCCCTATTTGGATTATTAATAGCGCATTATAAATTATTTTGCGACGTTAGCAATCAGAATATCTGTTAAAGCAGCTACAACAAAACACTAGAACAACAACAACAACAATAACAATAACAACAGCAACGTACAAATGTAAGTATTTCCGTGCCCAAAATAGACACTCATATACATACATACATACATACATGCATACATACATGCATACATACATGATAGATAGACAGATAGAGTTGTATATACATGCATATACAAGCATACACACATTGTATTCATTTGTATGTGTGTGCGTGTTAGTGCCCTTCTATAAATAAATCACATCAATTTTAATGAAATGCAACTAGTTGTGTGTTGTGGCGGTAGCTTCGACTATTGCTGCTTCACTGCATGCCAAGTGTGTACACACTTAATGCATTATAAATTTATGAGTTCGCGGCGAGTGCGAAAATTTTTTAAAGTTTACAGTTAAACCTCAATTGCTCTTTTCATTTTGTTTTGTTTGTGTTTGATTTTTTTTTTTTATTTTTATATCGTTAAAGCTCATTTAATATGCACATAAAATTATTTAACATGAAATTAACATTACATTTACATTAACATAATAGCAAAATGGCGTCGTTAATTTTCGGTGCATTCAAAAAATTTGAAGTTTTGATTACAATTTATGTACTGCTGCTGCTGCTGCTGCTGCTCATATGATCAGCTAAATATAGAAACCAAAGAGGAAAATAGCAAGAAAAAGAAAATATTAATATACAGTCTGTTTGTGTGTGTGTATGGACTGTTAGGTGTCAAAAATAAGTTTGCAACGTTGCCAAAATACAAAAACTATCTGTCCGTCCACCTACAAAATCAGCAGACACTAGACACAGTTCACTCGTGCCGACTATAAATTGCGCGCTATATATATTTTTAAACATATAAAAATACACCCGAATTGCATTATATACAAGCATATAGACATATGTATGTGTTTGTTTGTATGTATGTTTAATTTATACAAACATACCAAAACAGTTTAACTGACATTGTAAGAGACATTTGCACAAATTAAAACTTAACTTTAATTGCCACTTGGCTCCAAATTTGGAATTGTCATGACGCATCGTCACATCTCCCACAAGATGTTGTATTAACCGGATTTCATTGGTTGTTTTCCTCCCCCTTTCCTGTACATCGAACACAGACCAAGTACATAAAAACTTAATTTCTTTCATTTAATGGAAAATGTCGTTTATTGTACATATATAAAGAATGAACATTTTGTACTTGGCCAAATGAGTTTGGGTATTATATGATTTTATCTAAAGCATTCGTCAACTTTTGCTGTACAGTTGTGCTTGTTTCTTAGTAGTTTTGTCATGCAATTTTGTGATTTTAATTTTTGTCTCATTTATTTTTGACATTTTAAGTGTTTTATAATACCCCACACACTTGTTATTTAACATTAAAAATATAGTAATAATAAAGTAATAATAATAATAATAATAATAATAATAGTAGTAGTAGTATTAACTTCCCAATAACAAGACACGCTCAACAGCTGCACAAGTAACTTGTTGTTTACCTTCGTGCGTTTATTTACCTGTGTTTTCTGTTGTTATGCCCCTGACATATAGTATATAATATATATATATATATTTATAAATGTACCCTTCATTCATCTCCCCTTTTTGGCGCTCATAAAACTGAACTTTGTTAATAGCTATTTTCAACGTTTTTCCTTATACATTATATCTTATATCTTATATCTTGTTTCTTTTGCTTATTTCCCCCCTCTCATTGCAGTACAACCAACAACCGCAAATATGTCGAGTGCCAGTGTACATGCTCCCCAAATTGCTGACATTTGCAGTCCAATGGCGTAAGTATAATTTTAAGATCAATAATATATATGTAGACATTTGTATATATGTTATATGCATATGGATACAGTTGTATATCTATGGCCGGATTGCTCATACGCCATGTGATTCATGAGTTTAGCTGGAAGCCCATTTCCGTCTCAATTGAATGACAGTAGCAGCGCTGCTTTGAATCGATTAATTAGCCAATATTAAAAAACTGTTAACAAAGTCATGGACAGTTACGAGGAACTGGCGCCTAAATCGATTGACTATCTCTGTCTCTCTCTCTGTCTTTTAACTATGACTCTTAACTGTGACTGAAACATTACTTAAATATGCGTGTCCATTCATAGTTTTGCAATCTTATCGCGTTTGATGTACAAAGGAAACGACAATATTACAAACTTTGGTTCCATTAACAAAATACCGCATTATGTTGTTATTTTTGTTGTTTTTCAACACGCCCCAATCTCTTTCACTCTCTCTCTCTCTCTCTCTCTGTCTCTCACTTCCTCTCTCTGTCTTTCTATTTATCTTCTAACTGTGGTGCTCTTGTGCTAACAACAAAAGCTGGCGACGTTGCGACGCTCACATGATCGTGCTAAAGCTTTCACTGACGCGACTTCTGCCTCTGTTCGTCTGTCTATTTTTCTGTTTGTCCGTATGTCTGCCTTTCTGTGTATGTGTATGTGTGTCTATTGTTGGTACAGTACCGCAACCCACTGTCTGCCCCTGCGAACATGCTGCTCATTATCATAATCACGCTAGAGACAACTGCGCACGCCATTTGGTGTTGTCTGCCCAAGCAGCAAGGTCATGGCCTGTATGGACCTTGCCTTTCGCAGCGACAGGTGCGGATTTGGAGCGAATAGAATTGAGGCCCAAACATTCTAGAAATAAGAATTATAAAATTATTCAATGAATCAATCACAGTTGCTAATTTTACTTTCGTCTCTGTTTTCCTTTTGCAGTCTACATAGCTTGGGTCTGTCTGCTTCATTACCCGATTTGGTCGGTAGTCCCCTGGATATGGACAATGTACTAACCATTGAAGAGTTGCGCCAGCATATTGGCTCCTGCTTTACATGCGGTGTCTCCTGGACTGATGATCATGTCTCATTGGACTGCAGTGAATGTGGTGGCTATAGCCTAGAGCGTCCCTGTCCTCTATGCGATGGCCAGTGTGGTGTGCAATGGAAACGTGATTTTGCTATGGTGAGTTACACTAACTACTCTCATAATCCTTGTATCTTTAACTAATTTTTGCAATTTATTTTCATTTATACAGTCGCATGCCTGCAGCAAAGCACGTTGGTTGGGCGTTTGTCTGAGTTTTCCTGAGGCGATGGCCGCTGCAGTGCAGCAGCTGCCAGTAGCTGGAACAGCTGCTGCGACTTCATGTGCTGCAGCAGCAGCACATCAATTGCGTTTGGCACAGGAACTGTGCTCCCGTTTGGAACAGCTGTCCACATCTGCAGCTGTTACGAGTAAAATAACGCGCCTTTGAAGAGCCCCCAAGACGGAGCAATATACAGTTCAGTGTTCCTTTAAAGAAATATTTTTGGCGCCTCCTAAAAACACGCACAACATCATAAGCCATAAGCCACAAGCCAACAGCAAATCCACATTATATTATCATTATTATTATAATTAATTAATTATTATTTAATTGCTGCTCAGCTCAACCCACAACGTAATAAGGGATGGGTTGGAGTGGGAATCTCTCACTTCATGTTTAAGTTTAAGGCATAAGCTTTTAGTTCTTAATGTTTTTTTTTTGTTTCTTAACTTTTTTATTTAAATTCCTTTTAAATTAATTCTGATTTTTTGTGTTCGCGTTGAGGTTTTGCTTTTGTGTTGAATTAGCATATGGCGATTAATTAATTAATTATTTGTTTACATTGTAATTATGGCAAACAATCAACAAAACAAACATACAGACATAAAACACACATATATATAGCACAAAGATACATTAGTTGAGAGAGACTACATTGAGCTTGAACTTAAGTCGAGTTTAAGCGCAGCACAGCGCAGTGATAACGGTGATATTAGCCAGAAAAGTTCTGTAAACAAATAGTGAATTTAATAATGTAGTTTAAAAAAGAGAAGAAAAAAAACAAGAGTCCAACGATATATAACAATAATTGTTAATAATTAGTTGTTGTTTCTACACAAAAAAAAAATCAAAAAAAATTATGCCAAATTGTTGGAATTTATGTGAGAAAAAGAATCTTCCATATATATATATATATATATATGTATACTATAATGCAAAATGCTCAACACACAGTAACAATAACAGCAACAACGCGAATAAGAAATGCATAAGAGATAATGAAAAGAGAAAGTAACAAAGAAAAGCTTAAAAGAAAGAAAAAAACAATGGAAGAAGAAAGCATTACTCAAAAAATCAAATGTAAAAGTTGAAGATTTTCTGTGAAAATCCATATGACCTATATTATTATACTAGAAGTTTATACCATATATATATATATATATATATATACATACTATATATATAATATACACTTACCTATATATCTACTATAATGAATATACCTAAATACAACATATACATCTATATATATTTTTATTGTAGAAATATGTTTTGTAAAAGACAAAGGCATATAATTAAAAATCTAAAATATATATTCAATAATTCAAATTGTTTATTTGTTTTACTTTTTTAAAATATAAATTCTAATCTAAATAAATTGCTAAAAGCCCAAGTTCCTATTAAAATTATCAGTTAAACAGGTTAATTACATTTAGTCGCTGCTCTTTTCACTCTTCGCTTAATTTCACCATATTCTCTTATCCGCTGAAATTAGCAACTTGACAACAGAAATTATTTGCTTTTTACTTGGGTTTTTTTTTTTGCTTTATTTTTATTATTAATACCATATTGAATATAAATCTTGCACTGCCCTTTATTTAACTTTTACCGCAATAACGGTACAACACACACAGGCGCACACTAATATATATATATATATATATAAGCCCACAAGTTTTGGTCATTGCCTTGTGCCACATTCACTTCCCTGTCGCTGGATTACAGGTTTTACAGTGTATGTGGTACAATGCACAAGTTGATATACAGTTAGTGCAAAAAGTATGCATATAATCAGATTTATATATGTACTAATTAACTGTATAATAAGCATACTTATATGATATACACCTACTAATAAATCATATGGGAACAACAGATTATACAAGATTTTTTCAAAGAGAAAAAAATTAAAGTAAAAATTGGTTGAGGAAATCTTAACTCGGTTTAAATATATATCTAACGGCTAATGTGGCTATTGGCTGTGGTTAGTTGAAATGGAAATACCAAAAATTTCACAATATTAACTAGAATTACTTGTCGGTTCAGATAATGGTTGATAATTTTATACAGAATTTCCTGAACAAACGCAGATAAGTTAAGTATAGTTAAGGCAAAGTTAATTTATGGACTTGATTAGTTCAAGAGCTGCTGGGTGATATTGCCAGGTGTAACTACAATTTATAGGGTATAACAGTTGTTGTATAACAGTTTAATCTAATTTATATAGATTTAGGATGACTTAAAACAACAAGAACAGCACAGATTACGACGCCGGCTCCAGCAGCTGCGTTGACGTAATTGTGTATACCAGGCTGATGTTGCATTTAGATGTTCCAGGTTATCATGGGCTGATTGGGAGTGGCAGGTTAAAGCTTGTTTATTTTGTGTTGGAGGGTTGGACATCTGTTAACTAGATTACTCACAATTGTGTGGTAGGTCTGAATCTGCATCACTTGTCAATTCTGAGTTGGACAGATGCATACGTAGCTCGATAAGTAGTTCATTCAACTCTTCAGTATCTTTGCTAATGCTACAAAGTTCCTCCTGTTGAAAGTCCGGATTGAGTTGCTTACACAGCAGTATCTGACTGAGTGCATTGCCAAGATTGGAGGGTGCATTACGAGCAGGTGCTTTTAGAACACATTAATAGTTAATCATTGTGGCTTCGGACACATTTACACTCACCATAGTAGTCGGTCATGTCATATGGCACCAATTGTATAAGCCGATGACTTTTAATGAGCTCCTGCCGTAACTGTTGTGTCAATTGGTATAGCAGTGAGAGATGCAATTGTTCGCTGGCACTTCCTTTACAATGACGTGGTTGTGGTGTTATCAGATGGGCCGTATGCTTGCAGGCATCAACGCAGCTGGAACGCATCCTGCGTATTTTCTCACGCAAATCCGGTGAATCTCGTGGCTGACCGATAAAGATGAGCAACTCACGTAACTCTGCCAGTTGTACGTTGATTTCCATAATAAGCTTCAAATAAAATAAATAAATAGTATTTTGGGCGGTTGATATAAAATTTTGTGTATTGTACTTGTACCTTTTGAGGATCCCGTGAAGGCAGCAATAACTGTGGCAAATAAATAGATAGACGATGTGCTATTATTGTGGAGTTGCGTATAGCCAATGCTGTGCTGCTTGTTACACTGCCCACCGGTGGCAGCATCTCCTCAAAGTCCAAGCCTCCAACACTGGCCATGTTTTGATGGTGACTGCTGACTGCTATTGCAAGCATTTGTGGACCGCTTGAAAGTATGCTATAAAAATTACAAGAGCATGTGCACATCATTCAGTGAACGCGTCTCTCTGTGTATGTACGTTATATATATATGTATGTTGTCTTATGCAAGCAATTTGCGGACTGGCTCATTACCTTGTGTCAACAAGTCACGGCCCCTACACAACAACAAATGAGCTTCGTAATAAAAAATAAAAAAGGAAATGTACTAAATAAAGAGAAAATGCAACCACGGCTACCAAAAGTTGCCAAGTTGTGGTAGATGTTGCAGCTGCCACCACAATAAACAACTAATGAAACCATAATCTCAATTTCTAGCTTAACAATAAAAAGGGTATATGACTTATTTTTAACCCATTTAAAGACAAGAAAACTCTTTGCAGTATTACAGAATAAATATATATACAGCATTAAAGAAATTCTTCTTCTAGTACAGAAGATGATGTACTTGGCGGAGTGTTTGTGTCTATATACAATTCGACGGTATCCGTATCAATCATATCCAGTTCTTTATAAATAGTTTCGTCAGTAATAGTTATAGCCGGATCCTGTAGAGATGAAATGGATATTATATGTTAAAATCAGGATATAATTCTTATAGTAGTTATATTATTATTTTTATCCCTTACAATTCTGGCATATTTCCAACATGCTAATGCATTAACATTGTTTTCCATTCGCAAATTAATCAAAGCCAAAAATCCCCAAACATCTGGCACATGTGCCTCAAATATGGTGCATTGGGAAAAACGTTGCAAAGCCTTTTCCAAGTTACCCATCTGATAATATGCCTTACCCATAAGATAACTTGTTGTCAGATCCATTAACTTTTCACCAAGTAGGTGGCGAAGTACATTAACGGTCTGCTCATAGTTACCAAGCTCATATGCTAAATACGCCAGACGAAATTTGGCAAGCATATAGTTATCACGTTCTGGTAGAGGCGGAATTGGCTGATCCAAGATGCGTTCATAGAAGTACATTGCCTTATCCCAGTTGCCACGTTTGTACTCAACATTACCATTAACTTGAGCATTGAACCCATTGCGTATCATTATAGTAGGATCCAGAGGCTAATTAGTTGTGAGAGGATTAGATAAAGTAGATTTTATATAAATAATATTTTAACCTACATTTTCGTCTTCTCCTGCGATAACTTCTTCATCATAATCAATCACCTCAAAATCATCATCGATTTGATTACGTAATATTTTCAATTGTGTACCGAACATGTACTGATCCGCTGGGCTGAAATTATCTTTAAATTCATCAAAGATTATCTGACCAAACTCATAGAGACCCAGACGCACAAACATTCTAAAGCTATCAAACAAAAGGGATGTTTCGGGATGCAATATTTTGGGTGTAAAATTAAGGGACAAGCCCCAGATGCTGTATGGTGATACAGCAAAGCTATTCTTAACCTTTAGTTGATCCTCTAAACGCCAACGTGCATATGCACTACCGGCATCATACTTAAAACGTTTATAGTAACAATATAGTAGAATCCAACCATCCAATTTATTGTCATTGCGTTCTGAATACTTTGTTATGCTCTCCAATAAACATTCAGTGGCATTCAATGCTACTTCGGGATTGGGATCATCACGTGTATCTATATACTTAAGATATAAAGCTATCCAACCGCTGTAATATAATACTGCTGTACAACTAATCCAAATCCCGATCGTGCGTTAACTTACGCAAAATAATCCTGTGTACGCGACAATATTCTTTGGGTCTTAAAAAATTTCTTAGATGCTACGTAGTTACCACGTTCTATGTTGGAGATTAGATCAAAGAAGTCAAATAGGACACCATGGTTATATGATTTTTCCTGCAAATATATATAACAAAACAAACGTTAAAATTGATCACATTCTAACTTAGATTGAACAGTTATTGAGCTATTATAAAAAGCATTTTGTTGAGATATATATATATATTAAATATATAGATAAATTAAAGTGATTAGATACCCTGTAGACTATATAAATGGTTAAGATGATTGATTAGTAATTGGTTTAAACTATGAATCAATTGAATCATTTATATAAACAGTATGAATCACTTTGAATTCAACGGCTATCAACCTTTTCATAAAAAAAATTGGCCATACGCGTATCCCCGACGGCATTCAATACTTTGATGACATTCATATAATCGACGAGTGTCTCAATTTTTTTTTGGTGTTCAACAATAAGGTCATCCAGTCCTTCCTCTTCAAGTGCTTCCAAATTTTTATGAACACGTAGCTCTAGCTCATTAAAGGCTATTACACAGAGGTTCTATTAATGAAATAAATACTATCTATAAAATTCGAATTTAGCTTTGCCTTTAGGATAACCATACTAACTGCAAAGTCCACGTTTGTTTTGGTTGATACGCGCATATTAAAGTCACTTCCCACTACCTTGAGAAGAATATTTACTAGATTTTGTAGAGCACAACAAAAATGTCCACGTTTCTCTTCAACGTTATATATATTCTTTTCAACAACATATCTGATGGTATCTCGAACAAAGTCATCAAAACGTGCATAAGCGTCCCTTTGTAATTCAGATATTTTGGAACCTTTTACTTCATATTCTGGTTGGAGACAATACAGTAAGCGATTTTGACTGACAAATGTACTTCGAAAGATTTTCAACTCTTGGTAGATTTCACCCAAGGGAGCCAAAAGGCATATTTTAATTATGGCAAATGTGGAGATTTCTTCTTCCACCGGCGATGTAGGACGATCTAGATGTAAACTAACAGCACGCTTAGATTTTACAGGTTTTGATTTCTTGGGGCCCGTGTATTTCAGCTCGACAGCGAATCGTACCGCTTGCACTGTAAAGATAGTAAAGTAGAGTATATATAGGATGTTAAATTTGTGTAGATATTTACCGCATGGAAAGAGCATCACCGATGGATCCAGTATACCTTCAAATACTTTCTGTTTTGTTACTTTTGAAACAGGCGTCCCTCCTTTGTCTTTCTTCTCTTCTGCCACAGACTGGAAGACTTCAACGAGTATAGTATAACGCTTAAAGGCAATAGCACTATACAATATGTCAGACATTTCACGGGTAAGAATGAAGCGATGAAATGAATTGCAAACCAGTGCAACAGCATCATGCGTTTCCAGACTAGGCAAATTCATATTAAGGTTCTCGGTGCGCATGAGCTGACTAAATAGTTTATGCAGACACAGCTCCATAACAGATTTCAGACCAGTACAATGACAATTGGGTACAGAAGCCCGGAAAGATTCAAAGATATGGTTAGTATATTGGTTAGCGATAAACATTTCAGTTAGAGTACTAAAGGTGCACCAAGGTATAATGTGAAATTCGTTTCGTCCTATGGGTAAAACTGACCGAAAGCTTAATTGAATGTTCATATTAGGCACATCAAGAGTGTATTCTTCTTTAAGATTATAGATGGATTCGAATGTAATGAATGCTAAATTTGTAAAAGTTATTTGCTTAGCAATGGGGACTAGTGTATAAAGATGCCATTCGGTGTGTAGGGTATGACGCAATTCAACAGGTAGATCGGGCACTGGATACAGATATAATTCTTCATGTAACATGCAGCGTTCATGACCGAATAATTTAATTATATCTACATAACCTACGGAAAGTAAAATTAATTCTTCTGCATTATCCGTGTTTCCTGTGCTTTCCGTTAAATTTGGTCCTGGAACTTGATCCATAAGACTTCCTAGAAAATTGCCAACAGCAGTTTGCAAATCATTCGTCGGTGCAGGCTCTGCTTTGCTTACAGTGTCTGCCTTGCTTACAGTGTCTACTTTACTTACAGTGTCTGCATTGCTTGCAGTGTCTGCATTGTCCGTATTATCTAAATCCGCTGTACCGTCAGATGGTCGCGTTTCGTCTTCGAAGTTTTCGGTAACGGGTACCGGCGGCATCTTATGCATATAAAGTTTAATTACTAATGGATTGTCCGTAGCATGATTAATGCGATCGAGATTATCCTGTTGGAATATTAACGTATATGTGGGCTGAGTTTGAAATTCCTCTTGATAAATGATTCCATTTGTGTTATATTGCTCTACACATTTAACTATAAGGCTGCCGCCTTGATCCATGTGTATTTCCAATGGATGCTTACAAACGGGCAACGTTCCAATTTTGGCCAATTGTATATATAAAAATACATTTGGTGGCACTGGTTTCGAAGTGGGTTCCTCCTTTTTAATATCTTTTTTAGCTGTTTTAGGCGGCATCTTTGTATATGATATTTTTGTTTCTGTTATTTTTAACGTTTATATCAATGATTGGAGCATTTTAAAAAAAGTTGTATTCGATTAGTTAGCAGCACAGAAAGGTGCGCAAGTTGGCAGCCCATACCCATATAAATCGATATTATATACGAGAATATCGATACTGAAGCCCTGGCGGCCCAACACGTGAAACGCGCAATGGACAACAAAATATTATGCAAGTGTTGGATATTTGTGTGAAAATTTAACTAAAATAATTATTAGCAAACGATACAATTGGTTAGCCAAAATGTACCGTTTGTTGAGCGCAAACAGAGCAACAGCCGTACAATGTGTACTACGACTGCCAACACCTGCAACAACATGCGGTTGTAGTTGCGGTGTTGAATCTGCACACAGCTTAACACAATATCAGCAATATTATCAAATGCTATACCGTAAAGCACCGGCTAGTAAGTGTTTATTATAAATTAGTATTACTATAAAAGAGCATTTATATATATACTCAATTAATTTGTTTTAGCAACAACAACAATAACAACATCCTCGTTGCGTTCCCATTCCACAACACCCACACAAACAGACGCTTTGGCTCAAGCTAAGAAGAAACGCTTACGCAAACCGCGCTATGCCAAGTACGTGGAATTGTTAGAAGGTAAAAAATCTATAAATATGTTATAAGTGGCAGTTTCCAAATAATTAATTTAACTGACAGTTACCGAAATGACTGCCAGTGAGCGCAAATCCCGCGTCAAACGTCTGAAATCCAAAAAATTGTCTGAATTCATACAAAAAACACAAATGCAAATATTAGAAAAGCGAGCACGTGAGGAGCGTCGTGCTATAAAGAAGGAGAAGAAATCTGGTATTGAGGAAGCAGCACATCGACAACCTATTGAGTATCAAAAGATTGATTTAGATGCTCTCGATAGCACCTTATTGGAGGCGGGCAATTACGATGATAAGCCCCTAATTTTTTTTGGAAATGAAATGTATACCAAACAAATTGTAACCAATCCTGAGGAAGTACACAACATATTAACAAGTTACCAGAACTATCGTGATATAATAGAGGGCATGGAAAATGAGCGACAGGATAATGCAGAGGCGAAATTGGCAAATTACGGGTAAAATATTATAATAATTATTCATAAAAATAAATTAACTTAAGTATTATTATGTTCAGCTTAAACCAAACAAAGCACGTAACTGAATCTGACCTGATCGATCCATTTGAGGCTATAGAACCCTATATCGAGGCGCCAGAATTACACAAAACTGTGAAACAAACTGCAAACCCACTTAATACAGCAGTGACAGCAAAGTCTAAAAAACGGTTTGTTTTCACATTGTTTTATCCTTTTTGCATTTTTTATTATTTGTAATATGTTTAATAGGTTTAAATCTAAGACTCACGTCAATGAGGAGGCAGAGCGTTTGGCAAAGCAGCGTGCATTGCTAATCAATTTAACCACATATCTAAACGTATGCGTCTCAGCCAATATGATAAACCGTGCGCTCTCAACCATCTTTGCATATCGCAGTCGTTCCAAGAAAAGCTCTTCCCAACCAAAACAAATGGATAGTCCTATTACAATTGATTTGTATAACATATTATTGCATGGATATGCCGGTAAAGGTTCATTTGATCGTTGTCAGGAATTGTTTAAAATCATTCAAGAGGATGGGCTACAGTTTAATGAGCAAACCTATGCAGCTATTTTTGAATGTCTCGGCCGTGTCGAGACGGATGACCAGAATTTGGAATTGATTCAAGAATATATATCGCAGGCGGAGCAGCAAGGCTATAGCTTAGATCAGATTATGGATCGCTCAAAATTTGTATCAGATCAACGTGATATTGCGCTCGATGCTATACGACGTGTACGTGCCGATTTTACGCCAGTATACTTGCCCCCTAATCTAGGCTACGACAACGAACTGTTGAATGATCTTAATGCACAGGTGTTGCCCATTGGAGAAGAGGCAAAATCACAAACACAACAGGATTGTCTTATTATGAATTCAAAACGTGGCTACAGTAAAGAAAAGCTTGAGCAACTTGCACGTGACCAGCTGCAAGTCGAACTCAACGGATATATTACAATAAAATCTATAGAAAAAGCCAAACATTTTGCTAATGCCGAATCCTGTGTAAGTAGCTGCAATTTAATCCCTTAACATACTGATTTTTATTTTATTTGTCATTTATTTATTTTCAGCGTGACAAGCTCAAAGAGCTCGAACAGATCTGGCGCAAGCAAATCTCAGCAGCGATAGCGCGTGATCTCAACACATTGCGTGCTCAGATACGCTTTAAGCCGCATGGATATATGAACTACTACACGTACCTGAAGGTTCTGGATACAAATCACTTTGCTGACATACTTATTAAGGAGTTGTATAAGCTTGCTGAAGGATCTGAAACGTTTAGTCCCACAGTGAATATGCTATACAAGGAATTAGGTCAAAAGGTGCAGCAGTGCTATCAAATCGAACAAAAGAAAAACAATGGCACTTTGGGGAAGATCGGTGATATATATAGCTCCTATTGCGATTTGTGGGACAGTGGCAACACACATGATAACACGCGGCAGATGTGGCAGCGTTTGGTGCACGAAAATCGACAGATCGGTCCTTCTATGGATCTGGCGGAGGTGCCTTGGCCATCAAATGTACTTTCTGGCGTGGGTCGCTTTCTGTATAATATTCTAATGCGAGACATTAAAATCGATGCACATATTTTGCGCCAGAAAAGCAAATCTAAGTCAACAGCAGCGACAACATCACAGAACTTGTTGCCAGCCTTCTACACGTTGTTCCGTAATCAGGGACGAGTTGTTAAGGAGGAAGTCAAGCCGCATCCGGTACTATCGCGGCTACTCCGTGCTTCACGTCAACAAACACTAACGTTTGAATCAAATCTGGTACCTATGTTGTGTCCACCGCAACCATGGAGCACGCCCCACAATGGTGGCTATTTACTGAACAAATCGGAGCTTATTCGTCTGCCACATCAAGCCGTCCAGCAGTGGGAACGTATACGTGCATCCAACCCGCAGCATCTTTACCCGGCGCTCGATTCTCTCAATCAATTAGCCAGCGTTCCCTGGCGCGTTAACACTCAGCTGCTTGATGTGATCATTGAGGTCTTCCAAAATGGTGGTGATTCCAAACTGGATGTGCCACAACCGCCCAGCTCATTGCCACCCCTGCCAGCGCTACCACCGTCGGAAACCGATGGCAGCAAATCGGTGTCGCCTGCGGAGCGTGCCAAGCAATTCCGTGATAAGCTCGGTCATCGCCGCAGGCAGGCCGAGATGTATAGCTTATGGTGTGATGCGCTCTATCGCTTATCGTTGGCTCAACATGTAAGTGGATTATTGTGTGCTAAACCTGAATGAACCTTCCTATCAATTTACCTACAATTTTTAGTATCGCGATAAAGTTTTCTGGCTACCGCATAATATGGACTTTCGCGGACGTGTTTATCCGGTGCCTCCACATTTAAACCATTTGGGCTCGGATCTGGCCCGTTCTATGCTAATCTTTGATCAGGGACAGCCGCTAGGTATTGATGGTTTCAGCTGGCTGAAGCTGCACTGCATTAATTTGACGGGTATGAAGAAACGTGATTCTGTGCGCGAGCGTCTTTTGTATGCGGAGGAGATTATGCCAGATATATTGGATTCAGCGGATAATCCCCTAACGGGACGCATGTGGTGGGCCAAGTCTGATGAGCCTTGGCAAACGCTCGGCTGTTGCATGGAAATAGCCAAAGTGCAACGCTGTGCCGATCCTGCCGCATATATTAGTCATTATCCCATACATCAGGATGGTTCCTGCAATGGACTACAGCATTATGCTGCGCTGGGTCGTGATCAGGCCGGTGCAGTTAGTGTCAATCTAGCTCCTGCAGCCTTACCACAAGATGTGTATAGCGCTGTAGCAGCTCTTGTGGAACGCACTCGTAAAGTAGATGCCGAGAATGGATTGCATGTAGCCCAAGCACTAAAGAGTTTTGTGCGGCGCAAGGTTATCAAGCAGACGGTGATGACAACTGTTTATGGAGTCACTCGTTATGGCGCAAGGTTGCAAATAGCGCGTCAGCTAAAGGATATTGATGATTTTCCCAAGGACTGGGTGTGGCCGGCTTCTACCTATCTGACCTCAAAAACATTTGAAAGCCTACGGGAAATGTTCACGTCAACACGTGAGATTCAAGACTGGTTTACAGAATGTGCACGCCTCATTGCAGGTGTGTGCAGTCAAAATGTGGAATGGGTAACACCACTGGGATTACCCGTTGTGCAGCCTTACAATCGTCAGGAAATGAAGAATGCGCCATGGACTGGTCTGCGTGTCAATGCCAATATGCCCATGGATATGTATGAGCGACCCAACATACTCAAGCAGAAAAATGCCTTTCCGCCCAATTTCATCCACTCGCTAGACTCATCACATATGATGCTCACCTCACTACACTGTGAACGACAGGGCATTACCTTTGTGTCGGTGCATGATTGTTTCTGGACACATGCTTGCACTGTGCCGGAACTGAACAAAGCTTGTCGAGAGCAGTTTGTAGCACTACACTCGCAGCCGATTCTTGAAAATTTATCCGACTTCATGCGAGATACCTATAGTTTTAGAGACAAGTAAGCCCAACACATTTTAAACTGATATTTAATCTAATACATGAACTAATCTATATTCCACCTTACACAGTGATTTTACTAACGATGGCTCTGTGGAGGATTTATCAAAACGTCAATTGAATCGCACATTGAAACAGCAACCACAAAAAGGTGACTTCGATTTAAGAAATGTCCTTGACTCGGTTTATTTCTTTAGCTAGTTCCAGCCACTTGTGCCTAATTATAGTCAATAGCCAAATAGTTAAAGCTTAAGATTTTTGTTAAATTTGTTAAACGAATTGATGCTTTTTTAATACCAAAAAATAATTTACAAAAAAAATATATGAGAACTAAAGTGCCCAGTGAACCATGGCAGCATCTAAAAATGTGATTTACCTACAACAAAAACAAAAAAAAAAAAAATTAAATTATTAAAATATACATATTTTAAAAAATAAATTATACTGATTTTAATTTAAATAGCTGAGATGCGAATTAATTATACTAAATTAAGCATCGTCAGATATACCCAATTACAGAGGCTTTTTTTTTTTAATTATCACTGAAATCACAACATAGTTTTATCGTATTTAATATATTTTAATAAAAAACTTTAAAATATATTTAAAATTTCATTTAATTTGAAGTAAAACTTTATTTACATCTATTTTCTATCAGTATTATTTTATCATATTCATTAAAAACTCATTCACTCAATTAACTTGAGAGCTGTCCCGAAGAAACTCATAAATATTCATACATAAAACTTGAACGGTCTTTACTCGTGCCCTCGAACTTCAAATCAAAAGTTTAAAGTTTGTATTGTATTAAGCTTATCTATGCTGGTTCAAGTTATAACTGTTTATTTACAAAATGAGTGTCATTTATCAGTCAATAGAGGCACTTAAACAGCGTCCGTATAACTGTACTCACACTCAGTTTCAGCTCTGCACAGAAGTCACTCAAATATTGAACTTGCAATCAACTGCTTGCATTCTTTGTATGGTACTCAAATTTAGAGACTCACTCATATATTGAGCTCTACCCCATCACCCACAATTTCTTTTTGCATTGCCTTCGTTTATGGGGCTGCTGCCGGCGACCGGCGTCCGGCGTCAGCGTCGGCATTTTTCTTCGTTTTGTTGCTCGGATTTGATGCCGCTCGTATGTTCACTTACTCGCGCGTGGTCTCAGGTCTCAGTTTGAAAAGTTCATGCGGTGTGTTAAGAACGCAACGGTTAAATTACACACGGCTTACATACGCAAGCAGCGCGCAGCGGTTTTTCGCATTTGAAAAAAATAAAGAAGTGTTAACGTTTATATTAGCGCATCAAATTTTTTGTTATTCGCATTTGCATTTCTGCGTTTTCGCTTTCATCTGTTCTCGGTATCTTGTGTTTGTGTGCGTACGTGTGTTCGTTAAGCGGTGTAAACGCATGTGGTTGCCCAACAAGAGCAGCAGCTGCTGATTGAACGTGATAAAATAAGGTAAAAACCAGCTGCTTAACTTTTTATCGCCTATCTGAACAGATACACGTAGTAGACCAAGCGACTAGCCCTCACCCACACAGTTTAACCCTCAGACCCGGCAATGTCCAACAAAATGCAATGCAAATAAATTTCAACAATTCGAAATTCAGAAAAAAAAGATGAAGAAGAGAAGCATAAAAACAACGGCATTTACAAAAATACAGTTTAATTTTGTGGTTTTTTCTGCTTTAGTTTTTGTTTTCTTCTCTTCTTTTTGTTGATTTCTTTTTCACTTTTTGTTTAGTTTGCGCTGCAGTTTGTTATTGCTGCTCATTTATATCTTTGGCATTGTCTTTGTTTAGTAGTTTTTGTATTTCTCTATATGTGCACATACAGTCTGTGCATATGTATGTTCGCTTTAGTTAATTGTGCACAATTTACGCTCATAAATGCATAAAAAGTCCCTCTTATCAGCAACTACTCGTATCATAGTAAATCGTACAAGTATCACATATTTAAATTAATTGAATTATAAAGCAGGCGGCATGCAAAATGCGACTCAACAGCAGCCGCTGTCGCTGTCGCTGGCTCAGTCACAGCACTTACGCTGCTTCTGTCGCTGCCGCTGGTTTTACACACAGAAACCCTCCAAACAGAAGTTTTATAAAATATTTCAGTAGCCTTATTGTGCCTGTAAATGCTTGTATGTATATATATATATATATATATATATATTTATGTGTGTGTGTATGGTAGATAAAAACACACATCAAAATATATACCATACGTGTGTGTGAGTGTATAGGTAATTGGGGCAATGTTTTACTCTGTTTATCTTCGTTGAGCTGTGCAACTTCCACGATAAGTGGTAACAATCTTGTACATTGGCATTTGATTGAATATTAAAAATGTTTGCTTTTTCATTGTTGTCATTCTTGTCGTTGTTGTTGTTCTTGTTGATGATGTTGTTGTTGCTGTTAGTTTTGGCAAACTTAATCAAAAAACTGCCAGCATACGCTGCGTATACGTTATATATATTTGGGAAAATTTATCCTTGTTCGATGTGCTATAAAATCCCAAGCTTATGATGAACTGTCTCCGATCTTATACGCTGCCTACTACCACTACAGCTTATATATTCCACATAACTGAAAGATAAAACTGAAAGTACTTAAAATTCTTTATCTTGATGCTTTATCTATTATTAAGCCAACGAAAAGTAAAGCTATAAAAATACTTTTCCATTATTTTGTATAGGAATATTTGGAAATTAAAAGGTAATAATACTTATAAAATCTGTACGAAAAGTTATAATTATATTCTAGTAATTTTCCAATCTTTTATTATTATTTTCTATCTCAGTTCTCTGCTTCCGCTTAAAAATAAACAGTTGCTGATTTTAATGACGTTTATAAAGAAATATTCAATATAGATTTATAATCTCACTCATATAACTCAGACTTAATCCCCTCCCGCCTTTGAATACGATTAAGCGCAAAGATAATATTTATGTGAGTTCCCTTTGAGTGCATTAGCCGCATTTCTAAAAATAGTAGAAAAAAAAAATATTCCCCTACGAAATATTGACAAGTTTTTATGACACTCGTCACGGATTTCGATAAGTTGTTATCGTTATGAAGATGAATGTCCAAATTGCCTGACAAATATCTGATAAGCCGATGGGGATTTGTTTGGCCTTAACATTTTTCGTCTAAATTTTGAGTTTTGTGGTTTTGGGAAATTGCATTGATTTCCACTTTAAGTTTCCCGGCTTTGGTTTTATTTATATATATATATATATATATATATATATATATATATATATATATTTTGTTTTTATATTCTTTCTTATTTTTCCTTTTGTCAAGCGTAATTTATGAATGCAAATTAATGAGCCGTTGGCATGCCGAAAATCGTTTTAGCTAGGGCCCGGATTTTGATTTTGACTTGGAACCGGACTTAAATTTGGTCATGTACAAAGAGTTGACGACTTGCTGGTCAACACTTTTGAACTGTATAAAACGACGACGACGACGGCGCCAGCAAAGACGATTGCCGTTTGGCTGTCGTCCGTTTTGGGTGCCATTATTACGACCATTTCCGTTCTGGGATTTCCGGTGATTATTTCCAGGCAATTCTCTACCAAAGCGAGTCATGCCATTGTCCAGTTGATGTACTCGTTCAGTACCGACGCTTGATTGAATTAAGCGAAACGATCCTGGCCAGCAATGCCTATTGGCACGCAGCTTAATTACTGCTCTATACATTAACAACACAGATAAAAGACACACACACACACAGACACATTCAAATACACATATATACAGACGAAAACGCAAAACATAAAGACATGGAGGCAGGTGCTCCACTTACCCTAATTGAAATTGATTCATTTTGGTATCTCATGTAGTGCAACCAATTGACAAAAGTCAGGTTAATAGAAGCGGTTACAAAAGGGTAGAGGGGCAGACCAACAACTTGTCATAGTTGAAAGTCAAAATTCCAAACAGACATGAAGCTATTTATGAAATTTACCAATGTTATTGTTGTCATATATCGATTCAAGTTGCGACACAGTGCCAAATATGTATATTGTGCTCACCTCAGGTGATAGCTCTGGGAGTCATGTAGCTGGATGGTTGCTGGTGTAGGCGCTGTAGGTGCTCGATATACTGCAATTTGTTTTGTTTTCATTCAAAATTAAACTCTTGTCGAACAATGCGCCATACAAACACACTCACACTCACATATACACACACACCTTTTTTTGCAGATAAACCCATAGAGTAGACCGTATATGAGAAGACCCACAGCTAAGAGAAGAACCCCAAATCAAACCGAAAAACTGGTTGAAACAATAGCAGTGGCAGGTCTTAGGCAAATACACACATAAATAAAGGGCAGACTAGCGGAAATAGTTGAAAATAAATAAGATATTTACTTACTGCAATTGATCGACGAAGCAATACCCTGGCTAGCTGGGAATATAGTAGAGAATCAATAGTGAAATGTGTTGTTATTTAACAAGGGTAAGTGATGTAATAATTGAATGATAATATGATAGATATTTAAACAACGGAATAGAAATGTTGGGTAAAATACGATGGGACGGAAAAGTGATGGAGGGAAAGGAATATAGAACGTCAATAGGTTGCTTTAGGGTTAGTTGTTTTCTGATCCGGAAAAAGGTTTTCTTTTACTCTGTTACTAATTATGACATATAATTTTTAAAGTATAGAATAGAAAAGATAAGGGAATGAGGGTTCAAAACTGCATAAATATTTAATAATATCAGGAATTTTTTAATAACAGGAAAAGGTATATATTTAGGTATAGATATTTTAAAAGCTTATGAAAATATTAAGATAGAAATCTCTAAGCAGAAGAGTTGAATGTAGATTTTGACTATATTAAAATGAAGCTTAAAATAGCATATACAAATTAAAGTATAAATTATAGTATAAATATAATTAAAGCGTAAAGATTTCTTCTATAAGACTGGACTAGCAATAAGTCCATATCCTTTACTCTAATCAGGTATATATCTTAATCAAAACTTCCATAACTTAAAATTTTCTCAGGCATCTGTTGTTTTTGGCAAGTGTATGAAATTGTATAGAATAGAATGGAATATCTTGTATACTTACTAAACATTTTAAATAGTGAATGTATATACCCTAATTAGCATTAATTTATAGGGTATTATAAATAAGTTCGCAAACAAAACGGAAATTCACAGAGAACATAAAAAACACGCAAAAAACAGTCAAACGTAAAGAATTGTAACAAGTTGAACGCGCTCGCTGAGCATTAATAGGTTTTTGACTTGCTATAAAAGATAAAATGTTGCTGCCACTTGTACAACCTTGCCACAACCCTTAAAGCTTGGGAAACTATCAAAGCGAGTGAGTTGTCTTTTAGACCAAAAAAGAAAATACAAAAAAACAAAACTAAATAAATAAAAAAATATACTGCAATCTGCTCCATCTTAGTTGAAGTAAGCAATTTGTTTGCTGCTCTTTGGACAATGATTTTGGCAGTGTCTGCTTAGGTAAAGAGAGTGAGGGTAAAAATGAGGGGGATGGGGGAATAATATGTAGGTGTGGGTGTGTAGAAGCTGTAGCTATAGCTGTGGATAGCAAGAACAATGAGAACGACACGCAATGTAAGAGTTGAGTTAAGGCAAAAATTTTGATTCGACTTTAATTTGGTCTTGAACTTATTTTCGACCAGGCCTTGATTAACTTTGACGCTGGGTATTGAGGTCTAATTGGCCTGTTGCTGGTGCGTTGACTGTGACCATGGCAAATGCCACTTAAACCAGCTCTACGTAATTGGCCAAAAAAAGAGAAGAAAAGAAAAGATGGTAGCAATAAAATAAAATAAGACGATTTTATGTCTGACGACTAACAAATTTGTACGCTACGAAGTAATTCACCTTTTCTTATTCTCTATATTTTTATCAGTTACCATTATAAGCTGGCGAAAATATATATTATATGTATATATATTATATACTATAAGCTTATTTCTATAGGTATAAGAAGTACTTGTTAGAAAACTGATAGAAGTACTTAACTCCAATAGAAAAAGAAACTGAAAGAGAGAGCAAGAAACCGATAGAGTGATGTGTAGAGTTCTTATCGAGATTTTCAATTAAATTGAAACAGAACATGATATGATTTAATTGTAGCTGCTGCTGACAATAACGCAGGCAATTCAAGTTTAATGAGCAAATAATTGAAATAAAGCTAAAAGCTTTACGACCAATTAAAATTTAATCAGCCATGAAAGTGGTTTGAGGCAGAATGTAAGCAGTTTTAAACCAAATTAAATATATATTTTTTTTGTTTAATTTTTACTTTTGCTATAGAAAATAAACAGCAGCAAATGTTGTCTCTTTGTGTGTGTGTTTTCTGCGTCTACTTATCAGTTTTTATGTTTTTATATCTTTACCAACTGCAAACAATTTTTGCTTTATTTATTTTTTACATATCTATAAGCTACTTGTTATAAATCCTTAAGCTTTTCAGATGCGTTACTTTTATTGCATTTTATCTTTACTCTTAATGTTTTTATAGTCCAGCATGACTAGTGGCAACATTTGTATAAGTTTATCACGCTCTCATTTTGATTACAAATTTCATTTAAACAATATCCTTAAACATTCTGTCTGTGTCATTTTCTTTCTTCCACTTTTTTTTCTACATTTTCTATTTGCTAACAATTTACATTTCTACACAAACTGTAATCAATTTTCCATTCGGTGTGGATGGAACCTGTCCTTCATTTATCCATATCTATGCATTCAATCAAAAAGTCGACCCAAGTCCTGTTCAACCGAGACGTGTTTCTACGACTTTCTTTGCTCTCTCTCTCTGTCTCATATTCTCTATATATATATATATATATAGATCTATCGGTATCCCGCTGCTGCTGCTGCTGGTTCTGGTATTTCTTCCTGCCTACCTTGCTTCCTTCCGTACCCTGTTCATAACGAATTTGGCTGCAAAAAAAAAAAATAAAATAGAAAAAAAAAATTCATTTCTCAACCTTTTTTTTATTGACTTTATTTGTTTGCTTTTCTTTACATTTTCATTGAGTCGTATTTGTATTTGTACCTAGCGTTGCTTCCACTTTCCCTATCTCCTTTTCTTTTTTGGTTTTTTTTTTTATTCGTTATACTTACACATTCTGCAACGTTTGCATTCGCGTTTACATTTCCATCTACCTACAATTTCTTGTTGCTCTCTTTCTTGCCGTTCACTTGCTATTTTATTTGCTGATTTAATCGTGTCTTGAAGCTTCCTTCCTGTGACTGTTGCTGGCTTCGTTTGGCGTTCATCAAATGGTTGCAAAAATACAATGGGCTTTTGGGTGGATGGGGGGAGGTGGGTTTCATAGGTTGGGTATGGGTATGAGTATGGTCATACGGGTAATACGTATTTATAAGGCGTAATACCCCGGTCACCGACACACACGCGCAGCCACACGCACACACATGTGAGTGAGACATATAATCAAACGTAATGCGCTGTAGGGCATTAGCCCGCAACTAGCAACAGCAACAGCTACCGCAACAGCAACAGCAACAGCTTTTGCCCCCGTCAAGAGATTACAAAAAAAAAGTGCGAAAAGCAAATGCGCTCAAACAGTAGAAAGAAACAACAAAACATGATGTATATAGACTGAAGATCTCTCGCTTATAGCGAGAATTCTGTGAGAAATTCCAGGGAATATGTTAATGACCAGAATTGAGTACTCAAGTTATGGTTAAGCAATGTTTATTTCTTACCAGAAATTGAGAGCAATTTATGTTGCCAAACTCTCACTTGGCTTTAAATCTTTTAGCCCAATTTAAGCTTTAACTGTTACTGTTATATACTTTTGTTGAGAATTTGTTAACTTTAGAACGAATTACATAAGTTGTTTAGCTAGATGGATTTCATTTATAAAATTTTATACTTTTGCGGGTTTTCCTTTAGAGCAAAAGAAAAGTTTACTAATGAAATTGTTGTATAACTTTCTACAGTTGTTTCCGCACCATCAAAGCTTAAAAGTAACCAACTTTATTATGTTAGTAAATTTTTTTCAATCCCTTTGGTATACAGTTACTAAATGGAAAACCTATTGCATATACAATAAAAAAGTCTTTGACTTTTCATACCTCCCTTAACACTCATTGTCACATACTCAAGCTGATTCTTATAGTAAGACCCATTTTACACCAATATGTACACACACATTTCTGCTTCTTATTGTCGTAATATGTATTTCTGTTTATTTATTTGCACTTTTACGTTTTGTCACTTTCTTATTTGTCTGCCACAAAAAACATATATAAATATATATACATATAAGAAGAAGAAAAGAAGCACAACAAAAAAAAAATAACAATAAAGAAAGAAGAAAAGAAAGAAACTATTGCAAAACTAAAGCGTATTACGTATGCAAATACGCTTGGGAGCGACACATAACTATATATATATATATATATACATACATCTGACTTGGGATATTTTTTTTTGTTGCTTTGTAATGTATAAGTCGCACAACGTGTCGTATACTTGATGTGCATGTCGATATGCCATCGAAATCATTTTGTTTATGTTCTTCTTGTTGATGTTGACGACTCAAGCATACGGCACACTGTGCACAACAGTAATAATCAGTTTCAAGGCAGTCAACTTGACAATGCATAATATACGCACACACATGTTGTGTGTCATCTTCATTTTTAGTAACAAAAAAAAAAAAAAGAGTCCTTAACAATGACAGAGCGTGGCACCACATGGCGTATGCGTATTGTCAGCTTTACCAAATATCAATGCTTTGCGCCTTATTAAACGCACATTATGCAGAAACTTTGCATTGCAAACTGTGTGTATATAATACAGGCATATACACTGAGAGAAATATACTTATATATACAGTCAGTTCATATAGGAACAACCTTGAAAAGTTTTCATAAAAAACGAAATGAAAATGTTTATTATAATAATATGAGCTTAAAGATTACATCTGATTAAGATTGATAGCTTTACTATATACACTGTAAACTATATATGGTGTATATTTATTTATATATATATGTATATATATAGTTGTTGCTATGCAATGTAATTTTAGCTTTTGCCTGCAGTTTCTAACATATTTTTTTATTGTTTACCTTCTGAGAATTTTTGGTTTTCAACTTAAATAATTTATTACTGAAGCTGTTGCTATATTGTAATTTGATGCACAATAGCATTAGAGAGTTTCGAATTTTTCTTGGCGTGTGTCTAGACAGCTCCTCACTTCACAATCTACACTTTAATCTTACTTGCCACCGTTAAGGAAAAGCGGTTTCATTTAACATCAACGTCGTTTTATCAACCAAATTGAGCGCTACAAATAAATATATATATATAAACACCGCAGCAGCAGCAACAGCAGGTGAAAAGAGCAACAAATATTTGCACATATTACACTAAGTATAGCTGCAGGGGTTTTATACATAAGTAGAGGCTAAGGTATAGGAGATTCAGTTGACATTGTAGCCGGTTGCTTTTCGGGGCTGCACTTAATGAAGCCTGCGTCGCACCAACTAAATTGACTTTATTGCTTTGTAAATAGGCGTGCGGCCATATTATACTTGTTGTTGTTGTTGTTGTACTTGTTTTTAGGTATGTGTATTATAATAATAATAAAATTTACATAAGCATACACCTACACACAGTTACATACACACTAAGATAGAGCATTGTTGTGTAGGCCTATGCATATTTGATAGTCATTGCCAGTGCGTTTGCTCTTCGCTCAATTTAGTAGACAAAATTATTATAAATAATACATGGGACAAGTCTCTATCTGCCTTTATCTGCATATATATTTTGCTATTTATATATACATATATAAATATAGAGTATATATAATATACTCAATTTAAATGAAAATTAAATTAAATGTTGCATGCAACTGCGTACAAAATGAAAATTTATTGCAAGAAAATTTAGTTGAGAAATTAAAGAAAACTAAATATTTGCTACAATTTTTAGGGTGTGCGTGTATACTATATGTTAGTATAGTATACATTTGTGTGTGTGTGTGTGTGTGTGTATTTTTGAGGTAGGTCTAAAGTGCTACTCAAGGCTTTAGCACAAGTGTTGATTGTGGGGTTTGAAACAAACCTGTCAAAACCAGCAGAAGTTTGCATGTGAAATGAATTTTCATTTTAAACAAGTTTTGCATAAAAAGGGTTAACAAAAAATGTGCAAATTTTTGAAAATGGCATCTTAAGTGGCTAAAATATTAACTGTTAACTGGTAAAGCAAAGTCATTATGAAAGCACTTGGCAGAATTTTTAGTTAAAACTTTATCAAATGCAGAGCAATTTTTGATAGTTATAAAATGTGTTTCATACTTTTTTACTGTTTTCTTCTCTTGATTGCTTTAATTCTCTTTTAATTTTTGTTTTGTCATTTTATATAATTATATTTTTTGTTTATATTATTAGCAATTATTTACATTTTACATAACTTTGTATAGAAATTTCTATAGAGCTAATCACAAATAAATATTAAAATCTATATTAAGCATTAGCTTTTTGAAGTGTTTTAATTTCTAGTATAAAACATTTTCCTTTTGCTTTTATTTTCAATTTGTTTTTCTTTTAGCTGACGTCGCTATTCAGTTGTTTATTTTGTTTTTTGTTTTTTTTTTTTTCTCTCTATTTGCTTTTGGTATTCCCTCGAATTCTTTAGACTGAGATTCCATTATTGATAGAGGGTTTTTGCGTGTTTTTCTTACATTTTGTTTTTGTTTTCTTTTCCGACTTTACTCTTAGAAGCAATTAAAAATGCTAATGCACAGACGGCTTTTGTTTTCCAAACATTCAACGAGTAAATAAAAATGAAATTAACTGGGGCTAAATATGAATAATTTTCAAATTGATTTCATATATATATATATATATATATATGTTTATTTACCTTGAGTTCAGTTTAAGCTTAAAAAAAGTTTATTTTAATTTAGTATATTTTCTGCTTAATGGAAAGAGTTGAAGTCTGCCAGAAGCAGGTGCAAGTTGCTACGTATTCTATATGCTATATATATAGTTGATGGATAACCTTATACTAAACTAAGAGATATCGTACTTACATAGTTTTCCTCTACTTTTCATTTTACATATTTTCTTTGTTCTTTTGATTTTAATTTGGAAGCTTCAATGTATATTTTGTCGGAAGCTGTAATAATTTCTGAAGAAACCTCCTAAAAATCCAATTTATAACTCATTTTGAGAATACTGTAAGTTAGAATGCAGATAGAATCAAGAAGTTTCTTTTAAACTAATAAAAGTTTATTTAACTAAGAAACCATTAAACTTGAAATCGTGCGATAAACAAAGCACCTGTCGTGGGAGTTGAGGAAATAATTGCGGTTAGAAATGCAGTTTAAAAATAAATTCAACTAAATAAATATGAATATTAATATGAATTGTATATAATTTGTATAAACATTTATATATTTATATTTATATATTATTTATATACACATATGTATACAAAAATATTTAATAATTGAAATTTTATAGCTTCTTTCGAAATTATAAAACAGAATAAAAATGTTGAATTTGTCTTGTATCAAATTTACAGAAAGAATTTTTGCAGTTAACTAAACAAAACTAGAAACAATTAATAACAGCCATAATAAATAAATATTTATAGCAAATTTATATACAAATATGTATATATAAATGTATATATAAATGTGTATAGATACATCTCTATTAACATGTCCATTAAACAAAACTTGTTGTTAGATTTAACAAAGAAAACTACATGCAAGATTTGAATGCAAGAAATTGACAGCAATAAATCTTAATTTATCTCGTGTTGTACATCGATTTTCCGATTCACTGAATGTACTGTTAGACACCAAGTATAAATAAAATATATATATATGTATATTTTATATTAGATTAGTTATATTAGCTAACTGATTACTAATAGTTAAACTTTGATTTTCATCTGTTTGGAGTACATTAAAATAGCTGAACGGATATTGAAACTCGCTTAATTAATATTAATTTGCATGACATGTGCGACACGAGGGCGCCATTCAGTTAACATCTATTGGAAGCTATATCGGATATACTAGAATCAGATCAGATGAGGGGTATTTTGGTCAAACTGTCAAACATATCTATCGATGAGTCTGTGTGTACATATAAACAATGGCATCAATGGGTTCTCCACAAGAGTCAAGCCCTCTTTTGTTTTGTTTTTGTTGCTTTGTTTGTAGTTGTTGTAGTTGTTGTTGTTGTTGTTGGCTTGGCAAAATGAACACGTCAGAAGTGCGTGTAACTGTACTTAAACTGCTCTCAACTGTATGGTGAATGGCATTGAGTACCAGCACTGGTCACGGGTGTTCCAATACCCAACAAATTAGACTTGACATCATCAGTGTAGATGTTGTTGGCGTTGTTTGTGTCGTTGTTGGTGCTCGTATCGGCGACGGCATCGATGTCAATGTAGCTATCGGTTCACTTGCTTCCAGACTAATACTCTTTTTACCCTGTAAACAAACTAATAAAAGGGTAAATTGGTTAATGAAATCCATTGGCAAACCTTAAGATAAATATTGTGCAAGAAGCTAAGAGCAAAGCAAAAAGAATGTGAATAGGGAGAAGCCATAAGACGCAGACAAAGAGTTTAGGCCAAAATTAATAACAATTCAAGGCATGCCGAAATCCATTATTAGGTCTATAAAATCAATGTTTGATTTGGGTTTTAAGTCAATTATTTTGACTAAAGGAAATAGGAGCAGAGAGTAAAGAGTGTGAGGAGAAAATACTTCATATTAATGATACAGATTATTTGTTAGTCGTGTATACCCTGTTGTATCGTGTCTATTTGTTTTCTTCGTAATTTGTTATTATATATTTTCGCACAGTTTTTGATTGCTTTAAATTGTTTAAGCTTGTTGACAATTTAACTCGCCAGCGTCTGACATTCATTTGCGCCTTTCTTTGTATGTGTCTGTATGTGTTTCTGTTTGTATGCTGTATATTTGTTAAGCAACAATAGATTTGACATTCAGTTAACGGCAGGCAAAGGCGCACTTTGGCCCTGTGTAACTGCCTTCAACTTGGCTTGCTTTGCTTTTGGGCTTCAATGGGAGCTGCTGCTGTTTAAAGTGGTGTTTAGTGGTGCGTGGCTCATAATTTTTGCATTTCAACGGAAATTCCCATCAGGTGTATATATGTTTATATATGTATGTGTGTGTGTGTCTTTAGAGACCAAGTTGCAAATTCGCCTCTTAGCCAGTTGAGGCTTTTGGGCAGCAAAAAGCGTAGCAATTTAAAAATTTACGACATTCTACAGTCATTACACCTTACGTTGAATTTTTGATGCCACGCCCATTTTTGTCAAACGCCCATGCGAATTTCGCATACAACTTCCGCAACAACTTTCGGTTTCTTCTACCACTCTTTCTCCTTCTTTTCTTTTTCTCTTTTTATGCAAATCGTTTTTTTTTTTTTTTTATTTATTTCATTTGCCAACGCTGGGAAAATAGCGTCCAAATGGACGTCGCCGACGAATGCCTCCTACCCCAAAACACCAGCTACTCCTACTCCTCGTCAACCATTTTACATCCTCTTCACCTCCTTCTGCCACCCATTGTCGTCGTTTGGTTAGCTGTCAAAAAAAAAAGAAACCACAGAGAAATTTGCTTACCTTATCGGCTACGGTCGAGGTTGGATGTATGGTTGGATGGTTAGATGGTTGGTTGGATGTATGGATGGTTGGATGGATGGATGGATGGATGGAGAGTGCGAGTGCGACTATTTGCATTATTGCCGAATGGCCATTAGAGAGAGAATTACATAGTTGTTGGGCACTATAGTTCTATGGCTTAATATGTAACATACAGCCAGCAATTTGCTGGATTAGCCTTAGAGCAAAATTTTTCGATCCACTTAATCGACTTTATTTTGGCCTGGCTCAAAAAATACTCAAGCGTGTTGTTTATTAGCTTCTATTTTCATGTTTTTCTTCGTTTTCACTTATTAATGCAAATCCCTAAGAACCTTAATAAAAAAAATAAATTAGTTGAAAAAAAGTATAAAAAAAAGAAAGAGAATTTGCTTTTTTTTTTAGATTAAAGTAAATCTTTAACAGATGTTTGTCGCATTTCGCCCTCAAGTTAATAGGTTCAATTTGAATAAAAGGTTCAAGCAAATAATTACATCTATCTTTAAAAAGTTTACACTTTAAGTTAACGTTTTTAGACAGGACTTAAGTTAGACTTTTAGAGATTAGTCCTTTAACTTAATGTTTGTTGTAATCATTTTGTTTTTCCTGTGAAATGTAGCTTACAAATTGTATTTATTAAATACTTTATATAAATTTGGGATTAGTTCTTTAGTTAGTAACAATATCATTTCTAGCCTTTAACTTAAGTTTTGCATGCAAACACTTCATAAGTTGAAAGATCTCACAGGTTTTTGACTAAAGGACTTAAGTAATTTCAGTTAAAGGAACGTAATTCACGATCTGTTTTATGTATAGATTCTACACTTACTTTTGTTGCCAATGTTTGTATCATGATCATTGGGATTGAGGACTGCGGCCAAGTTATTCAGCCTAGAAGGTTTCCTTTCCTATGTTCTCACTATAATGAATATCGGTACTCTATTAGGATTTAAAGACAAGATTTCTTAAGTAAAGATACATCTAGTTTATAGAAGAGTTAACTCTTTTAACTAACTTTAAATCAAAATGTTAACCTGATTTATTCCTGTTAACAGATTTTTAAATCAAAACTTTAATCTTCAATTAGAATCTGCGTAGTTCTAGTTTTAAGACTTTATTTCAATTAAAACTTCAATTCAATTTGCATGGCAACTAAAAAGTTCGCTTAAAACGAACTTCTAGCATAATTAAATTTAATCTGTATTTTAGTCGGTGCCTTAGTTGATGTCATGCTCTGTCTGTTAGTTGCCACCTTAGTGTATGTCTCAGCCTTGTTATCAGAATTTCTTGGGAACTTCTTCTGTCGCTGTTTGGATGAGTTCAGGGAAATGGCTTTGTTCCAGGTATAAAACTTATATATAACAATATGTTAAATACGATACTATATTTTCCATGGAATATCATTTAATATATAGACATATATATACTGTTATAACACATGTAGCAAGTATTCGTTTCCAGAAAGAAAGAGTCTTAAATTGTCGCTTAACTTTATGTAAAAGTTTCCTATTTTATGCCTTTGCTTATTATTATGGCTGTGACTGTTGTTGTGTCATTTGGTTGTTATTTATGCCATGTTGTTATTGTGGTTTTTGTTGCTCTTCTTGTACTTCTTAAGTAGCTGAACAGCATTTTATGTACCTACACCCAAACCCCATTTATGGCCAACAGAACTTAAGAACTCTATGTTAAAGGAACAAAAGGACATTAGCCAACTTCTCGTTTTTGCAGCCTGATTGGCTAACAAAATGGTTTTTTGTTGTCGGCTTTTGGTTTATGAAATTCAAATTGAATTTGGAATTTGAAATTTGAAATTTGCTATGCAAAATTTCATGTAGTTTTGCTTGTTTTATTGTTTTATTTTACTTTTTCTTTTACATTTACTGAGCGTCAAAAACTAATTAATTATACGTGCAAATTGTGATAAATGCCATTTGAATGTTTCCTCTTTTCGTTCTTATGCTTTCTGTTTCTTTTGTTCTAGTTATTTGACTTATATAATTTACATTTTTTATGCCATTTCGTTTGCCTTCAGTTTCTTGTTAAATTTTTTGCTTTTTTATTATAAACTTTTTGTAGCTATGTAAATTTCTATTGATTTTTATGGTCAAACGCTTCAGCTGCAGCAGCCCATAAACAAATTACACAGATGCTGTTAACACACACACACACACACACACACACACACATCCATATATATATATATAAATATAAAGTGTCCTTGTGCTCATTAATGCAGCTAAAGCTTATTTTGGAACAATTTTCTATTTTCATGCCTCTCTCTTTAACCTCTAGACAAATGTGCAATGCATCCAATGTTGCAGCTGCCTGCCCCCACTTTATGCCCCACACTTGGCAATTGCCGTTTTTGTGCCGCTTTGTGGTGTTTTGTTATTTTTATCGGTGCGACATCTACGCAACTTGTTCGAATCTGATTCACAAACAAACAACAACAGCAACACAAAATGATTCATTTACAAAGAAAATATTTTAATTATATGCGCAGACTGCGTTGAGATATAAGTTGTACATGTAGCATGTAGGGGGATGGTGTGTTATTATGCTATTTGTGGGCGGGGCATGACGCTCACTTAATGCCACAAGGCATACAATTTTTTATATGAACTTGTGTTGCTTGCCAAGTCCTTATAATTAATGTTGCCAATTGAACTTGACCCAAAAATAGAAAAAGAAACCAGAAGAGAATGTAGAGGGAAGAGTCAAGAGCAGAGCAGAGAAAGAAAAGCTGTGCAAATTTTCAGTTAGCTGCTTCAATGCAGATGCTAACGAGGCACAAAGGATGTGGCCAACAGAGAGCACTTAAGACGACCAACAACATACCGAAAACAGTTTAGAAAATAAAAAATTGCCTGTCATGTTGTTGACTGCTATTACAAATTGATCTGCTTAGCTCCGATGTGGCTATTTGTAATCCACTCTGGATAATAAATAATTGTTTAATCCTTCTAATGAAAGGTTACAATGTGCATAGTTAGAGCAAGAGAGCAAACTAATGCAACAATTTATAATTCAACAAAATACAATTTGATATATAGTTTAATGTCAAGCTAAGACACTTGTGTAAGTAACGCATCGTTTTAATTAAATATTCAACTTTGTCATGTAACTTAGATGAAATTAAAACTTTAATTCTTCTTTCTACTACATAAAACTTTTATATTCACATATATATATATATATATATGCTTTCTACAGCAACCACAAAGCACCACAGAACCACAGCAGAGGGGTAGGTCATTAGCATTTTGGGTTTCTGAAACTTTATACAACTTCTTTTTGTGTGCCTTTTCTTTTTGCCACAAGGCACACATCGTAATTGTATAAACTAGTAAAGCCTAGTATTGTCTCTCTAAAACTTTAATTAAATAGCAATAATAGAGACAAAAAGGAAGTGACATAGATAAACACTTTCATATACCCTACAAACCCTGCAGAAAATGAACCTTATTAAGGAAGCTGTAAGGATTTAGAATATACGGAGCAAGAGTTAATATAACAGTCATACATCAAAGGCATATGTTAGTCTATACATTATACCCGGAATGTAGTTAAAATATATAACATTTAGGAAAGAATAATACAAAGAAACAACAAAGAGACAAACTGTTACAGCAAAAAAATGACGCATAGTTTCCGGTCTGGTTTCGTTTTCTGATGTTGACTAAGAACGTATATATATGTTGACATATATATATATGATATATAAATATATAAATATATAGCATTAAGAGTTAGTATACTTAACACTTAATGAGCATCATATTTCTCTTTTAATATGGTTGAAAACTTGCTTTTACTGTAATACGATTCGGCATCACACGTCAGACAAATCTTTTGACATTTTGAAATTTCCAATTAAGCTTAATTCCTGTGAGTGCAAAACATGTCGGAATGCAGTTGATTCAATGATTTTATAATGTAATAGCTCTATATGAATGTATAAATGTGTGTGTATGTGTGAGTGTGAGTATAGTTTACAACGTATATGACCTAGATATGACCAGTTTATGCTTTTCATACAGCCTTTCTCTTAGTCTAAGCCAGACAGAGTTTTTTCTTCCTATTCTTTTTTTTGTCAACATTTGGAGCATCCGTTCTCAAAATGTGACTGTAAAAGCACTTTTCATATTGCTGTTGACAGCTTATACTACTGCCAACTGCCACGCCTTTCCGTTACACAGTTGTATGAAAAAGTATAAGCTGTAAGTAGAGCCTTGTCTGTATGGTGTCGTTTGATATCAAATGCATTCATGTTTAGTTTTGTAATTAAAAGTGTAATACTAGCGACACGCACAAGCACCTGAAATGGCACAAAATACACACACACACACACATACTCACATACACTCACGTATATAGTAGGAATCAGTGAAATTAACATGCAAATGTATGCGTTCCAGTGTCGAGTGGAAAAAGAAACATTCAAGGTAACACACACATACAAACATAGCTGCAATTAGACTCGACTGCCTACTGCCTGAGCCACGTTTGATAAAAGAAATTGTTGCATACTTTCAAGCGCAAATGAAAATGGCAACTGCCTTTGCTGCCATTGCTGTCGCGGTAGCTGTCACTGTCACTGGTTCTGCTGCTGTCTAAAATTTTAATGTAAATGTGAATTTAATTGCACACACACGTACACAAACACACACACAGAGAGAGAGAGTATGACATTTAAAGCTGCCGCTGACAGATATCCTCTTAACTACTCTACACCTCACTTTAAATTTACCCCTATTAACCTTGCTATCCTACTCATATCTCACTTTTCTTCTTCCCCTTGACATATTCTGTAACCGCAATGCATAGCATCTTCGTTCAGGGACCTGTCAGTCAATCATAAAAATGGTGTCACTAATCGTAAAAGTTGTTCACAGAGCTTTTATTATTTATCCTTTGCCGCAGTTTACTATTCTATATTTTATGCTTCTTATAATAATAATCATAATAGTAATAGTAATAGTAATAGTAATAGTATCAGAAATAGTTAAAATAATAAGAAAATAATAATTTACAATTGTTTATAGTTGAAATATTGTTGCTACTCATATCAGTTATAGGAGTCCTGTGCTGTTTGCTTTCTTCCTTCCTTCCTGTGCAACTTCCTGTCAAGCTTCGAGGGTAAAAGTCATATAAACATGTTTCACGTGTTGTTGCAATTGTTGCTGCTGTTACTGTTGTTACCGTTGCTACTGCTGTTGTAACTGTTGTTACTGTATTTCATTTTGAGAAAACGTGCAGGAAATTTGAGCAACGCAGAAAAATCCATTTACGTAATTACTTCACGTTAACTTTTGCTCTGCTGCTCTGGGATATGCCTTGATGATTAGATTCCTGGGAATTCAGCATTGAAGGCATCTACCACATTGCAAATGTGCCAATGAAATTTCGCCATTTTTTCTCCCAATTCAGGGGATACCAATGTAGTCGTTTTATTATTAAATTATTAGACAGAATTGCTTATTGCTTTATACCAAATCTTTTTAGGCTCTTTCTCTATTTCCCTCGCTCAGTTTTTCTTATGCCTTCCTCTGTTATTTATATTGTTCCCCCTTTTGGGCACTAAACTTGTTAACCAACGACAACGAACCTTTTCTAATTAGATGAGCAACTCTCACAACGCATATTGATTACGAACGGTCCACCGAAAAACTTTTGTCTCATTTTCATAATCAGCCCTTTGGCCTTTGCACTTTGTCCTTTATCCTCAGTCCCCCCACCTACAGTCACACAGCAAATATTTATGGTACCAAATTAAATATGATATATTAAATATAAGGCATGTAAAAGTTGGCCAAGATTATGAATTGTTACCATAAACTTGGGTGTGAAGTATATGAGGTATTATGAGATTGTCAAGGAATACAAACGCATTTTAAGGACATGTTAAGACAATGAAAAGCAATTAAGTCCAAACTTTATGTAACTTAATTTGGGCTTAAAGAGGAAATTGCCTTAAGCTCAAAGTATAGGATAGAATTTGGGCTTTATTGAAGCTCCAGAAGTAACTGAATCTATCAATTCCTCGGTTTATATGCTCACATTTCTGTCCTAGCAAACATCCTTTTTACAGTAAAAACATTCGTTCGCTTTAAGTTAACCATAAATTTATTATAACTGTAAATACAATATATATCTTTAATTAATTTTTTCTGTATTTTCTAGTTGAAAACGTGTCCTCTTATAATGTTAGGAAACACCTAATGAAGCCATTCGAGAAACAGTTTTAGGTAGGCAAAAGGAAAAGCAAAACCAAAGGCACAGGAAAAGGAAAAGCGATAAAATAAGGAAAAAAAACAAGAAAAAAACGCACACAAGCAATTTGGAAGCAACAGTCGAAACGAAGGAGTATAACTTGTTGTGGGTGTTGGAATAAAAGTAGCAGGCACACGTTGCCGTACACGTTGACGCCCACATACCACGCCCAGCTGGCAACCGAGAGACCAACAAGTTGCCATCGACATTCAATCCCACAACTACTTAAGGCTCATAGCAGTAGCAGGGTAGAAAAAGCAGCAAAACGGCAGCCGTGGATACCAACGAGCTGAGCAGTTCAGCTACTGTGAAAGCGCAGTTGACGCCGTTGCCAACGACGCCGGCAACAGCAACAACGACGACGTCGACAGCGCTGCCGCCGCTGACAATTTGTCAGCCACCAGCGCCAACGCCGCCTTATCAGCGGCTGACCAAAGCGTTGCAATGCGATCCGCGATGTGGACACGAGGTGAGTGCCAAACAAGCTGTTCCACTCTAGTTGCGGGCAACTAATAATCCTCCATACCCCGCCATACCTACTATCCACTTCCCTTCAACCCCACCAAAATATTTTACATATCAATATTGTCTTTTGTGGGCGTGGCTGTTGCTTACGTCACAGTCACAGTCACAGGAGCGTCTATAGGCCAGGCATATAAAAGTCAAATAGGATTAAAAATAAACGCAAAAAATTGGATTCTGCAAAGGCTCAGCGAGCTGTCAACTGTATTAAAAGTGAGGTTAGGTTTAAAACAAGTCAATTGCCATTAAGATTTTAAAGGATTTCAACTTTATGTTTTAAGGATTAAAGGAAGTAGCGGGCTCAACCACTGGGGTGTCGAATATTGAATTATTGAATTTGCTGTAGGGCAGAGTAGCACTTACTGTACAAAAATTTAGCTGCAGGATATGCATTAATGTCCTTGACGTTGAAAATAATATTGAGTAACTCTGCATAAGGACACAGTATTATATTCAAGCCTTAGGATAGCTGTACGACAGAATATAATATTTAACTCGTAGCTCACTTTAAAAGCTTACCCGTAAGATATGGATTAATGTCCCAGTGAAAGGATACAGTATGAACGGAAGAAGAATGATATCTAACTAATAATACTTAAACTGGTTGAATATTACTCTATAATTACACAATATCATATGCTTCCGTAGGCTATGGCATTGATGTCATAATCTTAATCGTAGCATGACATTTTAGCATGTCCTTGCTCTAGGATATATTATGATATATCAATCATTAGATATACTATATGATAGTTCTATAGAACCTTTATATAATTCTAATGAAAGCCGTGAAAATAGCTGTACCGTATAAGGATTAGTATAAGGTAACTCCGACCCTGTTTGTTGCTTCGTTAACTAATGCACAAGCCTGCAGTCAGCGTTAACGTCGCAGCTGCTGCGCTGCAATTATGTCGAGGTTCAAGGCTAATTTCCTTGCGCCCCAATGAGCAGCAACATTGGGTGTATGTGTGTTGGTTAGCTGGTTGCTTGTGCATGGTCTATGTGTATGTATGTGTATGTGTGTGGGTGTGTTTGTTAGCACATTCACCGCAACGTTGCTAGCCTGTAGTTTGTTTTATTTATTTCATTTCATTTTCTTGTTTTTGTTGTCGTAGCTTTTCTTTTCATTTTCAGAATTTGCTGTTGTTGTTCATGTTGTCGTTGTTGCTGTTGTTTTTGTTTTGTGTGCATGCGAAATGCGCGTGTGGCAAATGTAATTCCGGCGCATTACGTATACGCCGCGTTTTGCACTGCGTTAATTAACGCAAGTCTCTCAACTATATAGCTTGCAGCTTGCAGCTGCCACACAGCGCGGCTTTTGTCCATTGCTTGGATTAAGAAAATCCAACCACAAAAGGTGAAGCAAATGCTTCATCCATTGCCATTGCTATTGCTATTGCTATTGCTCTCGCTGTTTTCTATTGCCATTTTCTATTGCTCCTCTAATTACATTTTCCAAATTGTGCAAGGCCGCACTTGACCTTGTTTAACAATAAACCTAAAGCTTATTCAAATTCACTAACAAATTGTTTATACACACACACACATATACAATATGTATATATATATGTGTATATAGATGCATATACTTGACATTGCTATGAGTAGTGTGGATTAGTAATGGAATTACCCAATGAAACTGTAGTTAAAACGTCTTCAACTATCATTTAATTTCATTAGTTTATTCCCCGAGTAGATTAAATTATATAGAAAACAACTTTTAAGTGGAAAATTCTATGGAAAATATGTACAGTTATGTGTTAGTTTACGATTAGAAATTAAAATATGAACTTTGATACTATAATACAGAACATTAAATATACGTTAAGAGCTTAACATCTCTGCGGCAATTTCATGAGGCTTGAGAGTATAAAGAATATATATATATATCTTCATATCTGTATATAACAGAAACAAGTAGGCTGAAACCAGTATATAGAATTGTGTTTTAGATATGGAAAGCTTATTCATTTATTCATAAATATTTGTTTCGAAAAAATATAAAGATTTATAGAAATCGGACAGCAGGCATGTCCTTAGGAACAGCTAAACAATCCTGATGTGTCACAGTTATTTCTAACTATGGGCAGGAGCAAATATGATAAAAATAATGACATGGCAAGTATGAATAGGGCTCTTAAGTTTATAGAAAAAGATATTATAAGTAGGTAATAGGTCCTTGTCTTTCGTAGAAACACTGTCGGGCATGTCATCAAACCTTAGCATCCTTAGGTTATAAAATGCTGAGGAATATATGATAAAATCCCAATATTTTAAGCTAAAAAAAAGTTAATAGTTAGACCTGATCCGATCTTTAATATAAGCTATTGTAATCCTTAAGACTAGTGATTAGTTTTATTTATTTAAATCGTTGCAACCAACTTTAATATATTCTTGTTATTCTTCCAAACTAGGTTACGATTGGCCGTCGTATAGGTCTTTACAAATTCTCTCACGACATCGGACGTGGCAATTTCTCCAAAGTCAAATTGGCTATACATCAGCTGACAAGAGGTAAGAAGAAGCTCGTATCCTTTTAATAGGTTTCAGTTTCATCTTTGGCTCTTTTCATTGTAGACAAAGTAGCCATCAAGGTAGTTGATTTGGATCGTGCAGGATTAGATGCCAAAGCACTACGCATGTTATCCAGCGAGATAGCAACGCTCGAATGTGTCCATCATCCAAATATACTGAGGTGAGTTGTATGAAAAGCATAACGAGATCCTTAAAGCAATTCTTACTATCCATAAATAGACTCTTTGAGGTAGTGGAGACACTGGGCCGCGTCTATCTGGTTACGGAATGGATACGTGGTGGTGAACTCTATAACCATATCACTCAGGGTGGTCCACTGCGTGAAGTACATGCAGCACCACTCTTGAAACAATTGCTCCTGGCTGTCAAACACATGGTAAGCTCTCAGATTACGTATGGCAGGAGTATACTATAGGATTTCCTTTCACTTGCAGCATACATTGGGCTTTGTGCATCGTGATATCAAGGCGGAAAATGTGCTGCTTCTCTCTGAAGATCGTCTAAAACTTGCAGACTTTGGTTTTAGTACACAACTCATTAATGGTGGGTAACAGCTTCTGACCTTAAAGTGTTCCTGTTTAACCACTTCCATCATTCACTTCACAGGTGCCAATCAGAAGCTGGATACATTTTGTGGCTCGCCGCCTTATGCGGCACCGGAACTCTTCTCGGATGACCACTATATTGGTGCACCCGTAGATGTCTGGGCCCTGGGCATCCTGCTCTACTTCATGGTCGTCGGAAATATGCCATTTCGTGCGCCCACTATACCTGGCCTTAAGGCAGCCATACTCAAGGGTGACTATCTGCTGCCCGGCCAGCTCAGTTTGCCCTGCATAAGACTTATACGTAAGTAGCATAAAACAGGGATATCAAGGATACGCCTGCTACAACTTTTCTTATCTTCCATGCTTTGGTGTTTAGAACGCATCTTAATTCATGTGCCTGCCCAGCGGCCAACCATTGATGACATGCTGAACAGCCAGTTCGTCACCTGCCCCAAGCTGAGCACCGAGCTGATGCAACACGAATTGAATCTGCATTGTAAGCCTGCAAAGCGTTCCGTCTTCTGGGTACGTAAGTCGAATCGACTGCGTAAGACCGCGTCCTTGAGTGAACGTTATACCGAAATGGTCAAAAAGCCAACCATTTGCATGAACACAAGACAACAGGACGAGATGTTTGTGCATAGTTATCTGCATCCCATCGAGCTAAGTCACGATCATAGCCTAGCCAATGCCAAAGAGCAGGAAGCTAATGGTGACACGACTATGAAACGGTCTGGTCCAGGCAGACGTTATTTGTTCTGTGGCACATTGAAAAAGAAGATAACACCCATCGAAACCGAACCAGAGAAAAGGCTCTCGAATGGTGGTGCAGCAGTCACCAAACTCAATCCCTGGTCACTCGATATATCTGAGGATTGTCCACTCTTTAAGAATTATGATGCAGAGACGGGCAGTTGCGTTATGTTGCCCACCAAAACTGACGACCTCAGCCAGCTCTGTGCCTTGGAGTTTGAGGCCAGGCAGCTGCTCGCCGAGATGGGTGTTACTTCTCAAATGCTTATCAATGCAAGTCCCAGCGGACCACGTTCCGATATAATTGGCGCCTATCGCATTGTGGTCAATCGCTTGCAGAAGCAATCCTGGCTGGCACGGAAACATGTCGAAATGGCCTTCCAGCAGGAGCCTAAAACTAACAAACGCATTCAGCGACAATGCTGCATATTGTAGGCCAAAATATAGGAAAACAAAAACAAAGTTCTTGTTGAAACCCCCTTTTATAGCCCCTCGAAAATAACGGTTTACAATTAGTGTCAATTGATGAAAAGAGGTAAGAGAGAGAAAGCACAATCCATGATTGCTGCCAATGTTTCTTGTTATTGTTAGTGTTTAGAATTGTGTTAATGGATTGATTGATTGATGGAGTTCCTTATTTTGTTTAAAATTTGAGTTTTCATTTGTAAATTGTTAATTAATTATAGCATAATTATAATTATAATTAAAAATAGTGCAGTTAGACAAACATTAGACTGGTCTAAAGAGTTTCAGTTCAGTGCAAAGGCAGATTGAAAATTCAACATTGGTTTAAGGATACCAAAGATAAAAGCGAAAATGAAAATAATTTTAAGTAGATATTTTAAGCTATAATACAATTAAGTTATAGTAATATTATATTATATATATGATGTTATCTTTATGTGTGTTTAAATGTTGTAACAACTTCGAGTTGTCTATTGCAAAATTAAGTTTCGAATATATCAAAAGGATTATTGTTAAAAATCAAATTAAGTATATGGCAAGGATCAGTCTAATGTGCATGTGGTTTGCTTAGAATATCTATTGAAAGTTTATACGAATATATATATATATATATATATATATATAGAGAAAGAGTCCAAGTACGAGTATTAAAATTATATAGTTTAGTTGTTGGTCCATTTTTAAACATATATATATATATACATATACCTTCAAGTATATACATTATATACACATACGAACATAACATATACAAACATAATTACTACAAACAATTAGAAGATTTTTAGCTACTATCAAAGCAACTTCCAACATATATCAAAAAAAAAGGAAAGTAAAAGAAAATGGTGTTTTAATCAATTATTAAGGTAGTTTCTCTTTAACATCATTATTATCATCAATAATAAAGAAAAGCATAAGCATCGCATAAGTGTTTATGTATTTGTGAGTGTGTGTTGGTGTATGCCAAATTGTCTCCCATGGAGTCAATAACTCTTACAATAAAGCATATGAAATCTATTACGATATCTATATAGCTATATCTATATCTATATCTATATCTATACATATATATATATATATATATATATATATATATATATATATATATATGTATGTATGTAAATATATCAATGTATGTATATAAGTGTTTAATTGGTAAACAATCTAAAATGTAATGTTAGCCTTCTTAGTGTTAATAGCCGCACGGCACGAGCACAGCATCCGTTTTGGTCTGCACAGTTGCTCCAGTTTCATATAAGATTCAACTGCTCCAAAAAGTGGCGCAGTCGCTTTGTGTAATTGAGTGAAAGAGAGCGGACTTCGTGTTACTCTCTCTGTTGCTAGCGCTCTCAGATGGGTGCGTTGCCTTTGCTGTCGACGTCGCTGCTATTGCCTACCAATTGGAGCGCACTGATAAGAATTGAGTGGAATTTTGTTTATGTGCTTATCACTTACCTAGGACCGCAAAAGGCTCTGAATCACTGCTAGCTGCAGGCCAATCAATATCTATCACGCCAGGCCATTCAATATTATCATCAACATCCCAGACCTCGACACATTCCCGGCTAATCTCAAAAAGTGCCGGCGTACAGAGATTGAACACCTGCTGCTTCAGCTGTTCCACCAACTCATCGAAATTTTCACGGGTCTTGCACAGGAAACATACAGCCAGCGAGGGATCCATGGCACTAAATTTTAAACGCGCTGCGTACTTCTTATGATAGCTCTCATCCAGTTCCTGCTCTGCTGGTGTTGTCTTCTCTGCCACAGCGCCAGCACGTTGTGTGGTATGTGGATCCAAATATAATACCTCATCATCCACATAGCCCATAAAGTAAAGTGCTTGATTGGGTCGTCCGCCAATCATGCCACAGCTACTGCTTAGTTCAAAGCAGCGCTTCAAGGCAGGTATATACATAGGATTAATATCAGCTATGCCCAGACGAAGCGGCACAATAAGCAGCAATGGCTTCCACGTTGGAACCTCACAGCACCTGTCTGCAACAATAAATAATATATAAATAACAGTTTTATCAAACTTTTGGAGCTGACTAACAAATCTCATCCAGTACCACATTACCGTCCATTGCCACGTTAATAACCAGTGAGCTCCAGTCATCATAGCGCACTAGTACCCTGGAAATGATTTTAACATTAATACAAATCATTGACAGGATCTATGCTTCTGCTGCGCACTTACTTCAGTATGTGGGCAACAGTGTTTGGTCCTAACCAATCGCCCACAGCTTTATCAAAACACTCGCCCGTCAGGGCTATTTCATGTATTGAGTAAGTACTCTTGGGTGCATCCTCAAAGCGATTTACAATCTTGAGGTAGGTGGCATCACGGCAGTCGGGTGTCCAGAACCAATCGCGACCCAAATGCAAATCAATAAGCGCCTGTGCAAGCAGCATTTGACCACAACGCAGCATACAGCCCCAACCCTTATCAGTGGTCAGCTGCACTTCACCAAGCGGTTCAAATCCATAGCGATATGTGCACCAGAGGCGGGATTGAATGTCACGTCGTATCAGCTCTAGTTCTACAAGGTAAGCAATTTGAATGATTATAACTTAGATCGAAATGATAAAGTATAGAATTTTTTTTTTACCTTGTATGGCATTGTAACGTTTTCCCAGTAGCCAAACATCTGTATTACGTTTTGGTATGTCCTCGGGCTCACCATTGCCTACAGCATTGCCAACGCCAGCAAAAACAATATCCGGGTTAAGATAAGCCATTTTACGTGTTAACTGAGCGTATATGCTGACCAGCATCTACTTCTACACCGGACTCAACGCTTCCACAACTTCGGGGCGTAGCTTGCTAAATGACGATGTGATTTTTGTTAACGTTTTTCTTGCTTAGAGTTTGCCTTTGTTTTAGCTATTTCTGTTTTCAGGGTTGCTACCACTTTTCTTCGTATTTAGTCTAATCTAAAGGCAGTGCTTATTTTTTGTTTTTAATTAATTAGTATTTAGTCTTCTGTTTGAACCCGTTTTCTACTTTCCTTTTGCTTTTTTTTTTTGTATTACGCTGATTACAACGATAACAAAATCTCTCTTGGCAGCGATGTCAGCTGCGTTGACGCTGTATTGGCGTTATAATACGATGACACCTACAAAATGCTTCACATACAAACTGGAAAATATGGTATACAAAACATTATATTGGTTCTTTATTTAAATTTACATTATTTACAGTAAAAACAATCAGTTAATTATTTTAACCCAATTTATGGTTATACATACGTGTTCAAAAAGATTGTCAATTCAATTAAGTGTCATTGGTACATCACTGATGTCATTGTTAGCAAACGACAACATTTTATTGCCTCTGGTATATTTTCGATTATTATAACCGATAACACAATACATTTCTTAATTATTTACAGTGGTGTAAAACGTTTTACGTACTTTGGCGCGCTCATTTAAAAACGTAAATATTATATTTTTTATATTACATTTTCAATTCACAAAATTTGTTGTTCAAATCGTAAAAATCATCTTCTTCGTTCTCACTTTTCTCCAACATTTCAGCATTTGGATCTCCATCTGACGTGTTGCCAGCTTCTGCAGCTGCTTTACGTGCTGCTTGTCGTTGCTTTCTGAGTCGCTTCTTTTCCACCGCTTTGGCAGCCGCCTGCTCTGCTTCTGATTGCAGTTTCCAGTGTGGCACAAATTCCAGACACCAATCATAAAGATAACAATAGAGCTCAAACATTAATGGTGAATCCCCTAAAAGAAACTGTTGCACATGGTAACGCACATCCATACGATTACGGAGCAAATCGTAAAGATTATATATAAACGCACCGCAGTAAAGTCGATTCATGCGGGGAGTGGTCCGAGGCCGATCCAGCAGCTCATTGAGGCCACTCAGCTGATAAACTACCGACTGAAACTCAGCAAATGCATGTAGCACCGTAGTGGAGTACAGATCATACTTCTTCTTGAAGATTTCCTGCATATGAAAGTGAGGCAATAATTTCTCCTGCACCAGGTAGCAGTCTGACTTGGGTACATGTTCTATGCGCTCCTTTACGGGCAGGTCTAACAGGGTAGACTTAATGTCACGTTTATTGCCTTCTGCCGCCTCCCTGTCACGCACTGAACGCTCCATCTTGAGTATTCTACCAAAACGACGTTGATATTGTCTAATATCCCGCTCAGCAGGAATGGATACATCTATGGTGCGTAGCGCGACAAGGCAGATGATGAGCGCATGCAAATGAAGCAGATCGCAGTGCTCCGATTTGTGGAGCCAGTAGACAATGGATAGAGCGTATAGTTGTAGATCCTGAGGTAATACTTCCAACTGCTCGAAAAGCCGCGAAACATTCACGTGTGGCACATAAGCCTCGAATACTGCACGCAGATGACCCGGATCCGGCGATGAAGGCACATATTCTAGCGCAGGTGGCTGCTCAATGATCTGGCGATAATAGCGCACATTTGTTACACGCAAGGCACGGGTCAGGTAAGTGAACTCGATGGGTAACGGTTTGCCTTCCTCATCCAACTGTGGTTGCGTTTCGGCACTTACCACATTATTCAACAGGGCAAAGCAATAATTGAGTATGGGCAACGCCAGCGCATTAGCATCGTTGTACTCAAAATGCTCAATCTGTGGGTTGTTGATGTACTTTCGCAGATGCAGCAGATCGACAAAGTGGCGGGAGAGATTCGCTGGATAAAGCTTATCGAGAAACCATTGCGGGAATAATAACGTTTTGTCCTCAACTTCAATTGCATCGTCTGCATCATCTTCTTGTTCATCTTCACCGCTTTCTTGATCCTTTTCATTTTGATTCTCAGCTGCATCCTCTTTTTCCAACTCCTCTTCCTCCTCCTCAGCTAAGCTTTGCTTATTATCAACTTCATTTTCTTCCTCTTCGTCATCCTCTTCCTCTTCATCACTTGCTGGTTCAATGTATGGAAAAGCATTTTCGTAATATTTGTCAAAGAAATCATAGGCGTGGCACAGCTCATTGGAATACCCAGATATGGCAGCCTGCACCTGAGCTTCCAACGATTCGCGTTGATTCTATCAAATTGTATATTGAAATCGTAAATAACTTTGTTCCGCTTTAGATAGATAACTCACCTTTTTAAGCCGGGAGAGCACCTTGGATAGCGCTGACTCAGCCGTCTGCTCACGCAGCCACTGAAGCGTCACGCGTATCCTTCGCTGCTGCTGTTTCAACTTGCGACTGCGACCTGCCTTGCCCATGCCTACAGCGAAGAAGTTACGAAACGCAGAGCTAAAATCATAAAATAGCTTTAAAGGTATGATAAATCCTCTCAAGAAATCAAACCAACCGTGCTATGTAATCATTTCCTAGCAGTGCAGCAAACAAAGGCAGCTTTTCTGGACTAAGTGCGCCACGTCCACACAGATGCTCCACGCGATAGATGCAACAATCCAAATAGTTATAGACCTTACCCGGCTTCGTTTTAGGCTTACTGGTCGTCTGCATGCCAGTGACAATATTATTGGATTTAGTGCGTTTCTCTACATTCCTCGCTTCGTTTCTTCGCAGTGAGCGCTCTTTTCCCGGCTGTTTCACCTGCTTAGTGAGCACCTTCACGGTGAGTGTTATCAGTGGTATATACTTTACGTTGTGTATATAGAAATCAGAGTCGTAGGACAGCACTGGGCAATTGAGTTTACGGGCGAGAGCAGCAAGCTCATCGTCCGCTTCGAACACACAACGCATAACGGGCACATTGCAATCCTTGACAGCATTAACGAAGACCTCTTTAAGATGCAGTGGGAAGAGTGTAATCGAAGCGCTGGGATCGATACGTTTGATAACTGTTATTTTGCCGCGTAGCCGTTGGTTAACTGTTTTCAATTTGCGTTCTTCGTATCCTCCATCCATGAGTACATAAGGACGTATGTTGCACTCAGCTAGTACCTGGAAGAACTGCACCACAGCGCGATAGAAGTCATCGTAGTCGCCACCAAAAGCAGAATAGGATCCGGTTACATCCTTATATAGATTACAGGCCAAGTTATCGCCATCGATAACCAGCGCTGAGTTATAGAGTTCAAATGGCTTAAGATAGATTTCAGCGTGTTGCGCTATGTAGCTGGTCAAGCCTCGAACACCCATTTGTTGTTTTTATAAAGTGTTTGTTTATATTCGTGTGAACGGCGTGCGTTTAAAACACATGTTTTAAATTAAGAGTGCTGCAAGATTCCGCGGAGATGTTATTACTACTGTTAAATTTTACAAAATAAGACAGTATTTAAATGCGGTCACATTAGAACATTAACAGTGCAAGAGTGCTGTTAACGCATAAATGATACATAACGCAATGTTATGTTGCTGTTATTTGTGGTATTTTTCATAATGTATTTATTGCTTACCGAATTACAGTCACACTGTTATTAGACTGTCGCTGTCAACCAAATAATACGCTTGTACTTCTCGTCCATAACGTAACGTAACGCGAGTGGATTTTGTGGCATAGAAGAAAAAAAATATCCATAGCAATTAAAATAAATATCGAATACACCACCAAATCAAAATAAACGAATAAGCGAACTAAGCACAAAGTCAAAATCAAAATTAATAAAAGCGGCATAGAGCGCGTTATTGTCGTGTAATCGAGTGCCTTTCCAAATGCGAGCGCGTGCATATATACGGGTTCCGTTCGTTCCGCAGCGTATCGTATTTTCCTCTTTAACGTTTCGTGTGTGTTGTGTATGTTGTTTTTGTGCTTGTTCAACGTAAAGCAGCAGCAGCAGCAGCAGCAGCAACAGCAAAAGCAGCAACAGCGGCGTCAAGAGCGTTGGTAGCACAGGTAGACAATGTCCAAGACATCATAAAACAATGAAAAATTGAAATAAAGTCAAGCGACAGACACACAAAAATCTCAAGTTAAATGGCGAAAAATATAAAATAAGAATTTCGACTTGAAAGAAGCGCATCAACAAAATAAAATAACAACAACAATAACAACGACAAAAACAGCAAAAAGCACTCATTTTTTGTGTTAATTACTCTTGTGCGTCTTTGCTTTGCGGTCGCATTCATTTCATATACTAGTATTATATTTTTTTGTCTTGGATTTTCTTGAACAGCAGCCACAGCCATAGCCGCAGTCATCAACTGCTGTCAGACAAACAGACAAATTCAACAGCAGCAACAACAACAAACTGCTCTCGCCCCAATGGGTGTGAGCGAGTGCGCAGATCATTTATACGTATCGTAATCGTATCGTGAATGAATATTCTGTCTATGTGTTTTGGAAAGAGAAAGAGCGCGCGGTGCGTTGCGTTGCGTACGTGTTTTAGTGTGTGTGCCGTACCGTGCCGTGACGTGTGTGTTTGTGTGGGAGCCCAGAGCATTTATAATAAATAAATTGTGTTGCCACTCGTAAAGCAAATAAATAAATATGCTGCATATAAGAAAATACGGCAAAAGCGTAACACAAGTGTGAAATATAGTCTACAACTTCAACACCAACTCAAAGAAAATATTATTACGGTTTAAATACAATCGACGGTCGTCGTTCGTCAAAAAAGAGCAAAAGCTCTCAAAGTGGTTCCTTCACTCTCCTACGTCATAATCGCAAGTTATTTGAGAGTGTTTGTTATCCGTGTGTTTTATTTGGAATTTTGACAATTTTGTGTGTTGTCAGTGGAAAGTTTCTTGATCAATTTGTCATCACTTGGGGTAGCTCAATTTTGGAATACGCGCGCACTGTTCTACACAGAGGCTCCCAACAAGGTATGTTAAAAGGTTACTGTTATTTGTCAATGCTATTGGTCAATTAGTTCAAGGTAGTTAGATTCATATTCCAGGAAATGTAACAAACAACGGGACGTCTATGTCTTTCATACCGCTCACGTTTCCTGTTTTCCGCACATTTTCACACGTTCTAGGACAGTTGCAATTTCTTTTTTTTTTTATTTTGGTATTTGACGACTTGCAATTCCCACGCCTACCGCACACAGGCACACGCACACTCATACACACGGACAGGTATACGCAGGTAGCTAAGGAAAATTCTCGCATTACCAAAATTGAACAAATTTCGTTGAATGCCACCGTAGGTGGGCGAGAAAAGCAGACAGAAATGAAAATGAAATGTTCTTTTTCTTAAGCAGCGTGGAAAAATTAGGCACACACAGACATATTTATATAAATACATATGTGTTAGTGACTTAAAATGCGCAAAATTAGCCACCCGCAGTTTCCAGCAAAGTTGAAAATATGAACAAAAAAAAAAAAAAATAGAATACAAAATATCAAATCAAATACGGGGAAATAAATAAATTATAATGATAATCATATCTAATTGGAATGCGACTGCAATTTGGCACAATTTTCAAATTGGGGCGCCAGAGGGCGCTCCTGCTGATATTGCTGTGCATTAATCAAGGCGAAATTGAAACGCCAGCGGGTTGCCAAATGGAGATTTTGGCATCATTATGCAATCTCTTATTGTCCAGGCATTTTTCCAACATTTGGCAAATGGAGAAATGAGCACAAAAGTTCATGGTGCGCCATCGCCGCCCCAAACTAAGTTACCAATAGCCCAGCTTACCAATAACTTGCTAAGAAAGAAACAGAGGCAGGAAGAGTGTGTGCGAGTGAGAGAGGTAGTAAGAGAGTTTAAGTTTTACTGCTGCGACAGCTGCTGCTGTTATTTGCTCTCTGATTTTATGAATTTTGCTGCATACAATAAAAAAGAGCATAAAATGCACTAATACAAATATAAACACATACACACACATATATATATATATATAAATATATTCGAACTATGACAGCTGCTGTTGGCTCACTCAATAGAGATCCCTCTGTAAGTTTGAGTGTGTGTGTGTGTGTGTGTGTGTGTGTGTGTGTGTGTGTGTTTGGGTGTGCGTCTCAAATGACATTTGCCGACGCCGTTGCTGTGTCCCCTGCATATTTATCTATAGAATTTCCTAGTAGGAAGTGCAGCAACAACCAACAGCAAGAACAACAGCACTTGACATTTCTCTGCGGCACTGCAACTGTTGTCTCGTTCTCACACCTGCCGCCCCAAGCAAAGACAGTGACAATCTTAAGTACGTTAAGTATATATGTGCATAGTTTGTGTCTGTGTGTGTGTGTGTGTGTGTGTGAGTCTATGTGTATTTGTGTAGGTGTTGTTTTTTCTTTTCCTTCTTTCTCCTTCTTCCTCGCATACTGATATACTTTCTGTAGTCCAGTTATTTGATGCTCGCAATTATTCAATTGTCTTTGATTAAATGTGCAAATTTGTCTAATATTCTATCTTTCTACGACTTTCTGATTGTGCGGAAGTTACCGTTTAAAGCTGCAACTAATTGCTAATCATTTGTCTCTTATCTGCCATTCTCTGTTTATCTCTCACTATATGTCTATCTTTGTCACTTTCTCAATTAGTCAGCCATCCGCTGTTAGTCATGAGCTTTTTTGATTCATTATGTGTGTTAACCGTTATTGCAACACTAAGCAACAGGAACAGCAACTGCAACACCCTCTCTCCCTCGCTCCCTCCCTCCCTCTCTCCCTCTCTCCACCCACGTCTTGACCTACAAGTCCGTTTAATTATGTTACCGACGCGCGCGCATTTCCTGCCCATTTTTATTTTTATTTACTGTTTATTACTGTTTAGATTTTAAGTATTGGGTAAGGCGCACATATTAGCTAATAAAAAGAAGAATCGAAAATACTTGCAAACCATTTTGAATTTCCCTATAAAGTTTTCTTTGCTTTTTTAATTGTTTTTGTTGTGGAAATGCAGCTCGCAGCTGGCCACAAAATAACAACAAATATAGTAATTATTTCCTTTCACAAGCTCCACACAAACCTAAGCGAAGCAAAGAATAAAAATAACACAAAAACACAAAAAAAAAAAAAAATGCTCGCTGCTGCGTACGTCAGTAGTGAAGCAGCAACTGCGACGCTTTGCGTCGGCAACTTTGTTGTTGTTAGCTTATGCGGGCGTAAGCACGTGCAGTAAAATAGAAGCGATAGAACGCAAAGCGAGAGAAAAACTATTAATAAACAATAAAGTAAGCAAACTTGCATTGATACCTCTCTCTCTCTCTCTCTCTCTCTCAATCTCAATCTCTTTCTAACACTATCATTTATACGCTTTGACTCTCTTTTGTGCCTTCGAATCAAACACTCTCTGGTGATTCAAACCGGAACCCAATTGGATTTGTGAATGAAACTGCGACCTTGTTGTTTACGTCGAGCTTACGTTATTACGATATAAAATACTTTTGCATTGATCATTGATCATTGATCAATGTTGATCGCTGTTATTTGATCAATTGAAAGCTGAGCCGGAATCCCAATTTGATTGTTTGAGAGACGCTAGTTTTTCGCTTACGTAGCGCTTACGTTACGCATGCCTAAGATATATTTATATATATCTTGACACTCTCTCGCTCTCTCATCTTGTTTAGTTTGTTGCTTGTTGTGTGGGTGCCAAATGCCATAAACTTGAGTGTAATTTCGCAAATGTTTGTCGCTAATAAATCATGTGTGTCTCTCTTGTCTGGCGACTGTAAACTGTTAACTTAAGAAGAAATTTTGTTTTTTGTTTTTCTTTTTTTTTTTTATATATATTTTCTTTCTTTCTTTTATTTATGTATTGTATTTATGTGCTTAGCTTTGGCACCCTCCTGTATTTTGGCTATTTATGCGGCTGCTGTTGCTGCTGCGACTGCGGCGCTCAGCTCCTGCGCGCTTACGTCATTTGCGCGCCATTTATTCATATTCATATTCATACTTGGCCATGTTTTACAGTTGTCAATTGGCTGCTGCGACTGCTGCTGCTGCTGCTGCCTACTTTATTTGTTTTATCACACACACACACACAAGCACACACACACTTTTAGCTGGCGTCAGCGCTAAATATTAAAAGTAGGTAAAGCGCCAACATTTGAGTCATCAATTTTCATCATATTTGAAATACTTCTGAATGTCATCAAATGAAAGACAACAAAACACACACACAACAACAACAACAACAACAACAACAATAGAAACATATATTTAACTATATAATGCAGCTTATGCAATACTGCAATGTAGGTTAGAGAGAATGGAAATATCCATTAGTTAGAAATAACTATTAGACAGTCTTAGGGTTAACCCAGTTGGTAATTCACACACAGTTTGATCTTTAGCTGTGAGTGCTAAGTCTTTTCCAAGTGTGAATAATGCTAACTCGAACTATAAGAAGATTTATATATATGATATAATTGATTAACAAATTTAATGCAATTAATTCTTAACGTAATGTTCTATTTGCCATAAACCTTGTGCAAGTTGTTTCTGTTTAACTTTCGCTATTCATCTTTCGTTTTAAAAATGATTTTATGTTTTTCTTTTTAACATTTGATAATTTTCATAGGAATTTTCAGGCAAATGTCTACCTAAAAACCAAAATTTTCATAATTCAATAAATTTATATAAATTGCTACGTTAATTGAACATTTGTTTTGATTTGCTTACGTTACGCGCAGCATTCAGCAGCACTCAATGAATCAATTAAACAATCTTAAATAGATTAATGAATGAAGCTATACAATAAACATAACAACAAGTACAAACGTACTTAGATATTAATATATATATATATATATATATATATATATATATATATATTCATACATATGGTAGATTTTATTAAGTGCTATCATTTGGCTGGAATTTATAGTTTGTTTTTGAACACAGATAATCTGTGCAATGCTATTACTCTCTGATAGAGTTAAGGTTAGAGAGTAACAATTACTTATTTCTTTTCAGTTAGAACTGAAATTTAAAAAGCTTTAGACCTGATTAATAGAACCCGCAGTTTAAGGTACTATATATATCGTTTATTGACTTGATTCTTTATAATCTTATCGAAGGCTTTCTGCCTAACAACTTGGGTCAACAATTGAATACGCACACACACACACACACACACACATATTAAGGGTAAGAGGTAGATAGTCTTGAAATACCTTAGATAGGGTTACAATGTGTGTGGTAAGTATTTGGTTATATAAAGATATTCCCACAGTTCATAAAATGCGTCAGGGCTGTTGTGCTCTAAGTGAATCATTAAACAAATTACAAATTACAAATTAGTATGCCAGTTATAAATAGATAAAAATGAAAGAAAGAGAACTACGAGTACATACAAATTAGGTAAACAATATATCTAATATATATATATATATATATATATATATCCAACATGAATATAGTGTAAATATTGGCGCAGTACCATGTATCTTATGACTCTACACCACCCACAGTCATTATACAGCAAACAGAGGCACTATTTATACCGTATACTGGAGGCGTACCTATCTCTCTCTATCTCGCTCTCTCGCTCACTATGATTCGTTTCACTCTCGGTCTGTTCTCTACTAATCCCGATTATGATGGTATATATAGTATGTAGACGATAAGTCATGCCTTTTATAGCCTACCACAATAACAAAACCAAATGCACATTGTTTGTTTTTAGCCAAAAAAAAAATGGGGAAAAAAATCTGCATTTGCCTTGGCAACAGACCATAAAAAGACTCCTTCAACTTTGACTAACCCTAGGCCAAGTTAACTGTATTTAGTCAACAAACATTTAATGATACTTTTTGAATATTTGTCTTATATATTAATCAAGTGTTATTAACTACAATTTAGTTTGAGTTGAGTCTGATCTTAATTATATATAAGGTTTTATTTCTTAAACCGCCCTCGTTTCGGCGGTTTGTAAACAAAATCTGACGACTAAATTTATACCATAAATTCTGGTTATTTGGCCGCTTATGTAAACACATTTTTAACGTTGAAATTCAACACAATTTTTCTTCTTTCTTAATGGTTTTCCTTTTTTTTCGTTTGATTTTTCATAAATTTTGGCATGTAAAATTTGCAATTATTTTGATTGATTGACGCAATGATTTTCCTTGAGTGTTTACAATTATGTTCAGTGCAAGTAATTTTCATATATTTTCCAACCCTTTTGACAGTTGTTATTGTTGTTGTTGTTGTTGTTGTTTGTTGCTGTTTGCTTATCATATGAAAACCAAATTTTGTGGTAAAATTGTCTTTAAACCAGTTGCCCGTTGCCCGTTGCCACAACTTTCCTCTCAAGCCATCAAAGTCGAAATTGCGCTGCCCAAAAAGCACAGAAAATGAAAAACCACAATAAGAATTCCCATAATTATAACAATGCCGTACGATTTTAAACCTTAAACCCAAACCTCAACCCAAACCCAAACCCAAACCCAAAACTGAAAACCAAAAACCCAAATGATATCCAAGCGTCACATTCGTCAGCTCCACAAACAAGTCAAAAGAAACAACAACAGCAACGGATAAAATGTAAAAGAAACAGTGACGAAGAAGGCAGAGAAGAAGAAAGAAAGAATCAAAAGTGTTGTTTGCTTGCCTTTGAAATTTTAAACTTATTTTTGTGGTTACAAGTTTTCTAGACCACAAAACTTCTCAACCGAAAGAGTTTAAGCCAAAAACCAAAGCCAAAGAAGTATTGTTTTTATACTCAGAAGTTAAACATGCTCAAACGGGGGATACCCTGTAACATGAATATATGGGATAAAGGATGAAATTTGAAATGGTTTTCAATATGAGCTTAATCTTTCTTATACTAAGGATAAGCTGCTTTATAGCTTTATACATTCTGCAGTATTGATTAGTTTGAGTAGTCTCTCCTTAGAGCTTTGGGATTGTCTTCAAACTCTCTTCAATCTAATTTAAGAGACAATTACAGGGTAACAATAGAACAGCATGGGAACAGCAGCTTAATAGGTGTGTGCGTGTGTGTGTAATGAAGTCGGAAGAAGCAGTTCCAAAAAATAATAGAAGACAGCAAAAAAAGTTTTCTCAGCTCTTTAGTTTTCCCCTCTGTCTTCTTTTTTTTTGGTAACAACGAAAAAAGTTTAAGTTAAAGTTTAACAACTTCCCGAGATGGATAAGCAATTGTAGGGTGAAGTAGTGGGCGTGGTCTGAGTCTAGGCGTTTTGTGTTACAAATCAAGTTTTATACAGATAACAAACAATAATAATAATAATAATAAAAGTATATAAAATTATATATATATATAGTCATAGAGATATATAAACGTAATGACAAAGCTGAAAATTGTCGCCAAGTTGTGGAAAGTTAAGCGCAGATGAGATATCAGTAGAGAGATATATAAGTATAGAGTAAAGGAAGTAAGAGAGATCTAAAGATAGAGACAGTATTTAGTTGAGAATATGCCGTTAGTACAGTTGAATCAATTAAAGCCAACTTTCAGCAGTTGGCTGCCATTTTGTCAGCTTATTTTGTAATTTTTGTTTTTGTTTTTATTTTCAATTACAATTGCTTGGTGAAGGGGGGGTGGAAAGTAGAATTATAACTAGCGTTGCGCTCCAGAAATGTGTCATGGCTGACACAGTTGAAAGAAAATTACCGCAGCTCAATCATTTCGTGTGATGGATGCACCTTTTCCTCCTCCTGCTGCTGCTGTTGCTGCTCTGCCTGCCACCTGAGGATGACGATGTGTCGTCTCTGTCTGTGGCGTAATTTGTTGGCTTCCTGCAACAAGCCGCTGCACATGCGCCGCATGGCTACACATACAACTTGCAACAGGAGGCAACCAACAAAATAATAAAAAAAAAACAAAAAAAATTAGAAGACCAGTTGGTTACAATTTCGGTTTTGGGTTCAAGTTTTTGGGTATGGGTTCGGGTATGGGTTTGTGTTGGGATTCGGGTTCGGGTTCAATGCGCTCACATATATTTTGCCGTGTCGTCTCGTGTCGTGCCACAACAATTGATAAACAAAATCATCAACATCGCTCCAGGGGCAAAAATTAGTTTACTCTTCCTCTGCTTTTTTTTTCTCTTGTGGCAAATTAAGGTGCCGCCCGGTGGCAGACACGACCAGGATGAAGTAACCACATACTATATCCTATACATATATATATAAAGACACCATCCACATATATACAATATACAATATATATATATACATATAAAATTTACGTTACCCACTAATTACGCCCACGCAATAAGTTGACCCAACTTGGAAGGAAGCAACAAAACGCACGTGCCGCGGATTTGGCCAACACAACAAAAGAGCGGGTTAACTTAAACAAATGGCTGCACAACCAAAAGACATACAAATTCATATACAACTGAAAACATACCCTATAATAAACATACATACCCTATATAAAAGACATATTAAAAAGGATTAGCAAAGTTTTCATTCGAAAAGCTGTTAAAATTTTGCATAAGAAATTTAATTTGTTGGCCAAATGAAACCTGTTTAAGGCCTAGTTGCTGCTTTTTAGGTCAAAATATAATTAAATACTCTGCTTAAAAATCGTTTAAAATATGCAAACTGGTTTCCAATTCAAATTCGTCAAACATTTCTGCTAAGTTCCTTATGAAATAAATTGAATTCTTTTCCAGTTTGAAGAGAGTAAAAAAAACCTTTTTAAAATTTGATTCTGCTTTGAGTTTTTGGCTTAAGGATTAACTGAACATTAGTTGAACTTTCTTCTAATTGTTCTTAACCCTAATGGGTTTATATCATATTTAGATTGATAAATTTTCCTTCTAAGCTTAGCATAAACCTTTGGCAAACCCTTTTGTGTCTGTCTTACAGAAGGGTATTAAAACTTTTAACTCAGTTTTGTAATCCGTAAATAAACCGTTTTACGTTATTTTTTCTCAGACTTTTATGCGAATTTCGCAGTCATGGTTGTTGTTGTACGTTGCTGTTGTTGTACGTTGTTGTCGTTGTTGTTGTTGTTCGTTATTGTTGTTGTTTTAGCATTGTTGTTGTGTTGTTAATGTTTCGCACACGTCAATGTTTAAAACGCAGAGCACAAAAAAAGGTCACACACCTTCTTCTTAGAGCTTTGGTGAGTGTAAGGTTGCTTTAGTAGTGTTCCATTGCCAAAACGTTCCGCAACCCTCATACACTGATTTGCACTGTGAGCGTCGTCAGTAACCCTAACCCCAAACACACAAAAAAGGAAGGTACGCGGATAAGCTAAACAAGTTGGGTAACCAACAAGAAAGTATGTGTTAAGGACAGACCATTAACCATTAACCAGGAGGACCTAAGGAGACCCCAGGATCGAGGGCATAAATTGGTAGCAGAAGCGCAGGTGCGCCGTCATCGTTTAACCCCATTCGCTGCTTCAATTTCAATTTTGTAAATTGAGTTTATATTTTCGATTTCGATTTATTGACACAACGACTACCAACGATGACTGTGACTGTTACTTCCATCTCTCTCTTTCTCTCTCTCTCTTTTTCTCTGTTTCCCTGTCTCTTGTCGTGTGCATTTATTGACTGACATTTATTACCATTTGTTTGTAAGGTTGCGTTTCTTGGCGCTTTTACGAATTATGTGACCAGACAATACTTAAACAAGGAAGCTCACAAACAAAATGGCGACCAAAGGTACAGTTTTAATTTCTTATGTTTAAGGATAACGTTTAAAGGGGTGGTAAAAAAATGTAACTTGTTTTGTGGGTGCATTAAAGTTATGAAATTCATTTCTTTTTCTTTTTTTGATATAAAGTCAAAAAGATTTTCTCTAGATTTTTATTAACAAGCTCAATTCTTAGAAGAGTCTCTGCGTACCCAAGTACTTATACACTTTGAAGAGGTTATTAAAGACATAATCGTTGTGTGTTTCAGTGTGTGTGTGTGTGTGTGTATGTTTGAGATCAATATCTAAATAGTAGCAGCAACAGTGGCAGCGACAGCGGCAGCTGTGAGCAGCAACGTTGCCAAACTTCACATTGTTTGTAGATTTTATTTGATTTTTTTTCTTCTTTTAGTCTAGTCTTTTATGGAATTTCCCTGAATTTTCAACAAAAATTCCATTCTCAGGCTGCAATTTGAGCAATCCCCGTTAAAAACTATGAAAATTATAAATGAAAAATGGAAAAATGAAAAATGAATTGTCATGCCGGCAATATAGAGTTTGAAATCTGTATGATGTCTGCGCATGCCACGTGAACGTGTTGCAAACAAAACGCACAAACACACACACACACACATAGAGTAAAGAAAAATAGATCCTTATAACTAAAGGGAAATATTTTCCACTTGAGTTTCCTCTAAGGCTCATTCATGCATAAAGCAACAGCGTTTTCCGTTTACCCAAAAAAAATAAAGAAACGACATGTGTTTGAGGAGTCCTCGAATGTTGCTGTCGGTGTCGGTGTCGCTGTCGGTGTCGAAGATCTTTCCTCAACCTCAACCTCATTCTTATTCCAATTCTCATCTTCGTTTGCTTCGTCTACATCTTCTGGTTCTTTAGCATAATCTCAATTTTCATTTTTCACCTGCCTAAATGATACGCCCGCCTATCCGCCTATGCGCCTTTCAGCCTGTCCGACTGCCCGCATGCACTTAGCCCTCAATCTGTTGCCTGCTGTTGCTGTTGTTGTTGTTGCTGCTGCTGCTGTTGCTGCTGCTGCTGCTGCTTATCAGCGGCAAAACGGGCAACTAAATACCCAACACAGAACACTACACATACTTGTGTGTTTGAAAGGCAACAATTTGTCTATTATCTGGCCAGGCCAATTTTATATCTATCCCATTCTTATACGCCTTCCTTCTCTTTCCACATACTGATGCTGCCTTTTTGATAAATGTGCCGTCAGTAAATCCTCTCAAGCCTGATTAAGTGAACTATTATGCTTGCCCATTGCCTTGCATTTTGACTAGTTACTTTTCATTTCTCTCTCTCTCTCTCTCACACACACAAAAAATCTGCCCGTGTTTGCTTGCGTGTGTGTGTGTATTACACTTACTATACTCATTCGTCATGCATGTGTAGACACACAAGAAGCAGTTGCCGACGAACGCAGCCATTGACGCTGACGCTGACGTCGCAGTCAAACAGCATACACTGGCATCAAATATTGTTTATGTTTTCAACAAATAGAACTAGCATACGCACACACACAAACACACATACATTAAATCATTCACAGTGTATGTGTGTGTGTGTGTGTGTGTATTATAGAGAGAGCGTCGGACACGCACATTGCACTCTTTCTAATCAGCCGAGCGAACGAACGCTTGTTGCATTTGTACCTGCTTGACCTGTAAGTTTGTTGTTGTTGTTGTTGCTGTTGTTGTTGCTGTTGCTCTGTTATTCTTCATATCTTGCAGGCTTGCCTCCCTACATCCCTCTCTCTCTCTTTGTCTCTCTCACACACACTGTCTTTGTCTTTCTACTTTTTCCAGTATTTGTGTATCTGTTGCATTTCGCTGCTCTTGATCCATTTCCATTTCTATTCATTTTGTGCGTGTTGCTCATTACGCGTCACCCTTCTCTATCTCTTTCTCTCTCTCTCTCTCTCTTGCTCTCTTGGAATCTTTTGCCATTTGTTTCACATGCTTTTGCTGTGTGTGCCCAGCTTCATTGAGCTTTGCTTAGCTGCAGTCACGTCAATGCTACGTGATTTATGTTGTTGTTTTAACTACTGCTGCTGCTGTTGCTGCTGCTGTTGCTGTTGCTGCTGCTGCTGCTGCTGCTGCTGCTCCTATTGCAGTTAATGTTGATGATGTTATGCTGGGTGGTATTATTATTATAACGTTCTTTTTCCATGGAAGTAAGTTACGCGCTGTGCAATCATTTCAACAATGTTGCTTATAGAATGCTTCACTTTAATTGCTTGGTAGGATGCCAAAGCTGAGCAAGTTGCGTAACAGTTTGATCGAATGCCGCAATAGTTAACATGTAGTTTAACTATAATATAATTATTACAATTTTATGTTTATTACCTTAACTGCAAACTGATTGGTAATTGCTGTAGATTTCCATATAAAAATATACAAATTTGAACTTATTTTACGCTCATAAATTCGCATTAATAATTACATTTTATTGCTTTCATTAGTTTTGCAATAACTGTAAAAATGATATGCAACTTTTATAGAAACTTGCTTATTGCATGAAATTATTATTATCCAATGCGTCAGACTGCAGACATTTCCTTTTGACCAAAAAAGAAAGAAAAGTAAAGGGAAATAAACTTTATGACGCAATTTGCAAATTGACTGCCCACATTTTGTTACTGAGAGCAACCTAAACCACCCAACCACCCAACCACCCAGTCACCCATTGAAGGGCCATAAATATGAACATCTATAGGCATATTTTATGTTATGAGTGCCGCAATTTTTCCGGGCACAGGCTGAAATTGGCATGCGAACACGTCAAGTTCTCATTAAGATAAGCGAAGCTTGCCACTTCACCTACCTCCTGGCTGCCAGCTTTGATTTACTTACCATTTACTGTTATCAGATATATATATATATATAGGTATATATATGTTGGCATATCCCAGTTGTTGGGCCCAACAATTGTCGCATGCAAAATTCTATGCTGAAAATGCCGCCTGGCAACAAGCAAAAGGAATTTCAGTTGCCGCCTGCAGGCAACTTCTTTAGGGCTCTCTTCCTCCTTTTGGCACACGCCACAGCTGTCGAGTTGGGAACAACGCCAACTGTTGGTGGGTACTACCTTCTCTCTGCCCTCTGCTCTAGTGTTATTGCATGGGTTAGTTCTAGTGCCTAGTGTAAAGTGCCCTATTCAAAGAGTTTCTTTCGTTCCTTTGCTTTAACCCCTTTTCTTCACCCTATTTTTGGTTATAAATTGCCAACATGCAAAGGCAATAAAATAGCAGCGCAGCCGTAGACACATTTGCAATTTGCGAGCTTTTTAGTGAGGGAGTCGGGGGTGTGCTTAGGAGTGGACTTAGGGGTTACCCTAGATTCTACTTTAGTTGTAGTTTATATTGCTCGTTTTTCTTTTATTATCAACTCTGGCAAGTTGCCAGTTATTCGCGCTAATTTTCTTCTTTTTGTTTCTGTTACTAAAAGCAACTTGCTAAAATAACTGTTGTATTTTTTTTTTGTTTTTATTTTTATTTTTAAATTTATTTTATTTTTTTTTTGCACTCTTGTGTAACTCCTACAAAAGTGGCGACGCCTTCAGCACAAACAATTAAACGACGCGTCGTCGTCGTCGCCGCTGCTGAACGACGCTCTGTGATAAACAAGGTAGATAACAAGTTAAAGAAGAAGAATAAGCAGCAGCGACAGCAGCAGCAAACAACAACCGACCACACAGAGCTAACACCAAATACGTTTACCACCTTTGAGGCACTTATCTACCCTATAGAGACAGCATATGCTACACATTTCACTTGTACTTAGTACAATTTTTTTTACCTTCGTTTTTTTTTGTTTTCGTTTCTTACCAATAAATTTCCAAAATGCCTTCTTAACTTACCGTCGAGTGCAATTTTTTCATTAGCGCTTCGTTTTGGGTCTTTGAGTTTTATGGGGTAGCCGAGGGTCAAGTACGAGTTCGAGTACGTAGAAAATAAATGTCTACTAAATAATTGCTACAATCGGTAAATTTCAACAACTTTTTAGTGGTGACTGCTGGTCACTAGCGAGGTGTGCTAACGAAGTTTCTTAAATATAAAAAAAATTGATTTAAATGAGGTATTCTATATAAATATTATGTGTTAAATATCACTTTTTGGGTTTCCTAATATCAATAGACATAAGCTCGATAAGTGCGATAAGTTTTCTGTATAAATAAACGTAATATATTTCTATAAGAATATTACATGGCTAATGTATGAAACGAATGTGGCTAAAGAAAGTTTGCTGTACTTGAAGGATACTCATCTAGCCAAAGATAAGTCGGAGTAGAAGAGATTCTAATTCCCATCTGTAATTTAGGACTCCTGGTATTAGGACTTATGGTATAAAAACTAACTATAAAAGTCTCCGAGAGTTTTATTTAAATGATATACATTCAGTAGATCTAGCAGATCCTATAGCATCTGAAGTTTGCTGTACTTGAAGGATACTGTTCTAGCCGAAGAGTAGTCGGAGTAGAAGAGATTCTAATTCCCATCTGTAATTTAGGATTCCTAATTTATGGTATAAAAACTAACTATAAGAATTTACGAGAGTTTTATTTAAATGAAATACATTCAGTAGATCTAGCAGATCCTATAGCATCTGAAATTTAGCTACTTTATTTTCCCTTATAACTTTTACACTTGTCTACTCTATGAGCAACCCTCGCAATTGGCAACACAAGCCACAATATATAACATCAACAATATCATCCATTGGGCCCTCGTTTTACAAGCGAGTGTAGAAAACGTAGCAGCTAAATTCCAAGCAACGTTTCGTTAGTCCGATTGTAGTTGCATTTTCTAGTTGTTGTTGTGGTTGTTGTTGTTGTTGTTGTGGTTACTGCTGCTGCTGTTATTGCTGCTGTTGTTGTTGGTGTTGTTACTGTTGGTTGTAGGTTTTTCAGAATTGCATTTTTATTGTCTGGCACTTTGTTGTTACCACTTTGTTGTTGTTACCACTGTGTGTCGAGTTGCTGCCGCTGCTGCTTCTCTTGCTGCTGCTTCTCTTGCTGTTGCAGTTGTTTTTGTTGTTTGTGTATAAATAAACCATATGGTTAAAAGCGTAGCATATTCTACGACTAGTCTTGTTCTTCTCCAGTTTTTTTCTTATATTTTATTTTCCTCTCTTTTTTTTTTTGCTTTGTATAACTTGGCTGGCTGTCATCAACAACGTTGATGTTGCTGCTGTTGCTGTTTGCTGTTGTTGTTGTTGGTTTTCGACTTGGCGGTTACCTCGTGTCGCTGTTGTTTGTTGGATGCAGCTATGAAGTTTGTTTCTGCCTCAGTGCGTTTGTAAATGTTTATCAAAATGTCTTGTGCCGTTCTCTAAGTTCTCTATGCTCCCTCTCCATTCCCCCTTTCCCCCTTCTCTCTATCTTGCTATTCGCCTCTTGGCATATACCTGTGGGTTGCTTGTTTTTTGTGTGTGTTACATTTGAAATGTTCGTCGTCGTCGTCGTCGTCGTCGTCATCGTCGCACGATCATTAACCGCAAAACATTGTTGTGGTATGTTGGCTGGTTCTATCCCCAACTGTGCAACATATATACTACTGCTCTGGTCTCCCCCTCTATGCCAACGCCTGCGTACCGCCCCTTGTCCTTGTTTGGTTAGCAAAATTCTTGGAAGTCAGGGCGTAAAATATGTCGCACCGTACAAAATTGTAGAAAATTGCAGATGGAACTCGAAGGCTTAACAAAAGCTCTATTGGCTAACAGCAATCGGCTGAACTGTAACGATAGTTAACTATCGTTTCCGCCTATCGCTGTGATACTCTTTCCAATTCAATAAATTGTTTTATGGAGTTTCCAGTGTTTTTTGTTATGCTTTTTTTAGGTGGCGCCTCTGTCACTTAATCTCTTTCGCATGTCGCACAATTTTCTTCACTCAGACAGACCGCAGACAAAAAAGGAAATGAAAGACAAAAACAAAAACAAAACAAAAAAAGAAAACAACTAAACTTCAATGAAAGCGACGCCACACACACACACACACACACACATACACACACAATTGCATATATATAGGGAGAATCTCTCCAGTTTTAATCGATCGATTTTATGCGCTATGCGACATGGTCGTAAATCACACGTCTCCGTTGTGTGGCGCATCTTTTGTTGTGCCTCTGCATTGTATCAATGGGATACAGCTCATTGCCAAGAGAGAGAGAGAGAGGAGATACTTGATCTTTATAACGAATCAAACTTGAGCAATTTAATTACCAAATTAAAATCACATTAAGCAATTGCAATCAAATTCAAACCTACAAATTTAACACAACAATTAAAGCCACAATTGAATACCAAATTTTAGCTGTGAAAATGCATGCAACTTGCGTCACACAAATCACGATTTTTTCTTTAACATTTCATTAAATATAATTGCACACACAAATTTTGTATACAATACAAATTGTTGCTGTTAAAATTTTTATTATTTGTTTTTTTATTTTTTTCGTTATGGAAAATATTATTGTTTTTTCCATCTCATTGTGAAAGTCGCTGAAACAGTCCATTGATCTCTAACAACCCATAGGAAAAATTGAGTTCAGTAATCTACAACTTGGGCAATTAACACGTCTTTTTAGAAGATTATGAATGGGAAATGAATCGTATACTAAGTAGGCGTGTCATTAGGGTCTGATCTGATCTGCAGTATGTAGAATGTTGCCATGGAGCCAAAAAGTTTGCTTGATGATCCTTGTGTATAGCTCTATATTATCCTGCGGGTAATTGATTGAAGTGAAAAAGGAATCCTTACTTGCCACATTTTGTTGGCGCCGGCATAGGGATATTTATTGCCTCATATTTGGCACAGGATAAGGGACATTTTTTTGCAGCAATTTGCAATATTTGTTGCTGCATCCTGTTGGCATTTGATTCAGTTTGTAGTAGACACATTGCCACATTTTATTTGTTGTCTCAGTAGGGTCAATACTGGCATTCCATGTTGTGACCCATCTTAGCTCTGTTTTGGCACAAGCTTTGCATACAGTCACAATATTTATTGCTGCATCCTGTTGCTGCTAGAGTAATCATATTTGTTGCTACTTTGAGCGTAGTTTTCTGTTGTCTCAAATACTTATTTTGATTACAAAAATTAAACTTTTTTTTTGGTAGTTTTTGGAGCAATTATTGTTCAGACAGTGCAAGAAATTCCAATGGCTTAATAACAGACTTCGGGGCGTATAATCGATATGGCTGTCGATATAGTCGTAGCTTTGATTACTTGCAGACTCGATCCAATAACAAGCTGCAACATAAATCGGTTATAATGGTTGGCTGGCAAAACAATATTGCATTCATTCAGACTGGGCACATTCCAAGAACAGTATCGTTTAAAGTGGTTTAGCGGAAGGGGGGGTGAAAGATGTGTAGGAGCAGAGTATCATTAAAAGATGCAGCAGCAGCAGCAACAGCAGCAGTGCATTTAATCACAGGTCTGCAAAGACTTTGGATATGTTTCAATAAATTCCTGCAAATCAAAATACAGACACATAAAACAGGGTTGTACTGGATACTGGGCCTGGTTTTTGGGTTGAGGCTTGAACTTGGACTTGAAGCAGCAACAGCAGCAGCAGCAGCAGGAGCTGGAGTTTGGCTTGGAGCACGCTTAATGGGCAAATGAATGAGCAAATGGCTGGCGGGCTGAAAATGATGAGGATGAGTGGTCGCTGGTAAGGCTTATGTTCAGCCTTGCCCTTAGCAGACGCTAGAAGGAGCCAAAGCCAAAGCTAAAGCCAAAGCCACAGTCAAAACCAAGACAAAAACTCAACCTGAAGACGTTATGGTTCATAAAGCAAAAAAGAAAAATATATATATATACGTATATATATATATATATATATATATATAAATATAAGAAGCAGACAACAGAATGCATAACAACAGAACAACAGAAGGAAAGCAAAAAAAAAAAGAAAAAAGGAAAAAAAAAACGCGAACAGGCAACAGCCGCCCAAACATTGGAAAAACATCTGCTGCTGCCAGTTGATGAACTCGATTCGTTTTCTCTCATTCTCTTTGGCATTTGTATGCGCTGTCTCGCTCGCACTCGCGCCACTGGCACTCTGCCTTAGTCTTATTCTTTGGCTCAGTCGTCTGTTGCGCAGGCGCAGCAAGTACCCAATGTACTCAGCGTATTCAGCGAGAGGCCGTGTAGCGAGTATTGAGTATGAGTATCAGCAGCAGCAGCAGCAACAACAGCAGCAGCAGCACTTTAACAACTGCCCCTTGTCTCTCTCTTGCTCTACCACTTCTCGTTCACCTCCTCTTCCTCCTTAACCTTCTTCTTTTTCTTTACTAACTACTCGCATTCTCCCCCTCAAATGCCCCATTGCTCCTTCGCCTTGTGCGCGTCAATGTTTTCCATTTATAATTCTCATGCCTCGCTGCAATGCAATGCTGCTGCTGCTGCTGTTGCTGTTGCTGCTGTTGTTGCTAGTTGCTACCTTCTCTGCTCTGCCCTTGCCCTTACTTCAGTGGCTCTACTTCTCTCCCTGCCTCTACAACATCAATTCCCCACTCTCCTCTCTGCTCCCTTCTTTGTGTCGTTCTGTGTCTTTTTTAATTTGGTTCACAAAATACCGCGCGCTGTTGTTGTTGTTGTTGTAGTTGTTGAAATTCTTTAGCAATCGTTTCGTTTCGTTTTCTACTCTCTTCCCTCTCCCACTCATAAGCGCTGACTACTTAAAGAGCTGCTGCTGTTGTTGCTGCTGCTATTTCTCTCTGCCTATTCCTTCACCGTCTGGCAGCGTTCACTCGATTTCTGAATTTTTGACAGGTGGTGTGCAGTTTGTATTCAATTTCTTTTGGGCCGTCGCCGGCGACGACTTTTGCTCTCCTTCGGGCTGGGCTGCTGTTGCTGTTGGGCCTCTTCTTGTTGAGTTTTTGGGTTCTCTTTTTCTTTTATTTTCTTTCATTTCTTCTTTTATTGTTGTTGCTGTATTTTTGCCTATTCATAAAACAGCAAATGAGTTCAGACAGCACAGACACGCAGACAGCTAACAAAAGATTACCAAAGACATGGAACACATATGCCCAAAGGATGCTGAAGATCAGAGACGAAGACTGAGACGAAGTCAGTTCTGGCTTTGAGCTCAACTCAAAAACTCAACTCAGTTCAATGCACTTTACGAAAATTAGTTTTGATATACTATAAATATAAGTAACAAAGGGTATATTAGACTATTAGAAATATTAAAAGAGTTTTTGTTGTAGAGAACTCAGAGAACATCATTTTACGTAGCCAAAATAAGTCAATGTTGTTACTTCTTTTTCATTTTAATTACAGGGTATCTATTTGCCTCCTTTCTATATACTTAATATACCATTTCAATATATATATATATATCATTTGCACGTGAAACTAATTGGATTTTCAACTCTTCGTTTAATTTTTACTTGCAGTCGTTGTTGCCAGGATGCAGAGCACGCGGCATTAGTCACAGCAGCAGCAGCAGCAGCAGCCATAGGAGGGAGTATTAATAGCTTAACAGAACACTTGAGCAGTTCGCATTGAGTAGCGAGCAAGGATCAGCAGGATCAGCTGAAGAAGCCTTAGATTGTAATCATGTCACAGCAAGTGTTCTCGGCGCATCCAGCGCTGGCCGCTGAGCAGCTGGCAGCGCCGAGCAGCTCCAATAACAGCAATTACAACAGCAACAGCCACAGTAATGGTACCATCATTAGCAGCAGTAGGCGGAAGGTTACGCCCAAAAAGTACACACTAAACAGAAGCTGTGCAGCGCATGGAGCAACAACACCAACAGCAGCAACAACATCAACACCAACAGGAGCGGCAACAACTAAAACAACAACAACAACAACAAAAACAAGCACAACAGCGACAGGATTAGGTTTGGCAGAAGGATTTGGTTTGAGTCTAGGCTTGGGTTCAGGTACAGGATCGGAATTAAATAAACGCAAAACACAACCAACGCGAACGAATCTGTCGGCAGTTGATGACGATGATGACATCGATTGCGATGACGTGGATGATGTTAACTTTGGAGAGCAGGAAGTGAGGCAAACAGAAACCAAAGACAACGCTGGCTACGATGAGACAGATTATTTGCAGTTGCGTCACAAGCGGCACACGTCACACTGCCGGCAACTGCCACACCAGCAATTGGATAGAAGTGGAGGTATTGGACATGTGGGTGTGGGTGGTGCATCCTTTGGATGGGTAGTGCCAGGTTCCATAAGTGATTTGAGTAGTGCATTAAGTTCACCATCGGCCAGTACCGTTTCATCGCCGCTGTCGACACCTACGCGATTGGTGCCGTTGCAGCTGCAACTGCAGCATAGCCATCAGCATTGTTGCCACAAGCAGTCAAAAGCAACAGCAGCAGCAGCAGCAACAGCCGGAACACTTGCAACAGCAACACACCAGCCACAACATAGTAATCATAATCGCCACCAACAGCAACTGGAACAACATCATCTTCATCATCATCACCATCATGCGGCATCAGCGGACGGCTGTGGCAACATCTCTAACCCCAAAGCCTATACCTCCGCCAATGCATCCTCCTTCACACCAACAACAGCAACATCGATGAGCAACTGCAAGAGCAAGAAACTCGATCCACGCCTCAGCCCATCGCCCTATCGCCAGCTATTGCCCATATTATTGTGCCTGCTCTCGTTTGCGCTCGTCTTTGCCACGTTAATTGTTTACATGGACACGACAGGTGAGAGATCCAGCCAATAACTCAATATACTATATATACTATATACGATATATACACATATGATATAAATATGATATCTCTGGCATATGTCTCATCATTTTTTTTTAGCTCATTTCTTTATTTATAAGTTTTTTTCCTCTTTTTTTTTGTTGGTCTTCTTCCTCCACCGGATGTAGGCTGTGTTTGCCTTTGGCAGCCTGTTCTCTGCTGTCTGTTTCGGGCTTGTGTTGTCCTTTCCTTAGGCACACTTTTGAGATTAGTTTACGTGTCCTTTCAACTAGCCACAGTAGAACAGTAGACAGACTATTGCCTCTTGTTAGCGCATCTCTTGTCATAGATCTTTTTCCGTTTACTTTAGTTTTTTTTTTGGTTTCTTTTTTCGTGGCGCACTGGCGCTTCCTGTCATCAACAACAAGAACAACAACAACAACAACAACAATAGTAGCGACAAGAAGAACAACCAAAACAAACAACTTTGTTGATGACGTCTCACTTGGCAACAGCAAAAGGCGCAGCTGCTGTCATATCCATCGCAAACCAAGCGACAACATTGCCAGTTGCTGCTGCTGGTGCTGCTACTGCTGTGGCGACACGTGCCTCCTACAAAGGCCACCGCTGCAACGCCAAAAGAATTTCTAATTTGCCATTTGATGTATATGTTGGGCCAATGCCCAAACGGTTGAAACCCAAAGCCAGAGCCATAGTCGTCACACTCAGTCTGTTCAAACATTGCCTCAAACTGTGTGTGTTGCAATTTACTAAAAAGCCAAGCAGGCTTATGCGACTACCTTGAGATCGAATGTTGCTTAGCTATAAATACTATATCTATAACTTATATATACCCCATTTATAGATTTGTACTAAGTACAGGGTATTAATGAGCGCACTGCAAAGCAATTTTAAGTGGCTTCGATGCAACTTGAAAGAAATGCAAAAACAGCTGCAACAACTTATACAAAGACTATCAGCAATTAGCAACAGTTGCTACCAAATTGAAACCAGAATATAAATTTGTATGCACTTGAATAGTTTTTGATTAAACTATAGGTGGAGTATAGTATATATATATGTATATATATAAAGGTTTAAATATAAAGTAAATCATTTCTAAATCTTATCGCATGATTAATGCCTACTGCAGGCTTAGCGATCGCTTCGCTATAATTGATTATTGATAAAAAAACAGACTCTCTCTGTTAAGTTTTGTTAAGAATTGCATATAAAGATCTATATATAGCTAAATATGTATGCAATCTATTCCAATTTTATATTATATGCATATTAAAAGGGAATCTTAAAGCCTCAAGCAAAAGTCACGGGAACCGATCCAAAGCGGAACAGTTGATTGTGAATAGTTTCTCTTAAGGACATCTATAGAATCCTCAACAGGCAGCAGCTGTAGAATAATTTAGATAAATTACTTGATTCTTTAAGCTAAATTAAACTTTAATTTCCATTCTAATATATCTTTGAGTTACTTTTTTAGCCTGTGTAAGAATTGCTCTAGTTTGATTGTTGCTTGTTGCATGCAGAATTGTTTGTTTGCCTCTTTGCATATATAGAGGAAATGTGCGATTTTCTTTAATTAAAGCAAAGCCTTGCCTTAATTGAACTACCCACTTACATAGACTTAGTTAGTGTTTAGCTTAGTAATCAATTAGAAACCTTGTTAGTTGATTTATTTAAATATATATGTAGCATATATGATTCATAACCTCCTGTTGATTTGCTGGCTGGTTATGTCTAGTTGCAGCTTCTATGACTATGTCATTCATCCTAATTATAAAAATATACTAATATATATATATATGTATGTATGTATGTATATATTTATATATCTAGATATTCGCTCATTGTCGGATGAGGCAATTTTCTTTTAATTTGCTAAAATAATTTGTTATTGTGCGACATTTCGCTGTTTCCATACTATGTATAATACTTGCATATCTGATTCTTACTACCTTCCTTTCTCTCTCCTTCCCTCTCTTTCACTCTCCTTGGCACTGGCATAAAATATAAATTTGCTTAATTTGTGTTCGTTTTCTCAATGAAAGCGCTTTCGTAATCATCTCGTTTTGCATATGTTTTGTGGCAAAGTTCCCTTGGAGCTGGAGCTCATGGATCGACAATGATCCCAATGCTCTGCCCAATGAGTCATATCCCAAAAGTGACTAAGGGACAAGTAGGTAATACTACAACAAGTACAAGTGCTAAGAGAAGCCTTTGCTTCTTCTTGAAATTATCGAAAATAAGGCCCAAAAAATCAATGACAATTCATTGTGGTTTGTTGCTGTGAACCAGCGTGCACAGTGTGGCAAAAATGCAAATTACATAAGTAATACTTATACAATATGTACAGATTTTTATATGCTTTAAGTTTATTTAGCAGAAATCTATTCAAAAAGTTAAAATTGTTTGAAAAAAATGTTGCCACTGTGCTGTGCTTTGTGCGTATGGCAACGCTAGTTGTTTTTTTTTAGGTTTCTTAAACACTTTGCAATGAATTAAATCTCTATTCAGTTTTAATATGATAAATCTCAGCTTTTGTCTTTCAAAGACGTTGCCATATCGCGCTACTAAATGGAGTTGCCATACTATTTAAACTTAAGCTAAGCTTAATATTTTATTAAAAACAAGATTTTCTTCATCTTACTAACTGTTCAACAAATATATTTAATTTATACAATAAATAGTACGCTTAAGTTTCTGTCAGGTTTGCCCACTGTGCACTTGGTAGAAGTGAAAATTGCATTTTAAATTCCACTCAAGTGCTGGCAATTTTAGTTGTTTCTGTTGTTGTTGTTGTTGTTTTGCTGTTGGCACTTCCTTTGCATCCATCCGTCCGTCCGTCTGCCTGTGTGTCTGTCGATCGATTGCTTTCCTTCCGTAGCGCCTTTGTTTTAGCAAGAAAAAAGGAAAAGAAAAATAAAATTAAACTTAAATATATGCAAATTGTGCAACGAGTTAAAAACCAATAAAGACAATGCCAAATCGCTTAACTCAGTCATTCATTTATTCAGTTTGTCAATCATTCAGTCACTCACTCAGTCAGTCAGTCAGTTTGTTAGTCAGCTGATGAGTGCCACCCACTTTAAGCCATAATGCATGCTGCTCTCCTTTGGCTTCTCTTCGTTTTTTTTCATCATCAAAATGGTTTTTCCTTTTTTTTCTTAATTTTTTTTTTTGGGCTTTTGGCTGCCTGTGAACTGTCGTGTCGCCACGTTGACTAGACAGGGCTTGGCAGCTAGCAATGTCAGCCACTGGGCGTGGCAGCTGCCACTGCAGCACGAGAAGACAGCTGACATCCAGCTTAAGCTTTATGGCACATTGATGACTCTATTACGTTTATACGAGCAGAGCATATATGTGCATATATATATATTCAGATTTTGATACTGATTCAGATCCATAAACCATAAACCATAAACCATAAGACATAAGCTGCTGGCCATAAGCTGTAAGCCATAATAATACAAATGGCCATGCACTGTATAAATTAGCTGAACATTTTATGCTTTGGGCCATAATACAAAAGCTGATAAGTAACATCAATGGCTCACATAAATTTTAACACGTTCTGCTGTGTGGCACAAAGGTTTCAAACAAAAATGAGAAAATAACTAAATTTTCCCGCGCATCCAAAGAAAATATAAAAGAAAAACTCAAATGCGCTTATTAAAGTGACAAATTCTTGTGGCAACTTATAAACAGACAGAAGAGAGAAAAGAGTGCGACAGAGGGGGAACAGTAAGCGAATGCATTTTACAGCCTCTTAAAATGATTCTACAGAAATTTCTCTACAACTTTTGTTATTATAAGCGACACGCCCCCCCTCAGTTACGCCTTCTACCAACGCTCCACTTCTTTGATGCTCGTCACAATCCCCGAACTCGTTGTAAATGTCACGTTTCAGCTATTGAATGCTACTTGATCATGTTCATAAGATCATGATATGAGACTTCATTCATGCTGATGAATTCTTTCACTCTCTCTCTCTCTCTCTCTATCTCCCACTCTGTCACAGAAGGAAATGTTCCTTTTCTTACAACTTGTCCTATTTAGCGTGTCATATATATTGGCTACAATCTTATCTTAGTTTATTGTTGCACATAACGAAACTTCACTTTAGTCATTCATATGCAATCGAAAATGCAATGAATCAGTTATATATATATATGTATATATAAACACGATATCTTACCATATCAAAGTCTGTTGAAACATTGACGTAACTCGTTTCTTCATCTGCTTATAAATTGTGACAGAATTGCTACAAGTGTTATTTTTCCACTCGAGTCAACAGCCTGTTAAAACATGGGTAAAACACTTTAACTTATGGTTAATATCAAAGCTAAAAACATACGTATATTGTTTATAACTCTATTCAACTATAAATAGTATTGATAGGTGTAAAAATCGATAAGCTATCGATACCATGAGAACATGTTTTCCAATCAAAGCAGAACAATTCAATTTCTCATGTTAACCCAATGAACTTTCACATGAACTTTTTATGCTAGTATAACGTTGCCTCTCTTTCTGTATGTGTCTCTCTCTCTCTCTCTCTCTCACACATTGTGTCTCTTTGTGTTTCTATCATCCACTTTGCTTTTGCCGTAATCCACACATAGCCTACTTATCGACACTCTGGCACCTACAGTATTAGCCAATTGGCCATCGTCTGATACTTTCGCATTTGTTTTGGCTCTTTTGTGGGCGTGCAGGTGGGCGTGCTGCCAACGTTGCCGCATTTCACTTGTTGTTGACATCGCGTGGCGCATCTTGCACGATTCTAATTCGAGTGGCAGTATGTCATTAGCCTTACCTTATGGCTAAAATAACAACCAAAATAGGCACAAAAAAAGTAAAACACATCGCATTAGCAGAAATCTTGAAACGTTGCCACAATTTGTAAATGCATTCCACGAATAGCATGTAAATAACATGTTGTTGTTGTTGCTGCTGTTGTTGTTATTTTCATTATTATTGTTGTTGTTGTTGTTTTTTATGTCTGTTCTTTTTGGGGGCCAAGTGCGATAAGTGTGAAAGCAATCGACAATAGGCATTAATCATGTTAAGCAGGCATTATCTTTACACTTGTGGTAATCGCACATGAGATATCTATCTCTCTTTTTCTCTCTCTCTCTCTCTCTCTATCCCTCTCTCGACGGGTGACAATTTGCAAATTGCAAGTCTAATTGAAATATACAACGCAACACACCGAACCACCCGCACCCTCACTCACAAACCTACTAGACACTCTCACTAATGACTTAATTCCCGTTAAGCAGCGCACATCAACTGCTTTCGTGTGTGTGCGTGTGTGTGCTGTGTGCTTGTATTTGATTTCACTATTGCAGCAGTTGCGACCCCGTTGCTGCGTCTGCTTCTAAGCAGTTTTAACCATAATTCATAACTAAAACCAACCGCCCCACCCTCGCACCCTCAATTTGCCTCATATTTAACCTCCCCGAGTCCCTAGCTTATGTCCATGTCCACATGCCCAGGCATTGCCCACCGGATGTCACTACCGCCTAGTGATTCATAATTTCGTATTTTCTCTTTCTGTGTGTGTGTACTGTGTGTGTGGTGTGTGTGTGTTTTGCTGTTTGCTAACTGTATTGTCACCCCCGCTGTTAATCGTGACAAACATTATCGTAGATCAGAGACAGCCCTTCATTCGCTTTCACCTCTCTCTTTATATATATATCTCTCTCTCTCTTTCCCTCTTTGTGTATGTGTTAGTGCATGGGTAAAGCGCAGCAAGTGCTCAATTTAAAAAGCAAAGCTCAGAGCGCATTATCACAGCATGCGCCAAGCAATACAGTGGACAACGAATTCGATGGCATCGCTGGCGTCTCTGCTGCCATGTTGGAACGTGGCTCAGAGCCACCCGCATTTGGGTTTCAGGTTTTGCAACCCTCATTCTACCTTTCTCTTTCTCTGTATTGCCCTCTTTCGCTTTGCTTCAGTTTATTAAAATTGCGCAATTTCTTGGTTGCGTCTTCGTCTACGTCGACGGTCGTCATCGTGTGAGTTCCCCTCCTGGCGGCATGCAATTGTGGAAAATTGCCATGCAATAAGCCTTGCAAGTCACGCAGCTCACAGCTCGCAGCTCGCAGCTCAACATGGAGTAACCCTAAAGGTTCTACTGATTGAACTATAATTAAATAAAATGTTTCAATTAAATGTTCATTTCATTAACTTGTTTAATATAAATTTTATTTTGTTGCCACTAAATCACTTTCAACTCAAATTCAGTTTCAAATTTATTTATAGAATGTTTTTAGGTTAGGTACAAACGAAACTGGAACAGCATAAATTTTATTTTATTTTTAATTATACTAGAAGTTTATGGCCCAAATCCAATTGAAATAGATTCAAATGCTCCATTTATGGTCAATTGTCGAATTAGTTTATGGAAATGTTGCCAAGTATTGTTAAATCGTTTAAGGCGTTGCGAATTCTTATCTTTAATGCTAATTTCAAAGAGAGAGGGAAATAATAATAAAAAAAAAAAATATATATATATATATATATAAAATAAGAGCAAAACTTTTTTTTCATTCAGTCACAAAATGGTCATAAAGTTTATTATAATGGCTATTTGACTGGCAAGTGGCTGAGGGGGCTAACATAAAAACTGGCAATAACAAAAAAATTTTTTGGCCAAAAACAGCGCGACAATTTGGTAATTTGATGTTCCCAAGTCGTCTACCCCACTATAACGTGGCATAACGTAACGTGCCGTAACGTAAAGTGACAAAACACAAAATGAAATTTTCAAGTGAAAACTTTGTACTAATTAACGCTCATCTTGGCCGTAATTTGAAAGGAAAGCGAGCTAACAGTTTATGATTATGAGACAGCAACACAATTCAAAGAAATGTGAACAAATTTATGGGTATTATTATAAGTTGTAGAAATCTGATCTGATCTGAAGTAAACTGTTACCGCAGACAAACCGTTTATTATGTTTATTACTATAATGATTATGGTTGGGATCATTTGTATCGTTTGTATCGTATTACCAACATTCAGCTGGGTCAATTAACCTATTAAACGTATGGTTAATAGATTTGCTTCGTCCGTCTGAAGACTGAAACAAAATGGAATGAAACATATACAGAGACAGCTGCGCTTATAGCAACTATAACGATCAATATATATATGTAAGCATATGTAAAGTAAACTAAAGTAAGGAAAGTAGAAAGAGAAAGAAAGAAAGAGAGAGAGAGAGGGAGAAATGAGTTAAGTATAAGCTGAATTGAAATCAAGCCTCAGGCGCTGCAATTTCGGTGTCAAAAAACTGACATTTCTAATTTGGCACAAGGGTTCGCTTAATCTTCAACAACATTCAACATACAACATACAACATTTAACATTAAACAATGAACACTTAAACCGTACAGCCCTAAAGTCATTTCTACAACTTACGACATACTATATACATATACATATATATAAAAAGGAATCATCAGGGTGGCAAGACAAATGAGTCTGAGCCCAAGGCTCAAAATATAATAATAAAATAAAATATATTAAGGACGACAGGCAAAAGCATTTAATTGCGGTTAAGCGGCAATGGCAGCGGCAACAACTTAAAGACTTTCAACTGAAAACTGATGCTACATACCCCTTAGGCAGTGGCAAGGACTCGCCAGGGGTTGTAGCCATCAAATAGTTGAACTGTAAACTTGCCCCGACGTTGCAGCCACACGCCCTATTCAATAACTCAGCAAAACAAAAGTTTTCAATGAATTTTCAATTACTCATAGAAGAGCGCTTAAAGTTCTTTAATAAATTCTATTCAAACATCAACAAAAACTAGGCATATAATGTAAACTAACGTTAGAAGTAGACATCAAGCAGCTATATGTGACTTTATCAATACCCTACATCAGTGTATAAAGAGAAACAAAAGAGAGAAAGACTGAGCATGGCATATATTCACTTTGCACTTATATAAAATTATATATTACTTATATAAAACTATATACATTATATTTCCTTTTAATACCTGAATTTATATATCCCTTATATCCTTCATATACATATCCTTTAGTACTATATCATTAAATATATTCAGCTTGTTTGTCTTGATAAAATCTGCGTTTATTTTCTGAGAATTATGAAAATTAGGCCGTGAATATAAACCTGTTTACAAATTAGTGGACTTTAGCTGTGATTGTAACCTGTTTTCATTGATTATTGATTATTACTGTTCAAGAACATATATAGATTTAGCTTACACATACTTTCATTAACTCAACACACTCTCATTTATACTCTACTTTGGTTATGTTTATGCAGGGAGGGTATTTGATTGTTTGCTTTTGACATGGTGTAGGCTAGAAGTAGACAGAGCAAGCAATAGAGTAGCAGAAAGAGATAGCTAGAGAGTGAGTGCGTAAGAGTAGGGGCAAAGTTACCCTTACTTAAATATGTCCTGAATTGCGTGTAGTACAACGTTGTGCCGCTTTATTGTTGTATAATTCATTTCTATTGCCACTTTTATTATTGATTTCTACAACTCCCCGTTAGACAGAGACTTTATAAAAAGGTTTTCGTTTCCATGTAATTTCCCTCTTACCATATCTATATATAAGTATGTGTATGTTTTTATATATATATGCGTGTGTGTGATAACAAGCAATATCTATGAATAGTTTGGTAACTGCCTTGTCTTGTTGTGCATGTGCCAACAGTTAACATTATGTATAATGCGCAGAGCACTGATTTATTGGCCTAAACGACGCACACAAAGCGAAACTGTAACTAATCTATATAGGTCGATCTCTTGGCCTGGCCAAGCTAATTGCAGAAGGCCAATGCAAAACACATTGAAAAAGTGCCACTAGATAGCACTAGGCACAGAGTTTAATCGATTATTTGAAGTGGCCCTCAGCAATTGGTTATAGTATATACATATATATATATAACTGATTCTGACGGTACAAGCTTTAAGCTTTAGCTTAATAAATAAGTTAAAATTTGTTGAAATTTTTGTTTAGATTTCTAACTTGTTTCTTGCCATTTTGTACCTAACCTTAGATTTGATCTGACAGCAACATACGATTTAAACATGGGCTGTGCACACGCCCCTTTTTGTGGTGCTGTGGCTTTTGCTTACATACTTTATACCTCCTTACTTTCTTCTAACACCTACAAGTAAAATTTTTATTTTAATTTCTTTTTCAATGTTTTTCTTGCTGTGTTTGTTTTGTGTGCCTCTTCCTCACACATACAAAGGGGCAGGTAAAAACGAAACAAAAAGTGGAAATTGGCGCAAGGAAAGTGTGAAAAGCAAATAAAGTTGTACTACAAACAAGTAGTATAACATTTTATATATATTATATATATATATATATATATATATAGTATATATATGAGTAGAGGAACACGTCTTGTTGTGAAATATATTTTAAGGGAATGAGCCAAATATCAAAGGCCGTGCACTCATTATACTTTATGGGCCTACTACCACCGGCCGGTTTCAATGTAATGCCGGCATGGCATAGTTTCAAGGCTCATTTGAGTCAGGTGAGGCAATAAGCTTGTTGCCAACTTTTGCTGTTCATATAAACATATGTATATATATCATTTAATATATATATATATATATGTATTTATATATATCCACATTTGACAGCAACATTTAACCTTCGATTTGAGACCTCGCACTTTTCACTTTTACCAGCTAAAAATTTATGTCAAATTGTCAGGGCATTCGCTTCTCTATATATAGTATATATAAACATATATTCTATATATATATTATATATGTGATGTATGATATGTGATATATCCTGTTGGGTCATTAAAATTTATATATATATATATATATCCAGGTGATTAGCTAATTATTTATTGTCTGTTAGGAGGTCACCTTGTGTTTTGCTATGAATTGGTGCAAAGTTTGAATTGAAAGTTCTTGCATTTAGTTGTAAGAGTGGAAACAATATGGAATTCATTTGGTTTCATTGCCAAAACGTTCCGGCTTGCACTCAATTTGCCAATGCAAATCTGGTCAATGCGCTTTAATCGCCAACGTAGCGTATCGGAGTTGATGCGGCGCACGCCATCCCAGGCTTTAGTTGCAGCTGCAACTGCTGCTGCTGGTGGCGCTGCTGGTGATGGTCAGCGTCCAGTGGTGCAACAAGTTTTAATTAAATCTAATTATCCAGCGCAACAACAACAACTAACTAACAACAAACTATTTTTTGCTCTCTTTTGTTTTCTTTAGAAATCCGACATCAACAGTTTCGATTGAACATGTCGCGGGACTATGAGCTGAACAACGTGGCACAAGATGATCCTGACCTTATTAGGTTCCTGCGTCAGATACATATGCACAAGTATTCAATGAATATGGCCAAATTGGCTACTGTTTCAACATCAGGAAAGGCGCCAGCAGCTTCGGCAGCGCTTCCGCCCGCCGGCACGGGCAATAGTAGCAAAGGCGTTGGCAGTGGGAGTGGCATCAGCAATAGCATTGCTGATCAGTTGGCCCACTATGTATCAGATTTGGTGGGTGGCAAACTGAATGGTGCAGTCATCCAGTCGCTGAGCGGTCCACTGGCGCATCTCATAACGGCGCCCTGGCTGAGCGATCAGCTTAACTGGATGGGCGTGTTGGTAGAGCCAGAGCCACGCTGGTATTTTGCGTTGCGCAAACAGAATGCCCATCGTCCACGCATGGAGGTGGTGCATGCCTGTGTTTCACCCAATCCCTATCCCAAAGAGGTAATATCTATAATCTAACTTATACTTACCCTTACCATACATTGTAACTAACCACAACTCCAACCAATATAGATACCCATACACAATGAGGATGTGCTTATTAATAGCTTACACGATGAGGAGACGTCAGGGTTCAATTCGCGTGTGAAATGCTTTCCGCTCTTTACAATCATGCTGGCATGTGAGCGCCGTGAATACGATCTACTCAGTCTAGGTGTTCAGGGTCATGAGCTGGAGGTCAGTAAACACATCTTAAGCCCAAAGATATATATAATAATTTGATTTATATATAATATTTGTATAATTTATTACAGATCTTGCAAACGCTGCCGTTTGATAAGGTGAAAATCGAGATCATATCGATACATTTGCTGGAGGATCATGAGGATGTACAAGAATATGTGGAGAGCATCACTAAGTTCCTAGCGGGCAAATTCTACAAATTGCAGCGCAAAATTGGATGCAATTATTTCTATCAGCGTCTCAATGCCAGCGCCGGACGTACGCGCAAGGAAGATATATTATTGCTAAAGATTCCTCCTCAATAATAACATTAATAACTAAAGAAAGGATTACAATATTAAGTTCAAACAACAGTTAAACAACAACGACACATATATAATAGATAGAAATAGTGAGAGAGAGAGAGAGAGTGTGAAAGAGAGAGCGTTACCTTAGTTGTTAGCCAAGCAAACTTTGCACTCAAAAATAAAAAAAGAGAAAATAAACTAAATAAGTCCAAAAGCGATAAATACTTTCGAAAATAGTAGAAAAGCAATTAATTTATATATAAACTATATACTCACACTCTCTCTACTATATATACATAACACATAGATATATACTTATATACATATATACATGTTATATACAACACATTAAAGTTAATTTGTACGTTTAGTTTAGTTGCTATTTTTCTTTAACTCTTAAGTTTTTGTGTTAAATTACAATTAAAATTTCAATTTTTTTTGCTGTGTCGAAATTGTTTAAAATTAAATACTATTATTTTCATGTTAAGCCTAAAGTATATGAATATATATATATATATAGATATATAACTATGTTTCTACCTATCTATCTATAAAGGAAATGAACAAGCTCTAGCTTAGGAATTATGATTTTTTTTTGCTATAAGCTATGCAACAAATATAGATATTTATATATATATATATATATATATATACATTGCTATATATATATGTGTTTATATATATATATATATATTTATATATATATATAGATGTATTTATATCTATTTTAGGCCCGCCCCTTGTCTTGATTTTCTATGTATAAAATATAAATTGCAACTACTATTTGTAACTGCTTGATATATATAAATATTTTGCCTATATATATATATATATATATATATATAAATCTATTATGTATTACTATTACATTAAACTCTTTATATACTATCTATATATAAATATATCTATATATACTTAATGCAAGTTTATGTTAAATTGAATGCTTTATTAAGTAAACTTTAAGCGAAAAAGAAACGAACTTTATAAAAACAAAAAGAAAAACAAACAAAAAAACTAAAAACTAAACACAAAAATATTTAAATTATATTAAATTATTGAACAAAAAAAAAAACAAACAAAAATCAACCAAAACCAAGCACATTCATACATACACAAATACACACATACAACCATACAAACACATACATACATACATACATACATACATTATATATTGCAAAATCTGCTTTCAAAACTCATCTCATACTCATAGTTAAAAAGTAAGAAAAAAAGAAACTGAAATTAGTAAAACGAGGCAGCATTCAAAACTAAACTTAGCTAAACGAAACAATATAAAAACACATACACACACACAAACACATGCACACATTTCATGTATTATTATAAATGTATGTAAATTTAAATGTAGCAACAAAAAGGAAAACAACGACAAAAACAATTACAATTTCTAACTATATACGAGTATATAACAAAAAAAAAAACGTATTTCAATTACATTTTTAGTAATTTACATAATGTATTATTATTTTGTATATTTCATTGCAACACATACATAACTACATCCACAAACACACACACACACACACACAAATCACATTAAAAGTTGACGGTTGTTGTTGCTGCTGCTGCAATGTGTATGAACTCGTTGCACCTCGCACAAAAACATTCGCCCAAAACCCTTTACCCGCTGCCACGCCACACATAAACACACACAGATACATACACCCATAATCACATATAGTAAACAATATGAATATGGATTCGTATACAGTTGAAATTCAGTGCCTTTTACTTAGACTTAAAAGAAAATATAAAGAGAAAATTTAAGCTTATTGTATTAAATAATTAATATGTTTTAAGTAGTCGAGTTAGTCAGCAGTTGCGGCAAGAACAACCGTTAGCATTACTAGTAACAATTGCCGCCTATAAAACTTGCCTTATTCGATGTTGTAAGTCCTTTCGGAAGGACTATCTAACCATAATTGTGCAAAACAATTGCCAGTTATTTAATGAATTAATTTAAAACAGTTACTAAAATTTATCCGTCACAAATGAAATGAAAAAAAAAAAGAATTGATTTATATATATAAATAAACGCTTCTGTACAAAATACACCGTCAACTATACACACACACTCATACACGTTTACACATACACACATCATTTAAATGCTAAGTTTAGTTCATATAATTTTTAGTTTTTTTTCGATCTAAGCCTAGTTTTTAATTATTTAGTTGTGTATTTCTCTCTGTGTAAATTAGCGTTTAACCAAATTTTAAGTAGCCTTAATTTACACATAAAAAAAGCGTAATGTTACATTTAATTTGACTTTATCACATACATACACACACAACAAACATACACACAAACAAGAAAAAAAGGCTAAGCTCGAAATTATTTAGAAAATAAGCAAAAAAAAATATTAAAACGAAAATTTTTAGTTAATATACAAAAAAAAAAAGAAAAAAGAAATAAATAAAATATAAAAATAAAGTATCAAAAAATTCCAAAAAAAAATATGAAAATTATTTGTAAATCGATGTAGAAATTGGATAAATTATCTGGCACCCGAATTTTGCAATCGATAACAGCATGTATTTGTTGTATATCGTTATCGATATGCTATAAGAAATTGTTTATCTTATGAAACAAATTGACTTGAAACAAAATTTTTGAATTTTACTTTACACGACGATAAATAAATCACATTTGCAAATGAAATGCTAATTAACAACAACAAAAAAACATTAATCAAATCTTATAGCTAGACACTTGCAACAAATTGAAAAAAACAAGCTTGAATAAAAAGATATAAAAAAATAAATTTATTACCTAAAAGCAACAAAATTTACACAAAATTAATGAAATAAAGATTTACATAAAATGTAAAAAACAAATAAATTAAATGTGTTTTATTATACAAAACTGTTAATATTCATGTACATATATCTATATATATATTTCTTTTAATATTTTCAAACTATATTTAATACAATCTATTTTTCTATTTATTTGTTAAGGTTTCAAAGAACCTATGGACTCGGCTTCATAACAACGACTAGGATATGGAATAATCTGGACTACAAAATTGTCAGCTTGCACATATTATAATCGGATAGTAATAAGATAACAATCAGATTATATATATATTCAAATGAATCATAAAATATAGTATTATCTATATATAGTTTTAATCCTAAAATAACAATGTTTTCTCCTTTATATTAAATTAAATTTATTTAAATTATTTTAAAAATTAATATAAAATATAATTTTATATACTTCGTTAACTTATAGTACTTCCCTCGAGTTGTACGCAGCTCGTTAATAAATATAAACTATAATATTATTAACAATACATGTATATTTTCATAATAAGGACTATTTTTCATAATAAAGTTCAATAATAAAGTATTTTAAATGGTTTTTATTTTATTCCTTAATAACAATAAACAAAAAAAAATTTTTATTCAAAACTTTTCGTACTACCCTCGCAATTTCAAACATTTGAAACTCTTTCTACTACCCTCGCATCAGATTAAGTAATAAATTGAAAATCAACGCTTGACAGCCGCCAGTTATCAGGCGAACAGAAACAAGCAGAACGTTGCTGCACTAACCTTTCACTCAATGCATTTGAATTGAGTGAAAACTTTAGGATAACTGAGTGAGAATTTGAGTAAAATTTGAGTCGCTGCAAAGTAAAAATTCATATTTTAAATTGGCTCTAACTCGGCCATATCCTTGCAGATTTCAGAAAAATTTGGTGCGTTGGAATCCTTAATACTGCCTTAATAGTTTGGCATTCAAGGATAATAGGGTCATCTAAGGATCGGGGACTTAGAAAATTTTTGTTCTACTTAACCAGAAGCCAAAGGATTTTTGCATAGAACACGTAATTACAAATATCTCGAAAACGGCTAGGATGATTTACATGTCCTTTGGTCAGTTGATAGTCCTTATAATTCCTCAAAGTATGACATAGGACTCGCCAGGATATGTAAGGATATGTCGGAGATATAGCGTTTTTTCTCTGTACAAAAAAGTCCTTATAACTTGGGTATTTCAAGGATTTTCGTCCTTTAAAAAATATTTTCCGAAGCAGATCGTTGAGAACTACCAGTGTGCCAAAGCATATCGAAATTGTCCTTAAAATAGCCAAGTTATAAAGGATTTTGTGATTTTTTATCATTTTTTGCATGCCTCCCCCTTGAAAAAAATTTCAAGGATTTTTTTTGTAATATTTTAGAAAATTTTAAATGCCAATCGATAGATATGCTTGCTGTGATTGCCAAAATATGTTTCGTTTCAAGATCCTTCCAAAAACAAGGAAATTATAGCAAGGAAACCCATGTCCTTTGTAGTTAATAAGCTCTTACTTGGCCAAAATTGACTGTATTTTTAAAGCATATATTACATTAGGATATCAAAGACCGTTGCTATCGATTGACGTTCAAGGATATGGGGGTCATCTAAGGATCTAGGACTTGGAAATTTTTAATTTATTCATATCAAAGAACCAGCCTGAAAGTATGCTACACTTTTTAAAAATAAGGTGTTGACAGCGCAATATATTATTATTATTTATTTTTTTTTTTATGTAAGATATATATATAATATATTTTTGTATTTATTTAGCTTTAATTATTTTCTTCATTATTTTATTAAATTTAAATATTATACATTCAAATTGATTTATAAATATAATTATAAATTTAGCAATATATATAGTTATCTATATATATACATTTTTTTTTTACTCTATAATTACTAATTATTTATTTATTATTTATAATTATTTATTCATTTATTATTTATTATTTATCATTATTATTATTTTTATTATTATTATTTATATTAATTATAATTATATATTTATGATCAGTAAATCAAATCTACTAATATATAATAATTACGTAATATTTAAAATTTATTGCTAAATAGTTGGTTTCTGCCTCGTCCTGGGAAAAATAATAAAGGTTGCTCTTTTGTAGGTTTTTATTTGTTTTCACACTGTATAAGTTATAGTCTGTAAATAAGAAATTATAAGAAATATTAATAATATAATTATTTAAATAATTATTTACTTTCTTTATTATTAAATTCGTTTACTATCGATCAGTAAATATCCCAATTGTATACAAATTTCGCGGAAATAACCATAAATGTATGCTATAGTTTTCCTCTTGCCAGACGTTATCATCGCAACCTGTTACACCAACTATCTAACTCCCATCACATGCAGACAATGCTATCATTCAGACATAGTAAATCGTTAAAGCTTAAAAGCCAACACTTAGCCATGGCTTAGTGTTTAAGCTTTAGCATTGATCCCCTTGAAGAGGCCAAGACAATGGCAAAGCCGGAAAACAACAGAGCAGCGAAGCGTTAGAAACTCATTAAAAAGGTATTAGCATGCAGTTTTGTTTTATCGAGTACTAAAGTTAATTCGCTATGCTCAGATATGCCAACAAGGATTACGAATGAGCCTGTACAGCTGGGCATGCAGAGCCATAAAGTGACGGTCATTGTCTGGGCCTGCGACCGACCATGGCAGAAACAACATCTGCCATTCCCTTCCAGTGTGTTGGCGCCGTCACTGGAAGCTTTTAACTGTACACCCTGCGTCCGCAACAGGCTGTTGATAAAGCTTTTAAAGCCATCAAGCTGTCATGCTATCACATGCGCAGGCGTTGATCTGACACGCTAACACACATGCAAATACAGAGGGCAGCGGACAGGCGCACTGCTTAAGTGTGTGAGTGAGTAGTTGGGCATCTGCGCACGAAAGTGAAAGCTGCGACTTTCAAACTGTTGCGCTCAAGTTCTGAGTTCGGAGCAAAATCAATAGCACAAAGTATTAGCAGAAGCAAACAGCTGTCAGCCTACGTCAAGTTATAGCACAAACAACATAGAAAGAGGCAACAATGGGGTATGTTGTTGTTGCCGTAGGGCAACTTTATACGCTGTAGAAAAAGGGTATAATACAACCTATATAACGAATGCTATAAAATATTGTTAAAAAGGTGTTATGTAAGAAACAAATTATCTGAATAGCTGCGAGAAAAGTGTGCGATAAGCTTCTATTTTAAATTGAACTTTAGTGTAAACACTGGATTAGCCACTACTGTTGCAAGTGGGCTGACAATTGACATTTAAACTTCAAAATAGCTACAACAAACACGAAAAAAAAGCGTTGGGCTTAAAAAGCTTTAAAAGCTTTTTCTTAATGGCGCGTGTGCCTAACCTACAGCACACAAGGAGAGGTAACCAACACACATACGCAGAAAAACCAAAATGCGTAGGAATTTGTAGGCAGGCCTGCATATGTGTGTGTGTGTGTGTGTCTGTTTGCATATGTTGAAACGAAACTCCGAACAAACGAAACGCCGAGCCACAAGCTACGCTGCAAACGAACATACTTTCAGTAGGACAGGCAGTCCTTCGACTGACGGTCAACGCGAGCAGCCACCAAAAAATAAGTAGCACCAAAAGAAATCAGGCATCAGGCACCAGGCACCAAGCAGAGTCCAGCACAAAGTAACCGAAATTGAGAAGTGAAAGAGTACAACAAAAAAGCTAAAAAGGAAAATAAAATGTAAAGCATCTTCTTCTTTGTGTGTTTCTATGTGTTTGTGTCTCTGTCTCTGTGTATGTGTATGTGTATGTGTATGTGTATGTGTATGTGTATGTGTATGTGTATGTGTGTTTTATATAAACTAAAAGTAAATATTTAATAATATTTATCAATGGTAAACAGTAAATATCAAATGAGGGCTCACATCTTGCTCATAGACAAACAAATATGGCGACAAGCCAAAGCTTTCAACTCGTAACTGTAAATGTAAATGTAACTGTAAATGTAATTGTAATATTTCTATATATTTTTTGGATGAAAGCGAAATGAAAAATTTGACACTGAACTTCATTAGATATACACATGCATACATACTTTGTATGTGTTTCCTTGTGTATATATATGAGTGTGTGTGTGCTTGTATTAAACAGGACTTTCATAAGTTATGAGTTATGCTGCATGTAATGAATGTTTCTAGCATATGGCAAGCTTATGCTCTTTAATTCGGGCTGCTTTTGTTGCTATTTTTATAAGCACACCAACAACAGCAGCAACAGCAACAACAGCAGCAACAGCAGCAACAGCAACAACGTCAACAGCGACTGTGACGTGCGTTTAATTAGAGACTTTGTGTGTTTATGTGTGTGTGTGTGTGTGTGTGTGTGTGTTTCTCTTGTATGTCGCAGAAAAGCAACAATACAAACACACAAAAGGCAGCATAACGGACAATTTGTGCAAACAACAAACAAAAAGTAACAACAAATGCAACAACAACACTTGTATACACATTCAATGTAAGGCTTGCCACTGCCACAATTACTGCCACAGCTACTGCCACTGCCACTGCCACTGCCACTGCCACTGCCACTGCCAGTGCCAGTGCCAGCGCCTGCTTATTGCGTTGTAGCCGCCTTCTTTATATTTGCTATCTCTTTCACACATCAGCCTGGCGGTTCTATTTACAGTGGGTATATGTATGTGGTTGTGTGTGTGGGCGTGCGACAACTTTTCACCTTTTTTTGTCGTGTTCCGTTGAGCATAAAAATACAAACATGTTGGCGATATCACTGTCATAAACAGTAACAACGGAGGCACCCGCTGGGCAATTATATGCTCAGGCTCTTCTTTACCTTTTTTTTATACATTCCCTTATTCCCTCAATCCGTCTCTATCTTGTTACCCTAGGTGCTCTCTTTATCGATGTTGCTCTCTCTTAGTTTTAATCTCTCTCTCTGTTTTTCACATACAATCGACATCAACGTCATCGTGTGCCTGCAAACACCTGCGGCCTGCCGTCTGCCCACACAACAAATACAAATAAAAATACAAATACAAATACAAACACAAACACACACACACACACGAATACTTACACATATTTGTGTATATATATGTGTACTAACTTACCCATAAATCGAATTACCGGCGCTCTCCCAAGCTCATATATTGCTATGCTCTCTTTTTGCTCTCCGGCTCCCTACCTCTTCGCTTTTGGCAGCGTCTTCGCCTTCTCTCTTTCTGTTTGGAACCGCAATAAGAACTTTCTGCGGGCGCTGTTGCTGTCGTCAGTCGCTGACGTTGTTTGCGTCAAAAAGAAGTTGTTGCTGTCAGCCCTAAAAAAAAAAAAGGAAACCAAAAGATGAATTTAGTTAAGCAAATAGTTACAGTTAGTCATTAAACGTAAGACGTTAATCATATGTTTACTAAATGAACAAAAAAGCAAAAAAGAAAAGCAATTATCTAAACAAAACGTTTTTATGTTGTGTGTCTTGTGCCTTATGCTCTTCCTCTTTACAGTTTATCAGCAATTAACACAGGTTTAAGGATATTATTTCAAAACGAAACACAACAAAAATTCAGCAAAGCAAATCAAAAGCAACAAAACAATTTGCATGTCTTCGTTCGATTACGCCGTAAATGATATAAAAAATAAGAAACTACATGAGCAAACGACATAAATGTCAAACTGAGGTAAGTCATTACTTATACTATACAAACACATATATATATATATATATATATATATAATGCAGATGCAGATAAATAATTTACATAAAGTATTTGTGCAGCTAAGTGATTTGACCTTTAAGTTGGGGCCATATGTCAGTGGCAACAGGTGCGCTTGACTCTAAACCGTTAACTGCGTGGGTAGTAATCAAATCTGAATGCACTTTGCAATTAAAAGTTGTTTTAATTATACATAATTAATGTCAATTAACTACCACTTGACAAGGTTATAGTTATAGAAGGCCGGATACGACTCAATTACCTTTAGTTGATGGCAATCTATAAGCTAAAAGGGTTTTGATTGAAAGAGAAAGCAAAGCAATCAATAATATATATGTAATGCTTTAGGCATAATTTTAAATTCACAGTGGAAAAGAAAGGTACTATATAAATAAATAAAGCCCACATTTAAGTTAACCTTAAAGAATAAATCAAACACTGAACTATGATATTAAAAGCATAGAACAAAGGAAAGTATACATAGAGTCTATAACACTACCAGATATTTTATTTAGGTTTCCATTCTAGTTACATAAAGATCCAGTATCTTGGCTTAAGCTTAACGCAACAAGTTTGTGGATAGAATCCTTGACAACAACGACTTAAGGAACCTTTACTTACAACTCTCTTTGTAGTTGCCACAACAATTGTTATCATCTGTTAATCCGGCTTAGTTAATTCTTATCAATTTTCAGTAGAGTTTTATCACGTGGTTATCAGCTGGCTCAGGTGGCAGGACATGTGACTAAAAGTAGTGGGCTGTGGATTATTATTGCGTAGGTCCTGTGCTGACTTCATTGTTTGTGATTGAATGTTGTCGTTGTTGTCGTTATTGCCGTTGACACGCCTGTTGTGTCACAGCATATATATATATGATGTATGCCCATACTTAAATATAGTAGAAGGACAGCAATAGCATAAACACATTTATATTCCCTTAGGATATAAATGTCACACAGTGTATGCCGCCTTTGATTAAGACTTACGTAAACAGCCGGAAGCAGTGGCAATCATTTCCAGAGATGTGGCCACATTACAAATGAAACGCAAATATTTGTGCGTCAACAAAGCGAAATATTCGCATAAAAAATAAGGAAGAAATTCATAAAAAGAAAGCAGCAAATATCACAGAGCATTCCTGATAAATCACAGAGGGGGGAAACACTTAAAGCAAGGCTATATGTCAAATTCTTTATATTAAATAGTTAAATTTGTTACATAAAATGAAAGTCCTTTAATGGAGAATAACATTGATATCCTTTACTTAATGAGATAATTATCTTTATGCAATCATTAAAAATTATTAGAAATTTCATATATAGTTTCTTACGATACATACATTATTCAACTCTATACATCTTTGTCTCTATGTATAAGCGCATCCTTTTGAGATATTATGGAAATGGTTAGAAGTTTGCTCTTTATTATATTTATTAGTTATTTGTATTTTGGGCTATTCCCAAACGAAAAACCCAATCTGAATTGCCTAGAAAAGCACACTGTGTGTGTGAATAGAAGTTACTGTACTTTTATGCAATTTATCAAATATTTGTCTGTTATATAATATGAGCTTTTATAACATAATTCCACTCGGTACATCAATTAATGGGAGTCATTTATTGATGACGCTTCAATTTTCGTTTTGGCTATCATTAGGCTGTATTCTGATTATCAAACAATCGATTCAGTTACGACTATATCATTTTATTTGGGTCAGAAATATATCAATAGTCAGCATGATAATTAAAATTCTATCAAAAGCATTTTCATATCAGAAAAAGCCAATGCAATTGGTTGGCAAAGCCATTGAACTATCTAAAAGTGTCATAAACTTAAGCTATATCGGGCCTTTGAAATTATCATTAGGTTTTTATTAATAAAAGTTATGAACAAACTATATTTATCTTTAATTATGCTAATTACACTTCAAGGTTCCTTCAGCTGAAAAGTAGGCAATAGAAAATTTGGTTTGACCAACACTTTGGTACTTGAAATATTAGCTTTTCTTTTGATTGATTATACATTTAAAGCCTTATGCAATGAAATCTTTCACCTCACCTTGCACCCCGCCATTATTACAATTTAAAATAAATTGCTCACGTCCATGGCCATCGCCCAGTTGGTTTCATTATTTGCGATTATTAATGAATATGATAGCTTACAGACGTTGCATGCAATTAATTTAAAGCTAAACAAATATTAATCATAATTCCTGCACGTTCTCAAAGTCCAATGATATACTTTGTTACGCTTAATAATCCAGATATCCTTTGTAAAGGACATGCGAGGAAATAGGTTACAGCTCGCATACAATGGCGTCATATGCGCTCTGAGAGAGAAATAAAAAACCTCAACGTCAATCCATTTACTTAATGAGATTGCAAGTGACATTGTGAGCTTGCCCCTAGCGTCTTTGGAGACAATTTCTGTGTGTTTAGAGAGGTGGGAAGGGCAAACAACAAGTAACAGTGCAATGTGCCCATTCACATAATATATTTCGAGTGCCAAGTTCATTCATAAAAGGCGTCGGCAAGCCGATAAACAACAACAATGGTTGAAAAGCAACAAAAAGAAAATATATATATAAAAACAAGAAGAATAAGAAAATCAATTGGGGGTTTCCCTTACGCAGGCGCTGCTCATAAACAGCCTAAAAATAGAAACTAAATGAAGATATTTATCATTTTATAAGGACTCCCCACAATGTGAATTAAATTCTGAGTAGGGAATGCCAACTGGTATGGGGCAATATTTTGGATGAGGGCTTAAACACTGAGTTGGCATTTGGTTAAAAGCAAAAGTTGCATGAACAGTTAGTTGAAGATGTCGTAAGTGAAGGCGAATGTAACCAAAGTTGGACCAGGGCCAAGGTGGAATACGGAGGGACATGAAGTGGGGCTGTTGCTATATATGACGAGTATGGTAAATGGAATGGGAGTCTGCCGAAATGTACGTGCTGTTGCTATTTTTGGAAAGAAAGCAACATACAAGTGGGTTGTATAAGAGAGCAAAGGAGGGAAAGAGAGAAAGGGAGAGAGATAATAAGAGCGAGAGGGTAACAGAAAGGGAGAGCTATTGCCTCATACTTGGACTGGCGCCTGGTGTGATGTAGGCGCCGTCTCCAACCCTCACACCAAATACACACACATAAACACACGCACATACAGTGCGTGGGCGTGAAAGCTGTGCACGAAATTAAAGCTTTTCGCGTGGGCGTCTCTGCCGACGCAACAGGAGTAACAAAAAGCAACAGTAAAAGCATTATAAGAAAGCTTTTAGCAAAAGCTTTTTTTGCCATTTCCCCAGGCCCAGCTGGAAAGCTGGAAAAAGTACCTCGACTAACGAATAGTCATCTTTCGTTTGTGTTCGTGCCAAACATCAACATCGGCTGAACGACGTCGACGTCGACATCGACGTCGTTTTTTGTGCGAGCTGCACTACCTGATGCTCGAGTTGGGATTGCGATTTGAATTCAGTTCAACCTGGTGAGCGCAGCAAAGTGAACGCTGGACAGTGTTGAACGGTTAAATAAGAAAAGTTACTCCTACAACAAGTAGGAAAATCCCATCTAGTGTTCTGCGCCAGCTTATTCAACGATAAGCGTCCGAGTTGCTAGCTCCACAGTGTGGCCAGATCTGCTTTAGTTTAGCTTATTCAGCTTCAGCTGGTGCTGCTATTGCTGTTGCTGCTGATGTTGCTGATGTTTCTACTGTTGCGTGGCATATCGTGTATAACATATGGCAGCTACCATCTATGCCATAATGCAATCCGCTTATTGTGAGAACTTTGCGCATATTCTGTGGTAAGTCAAATTTACATAAGTATTTTGAATTTATGAAAATATTTCTAAAAACTTTAGTTTAAAGAAAAACTTTTATATTCATAAGTAAAATGTGTGTTTTATAATCCTTTAATCCCTATGCCATTTATATATATAAATATATGTATATATGTGTTTGTATCCATTAAAATATCCTTAAAAGTATTTGGGGCTGTTAAAGGATTGTAGGCAACACTTTTACTTGATGACATTTTTATGCAAATTTCTTTGTGCGAGATCTATTTAAACGAGCGTGCGAAAGTATGCAATAAAAAATAATCAAATTTTTAATCACCCCAAATAAAGTTTTTATGGCAATTGAGTTGTATGTAATAAAGAAAAAATGTTAATTAAGTTTAATTTTATTGTGAAATACTTTGATTATTTATGTGATTGATATATATATGTATATATGCTATACTCAGTATGGAGCATATGTGTACAAGGGTTGAAAAAAGAATGCTCTTGCATTGTAAATGGCGAAATTTGTGTGTTATCATTGTTATATTATGACACAGATAAGCTATAGCTAGAGATAGATACACACAAAGGTAAAATGCAACTATGTATTTGAGTGCTACGACAGCTCACAGCCCGAACTTTAGTTACTGTTTTACCCCTTTTCATCACTATTTTCCCCTCTTTCCACTCGTCACTATTCATAAACTGCGCAATTTGTTTTTCAAAAAGGGTCGAAAGCTGGTTTCCAATTGATATGCAGTTTTCAGCAGCTCCATCTCGCTCCTTCCATCAAAAAGTATATATAAACAGATAGATACACACGCGCATACTTAGTTTCAGATATATACATATATATATATATACAACTATATATATAGATACATAATTTATGTGTTCTGCCCTTATGCAAATTAACGAGTATTCAAGTATATAAATAAACCTGACGTTGCTGCTCATTATCCTTAATAATTGGCAGTATTTCCCCATGAAACGTATATGAATTATTGCGCAAAAACAGTTTTTCTCAGTATTTTCTCTCAAAATAGAAGCGCAATAGAAATATGAACCCCTGGATTCATCTTGCAACCTGCAGCAGTTTCCAGTGTAAAATCTCTTCAATTAATTTCTGTTGCCAGGACAACAGCAACAGGAGCTGTTGCAGTAGTTGTTGTTGCTGCTGCTGCTTCTGCTGTTGCTGCTTTTGTTTGCAGTGCTCGTACAAGCTGCAATATAAGCAGCTTTACGCCGAGCAACAAGCAGATTCTATTTACTGCGCAGGATGTGTACAGTCCCCATGCAGTTTCCTATTTTAATTGGAATTTTTCACCCACATCAACAATCCTGCCTGCAACGCAATATACAAATTGCGCACATCATAAAGACACTCGAAAATGTATGCAAAATCTCCTCTACAGCTACTACACTTTAAACATCCTTGCATTGGGTTAAGAGCATAAAAAAAATTCTACAACTAGCTTATTAGAGCTTGACCATAAGCATCGAGCGAGTTGTGCACAAATCTTTTTAGAGTTTTGTTAGAAAGTTTTCAGAATGGAAAGAACAAAGCAAAATTTGTTCCTAGAGATTTTAAGCCGATTATTTAGAGGGAAATGGAAAATTATAGTTACCAATTATCAAAGTGGTTTAGAGTTAAACTTCATTACAGAAATTGCTTGCAAGAATTTTTCAACTAAAATGTGCAAAAAGCATTTAGCAAACTTATCGAACAGATCCTTTGATTGTACTCTTTGCTGTTGTGGCCCGCTTTTAATGATAAATCAAAGCTGCTTCTGTTTTAGAGCCTCTATACCTTACCACTTAACTGCCTCTTACTGATAAATAATTGTGCTGAGCAGCACAGCTGGAGAGAGGCAAAAATTAAATCCAATTGGCGTGCAGCGTTTATCTAATTGCTTTTCATTTTGCCCGAAAAGGAAATCCTTTTTTCACGCTGAGCTGCTTACAACGGAATTATGAATTGTACAAAAATAAAATACAAAGGGAGAAGAAAAGTTTTTTTTTAGAAAATAAGTCAGATAAAAGCAATTTGTTAACCCGAAAGTACGCAAAACCAGAATCACCTCTGAAGCACCTTTACCCAATTTCAACTCAAGATCTGCCACTGCTGTTCCTGCTACTGCTTCTTCTTGCTTGTCCTACTGCTTGTCTGTCTGTCTGTCTGACTGTTTGCTTGCCTGGCTGAATACTCAATATTCACAATAATGGAGCCCCAAAGAGCTCTAAAGTGCAAGGCAACACCTGTGTGGTGTTTTCAACTGTATGGCAAAACGACTGCCAACACTTCAACCTGAAGTGTTGCTTTAGCCACGTTCAACCTTTGACCCAAGCCATGCCTAACATGCCATGTTAGTTATAAGAATGGCCTGTTGTGGATTAGCTGAGGCAGTAAACGCATATGAATGCCCACCGTGTGGGCCACAAATATTGAGTGTGATGAGCCTTCTGTTTGGTGGCTGCCACTGGAGCAGTGAAGCGTATAAAAACAGTAGACCAAAAATGTTCTCAGTTCTCAGTTCTCTATCGAGTTGTGGTTGAAGCGATGGCTTAGGTAGAGGATTTCATGCCTAAACGCACACCAACTGACAGCCAGCAGTTGGATAGAAAATCCTTTACGGATTTTGGTCAAGAAATGCGCAACGAAATCAACTTGAAAGCGCTGAGACACCAACAAACAAAGCAGCTCAAAGATGCTTGCGGTTTTCTTCAACTTTATAAGCGTTTTTCGAAAACAAAAGCGAGGAAAAAAAAATATGCAAACAAAATGAGAAAAAAGCAGGGAACAATAAAGAAAAATTCAAACATAAAAGATACAAAACTTTCAACGTTGTGAGTTTTCCTGGCAAAAGCAAAAGGGCGTGGCAAGTAGGCGGAGCAGCCGTTGCTCCAACTTTCATTCATGCTCGCAAAACCCACTCGTTAGGCTGTTTAAGTTGTTTACTGAAGCGTAACGCCATCTGGTCAGGTGATGACTTTAATGCCAGCCATTTGTAACTGTATCTTAACTTGTATCTGTATCTGTAACTGTTATATCCTGTTATATATCCAAGGATATACATTAAAGCCGCTGGCTGTAAAACTGTTTGCGTATTGCAAACGCGTCTACCAATTGCTGATTAAAACTTGGCGCGCCAAACTTAATCAATTTCCTGTTCAGTTTTTCACTAGAGAGAAAAGTAGCAAGTTTTTTATTATACAGATATATATATATATATATATATATATATATATACATTCTCTTTTGCTCTTGTCTTGTTTTGTAATTTTCTAGACTTGAAATTGTAGCACGTGCACATTGGCACTGCCACGAATCGTGCCACAATGCAAAACTAAAGTCCTTTTTTACGGCTGCTGACGACAGCTGCAAATTGAATGAAATTAAGCTGAAAGTTAGAGCCAGCCATTTATTAAGTGGCTTTACGTATCCTAGTACTCTACTGTCTACAGTCAGAATACACCATTCCTATACTATACGTCAGAATGTCAAAGTAAGCACAGCACCAAACTCATGCCTTAATATGCCCCAAGACTCTCAGCCTGCAACAAATCAACACAAACAACTCAACAAAAGCCATTTTAATTGAATGAATACTTATTCAGTAAGTCCTTTGAATGTCTCCAGCACCTGCCAACAACAAAAACAGCAACGACAACAATCATTTGCTGACTGTGCCACAAAAACAATGAATGAAAATGAGTATACAATAAAAAGAAAATCTGCTTAAGAAAATTATAATATTATATAGATATAGAATAGTTAAAAGAAACTGACTCAAGCAGCAACCGAGTCAAAGAGCAACTGAGTCAAGCATCAACTTAACAAACTTTCCAATATAATACCATTTGATACTTAAGATTAGTATATACTAATTGCCAGCTGCTCTTATATAAATCATTTGCTACCAAATAGTAAAGATTCAAGTCTTAAAATGTTATTTAACTTAAGACTTTCTCATAAATTAGTCTCCAACTTTCATTTCAAACTTCAACCAAAAGTGTGTGGCGTGTGGCAGCTTTCTATTCCTTTCAATTTGTTTGTTTTCTATGGCAACTCTAAATTCCCTATCAGTTTTACTTATGTATTATTATTATAATTTTCTCAGAAGTTTTCATTAATTTCCATACTCTTTCTTAAATAAATTATTGTTTCTTTTCCTTTGCAATTTCATTTGATTTAGTGATTTTCTCATAGAATTTCTTAGTTATTTCCTTTCAGAAATTTTGGTTTGATTTAATTTCTGTACAAATTGTTTCTTTTTGCCACAAACTTGATTTATTTTTGCCGTAATTTTCCCTAATTTTATGCTTATTTCATTTGTGCCAACTGTTTACCCCACAAATTTCCTATAAAGACCTCCCTTTCGCTTCTCTTACCACTACTACCTAGCTTTACTTTTCCCCTCAAGAATGTCAGTATTTGCTCTCTATCTGGCAGTTGCACCCAACACCCCTCCTCTTTGTCTACAAATGGATCAAATTTCTTGCAAGTTTTATTTGAATCTCTTTAAAATTTTCGTAGAAATATTCAAATTCCAAGCAGTTCTTTTCTTCGGGTTTTTTAATTTTGGTTTCTGATAAATTCAACTAAGAATTTATTAGAAGCTGATTACAATTGCAACAAATTTAATGTTTTTTAGTGTTATAGTTGTATATGTTATAAGCATATTTAGCCAACAGTTAGATCCATAATAGCATTAACTACATCGCTCTTGTGTTTGATTAAAGCATTAATGGCCTTTAGACGTGTGCAGCTGGCCTGCATTTGGACCAGATCGATATCCTTTTCATCCAAGTTATGGTGATTGGCAATTGAATCTTCGTCCTCATCATGGTCTGGTGCTAGATGATCATTAATATTGGCATGCGGTGCTGAACGCACATTGATATCGTTCAGATAACGCTCAGCTGCCTGGGCAGCAGCTGCATTTGAAGTGTCCTCGACACGCACTTCACCAAAGCAGATGAGTGTCTTGCTATGAGGGCACTTGTACACCTCAGCCTGATCAATGCACAGTAGGACATTTCGATCCTTGCGCATGGTGACCCGTGACACATTCGGTACAGCCTCGAGTCCCAATTTCATTAGCAGGCGACGTGCCTTCTTCTCACCACGTGAATGCTTTGGCGTGGATGATGTTGATCCATTGGCTCGGTTTTGCATAGCAAGTCCTGATGATTGCAGCATATCTACGGACTCATCATCACTGTCACCCACGTCCGACGATGATGATGAACCACAAGTAATTGCTGGTATATGCTGACGTGCCATGCCAGACATCGATGCTAGGTTTGAATCCATCAAAAGCTTCTGCATCTGGCACTGCATGGATTTTTGACTTGTCTTGGACTGCGATTTTTGTAGCTGCTTGCCACCTTTTAGCTTGCTGCTATCTGCAGTAGATGCAGTTGTTAGGGTAGCCTGAGAGGCAGTTGCAGAAGTTGTGGCAACCTTGTTGGTGGCTGCTGCAGCTGCAGCTTGTGCTGCCTTCTTCACTTTTTGCTTCTTACCCATTTTCTTTTCAATCGTTTTCAAATTAGTTTCAAGACACAAAGTTTACGGTTGGCTGCAATTTATTTAACATTAATTTCAATTTATAAAATTTTGTTCTTTCTGATTGCTTTATATATATTTTTTGCTTTTATTTGATATTTTATTTTAGTTTATTTTATTTTATTATATTCAGCTTCCTTTTTTCGTAGATAAAAAATTAATTGCAATTTTTGCTTTGACTTACGTGCAATTAGTTTTAGGCTGTAAACCTTCTTACAACTTGCAAGAAATAAGTCCCAAAAAAGAAAGAAAATTTATTAAGTTGGCTGCACCTCTCTAGTGACTAGTGACTAGTGCTGCATAACGTTACGTGACAGCTAGATTTATGCTGTGTAATGATTAGTATATACTAGAGTATAGAGTTCCCACTTCTTCAATAAGATAATAAAACTTTTGCAGTTTTTAATTTTAACTTTAAATAGTGTTGAAAACCACTTAAAAACATCATTTAATATGCCCCCCCCCCCCCCGCCGTTACCCTTCTGCTCCGTACGCTTGCTCATCAGAATACATTCTTAATTGGATTAAAAGTTCTGTTACTGCTGCAACTGGCAGCAGAGCAGAGCGCAAGGACATCAAATTCGTTTGGCAAAGCCAATAAAATATGTGCGGCTGTTGCAGCAAATTTGATTGAAATCGAAAGGCTGAGATTGTTGATTGAATTTCAATGGATGTGAAAGTATGTCCTGAAAATGCTCCCAAGTGGGGGATACGCTGCCGATGTGAAAGTCAACTGCCAAAAAAAAAGAAAGAAAACTGTGCAAAGCGAAACTGGAAGTGCTAAATCTGCTGGTGACAAAGTAGTGGGAGTTGGGCTACATTAAAAGCAGGGATAAGAGGCTAGTTGAGCGTAGAGTAGTGGAGATTGGAGCGTGTAACGTTGGCATACTCCAACTGTAAATAGGAAGCCAGAACGCGGGCTGAGGGCGGTGGGCGTAACATTTAAAGCGCAACGCTTCAGGGCACAATACACGCGAACAAAAGCCAAACGGATGTGACTAGAAAGGCAATGGGCAAAATGTATGGGGGCTTACGGGTGGGTGGGGTACTGTGTAACGGAAAACGGGGGTTCGGGTGGGTGTACTTAACGAGCATGCGGGCGGATGTGGAACTAACAATGTAAAAAATGAAAAGGATCCACTGCAAGGATCCAGTTGACAAGCGCAACAAATGCATTTCAAAATAATTTCCTTGAATTTTAATTGTTGCACTGCCTGCAACGAGGCATGCGGCAAGCGCGTAGGCGTGGCAAATGCATAGCAACAAAAAATAGTACCTGCCAGCTGCTGCAACAGCTGCGGTTCTTGTGGCAAGCAAAGCTTTTGGTGCGCCCAAAAAAACAATTGCTCTTGTGGTGCCTTGCTCTAACAGGGATTTGTCAAGGGTAAAGGACAAGCGTGCAACAGAGATAGATTGAGTGACAGTGGGAGGGGTAGGGGAGCGGTGTATGGGTAAAAGTGCACTCTGGCATTCTGTCATTGTGTCACTGTCTGCATCTGCATCTGGCTAAAAGCCATGCTCGGCTCTTAACTTAATTAAAAATTGCCTCGCCCTGTTAGCGTCTTTCTATTATTTTTTTCACTTGTTGCAGTTGACCAGCCTCAAAATTACCAACAGAATTTGCAAACAGTTATTTAATCACATTTATACAGGGTATACTAGGCAGACAGGGTATACGAAACTAAGCTTTAAGTTGATTTATTGAAATTTAGTACAGTGCCTACTGAAAGTATTGCCAATAGGCTTGGATATTTGGTAGTTTGTTTTATGAAACTCATAGAAGTTATCTTTCAGCTAAGTAACTTAAATGTAGTATACTAAAATGGTAGTTGAGGTAATGTGTAGTATATAAATAAAAGCTTTGAAAGCAACTGAAAGCGATGAATAAGACTAAAGCTTCATTTGCCAAACAATTGATTTATTTTTATGGGGAGTATTTAACTTTATCTCTTGAGTTGTTTATGAAAGTTAATAAAATCATCAACTTTTTTAAGCACTTTTAATTAAATTATTATTTATTTTTTTAAAAAAATCCTTAAGGGTATGGCATATATATATAACAAGTTGCAACTTGTTTTTATAGCGCAGCTCTTTGTTCATAAAAGTTTATGTTGCTTTTTTGTATTCCATTTCCTGATGTGTTTTTAATTGCTTTATAGTTTTAATTAAGGAGCAGGAAGAAGTAGAAGAAGAAGGAAAAGAAGAAGCAGAAAAAGAAGTAGTTTAAAAGGGGAAGATGCTTGGAAAGAGATAAGTGCAACAATCGAGACTATAATTTTATGAAAGTTTATCAGCAGGTCGGCACCTAATTGAGTTGCACAAATTGTTGCAAGTTCACTTAAAGCAAAAAATTAAATGGAATCAAAAAGGAAATAGAAGGGACAGCAAAAGCATAATGATGACTAAGATAATTATGACGATAATGGTTAGTGGCCTGCAACTGTCAGTTTAATTGAATCAAAAGTGGTTGACTAATCAAATATTCCGTTTAGAGCCAATAAATTCATATTGCCAGCTTAGGTAAGACATTATAAAGAGCTTAAGAGACATTGAAAGGATGTTGTATATTTGTATAGGCAAAAGCGTCCTGCCTACAACATACTCCTTCAATATATTATATAGGGAAAAGTTTTCATTTCGGCACGTTCCACAGAATGATTAATTATGCTGCCGCATATGTTGCAATGTCACGATGGGAGCTAAAGTTCACTCAAGTTTAGTTTTTATCAGGTTAAGTTGAGCAGCATGAAAAATGAATCCTCAATGAAGGACTCATAGTTAACTTAGCCCAAATATATACATATTTATATATGTGTGTATATGTGTGTGTGTGTGTGTGTGTAACTATGTTAAAGCAATAAAGTTGCTCAACAAAATGAGATATGAGACAGGGACGTGCACCCAATGAGTCGCTAAGCAAATTAATCATTTGGCTTATGCCGAATGATTGAAAACATATTACAGGATACTTTGCCCGAAGGGGCTTGACTTCCGCATTGTTTAAGCTAATAACAAAGTATATTTTATGCACGACTTTCAACCTCTGACATTATACACACATACACACACACGTACGAATGTTTGTCAATTTCAAACAACAAACAGAATACTTAATTAGATTCATTTTGTTTGTCCTTTACATTCGAATGAACACAGCTGAAATTTGTTATTGAAATGTTCATTTTCAATTTAAAGCATTCAATTCGAATTGTATCCTTTATGTATACATATATATATAATATATTATATATATTTCTATATGAACTATTTGTATAGCTTAGTTTCCTATTAACTTATAGACTTTTTGCTGCACAATCAATACAAAGGAAATAAAAGCAATAAATAGTGCTCTAAGGCATCAGATTGGCCATAGCTCGAGGTTATCCTTAGTTGTATGCTATATACACATAGTGTAGGTATGTCCTTTGTGAGTCCTTTGGCACGAGCATTTCAATACAATCGCTTAATAAACACTTCTCTATGCGAACAGCTTGGTACTTCAAACCAGGCACAAAGCGTGTGTATCTGTATGCGTGCGTATGTGTGTGTGTAGTAGTAGTATAAAGGTGTGCATGACCGTGCATTAGTGCACTTCAGGACACTCTGAAGCATATGCTCAGAGTGAAGCACACTCAACTGAAGAGTTTTTGCAGTCGTTTGTCTTTGTGCAAATAAATTATTCAAAGCCTTTCGCTCGGGTCAACTGATGGCACCCATTACGATGTATTATCCTTGTTGCTTGATCCTTTTTAAACCGTAATAAGAATCTATTTAAAACAAGCCTTTAGCAACTTCCACAAGTAAAAACAAAACTTAAAGCCTTTGGCCATAAAACACAAACGTACACGTACACACAGTCAACCGTGCAATAAAAATCTTTCCTTCACTTAATAGTTATTCGTCCTTTTTGGTTGTTTTTCTCTTTTTGTTTCTGAATACTTCTGTGTTGACAGGTAATTGCATTTTATTACATTGCTTTTGGCCTTCATCACACCTTGCTCAATATTTGGACAGTTGAGTTGTTTTAGCCTGGCAGCATGTAGGCTTAAAGCTTAAGGCTTAAGGCGACAGTTGATGTAGCGTTTAGGCAGGACATTGCCCAATCTGCTGCTTTATAGTAATAACAGAATACAATGCGTAGTTCAGGACCTCAAGACGAATAATAAAAAGAAAGAAAAGAAAAATATGTCAGCTCTAACTGAGTCCAAAGTAAACCCAAAGAATAACTGAATCACCTGCCGCAGCACAAAACCATTGAAGCGTCAAGGAAAATCAATTTCCTTTTTGCTGCGACTCCCGATGCTCCTGACGAAATGAAGCCTGACATTTATTACCATATAAACAGCAAGAATTATTTGTAAGAGCAAACACAACACATACACACACAACACACGCAAGGAGAATACAAAAGGAGACCAGCAAACTGCAGCACAACAATATTGAAAACTTTCTCTCCTCCCACTTTGTTTCCCCCGCTCACACTCTTCCTCTCTGCGGCTGGTTTATTCATCTGCCTTTGCGTATTTCCGCCTTCAAGGATATGAGCTGATTGCGTATTGTGCATATTGTAAGAAATATTACGTATACGCGCAGACAGACGCCGGAAAGTGGAAACTTGTTATACAATCGCACAGCTACAGGGCAGCTCGCACTGCACATTGGTGCAAAACCAATTTGAATTAAACAATTGCTTACATAACACAAAGGACTTAATCCTTATGCTGCATTAATTTGGAATTACAATCAATTGCAGGCAACCTTCTTATTATGTAGAATATATATCGATTCGACCAGATATTTTGACTATTTCGAACCACTGTGCCTTGGCGTGATTTCAATAAGATTTAAGCTCATTTCCCTCTTTTGATATGGCAACTTCTAAGCTGTTATCCTGTTGGTATTTCCTACAGGTGGGCCGATTATCATGGCAAGCAATGTACAACAACAGCAACAACAGCGGCGACAATACACAGGAACAACAAGTAAAGTGCATAAGCAACACCAGCACCGACGGCGACAGCAGCACCAGCAGCAGACAACAGCAGCAACAGCAACAGTGTCAACATTAGCAACAAAAGCAGGTGGCAACGACAAGAGCAAGAAGTTGCTTGAGGATTGGTCATGGCTTCGTTTACACACTAATTCGGTCAACACCACGAAAGTTAGTGGCCAGCTGCTTAGCATAAGAGGGCGTGGCTGTAACCTGAAGGCACTGAGGCAACCTGTAAGACTGCAATTTGGTTATCTGGCAGCGTTACTGTTGCTGCTGTTGCTGGCCACATATGGAGATACTGTGCAAGCGGAGGGCAATATTGGTAAGTCAAAACAACAACAAGAATAACTTTAACATTCTACCAACAGTCCCTAGGGTAAACACAATACGTGTACCTATGTATAAGAGTATGTGTGTGTGTTGCATGTTTTCGCCTTTGTAATTGTGGCAACAAAACATTTACAAGTTTAATTAAAACTTTTGGACGCACAAAGGAACAGCCACAAAACCAAAAACCCAACAGCAACCTGAGCTCTTCATTCTATATACAAATATATTTTAGATTGTTTTTAATGCATTTATTCCACTCTAACTGTATGTTTGTGTGTGTGTGTGTGTGTGTGAGTGGGTGTATTTGTTTTGGACAGGAAGTTGCCGAGTTTGCTTTATTTCACTGGAAACATGCAACAAAAGCAACAGAAGCAACAGAGGAAACTACAGTGAGTAAATCAAATTACTTTTGTCAAATTAAATTACAGCATAAAACGTATGCCGCCATTTTGTATGCAAAAGTACAGTTCCGTAAAAAGTACAGCCAATGTTTATGTCATGACTTGCAGCATGTGCAACAAGCAATAATTCAATTACAACACTTAATGTAATTATTTGTAATGCATATTGTTTGTGGCAAGTAAATGAAAATTGACAACTTATTATCGATAGCAACGATAGCAGAGCAATAAACAACGATATACATATACAATTTGATATTATTTAAAGTTCTATTTATAACTGCATATTTTCTATAAAAATATTTGAGTTTTCTTTCTCTATTTTCCTTTGTTTTCTGAGGGTTTCTTTTCTTTATTATTTTCTTTCGGAAACTGTACTTTAAGGAAAACATATAAAATATATAGGAAAACAGATTTAAAGCGGAATAATAATTATTAATTGCTGCTTAGTAGTTGACTAACAGTTTAATCACGCTTCATGCATAATTCATTTAGTCTGTGCAACAGCTGCAGCTGCAGTTGCTTGGGCTCAACTGTACTTTGGGGCAAATGCCAAAAACACAGCAGCACCAAGAGAAACTGAAACTTTTCGCAATGCTTTACCTCTCCACCCGCTCCCATAATACATGCCATGCAAAGAGTTGTCATGACAACAACCAGTTGCTGCTGCTGCTGCTGCTGCTGCTGCTGCTGCCGCTGCTACTGCCTTTGTTGCTGTTGTAGGTGTTGCTGCTGCTGTAAATATTGTAGTGTTGCTGCTGACAAACGTCAGCAATCATGCCATGAAACAGTAGAGTGTTGAAAAAAGAGATAGCATCTCATGTGCATACAGAGACACATGTATGTATGTGTATGTGTCTATGTATGTTTGCAGGTAGTATATATATGTGAATGTGCTGTGTGTGGTATGTTGTGTGTGTGTGCATTTAACCATTGCCTTGTGCAAATATCAACAGGAGACGAGTCCTGGGATTTATTGATTGCAAAATGCTGTTGCCAGTTTAACACTAGTTTGCCATGCCGCCCACACTCACGCCCATGGCTGCAACCAGGCATCCTGTTGCTGCTGCTGCTGCTGCTGCTGCTGCTGCTTTTGCTGCTGCTTCGGCTGCTTCTCCTGCTGCTGCTTCGGCTGCTTCTGCTCATTGGTTATTTTGCAAGCATGTAGATAAATGGTCTGACATCGCCTGCTGGTTGGTTGCTCGCATGTCTCCGCATTGTTGTTGACCGTATCCGTAACTGCGTCAGAGTTCTATGGTTGTATATAAATTAGTATGTACACTACATTATTATCAGCAACTGCAGCAGCAGCAGCAACAACACCAGTGGCTATATGCAACATCATCATTAGCACTAATAACTGTACTCTCAGTGCTCAAGTTGCAACTTTTGTATGTGTCTGACATAAAATTTAATTAACAGCTGCAGGGGTATAAAATTGCAACTGTGTATGTGTGTGCATGTATGTGTGTATGTGGCAAGCAACAGCTCTGTGAAATGCATTAAACTTTTGCCATGCAGCAGCAACTGCAGCAACAACTTCATTAAAATGACAGCAAAGCAAAGTCTAAAATGTTGTGTCTGTCAGCAATGTTGTTGTTGCTGCTGTTGCTGCTGTAGTTGCTGCATTTATTCATTTCATTTTAAAAAGTAAATATTTGCATCTTTCGTATTGCTCTTGTCATAATTCCCGTTGCTTCTGTTTATTTATCAACTACTTTTTAATGCAATTCCATTTCGAATTGCGTAAAAATTGCATCCAAATCGCAATGAAAACAAAACAGAAAATTCTAAATCAAAATCTAAATAAAACTTTATTCAATACAAATGTACATATATCTGTTGTTATATATATATATATATACATTCCATACATATCAATCAACAACTCATGAATTATTTAATTTATTTGCTATTTCAACAACGAAGCAAACAGAAAATGCAATTCTAATATAATTTGCATGTTTCGCATACATTTTCACACATTGCGTATACGCCGCATAAACTTTTCACACCGAATCAAAATACATTTTCAGTTTTCAATGCAAAACGGGAAATGGAAATGCTGAATAGCAAAATAAAAAAATAAAATAAGAAAACAATAAAGAGCATAAGGGGATAGATGGGAAGGAAGTAAAAAAAGGGTTTAATTTGGCATTGTTATTAGCCTTATTAAAAGCTCTAATTGTGTGGCCAGATTGAATTAAAATTCAATAGCAACAAGAAAAGTAAAACCAATTTATGCAAATTACAGTTACAAAATGAAAACTGATGAACGAAATTTGTCAAAATAATTAATTACTTGAAAGCTTTTAAATATAAATAAAGGAATTAAAGATTTATTTGATGGCTTAATAAATTTCTTTTAAATCTTCTTGAAAGAATAGAGGGAGAGAGAGAGAGAAAGTAAGCAGCTTATAAGAGATTTTAGTGTATGAAAAAATTGTAGAGAAATATTTTGTGTATTGTTATAAAAGCAAAAGGATAACAGATATTTTATTTAGAATGCATGTAAAAGCTGCTTAAAATGCAAAAGGACTTCAACTGCTTTCACTTCAACTGCTTGCATAAAATTTGTAGTAACGATTGAAAGTCCTTTGGAATACTTACAGAAAATAATTGAAGTGCTTTGTATGCTAATAGTTAAAAGGATATTCAATCAGAGCAACGTTTAAGTACTTAAGATTCGTAAGGATAACAGCTAAATGCATAACTAATCAAGTAATTAACTCTTCCCTTGAGAAAAGTTTAGTTTACAGCTGGGGAAACATTTGCTGTGTTCCAATTAGCAAAGTTCCAATTAGAACATTTACTTTATACCAGTTGCTGCAAGTAATGGCAACAGCAGAAAGCTAGTTAAATGTCTGTCACATTATCTGTTAGTACAGTTAAAGGCTTGAAGCCTGCAACTGCAACTTTGTTGTGCCACTGAGACAGGTACTAAACGCAACAGTTTTCACTGTAAAAGTTGCAGCTATTGTTGTTAATTGCGACACTTAAGCAACGTGCCATGTGGTTCAAGTCTTGCAACGTGAGCGAACTTAGTGGCAACGTCACCCAACCACCCACCAACTTCTAAGCCATGTGAAAAGCGTCAGTCGACAATTGCGAGTATTGACAAAGTTTTTCCAACTATTTTTCTATGGATGCGCTGAAATGGAAAAGGCTGCGACACAAAAAGAAGTGGGGAAAAACCTTACGATTTTCCATGCAACAAAAAGGCATTTCGATTATCTTTGTGCAGCCATTTGTTTACTTGAACAATGCTGCTACGTTCCCCCCACCCCATTACACTTCACGTGGCATGCAACGCACGTTGGCAAAGAACAACAGCAGATAACAATTTGTTGCAAGTCATTTAGTGTAAGGCGAAAATTAAGTGCATTTTCATTAGTCACAAGTTGTTACATTTAATAAATTAAATTGCCAAAGTGCAACAATGCTTACAGCAGCAACAATATCAGCAGCAGCAGCAACAATATCAGTAGCAGCAGCAAGTTGCAAGTTCCTACTCTGTTGATGTGTTGCAATTATTTTTCATGGTTCACACTCGCCTTTAGTCTTGTGCGCCTGAGCTGTATTAAAGCAAGAAACGAAAGCGTAGAGAAGGGATAGGAAAAGGGAAAGAAAAAGCAAGGGAAGTGGCAACTTTGTTTTTTTTTTGTGTGGCATGTTACCCGTAGCGGGCAGCTATCATTTGAAGCACTTCAAGGCATACAAACACGCAGCAACATCAAAAACAAGGAGTGTGTAAGCATAACACACATACTCACAGATAGAGAGAGAGAGAGAGAGAGACAGAAAACAGATTGTTTTGAGTGTATTCAGTTATCCATGGTTTATGCTTAAGCCCAGCAGCAGCAGCAACAGCAGCAACAGACACCACATACAGGACATCCAGGACATCCAGGACGAGCACAAAAAAAGAGGCAAATACTGAGAGAAAAAAACATGTTTCAATGTAATTCAGATTTTATTGTGTAATCAGGCTAGAAATCACGTTCATTACATAACCATTACTTCATTTTAATGCTGGTAATATGCCATATACATGCAAAGGATATATATATAAGGATAAACTGATTGTTGCTTGAAGCTTAACTTAAGATAATCAGCAATTGAAACTTAAAGTCTGCTTCTAGGCGAATAAATTGTAGCAAATGAATAGTTACAATAATATAATTGAGAGAGATAGAGAGATAGTTACAGACAGGCAGAGACAGAGAGAGAGAGAGATAGCGAAAACTTTGTCCTAAGTCCTTGACATAGAACAAATGTGGAAAGTTCGTAACAAAATAAAAACTTAGCTTCAAGTGTAATAAATAACTATGAAGGCATATGGAAAATGTTAGCTGTGTTTTTTCCTCCTCGGTTAGTGGCATAATTCCATTGATATATGCAAGTTATGTAATAGCATCCTGTATCCTTTTGGCAGTATAAGACAGGTACCATATCAAAATTATATATAATTAATACATAATTTAATCAATCCAGTTTACAATTTACAATTATATATACAAAATCTGTGGCAAGTTAATAATGCCACGCCTTAGGCTGTGCATCCTTTAAATAAGAGTTGATTATAACTTTGTTAATTATATAACTTAATAATGATAATTAAAAGTGGTTTGCGTCTTGAGTTGATAAGTTAACCACAGCTCATAGCCCCTCATTATATCGTTAGAAAATTCAACTCTTTGGGCAGCATTTGCCACATGCCACATGCGACTGAGGCAACAGGCAAGAGGCAAAAAGCAACAACATTGAAAGCCATAACAATTCAATTATGTGGCTTCATAGGGATGTGCATTGGCTGGTCAGGCACTGTTCTTGGTAGGACTTGTCTAGGTTCCTTACGATATTCTACAAGCATATCGACTGGCAAAAGTTAATTAAACTTCCAGAGAGAGGAGGAGAGAGACAAAGAGAGTGCTCAGTTCAAGGCAAGATGAAAATGTAATTATGAGATAAAAATAAAACAATGAACAGACACACACATATACATGTTTGTATCTGCATGAGTGTGTGTGTGTCGCTATATACCTGGAAATATATATGTAATATATTGGATTTCATCAAGAGAGAAACATAAAAGATAAATTAAGCTGCCATTCGCACAATGAATTGACAATGAGCGAAATTTTTGAAGAAGTCCTTGCACGTACATATATACCTATATATATATAGCATATTCTGGCCATGTGAAACCAATCAGATGACGCATCTAATGACTAATAACTGTAATCATCATCATAAAGATTCATAAAAATTAAATTATACATACACGCACATAAATTTCTGTCGAATAATAAGCAACAAATGCCATAAAAATTAACGTCGCATCGTAAATATTTCCGACAGGATGCCATTTCCTAACGATATATATACACACATACATATATATATATATACATGAAATGTTACAGTAAAGTGCAAATATGCGTAAAATTGTCTACATATATTTGGCACAGACTAAGTATCACATACACACACACACACACTTCCCAAACACATGCACACCTACACACAACACACACATGAGAAAGTAAGAAATGTCAAAAGCAACAAATGAAACGAAAAAGGTAGTAAGAAAAACACAAAATTGTGGGCGTGCAAGGTCTTTAACTGAACTTGGCTTATGCTGGCCTAAGTCTATGGATTATGAATATATATGTTCTATATGAAAGCTGCAACTCACCATTGAAATTAATAGAAGATTAGGATGAGGTACAGTAGCAACTTGCGAAAAAGCGCGTGACTTTTGTTGCAAGTTAACAGCTACATAACAGACTCTTAACATATATATATAACATTCAGTTAACAGTCTATAATATATATATATAAAATGGGGGAGAGATGTTTGATAAGCAAAGGGAAGAATGGGAATTAATTGGAAACCGCTGCAGTTACTTCCGAAACCAATCAGAAGACTTCTACGTCATACTTGTTGATTGTTGCTTTTAATCCAATTGGATATAGTCAAAGAAATGTTAATTGTTTCAATATCTGAAAGTTTTAGTTATATATTTCTCATAGAACAATCGATTTTTCTTTGATTTTAGCTGTAAATATGGAAAGCAGCTGGCGTTGCTTAACTAAGTGGCTTTTATTAAGCATATAACTAAAGGGCGTGCCAGCCACACACCCACACACACACACACACACACACACACACACACACACACTCATCCCACCACTATGCTTTGGCCGCGAGCAAAAACCGAGCAATTACTTTGTTGGCACTTTGTTTTGGGTTTTTGCTTTTGAAGTGTATTTTATTCTATTTTTGTTTTTTGTTTTTTCTCTCCTTTTGCCGGCGGCTGGGAAAACTGGCCAAGAACTGAGGGTGCATGGTCAGATTGAGGCTTAGGCAATGGCTTAGGCTTAAACCCAGAGTCCAGGCCATTAAGGCAGCAACACAACTAAAAGCCAACAACTAAAACATAACCAACAACTACAACAACAATGAGAGCTTCGTCCTTTTTTCCATATGTTGCGTAATTTATGCAAATGTATTTATTGTTGTGCAGAGCAAAAGTAGGAGCAGTATTAGTGGTACAGATGAGGAGGAAGAATGGGAGGGGGAAGGGAAAAGCACAAGCTGTGGATGGGGTAGCAAAGCAAATAAATGTTAATTTCTGGGTAATATCGTTTACTCAACTTCAAGGTGTTCCAACAACAAAAGTCACAGTCCCTGCAGGCTTCAAGCGCTACTCCCCTTATCCCTATCCTCCACCACATAAACAACAAGTTGAGCAAAAAGTATGCAAACAACAAGAAGCCAAAAGTCAACTAAATGTCTATTGATGTACATTGTACATAGGAATGTTTCCCATACCCTGTAAGTAATAAATTCTATGAAAGAGTATACAACAATAGTAACTAAGCTTAACAGCTACTATAAGGTTAAGGGTCAAACTAGCAAAAACTAACCCAAACTGAGCAAGTCTTCAGCTGTTTGTAGGCAGCAAATGAACGTCCTTAGCTCTAAGGATAGCATAGCTTGAAATCAGCTCTAAATGCTATATGGAATTATATAGATATATGTATATATGTATATATGTGTATGTATTTGTGTGTGTGTCTAATTTCATGACAAAATATGCCTCTGTTTCAACATATAACAGGCTAAAGGATATGCTTTAGTCAAGCAACTTTTAACTGAAAAATACTTGTTGGATATATGTATATATTGGCTGTATGTGGGATTGTATATATATATGTGTATTTGTGTATGGGTGTGTGTGTTAAAAAAGCAAATACTTCGACTGGTATGGTATTTGCATGCATTCATTCGAATATTCTACTCTTGTAGCCAAAGGGCAGGCATAAAAAACAAAGCGACAGGACGAAATCCATGATAAATTCATGCAGGGCATCAGATGCTGTGCCAAGGCTGGTGCCTAAGCACCATAAGGAGGTGTAACAAGAGCAGCAGAACATGTACGGCATATTTTTTTGTATATATGCATGTGTGTGTGTATGTGTGTGTGTGCGTGTGTGTGTTGTGTACCCGTTGATATAAGCCTAAGGCCTATAGGCCCTATGCGTAGGCGTGCGGAAATTTAATAAGAATTGAATTTTTATGTTTTGCGCGTTTATTTGGCATATGCTACACACACACCACACACACACGCACACACGTAACACACACTCTATATGTATGTTTAGGATATGCGTGCGTGTGTGTGTGTGTTCGTTGCTGCTCCATGGGGCGTACTTAATTTGGCATTAATGCTTCTTCTATGCAACACAAACACAATGCATAACCTTAACCTTTTGTGCTAATGATTTGATTTATCTGCGGACAAGCAAATGCCGTTATTTGCACAACCGCAGCAAATAAATAAATGACTTGTGGCAAGCACACATTTACACCCTCATACACACACACACACACACATATATATACCTATACAAATATAGCAATAAAGCTTGGCCCCTCCTGTGAATATATTGCATATGAATTGAAAGCAGGTAAAAGTTATTTCATTGATTTGAATGTTGGCCAATGTTTCATTTATTGGCATGAGTTTTGACGAAATGGAGAGAAAACCTAATTAAAATTTTGGTTTTAGTAGCAAATAGCAAATTAATTAGTTAAAATGCTTTTTCATGTTAATTAAATTGATGTTATTCTGCACATTAGACAGGAATTTAATTATTCTGTATTTCCATGGTAAGTGTGTGAAGCAAATGGGGAAATGCAAGAAAAATAAGAGAATGAGTTTGCCAACACACTTCAAAGGATAACTACAAATACACACAGACACACACACACATACATATGTATATATATATATATGTGCAGAGTAATAGAAATGTTTTCTGTTCAATGCGTAAATGGAATTCCAATTGGAAATCTCATATATGATTCAACTCAAGTGAATCCTGTAATTATATCCTTTGGCTTGCTAGATAGCAGCAGAGCTGATTATAAATTCTGCACTGAACTTCAATCTAGAATATAGACATTTACAGTTAACCTTTTATTGGTTTCTCCTGCTGCTCATTATTATAATTGCATTACACATTTTCCATTTTCTACCATTTTACAATTTCTATTTCCCAGGCAATTCCTTGGTGTGTTCTCTAGTTAGTAACTTTTGTGGTATCGATGTCAATGTGTCTGTCACTGCCACTGTCAGTGTCAGTGTTATTCGATTGTTTCTTCTTAATTTAATCGATAATTTATCGCTGCTGCTGTCTATACGCTGCGCCTTGTCCTTGGCTCGTGTTGATTTTACTGCTCATTATTTATGCAAAACGAAAATCTAATGAATTTTTATGCCAAATAAGAAAAACAAAAAAAGAATGTGGCATGAAAATGGTGGACTGGATCAGTGGCGAGGGCGGAGGGGAGGAGGGAATGTGTATCGAAATGTGTTAGAAGGCAAGAGGCTGCGCAATGTGCAAATTAATGAAATTTCATAAAGAATTCTGGGGTTAAGGGGCAACCAGCAGACCCATTAATGATTCCAAATTAAAAGCTGCTAAATATTAATGAAAGCAAAAACAATTTTCACAACGAGAAAATTGCTTCAAAATCTTGCACAAAATAATATGCAATAAAATTAATATTCCTTTATGGCAAATTGTTAAAGTATTCAAATGGAAATTGCTCACTAAAGTGAAAGAGACAGAGAAAGATTTTCATTTAATTTAAATCACTTAGAGCTTACATTAAGCCATTTTCGAGATTTATACGCTTTATATGCACAAATTTGGCTAAAAGCCTTATAAGGCCAGTTTCTATAAAATTTGCATGCAACAAGGGCAGGGGCTAAGCTGCAGCTAGTCAACTGCTAAGCTCCTAAGCCAACCTCATACCTGGCATAAATTTGTTGCTTTCCCCCCACTTTCTCTATCTCTGGCACTCTGTGTAGCTCTGAATAACTGTCAGTATGTGCAGCTGGTAGCACACCCTGAGGACATTTGCTGACTTGCAGAAGAAGTTGCATGCTGCGTGGGAATAAAGTGCAACAGACAACGTGGCAAGGGCTTGAGGCCAGCAATCAACTATTATATGGGAATTTTGATTTTGATTTTCATTTTGATTTCGATTTCGATTGCCATTCGCATTCGCATTCGAATTCGCATTACCATTTTCCATTTTCAATTCAAATTGAGTTGCGTATACAATTGGGCTATGATATGGATTCGATAGCTTCCGTTTATGTGGCTTCCGTTTATGTGCACTGTCAGAGCACGAGCAGGAGATTACCATGGGTCAAATGTCAAAAGAGCATGATGATGCATCTGCCTGCGGTACAAAGTGAAGTCAGAAAAAACAAGTTGAATAACTGGCAAAGGTCTTTGCAATGAGCTGCCATTTGATTAATTTATCATCATATTGCGTACACAAAAAGAGAGACAGCCAGGGAGGGAGAGAAAGAGATAGAGAGAAAATGCAGATTATGACATGAAAAGCAAGCAAAGACAAAGAAAAAGCCAAAGGCAAATTCAAAAGGAGCAAAGCAAACAGTGCGCAATGCAGGCAAACGTTTGAGTTATATAAAAAGAAAATGAAAACATAAAACTAAATGAATGAATATTAAAGTGAATCCTTAAAGGGATGTTCAAGGTTTAAGTTTATCATATGAAAGTATGATTTATATATACGGTATCCTTAGAGGCAATCATAATTAACTAACTGTCTCTGTGTGTGTGAGAGGTAAATAAATATTCCAAAACTAAAAACCACATTTAAATCCAATTTGATATAATCCTTGAAGCATATTATACAGTTGTAGCCCGTAGCATATAGCAGAAGACAGATAGTAGGCATCATCAAATGATGAAGTCCCTGGTGTTTATCCTTTGGTGCACTGTGGGCGACTGGGATTACCAGCCGGATGAGTTTTATGTACTTAATCTTCCGCTTGTTGCTGCTGCTGTTGCCTGTGGCTACTAAGCCAACGAGAAACCACACTCAATTTATTTTAGCCCCTAAACAAAGGAAAACAACAAGTCCTCCAAGTGGCAAGGCATAAAAAACGAAGTTAATGTACGTTTTTTATGCCAGACATTCTATCTGAATGTAGGATGCAACTTGGCCGCCTAATTGCGTGCCAAATTTGTGGCTGGGCATAGGCCAAAAGATGTTGCCAGCCAGATAAATCAGCGCCAAAGTCGACCATATACTTTTTTAGAGAGTGACGGACTGGGCGTAAAAGGACACTCAGGATATCCAAAAATGCCAGAGTATTTGAAAATTTATGAATAAAATGAGTGCGCATACAAAATGAAAATGTGCTTAGCAACACAACGGAAGAAAAAAGAAGAAAACAAAACAGAAAGTCATAAGAAATGTGTTGGCTGATGGTGACTGATGGTTGAGTGGGTGTGCTCTCGTGTGGGTGGGTTACGTACGTTTAGGTGGTGCACGATTGTGATTTACAAGCTGCTGTGAAATGCCGCTGCTTATTTACACTTCATAAAGCGAAAACAAAAAAAAAGCTGAAACAACAGCAAAAAAAGCGTCGGAAAAGCGTGGAAAAGCCAAGTTGAGAGTGCAACGAAACTTTTCTTCTAGTTTTTAGTCGGCAAAGCGAGAGCTCATAAACAGCTGCACGTGGAGGCACTGCATCCATATGGGCCACGCATACAGTGAGCTTCATTATATTTTATTTATTTGTTTGCCTCTTCTCTTGTATGTGTATGTGTGTATGTGTGTGTGTGTGAGTGTGTGAACTTTTGTGTGTGCACCAAGGCATTAAATGCTTAGGTACCGGAAGGGTTTAGCTTGCTGTGGCAACGCCTCATGTTGCCCTTTAACGAGTTGCAGCACTTCACTTTCTGTCTATGATAACTTGTGTTGCATGTTTGGGTTTCTTTTTCCCCCCGCTTCTCCCTACTATCATATGCTTAATATCCCTTGTAGTTATAATACTGTACATACATATGGCCAGTGGCTGTGCTCTGATTTCCTCTACTTTACTCTGTTCCGCTCTTGTCTTTGTCAGGATTAATGGCCCCAGTGTTATTATTTATTTCACTTTGTATGGCGCCCCTGACAGTTATCCTGTCCAACATGTTATGTTCCTTGTATACTCTACTTCACTATACACGACTCTAGCCACATTGACACACACGTTGTCAGCGCTTTTTTATGCGAATACCCCAAAAACAACATCATCATTAAAGCAACTACAACAGCAACAACAATAACAACAGCCACTGGCAGAACAGGCACAAAACACATTAAATTCCATGCAAAGCTGCACATTGGTATAAAAAACATGCTTCAGCTCTTCCTCCTCTCGCCTTCCCACCTTTTAGACCATTTGTTGTTGTAAACTTTAAAATATATTTTCAAGTTTTATTCGTAATAAACTTGTGTAGTTCTCTACACAAAGTAAGTTTTGAATAACATTTTATGAGGCATATAAAAAGTTTGTCACAAATATTTTTGTGAATTTTGTTGCTAAAAAGTAACTCGAAAAAGGTCCTTTTATCAATAAGAAAAGCAGCAACAAATTGCATTAAGTAAACTAGCAAAAGTTATGCAAAGTAGTTGAGAAATTCATATGAAATGCAGTTCGCTTGAGAAGCAAATTTTAACGAAAAATATTTACTGGAACCATTAATGGACTTTTCCTACAATGAAACTTAAAAAACGATACTTTAGAAGTAGTACGCACTTTTATGCCTTAAGCTAAGGTTAATATAATATCCCTAGAGTAGATACATACAGCTCAAACACTCTGTACAGTAAAGGTTCTTTAATAGGTCCCACTTTACCTTTCATATTTTATTATTTTTAATTCCGTTTTTTATATATTCAAATACTGTTATCATAAGGCTCATATCTCATAGTTTATGAGACAAGTTGGGTGTGAGTCAGTGTGCAGGCACACGTAAGATATGCCCTGGTGTATATTTTTTGGGCTGTTGCTGCGCACATTACACATACCACACGTTAGCCCTGATATCAGTCACCGTCCACCGTTCCAGTGCTGCTTGTTTCCGGCCACACGTGTCGCTGTGGCCGGTACAAAAGTAAAAAATATGAGAAGAGAAGAGAAGAGCACAAAATGTTGTTATAAAATGAAAATCTTTTTAAAATACCTTGACCCAAGAGCAAATAACAGCGTAGCATGGCACATGCCACAGAGTACAGCAGCAACAGGAGTAGCAACACGAACACAAACAGGAACAGTCAAAGCTAAGTAAACAATGTTTCACTCCCTGTTGAAATAATAATATGGACGTGAAGTTCAGAATCTAATAGAGGACTTGGTCCTGGCAACAGTACAGCATGATTGCCTTGAAATATGCATGGGCGTGGACATCAATCAAAAATGAGAAAATTCTTTGAAAGCTGCTTCTGTTACTGCTGCGGTTGCTGCTGCTGATGCTGCAGCGGCTGTTGCTGCCTCAATTGACGCGATACACACAATTTTTATGGGTGGAATTTTCAATTTAGCTCCTGCGGCTGAATTTATTAAATTGTTGCGGTCGCTTCCACTGTTCACTGTTTGCCAAGTGGCCACCGCTTGTGGCATAATTTATGTGTAGAAAATGAAATAATGTCAGTCCTTTACCATAGAGAGATCCAGTGAACCCAGCAGACCAGCAGAGCAGAAGCCAAGCAACAAGCATACAGCAGAACCACAATTTCTACAGTTTTCCCCTAGAATCTTTATAGCTTTCCGTTTCAACTCGTTGACAGACAGTGAAGCAACAACGTATCAATCAAGTGAAAGATGCAACCACAAGGCTTAAATTGATGGCTCTAGGATACAGTTTTGGGTTCATGTTTTCACCCATTTTGATTTGTTATTTCATTTCTGAATGTCGAAGATTGCAAACCATCACAAATGATACTTCAATATGAATTGTTGCTGCAATTGCAACCAACTGCTGATACCCTAAGCAACTACCATCAATGGGGTATACAAAGTATAAAAAAATTTTAATCCCAAAGTTTACAACTATTTCTAAGCAAAAGTTTACTGAGTAGCAAGTTGCATTTGTTGCACAGCTTTTGCTTCAGTCGAAGGATACGCATTTTATGGTGCAATTCGGGCGCATCATAAATAAAACTTGCAACCCACGCACACACATAGACAGAAACTGAGAAAAGAAAATAAAAACTAACACTCCCAAAGTGGAGGGTAATGGTGCCAGGCTAACTACGTTTATAACGTTAAGGTTTAAAGGTTTTAGCCTCATTTCAGTTTATTGGCTATTTCACCTTTGCATTGGTCGGTCCATTCTCCATTTTCCATTTTTAGTTCTTTTTTTTTCTCTCTTTACTCTGTTCAAAACATTTGTTCGCTTGAACATACTTGTAGTGCCGAATGGTCCATGAAAATGTGGTACATTGTGGAATATTGCGCATACGCTGCGTGATTTTGCCTTATCATGAAAAAGCAATGCTGCAACTGAGCCAGTAGAGCCGACCGCAGGACATGAGCATGCATATTTATGAGCTTATGAGCTGGTGCTAAGGACACTGCTTATGGGCTTTGATGCTGGCGTGATTTGTTACTCAAAGCTTATTGTTGACAGTGGAAGAGGCGTGTGCAGGGGCAGACTATGCTGCCACATACAATTAGAAAAGCAACAAAATTGCTTTTGAGCTGCCGCACAATTTGTTTTGGCTGTTGAGGCATTGTTGATTGGCCTTGTCACTCTTTTCAATGTTTTCACTGTTTCTATTGTTGCCTCTAATTTATTCTTCTATTTTCATTTATTTAAATGCAAAGCACGTGCCGCTAGACCATTGACAGATAGAGAGCCACTTTTCAAATTTTCCATATTTATTGACAATTTTAACCACTAGTCAACTAGTTGAGACAACAAGCCAGCCAAGTGCCGTCTGTCACATAAAGTGCACTTCAATCTATCAACTGGACAGCCAAACAAAACAGCTGGGAGATTCTATAGCAAACAGTTGTCACTTGACCAACGTTGTTGACCACACTAAGTGTAGAATATTTTTGAATTTAAATTGACATTAATGTGAAAATTTCTGTATACACAATGAAATGTGCTTTTCAACGCTCGGGGGACTCTTTTTATTGATACTTAATCCGACAAATTTAAAATCACATAAGAATGAAATCATTGTAGGCCTAGGCAAATTTAAGATTCACAGACGCCATAAAAAGAAAATGGATTTGGCTGATACATGGACTCCGATGCTGACTGAAAACAGTTTTAACGGCTTTTATACAACAACACAACGATGGATTGGTGTATGGCATTTTAAAATTTAGTTGATTGATCACCCACGAAGATACGATTGAACTTGGCGTACTCAGAACTGAGTTGCTGTCCGAGCAGCTAAGTACGCTTCTTGGTATAACTGACCCAATAGGGAATTTCTACTATACTTGTCAGAAGGAAAACCATTTCAATATTAATTTAAGTTATTTTGCTAGTAAAAACAATAAACTTTTCTTTAAACAGCAACAAATACATCTATTTTATAGGCATATTACAGAATAATCTGAATAAATGCATGTAAAATGTTAACTTGCAGTAATTCAAAAAGTGTAGCATACTTTTAGTGGTCACATTCAAAGGCAATCAAAGCAAGCGCCATGCGCCAATTAACAGTCCCATTCATGCTATCTCATGCAGATCTGTTAAAACAATTGTAAGTACTTTCACTCAATGCTGCACGCCTGGCACTTGTCTATTTTAATGCTTGTGTAGAGGCAATTACAGAGTTTGCTTAAAATTTTTAACATTTAGTGAGAATATTTGCTGTTAAACAGCTTTAATCGTTTAATCATCTGATGCGTTTCAAGCACCTTTTTATAAATGAGAAAACAAAAAAACTAAATGAATGGAATGCTTTTAGGTAGAGGGTATAACGAATTGCTCTCTAGAGATAAAATTGGAGCTATATCCGGGCGGCAATTATTCAACAATTAAAAACAAACGCTAACGCTTACGCAGTCCACAGTTTGGTCTTGGCAGGGGAAGTATTAGGGCAATGTGGCACCCTGAGGGGTTTGGTATCTTTTGCAGAAATTAGTTTGGCTTAATTAATGGCCAAAAAATGTTTGTTGCGTGAACAGGCAAAAGTTAAAGCCCAGCCTGGAGACCACGAAAACTGTTGACAACAAAAGTTTCTTTTGACTTTTTCTTTTTCTTTCTATTTTTTTTTTGGTTTTTTGTAAAAATGTATAAAACGCAATGGGAGCCGAGGCGTGGCATGTTTTTGTGAAAGCAAAGAAACACATTAAGACAGGCAATGACGTGCTACAGCTACGTGTGTGCCTCAGCTCATGTGTGAAGGATGCGAAGATGTTGAAAGAGAGAAAGTGACACATTTTTCAGTAGCGAAATTCCGACTCAGACGCAGTTTAGCTCAAAAATCCGTCGAAAAGCGGGCGTTTGCGGGTCTTGACGTCATGCCAGCCACAACAAGGATACTGACAAAAGCAACAACAGTAACAGCAACAATACTGACAACAAGCATGCTAAGCGGGACGAAAACACACATACAGACTGACATTTGACTAAGGACCAAGGTTGGGGCACATTTTTGGTGTCTGCGTTCACTCCTGGGTAAATTTTGCAGATGTCTGTTGTCGGGACACAATGTATGTGAGGGTGTGTGTGGGACTGTACCTCCCCATTGTCTGTGTATGTGTGTCATTTGCGACATGCTCATAAAAAGCGTTTATTTAGCCAAGAGCCAAGCAAGTGGCACATGACACCAGCAACAACAACTGAATTCTGGTATGAGAAATGGCGACGTGCCAAAAACTCCATTGGGATGAGCTGCCGAGTGTTTTACAGTGGTTGGGGACATTCCCTTCCTTTTCATACCCTTAAAGCATACCAAGTTTGCTTAGTGTGGTAGTGCTGATTTGGCTTTTACCACATCATTATGTCTTAACTGAAACTTGTCTTTCTCTCTCTCTCTCTTTCTCTCTCTCTGTCTCTGTATCACTTACTCTTTTTTGTCGCTAATCTTTCCATCTCATTTTTTTCTTCCAAATGATTGCTAACAACTCTTTCATATACTAACCAAAAGATACTTTATCCTCCAACACTTCCTTTTACTTTCAGGCTGCCAGTTTGTTAGGACGCTTTGCATACCCCACTCCGAGGTCTGCTATGATGGTAAGTTTAAATAGTTAACACTAACACACACGATTAAGTCGATTTAAGCTTACAGATTGGGTATATATGGGTATATGGTGTACGGGTTACCCTTTTTAGAATGTGATAAGTTCGCGCAAAGGATAGTCAACAGTGGAAGGTAGATGGATAGATATTTATGCTTGTGTGCGTAAAGATAACTGATTTTAGTTAAGTCAAAAGTTAAGCAAATAATTGAAGAAATTCTTAAGTGCTTGCTCAATATTTATTGAGGAATTATCCCTTAAAGTTTAAAGGAAGGAAGAGTGTTAAAGTAGTCATCCTAACTCATACGTAGTATGTCCATTTAGAAGATTTATATGAACTAATGACAGGCATGCAGCTGGGTTTCATTTGGAGAGCTCAACTGCAGGCAAGGATACTCAATTGGTTTAAGTGCATAGAAACAGGCAACATGACCATTTGGCAGTATCTTCCCAACTTTCTTCTTCTTTCCCCTTAGACGATTGCGTTACAGTTAGCCGAAAATAACCAAAAATCATTTGTGGGTCAACATGCAATGGGCACAACTGAATTTAGTTTTGGTTTTAGTTTTAGTTTTGGTTTTAGTTTTCGGTTCATGGCAGTGACTACTTGGTATGTCCTGGGGCTAAATTTCCTATTTGCAAAACTCTTCAATGCCAGGCGAATTCAAAAAGAACCAACGAAACAAATGGGGTAAAAGGCAGGAGTAAAGCGGGGTATAACATGTAGGCGGGGGCCAGGCGTTGACTAGTAGTGTATTATCGAGAACACACTCAATTACTTATGTAAGGACTGTGAAATTTGTGAATCGCTGCAGGACGAAAAGGAGGGAAGAATGAACAATTGCAGCAGCAGCTGCTGCTGCTGGAGAAAACCTGTGAAAAAACTGTGAAAATTGTTGGGAAATGGTTGACCTGAAAAGGGGGAGAATAAAAGAAACGCGCAACGACATGAAATGCTACAACAATAATACACTGTAAAAAATCAAACAGAAAGATTAGAAACTATTGAAAACTAAATGGAAAAAAACAAAGAAAAAATTTTGGAAAATGTTATCCATAGGGAAATCTAGGAAAAACTTGCAAATAAAAACTTCTATGGTATGCAAGAAAAACATGCAACATTCATGGCATGAACTGAAGCGAGGGCAACAATTTGTAATATTTAGATAATTTCTTGCAGTGTAGCGACACATATCGCATGGATGCAGTTATAGCTATATGTTTCCCTCCGTCATCTCCAATGTCCTTTGCAGCATTTACATTATGCAAATTACGGTCGAGACAAGCCACAAGGATATGCATTTAAATGCTCGTAAATCACAATGAAAACAAAAGGTGCCAAGACTATGAGAGCTAGGGAAAGGGTACTCCTTGCCTTGTGGGATTGGGGAAAGGGGATGCAGATGGGGTATATATAGTATATTGAAACAATTGTAAGACAGGCAATATTTATGCAGTTACATGGCCTATTAAAATGTGGCATCATTTGCATATCGTTAATTCATTCACAGACAACATCTTTGGCAAGTGCATTCCCACCACTGGCGTCGACGTTGAGGATATTGAGAAGTAATTATCCTTTGGAATTAATTGCTTGAAATTGTATTTATATTGGGTATATATTCAATACCATTGTTTACAGGACACCACTCACAGAGGATCAGTCACGTCTGTTGGCTACCATGCTGGAGGAGCTGCAGGGCGCCGGCTTAGGCTGGGATCATCCTTATGTGCAATGCCGCATACAGGGTGCGCTCTTCTCGCTGCAACGACAACAGCAGCTGCCACCAACTCTGTGCGCCAACCTGGCTACAGCACCACTAGAGTTCGGTGATCCGGCTAGTGCCTTGGCCTTTGTGCGTTTTACACCACCGGAACAGCAGCAGTTACAGCAGCAGCAATTGCAGCAGGAGCAGCTAGACAGCAATGTAGAGTACTATGGACAGCAGCCTAGAGGGGGGCAGTATTATCCAATGTTGCGTAAGAAAGAGCCCCAGGACAGTGGCTTTAACAGCATACTCCATCAGCTGCAGCTGCAGGAACGCCGACGCTTGCGACATGATCCGCTCGAGCTGGAACACTTTGGCAATCTGGATGGGCATGCAAAGAGTACGCAACTGGAGTTGCCAAGCGTTATGGATGCCTTTCTGGATACGGAACGGCAACGCATTGGACGAGAGCAACAATTGCGCTTGTCCGATCAAGATGCCAAGCAGAAGGCCGAACAGAGTCGACTGGAACTGTATCAGATCCTAGCCGCCTCTGAGCCGGATCCGCAGCCCTATCAACGCAATCAACAACAGTCAGCGAATGCCATGGACCAGCTCGAGGCGATTGTGGAACAACAGCAAAAGGAACAGCAGCAAGAGCTGAAGGCGCACCTTAAGCATCAACAGCATCAGCAACAGCAACAGGAATCAGATCAACCTTTACCAGCACCGGTTTACTTGCCAGACGATGTAAATGAATCAAGTGAGCTTTACATCCCGGACAACTATGCATTCAAACGACTTGGCCATTTACCACCGGATCAGCCCAAGCATTCCTTCTTCCGTGAGCTAGCCAACGAGCAGGGTTTACCCCAGGAGCAGTTGATGGAGCTGGCAGGAGATGCAGCTGATATTGAGGATGCAGATGCAGATGCAGCATTGCCTGAGCTGATGAAACGACAACCCACCAATGATCTAAGCGCACAGGAACAAGAGCTGGCCTTTGAATTGAGTTTGCGACGCAATTCGCTTACACCTTTGGAGGAAGAGGCCATGCTCGCTGCTAACAGCTACCCACGTTCCATACACAATCAGCGCGTATACACCGAAGGTGGTTTGCTGTTGATGCCACAGGATGAGCCAAAAGCAGACGAACCGACTGATCTTAAGCAATCTCTCTTGGCCAATATGTTGGGTTTTGCACGCCATGAACGTCTTGATGTGAAGAAGCCTGGACCCCAATTGGGGCCACCAGCTGAGCATAGCAACCAACTGGAAACGGCGAAGCCCAGACGCACTGAAGATGGCAACAAAGAGGTGCTACCAGCTCATATCAAGGGAGGAGATGTCAACGAGCCGTTCAAGAAGAAGAAGGTGGTCAAGGAGCAGCACTCGGACGAGGATCATGCGCCGCACACCGTAGATACTGAATATGCACATGTGTTCGTTAAGAACCCGTAAGTATCCAAGGGATTGCAATCATCCCATTGGAATTTCAGCCATGGATTTCTAACATTTCTTTACAGAATTGACAGTTGGCACGATGGGCAGCGCATTATGAATGAGCTGGCGCAAATACTACATATGCAGGGATACTTTTCTTATTTAACGTATGTCTCCCGAGTTTTAGTTTCTAGTATGTTTTGAAATCCCCTAAATTCCTTTTGTATACTGTAGCGTTCAACCACACGAAGTTAGCTTCCGGGTGGACTCAAACAACCCCGAGCGCAAGACGGCCGCCGACGTAGCACGCTACATAAATGAGAACCGCGGCGTCAAGAACAACATCCAGAGACGCGTGGGCTTTTATGTACTGCACGCTGGCGTCGGCGACAAGGTGAAGGATCTGCGTGACCCGACCATCTCTGCATCACGCATTGAACTGGCTGAGCAGAGTCCGGATGTGACACACATCATGGCCTACATGTTCGCCGGGGCGGGTGCAGCGGCTGTGATTGTGATCTTTGTGACGTTGATACTCATAAAGCGACATGATCGCAAGCGGGATAAGCTGGGAGGACTACAGTCGGGCGTGTCGGGTGCGGAGAGTTGCAGCAAGGATTATCAGGAGCTGTGCCGAGCACGCATGGCTGGTAAAAATGGCAATGCGACAGGCAACGGCAGCGGAGGATCAGCAGAACCGCCCACCAGCGGTCGCATCACTTCGCTGAGCAAGGAGAATGAAGGTCGCCCACCATCCTCACGCTCTAGCACATCATCTTGGAGCGAGGAGCCTACATTGACAAATATGGATATCTCAACTGGACACATGGTGCTGGTAAGTATATCCACTATCTACTTAAGAATCCTAATCCACTAACCCAATCATTGTTAAAGTCATACATGGAGGATCATTTGCGCAACAAGGGACGTCTGCAACGCGAATGGGAGGCGCTGTGCCGTTACGAGGCTGAACCTAGCGCTCGGGATGCTGCCTCTCAGCCGCAGTGCGTCAGTCTGAACCGGCCAGGCGCTCCGCTACCATACGATCACTCCCGTGTAGTGCTCAATCACTTGGCTAATGCCGAGGGATTGGACTATGTGAACGCCTCAACAATTGTGAGCTGATTTTGTTTCTATATCACTATATATATATCTCTATAATATACTGAAAATTACAGACTGATCACGATCCACGCACACCCGCTTATGTGGCAGCCCAGGGACCGCTACCTTCCACCTTGGCGCATTTCTGGCAAATGATTTGGGAGCAGGGCGCTGTTGTTATTGTCGCTCTTTGCCGACTACAGGAGAATGGAGATATTGCTTGTGCACGCTACTGGCCGGAGGAAGGTGCTGAGGTCTATCACATCTATGAAGTAAGTAGGAACACAGCTTATCCCTAAATATTGTCTACAATCTCCATCCATAGGTTCACCTAGTTAGTGAACACATTTGGTGTGATGATTACCTCGTACGTTCCTTCTATTTGAAAAATCTGCGCACAAGCGAGACCCGAACTGTTACCCAGTTCCATTTCCTCTCCTGGCCACAAATGGGTATTCCTGCCCAAGCGAAGGCGTTGCTCGACTTTAGACGGTAAGTGAGGAGAAACTCTTAGAGCAAATGGAAGATCCTTAACTAAGCAAATATCGTTCGATACTACAGCAAGGTTAACAAGTCTTATCGAGGACGTTCCTGCCCCATTGTGGTACATGGCAGCACTGGCGCCGGACGCACTGGTTCCTACATACTGTTGGATCTAGTGCTGGGACGCATGAACAAAGGTGCACGTGAAATAGACATTGCTGCCACACTGGAGCATCTGAGGGATCAGCGTGCCGGTTTGGTAGCCACACGGCAGCAATTCGAGTTCGTGCTTATGGCAGTGGCAGAGGATGTGCATGCCATATTGAAGGCGTTGCCGGCAAATACATCTGGAGAGAAACGTGAGCTGGATAAAGACCCTAACGCCACCAAGGAGCCGCTGAAGGAGGATAAGGCACAGGAGGCAGCTGAAGAGGAGGCGCCTACAAGCAGTAGCAAGGCCAAAGAGAAGGAGCAGGAGAAACAAAAAGAAAAGGAAAAAGCAGACAAAGAGAAGGAAAAAGACAAAGACAAAGAGAAGGAGAAGGAGAAAGAACAAAAGACGCCAGTGAAGAAGCCGTCGGCTAAACAACAGGCCAAAAAATAGTAGACAAGAAAAACAACAAAAAAGGCGTCGCAAAAAACAAAAACAAAAAATTTTTCAGTTAAAAATTTTTAGTTTGTTGCAGCGTTTCGGGGGTCATTTTATTTAGTTGTTGTAATTACATATATATATAATTATATATGCATAAATATAGTATTTAACTAGCAGAAAAAGCACACAGACACATCCTTACGATTTATGTTAAAATGGTATAAGCACAAGGAAGGTTCGAAAAGGGCATATTATGTGGTTGGCCAGAGTTGGATATAAAAAAAACATATTTCGTTTAGGTTATATTGCACACAATTTGAAAAGAAACCAAAAATAGCTTGCACATGAAAAAATAAATGCTTGCAACATTTGTGGCAACAATTGTACAGCCAGCACGCTGCTTCGGGTTCACAAACCAGCCCGTGAGACCCAGAGTGCGTCCTGGAGGTATTCAATTAGTTTGTTACAGTTGCAGGACATTATTAATTAATTAAATATAATTATTAAATATATATGCAAAAATCTATTATATATGTGGAAAATATTTGAATGTTTACGATACGATAAAAGGTATATATCTAATAGATATTTCTATATATATATATATACAAACAAAATATATACATGTGTAGCTATTAAGCATTTAAATTCAAGAAATTCTCTGTATGCATTTTACTTCAGCGTTTATCAATGTTAAAAAAAAAAACACACACAAACAAAGAAAATATGAAAAGCTTAAATAAAAATCCAAAATTCGATGTGCTTGATAAAGAAAAACCAGAAGAAAATTAAAAGAAACAAAAGAACAACAACAACTACAATCGAGCTAAATGGTATACATATTCCCAATATGACAAACAAACAACAAAACAACAAGATGACTAGTATCATTGAAATACACTTAACACACATACACACAACTACAAACATATACAAGTGAACATATACATATACATATTTATACCACGATAAGGGAAAATGCAAAATTTGTACCTAAAAAAATTCCAAATTCTATTTACAAAAAAAGCTATTGATGTGTATGACAATTAATTATACAATCTTTATTATATAAAATATTTAAATAAATATATATATATATTCATACATTATTCATATACATATAAATAAATATATGCTAAATATCTGAATGTTAAATGGAAACAAAAAAAAAAAAACAAAATCTAACCAAGAAATATCTATCTGAATATTATTTTACCATAGCCATAAATATGCATAAATGTGGGCAAATTATATATATAAAATAAGTAACTATATATATATATGAGTTAACTTAATGATCCTACAAAGTATAACAACTAAAAAAAAAAAGAAGCAGAAGAAACACATTTTATAATTTACAATAATTTATTACAGTGTACAACTACAACGGAGCTAACCCAGGTAAATGCATGATAAAAAAAAAAAACAAAAAAAAACACAAAAAAAACTCATGAATAAAAAACTTTCCTTCCAATTTCGTAACAACAACAAGAACAACAATGAAAACTTGTTTTAGTTGCATTTGTCTAGGGTTTACTATACATTGGATAGGGTGTTTCACACACAGGTCTGTAAGTTAGATGAGCGTTGAATAAGTAAACACAACAACAAACAACAACTAAAACAAAAACAACAACACACACACAAACAAACAAATAAACACAAATACACAATACGATGATGATCAAAACGATACTAAAAAAAAATCTCACTCAGGCGATGACCATTTGAATGTTTCAAAAGGACAAATAGATAATGTTTAACAGGATATGAAAAAAAAGAAAAAAATAAAAAGAAAAATCAAAAATCAATACAGTACATACACGCTACACAAGACACCACAAGGTATAGCCACAATGATACAAATGACTACAAAAATTAAAGCAGAAATTGACTAAAGATTCAGATCGAAATACATACAACTTAAATAAAATATTAATTAATTAAGAAGCAAGAATTAAGTAAAACAATAAAAAAAAAAAAATAATATATATAAGCAAAAGCATTAAAAAAACATATGCAAAAATTTAAAAAAAAAAATATATATATGAAAAATTATTAAATAAACATTAAAAACATAAAATAATCAGCAGTTTCCGTAGAAAGAAGAACAATGAAAGTTTCTCAATATCAAATGAGATTTAAACTAGTTACAAGTGTACTAAAAAAAACATAGTAAATAACTAAATATTAATTAAGAACCTTTAACTAGACGCAATGTTTGTTTATTAGCATTTCCTTCGTTACAAAAACAAAAAACAAAAAGAAAAATTAAATACAATTTTCACACAACACACAAAAACTTACACTAAAGCAAATGAAAATCAATATTACAATAACTGTGGCAGGTGAGATACCAACTGAAGACCTGCAGATGAGCAAGAAGATCATGAAGATAAATATATATAATCGATATATATACATACATATAATAAATGTGGTAGAAAATAAAAGCAAAATTACAGTTTTAATTAGTAGTGAGTTATTTGCATTATTCCATTATTAAAAAATTAATTTTAAAAAGTGTTTTTTCTCAATGTTAATTAAACGTTTGTTCTACATTAACTTGCAGTTAAATTAAATAAGTGTACTAAAAAAACCAAAAAAAAAAACATAATTAAAGCAAGAGAAACCACGAGAAAACCTCTAAATGTATTGTAGTAAAAAGTCTAAAAAATACAAATAAATTATACTATCGATGTATATTTCATATATATATATATATATATATATATATATATATATATATATATATATATAAATATACATAAAAATATATAATATATAAAAGTTATTTAGGTAAACAAAAACAACAACCATGCGTAGAAAATTGAACGGAACTTACAAATAACGATATGATAAATTAAATAAAATATTATATATATATACATAAAACAAAAAAATAATAATAATAATATGATAATATGATAATATTTAAAACAAAAACAAACTATATAAAATTATATATAAACAAATATTTATAGATGTCTATTCATATACGATATATATATAATATATAATATATTAATGTATTACGCATGACTGCATTACGCATGACTGCATCATTTTCCTAACAACAAAAAATAAGAAAATATTTTCATTGATGGTGTAACATAGATATACAAAAAGAAAAACGATAAAGAAGCAGACTCAGCAACAATAAACAACAACAATCATATGCTGAACTCCTGAAGGAGCAGCAAAAGTTGCTGAGAGAAAAATTTATTTTTTAATTATGCAGAAAGAGAAGCGTTAAAAGAAGCGACGCATACTAAAACTTAAACAGGATAACTAAGAACAGTTTAAACAAGAACTTCAAGCAATGTTTGGATAGTATAGAAGGATAAAGAGACAGGCAAGCAGAGGGACAATTGAAATAACTGACAGACACATTACAGTATCACAAAATGGTTTGAGTTCCTAGATAAACGCAAGCTGACTTTGACAGGACGCGCTGTAAATACGCACATTGGACATAGGACATGGGACAAGACATAACGAACTTAACGTAACGCACAAAATAAAACAAAACTTAACGAACGTAACAAGGACTTAACTTAGATTTAGCTAAAACATATAAAAAAACAACAACAACAACAACAACCAAGACATATTGAGATTTTCGTTAGCTCCAAACTTGCTTGAAACTGTTTGAGGTAGGCACAGAAGCTAAGATCCTGTTTAGGGATAATTGTACTTAATGTCCTATGACGTTCAACAGACAACAGCAAGAAGAAATGTATAAGTATGTGGGAAAAACAGAAAAAATAATATTCAAATGAAATTTTCCATTGTTTTCGATTTGAGTTTAAAGCGAAATGGCTTAAATGAATATACAAATACAAATAAATACAAAGGATCTAGACTAATATAAACATAACTAAATAAATATATATATATACATATAGCAACATACAGTATATTTATGTCATATATTAATCACATAAATGTTGTATTAAATATTATATAATAATAAACAAAAAAGAACCCAGATAAATAAATATGCATACTTAAAAAAAAATATCGATGTAAACTTCTATTTATTAATTAAGCACACCAAAATATAATAAAAATAATAATAATAAAACAATAAAAATGTTTATAATTAAGCGACGGCTTTCATACATTTTTGAAAAAACAAAACTAACTCTAATAAGTGGATTATATATTAAATACTATATATGAATGTTTAAATGTTTTTTGCCAGTTGGCTATTAAAAAATTTATGTTAATTAAAACCAAAAAAGGAAATTCAAACAACAAAAAAGAAAAAAATAATGAAAAAAAAATTGAAAAAAACCAGCAGAAAAAACGATTTATGCTGGCTGAGGCCACTAAAAAATATTTAATTAATATTACGAATAAATATTCAATACAAATCTTAAAAAATATATATAAACATAAAACATTAAACATACAAAAAAAAACAAAAAAAAAAAACAACAACCACATGTTATTATGGTCATACCTATTTAAAGGTTTTTTGTGCAAGAGAAGTAATACGACAAATAAAATAAAAACTGTAACGCTATGCAATTTGAATAAATACATACTATATATATATATGTATATATATATAAATTAACTTCAACCTATATATAAGAAGCTAATTTATATATATATTTATATATAAACATAACATTAACACAGAATACAAAGAGAACGTAAACGAAGAGAAATTACAAAAATCTAAATGTAACGCGCCATTGTGTAATATGCGCTACATATATAAAACTGTGTCTATATATATAACAATAAATATATATATATATATTCACATATATAACTTGATGTATAAATATATAAATATAAAATGTAAACTGATATATAAAAAGAAAAAACAAGCGTTTAACTGACGTTTATTAACAAATTGGAAGAGCAAAAGAAAGATACAAAAAAAAAAAGTTAAATCGATAAATGTTGATACTGAAATCAATTATGTAGAACCGGTAATAATAACTATTATTATTATTATAATACCAGTAAAAAAAATAATAAAGAAACCCTTAAAAACAAAAAACAGCAAACAATATTTTAAACAAATTCAATATAAACTTAAATGTACATATATATTAAGTAAACAGCTCATATCTATCTATATCATTATATAACAAAGACATTAATTTCATTCATAGTTTTTAAGTGTATTAACTATCTCGCTATGAGCACAAAACTATATAGAAACTACACTGAATGAAATTAAAGTAAGCTTGAATAACATTCGCTTGCAGTCAGTAACCAGAAACCGAAAAAAAAAACAGAAAACAAAAATGAAACAATTAAAATGACACTGTAAAGATAACACCAGTTACCAATAGGCAAAGTAAAATGCTACAATACTCATAATTCTACTACTACTACAGCTACTACTATTGCTAGTACTTTATGCTAATAAGCTGTAAAGTAAGAAACACAACTGAACAACATACTAACTACTAATAACATACATCATAACACTGGTCAAAACAAATTTTTCTTTTGTTTTTGTTTTTCATTTAAACAAAATTTGTAAAGTTTAGAAAAATTTTTTTAAATTCTAAAAAATTTATTTTTCAGGTAAACTTTTTTTTCTAGGCAATTGGCAATTTTTACCTATTTGGATATATAATTGGATCGGATATAAATAATAATTCAAATTTCAAAATTCAAATATTTTCCTACTTCTTTCCTCTTTTTCTACACTGCAAAAAAAAGACATATTGCATACGATAATTGGCCTAAATATATACACGCATTTAAGCCAACTTTATGTTATATTATATTTTAACAAGTTTTTAACAAAGAACACTCTTAACATATGCATACTGCCTGCATATTGGATAAATCAAAAAATGCTTCCAAAAACAAGAAATTAAAGTGACAAAAATTAAAATAGAAAAAATGGGCGCACTTCCGTTCTATGGTAACGGTACAAAATTTTCTTATTTGTTTTCAATTGGAATGCTACCAATAATATATATGTATATGTATATAACATTATATCCCATATATGATATATCGGCAGACTTGATTTTATTGTTGGTAGAGTTAGGCAAAAAAATCTAATTAGACAAAAGTGCAAACAGTGGTAATTTATCAATAAAACAAATGAAGGACATTTTTTCATTAGAGCTAAGAAAAAAAATTCTGCATTAGAGTTAAGAAAGGACATTTTTGCATTAGAGTTAAGAAAGCATAATTTTGCATTAGAGCTAAGAAAGGAAAGTCTTCATAAAAGAAAAGAAAAGGAATTTTTTCATTAAAGGAAAGAAAGCATTAGAGCTAAGAAAGGAAAGTCTTCACAAAATCGAAGAAAGGGAATTTTTCATTAAAAGAAAGAAAGGAAATGTTTGCATTAGAGCTAAGAAAGGAAAGTCTTCACAAAATCGAAGAAAGGGAATTTTTGATAAAAGAAAAGGAAAGATAGGAAATTTTTTCATTAGAGCTAAGAAAAGAAATTCTGCATTAGAGTTAAGAGCGAATAATTTTGCATTAGAACTAAGAAAGGAAAGTATTGACGAAAGCTAACAACGGGAATTGTTCATTAAAGGAAAGAAAGGAAATTTTTTCATTAGAACTAAGATATGAATTACATCAAAAGAAAGAAAGGAAATTTTTGCATTAGAGTTAAGAGCGAATAATTTTGCATTAGAACTAAGAAAGGAAAGTATTGACGAAAGCTAACAACGGGAATTGTTCATTAAAGGAAAGAAAGGAAATTTTTTCATTAGAACTAAGATATGAATTACATCAAAAGAAAGAAAGGAAATTTTTGCATTAGAGTTAAGAGCGAATAATTTTGCATTAGAACTAAGAAAGGAAAGTATTGACGAAAGCTAACAACGGGAATTGTTCATTAAAGGAAAGAAAGGAAATTTTTTCATTAGAACTAAGATATGAATTACATCAAAAGAAAGAAAGGAAATTTTTGCATTAGAGTTAAGAGCGAATAATTTTGCATTAGAACTAAGAAAGGAAAGTATTGACGAAAGCTAACAACGGGAATTGTTCATTAAAGGAAAGAAAGGAAATTTTTTCATTAGAACTAAGATATGAATTACATCAAAAGAAAGAAAGGAAATTTTTGCATTAGAGTTAAGAGCGAATAATTTTGCATTAGAACTAAGAAAGGAAAGTCTTGACGAAAGCTAACAACGGGAATTGTTCATTAAAGGAAAGAAAGGAAATTTTTTCATTAGAACTAAGATATGAATTACATCAAAAGAAAGAAAGGAAATTTTTGCATTAGAGTTAAGAGCGAATAATTTCGCATTAGAACTAAGAAAGGAAAGTCTTGACGAAAGCTAACAACGGGAATTGTTCATTAAAGGAAAGAAAGGAAATTTTTTCATTAGAACTAAGATATGAATTACATCAAAAGAAAGAAAGGAAATTTTTGCATTAGAGTTAAGAGCGAATAATTTCGCATTAGCACTAAGAAAGGAAAGTCTTGACGAAAGCTAACAACGGGAATTGTTCATTAAAGGAAAGAAAGGAAATTTTTTCATTAGAACTAAAATATGAATTACATCAAAAGAAAGAAAGGAAATTTTTGCATTAGAGTTAAGAGCGAATAATTTTGCATTAGAACTAAGAAAGGAAAGTCTTGACGAAAGCTAACAACGGGAATTGTTCATTAAAGGAAAGAAAGGAAATTTTTTCATTAGAGCTAAGATATAAAATTTGAGAAAATTGCATAAGAAATTGCACAGGAATATTAAAAAAAAAAACATAATAATAATAAAATGCACATTAATACAGAATACGAACACAGTTTTGAATAGCTATAGAAATATACACACATATAGAAAATGAAATGGGGTTACAGAAGTCTGCTGAAATATAGGTGCACTCAGCTTATTTGCACATTGAATATGAACATATATAAAAATATATAGTCGTACTACAGCATTATTAGCAAAAAATACAAGCTGCATATAGTTATAATAAAGCATAATTGATAGCATATAACAGAGAAGATTTTTAAATGGAAAATGATGATAGTTTGGGAATTTTTTCATTAGCGAAAATAAAATAATAAGTGTAAATGGAATCAAAGAAATTTTATTCATAAATGTTTTTCGGCATATAAAACTATATAAGAAAATTGCTTTTAAAGCACTGTGCATGATAGATGTTCTATTTTCGATGTTTTTCCATTAGAGTTGCATGGGTATATATTTGCTATATAGCATGTTCATGGCAGATCCATTGCTTCTTATTAATATTCGTATTCGTCTATAATAAAAATTCTGCAAAATAAAAGCTGCACTCGCGTTTTTTCATAAGCGTTAAAGAAAAAAAAAAAAGATAAAAAAAAGAAAAGATAAAGCACAGAGATATCTTTAAGATACTATAGTATAAACCTGACAGATTTCCATACTGTAGAAGAAATCTGTTGTGGTATTATTACACTGTGCATATGGGTTTTTATTTAATATTTTCGTGTGAAAGCAAAAGAAAGATATAAAGTGCAGACTTGATATACAATTGATGGGATATATACATATATACACACAAATTTATATTGATATATATATATATAATGCAGATTAAATGTTGCATATTGTGTTTTTGGAGCGTGTTTTAAGACTAAAAGAGAGCGAAAAGAAATGTAGAAATGATATGAAAGTAAAACGAAAGTAAACTAAATAAAAATCAAGTTTTAATCACAGTCATTATACAATATATTCGTATAATTATACTATATGTATAATCATAGTTAATACATGTGTGTGTAAAGCATTACAAAAATCACAAAAAAATAAGAAAAGAAAAAAAATCCCTTTCGAAAGGGGCAAAAAAAAAGAACAAAACAAATTTTTTGACAATTTTATTTCACTTCAAGCGATTTTCACAACGAAAAAAGGGGGGAAACAAAATTCAATTTTCAATCTACTTCACATCAAACAATGACATCATATCAGCATTTCCTGACCTACACAATATCTCTTTTCTATATAGAAGCAACCTAACGAAGCGTAACATATACAGTTGCACCTTCCACTGAAATGGTAGAGATAGTTGCAACCCCCATCAATGCTTTTCACCCAGTTTGTTTTCCCAGTTTCTAGCAACGTTTGCAATATTTTGCAATTTTTTCTTTTTTTTTGTTTTTGTTTTTGTTTTTGCCATTGCCACCAAATTTGAGACCCGAGAACAAAGGCAACCAAAAAATAATATAAATAAACCAGAGCAGACAAAAAAATAAAAAATAAGCAAAAAAAAAAGAGAAAACCTAATAAACCTAGTATAAAATCGGAGAGCAGAGCCAATTTTGTATATGGTAGCAACTGGTGTGGTGGTTCAGTGTGGCGTCTCACTTGGGTTGAGGTTGTGGCCCTGCCTTCTCTGCCTCTGCCTGTCTATGTGTATGTATGTGTGTGTGTGTGTGTATGTGTCTGTCTGCGTTTTTGAGTTTTCGATTTCATTTAGTTTTTGGCACAATTTCAGCTTTCATTCGCTTGCTGTTCGCCTGGTGCAAATGTCGGAACATTTCTTTGAAATGCCGAAATGAAAGGCAAAAAGCCGCCGTGCAAACGCTTTGATGATTTTCCGCATGCCGCTTCTGCCACAGCCGCTCCCATTCCACCACCATCAGCACTAATATTACCATTACCATTACCATCACCATCACCAACACCACCACCATCACAACATTAAAAGCAAAGGCAACAGCAACAGCAACAGCAATGGGAAGCGACAGCGACAGCGACAAGGAACGTTTTGATGACCGCTTCGGTCTCTTGATGATGATGTTTGTTGGTGTTTGCGTTTGCGTTTGCATGGCGGGCATATCAATTTAGGGGAGTGGCATGCGTGACGCTTAACTGAACGAGATTATAGAGTCTACTCACTCCCAGGCACAGTCATGATCCAGACCAACTTCCCAATGCCAATGCCAGTGCCAGTTGTTGAGCGTGCAAGCGGTAAGCGGCAAGCTCTTTGTTGTTTAAAACTGCAGCTGGGCGTTGCCGTAACAGGAGTATGAGGAAAAGCAACAGCAACAGGAACAGGAGCAACAACAGCATCAGCATCAGACGAACATTTAGGTATACTCCCATATCGTAAACACAAACACAAACACAAACACAAACACAAACAAAAACACGAGATAACAACACAAGCAACACAACAACAAGCGAAAATACAACAACACAAACACTTGCCAACTTTGCCAGCTTTTGATTGCGATTTTGATTTACTTAGTCGGCACTTTTTGTTTTATTTCTTAATTTATTAACGCCTTTAAAATATGATAGGAATCGTTTATACCACGTCTCAGACAAGCGTATAAGGTGGCATGACACAACAGTGAAGTTGTGCGTAAAGGAAAATAAATAATGACGGACTTACCCCATTTGATATGCTTCTTGCATGTTAATAAATTTTACAGGATATTTCATTTTAATATTCATTATACAGCGTAAGGTGTTCAGTATGTAGACGCTGAGAAGAGAGAAATATATATATATATATCACTCTGTAGTATTTAAATATTCATATATATTGTGAGAATATTTGTGATTTCACTAGTTACTTTCTAATACATTTCTAATTACTTTTTTCTTTCTGTTTTACATACAAACTAAACATAAAAACTACATTAGTTAAAACATTTTACTTGCTTGTTGCTATTTTATTGACGTTCCTTTAATTGTGTCTCACTTAAATTTTATCAGTTTCATGCATTTTGCTTGTTATCTTAAGTGTTTTACCCCATTGTAGCCGCAGTTGGTGTCGACTGAATGAAACTACAAACTGCAACGTAAGCATAATTGAACTGTAGGTGGCGTTGATTCAACACACATTTCTATTAAGCTTAATATTCTCACAGCGCAAAGCATATACATGTTTTTATTAATTGTTTATAAAGATAACTTTTTAATTTTACTTAAATTCTTTTCTATTTAATTTACGAAATATACAAAAATATTTGAAAATATTTTTTGCTCACAAACAAATGTTGCTGAGCAACATTCGAAACAGATGTATTCGCTTAGTATGGTAATTGTCTTGGATAAAGTGCTAAATAAACGACAGTTGATACTACCAGGCAAAAGATGGCGCTGCGTGTTACTGCCAGCTAGCACTAGAGAGCGCCAGCTTAATTCATCTGTAAAGTGAATACAATCACTAAAAGTGTGAAAATTGTCAAAAAAAAACTAATAACGTAAAGCATTCACACGTTAAAATCAATTCATTTCCTTTCTTAAATGTTAAATAAATAACAATATTTTATAATTTGCATATATTGATATGAGCAAAGCGCAAATGAAGTGAAAATAAATTTCTGACAGTTGCCATAAAAAATAAACTGATTGTTTTTTTTTTTTTTTGTATATAAAAAAGGCATCGATAAAGCAAGTATAATAAATATATCATATGACAATATGAAAAGTCGCGGATACTAAAAAATTAATTCTGAAAATTGAATAAATTACGCGAATTATGTAACAGGCGAACAGAAATCGATGCAAAGAGAAATAAAACGGCAGCTGCTGCTAAGCAGCTACCGCAAAAGTTGAGAACCGTTTAGGAGCAACACACACACACACACACATACACAATATAAATACCCAAAATGAAACACATACGAGACACGCATACACACACGCACACACAGACACAAACATACGTACGCATACATACAGACTAGCCGGAAAATGCTTTTCCTCCAAAAAGTCAAAAGTAATAAGTACGTAAAATAAGAGGAAGAGCTGGTGGCAATACTTGAGGCAGATAAACTGAGCAGCAACACCAACACCAACAGCAGCAACAGCAGCAACATTAGGAGCAAAGAAAAGCGAAGTGGTGAGGAGCAGCTGCTGCTGCTACTACAACTGAATGTTTGGCCATAAAACATATTTCATCGCTGGTTAGTAGCCTTGCCGCAGCAGCAACAGCAACAGCAACAGCAATGGCAACAGCAGCAAAAGGCATTAGTGGGGTAGCAGCATGAAGCATGAAGAGGGTTGGAAATGTCTCGACGCTCTCGATGCCACACTATCCGGAAAATTAATGTTCGGTTGACAGTGAGCGCGTGAGTGAGTAGAAGATAGGGAGTGAAAGATGAAGAACTAAGAGCAAATGGAATAGATAGAGGGCAGGGCAGAGCGCGTGGAAAATCATCAAAGGTTGCCGCAGCGGCGTTTGCCTTTGTGCCAAAATCCTCAAAGGAATTTTCCGATATTTGTAGCAGGCGAACAGCAACCAACAGCTGGCAAAGTTGACCAAGAAAAGCCACAAAAAAATACACATACACATTTACACACACACACACACACACACACACACTTACACAGTATACATAGTCGACCTCAACACGCCAATGAATTTCCCGACGATATGTATTTCTCTTTCTTTTTTTTTTCGCTTGGGGAGAAAATTCGCCTTTTCATGTGTGCCATGGTTACACATACACACACACACACACACACACACACACACACATGAGAGCTATCGATGAGATGCTGCGACGTCAATGCCGACGTCGATCCATTTGGCGAGCGTTTTTATTTGGCGAATTTCCCTCACGTTTTCCTCAATGTCGTCACTGTCACTCGCCATCAACGCGTGAAGCGTGCAGCAGCACGAAGTGTGCGCAGGGGTAGGCGGGGTTGGAGGAATGGGATGGGTAGCAGACAACCCACTTGACATAGCAAACAATTGATTGTGTCTTGTGTTGTGTACGAAATGTAATAAAAAACATTTTTATGAGCCGCTAAGCCTTGTTGTTACCAATTTTGGTTTATGCATAAAAAGCCAACAGAATCTCATTTAAATTGTTAACAAGAAAGGCGCAAAGCGAACATTAAAAATCAAAGCAAAGAAGAGCGAAGAAGGCAGCGCATAAATTGATAATCAATTTAGGGAAGTAGACGGCGAGTCACAGAGGGAGTGAATGGGTGTAGTGGGTGGGAAGGGTAGGGTAGAGAGGGGGAGCAACATTTAAGCACTCATTATGTGGAATCAGCTAGTCATTATACATATATAATCTCATTCATAGTTTATACAATACTATATAGAATCAATCGAAACATGTGTGGGCGCCATAAAAAACTCAAAAATCTAAACAGCTGCCAATTGCTGATATTTTCAGTGTCAGCCCCCCCCCCCCACCCTCCAACACAATCCCCTCCACACTACAAACGAACTCCTTTCAAATCAAATACAAATTTTGGCACGTCTCGCACTAAGCAGCTGGCCCATAAGGGCACGGCCACATGGTTATTATTGGATTGTGGATTCGTTTAGGAGCCATTGGACAAAGGTCTGGGAGTGAATGACTCCTTGACATGGCGCGTGCCTCAATCAAATGCAAAGAGGAAGAGAGAAGTAACATATAATAACCAAGACAGCAAAATTGGTCAATAAGTTTTGCAACTGTTTAGTCTGCGCAATGTTTGGATCAACATCTGTGTTGTTGCCACAATTGTTTTGTGGCATATTGAAAACAATTTTCATGATATTTTTAGCTTTGGCTGCTGTTGCTGCTTCTGCCTCCGCAAACGGCGTCTGATTGTCTGGCAAAAGTTGCAAGACGGAACGTGCCACGCATTGGATTCATTTCAATCAAAGCGAAACATAAAGAGAGATTCAAGAAAGTTTATGTTAGATTTGAGTAAAAGTTAAGAAAGAAAGCTGCAATTATATATTATATATACTACAATATATCTATATATATTCCATATATATCTGTTATCTGTTACAAATCGAGTTGCTTGCCAATTCTTTTCGTCATTTTTCTCACGGTTTGTTCAAGCAGTTAAGAACTTAAATTATTCGAGCAAATTGTCACTTGTTGAAGGCAGCAAAAAACCAAAAGAAAAAAGGAAAGAAAAAATATAAACTAAAAATTCAATAAATATCAATAAAAAATATTTAAGGAGCAGCTTGGCCAGCTAATTGAAGCATCATCAAAAGGCATGAAGCCGCCGCAATGCCACAAAGCAGCGGCAGGGAGTGTCGTCTTAAAGCGTTAAGAGCCAATAAGCAAATCCAAAAGCAATACAAATGTAAAGACAAAGAGTAATAAAAATACATAAAAAACAAAGCAAAATAAACAAATGAAAAAAAAATTGCTGCAACTGTAACGGTAATCATATTTACTAAACGAATGAGAGAATTTAATTAAATTGACCAAAAAAAGCAGCAGACAAAAAGATGAAAACGCACAACTTGTTGTTGTTGTTGTTGTTGTTAATGTTGTTGTGGTTACTAAAGTTGTTATGGTTGTTGCTGTTGTTATTGTTCGTGTTGTTGCTGTTGTTGTTGTGTCTGCCTTAAGGCTAAGCTAAAGATAAGGCCAGCAACGTAGGCAACGGATGCGCTTAAATAATATTAAAAAGATGCGAATTTTGCAGTTGCTGTCGCTGCCAGCAACATTGTGTACAACTTGTTAACTGCCACAAAGACGAAGTGTAAATACCCTAACCAAATGTAGTAAGTTAAGGTAAGATATATTACACTATACCTAAACAAAATCTAGTTAACAGATGGCGCACAAAAAGTTGACTGAAAGAGTTAACTTTGGCTAAGAGCTCAAATCTTTCCTTAGGTCTGTTTCAAAGTGTTAAGACACTTTAGGCTATAGGAAAACCAGCAGCAACTTTCTTTTAAGCAACATGTTTATATTTATTGTCGCTTTGTTATATTAAGTTAACATATGTACAGTCTGTCACAGTTACTAAAACTGTTAGCAATGTTTCAACTGCAACAAATCAAACTTTGGTTTCGTTTTGAGTGAAAGGTTTAAGTCAACTTTTTGTAGGGTATTAAAACGCCAAAAAGGAATTTTCTTAATGACAGCAGTAATAAAGAAAACAACAACAACAACAACAACAGCAACAACAATGCTGACAATTAAGTGCAATTGAGTGGCAGGCAGGAAGTTTGAGGAGCTGCACGTGAAGCGACCTTGCAATGTCGCAACAATCATACTGATAATGATGATAAGCCTGAGAATGTTGCTGATGACAATGACAATGATGATGATCATGTTGTAGATGATGATGATGATGATTATGTTGTCAGTGGCTGCTTGTTAAATTTGCCGGCATTTGTCTAAGGCAGCGCTTAACTGTTAACTGGGCTTGGACGCCCTCCCCCAAGTGAAGAGAATTCCAGCACGCCAAGTGTAATGTGAATAAACTAATCTAACTGCATGTTGCATGCCACTTTGGGGCAGCAACAATAGCAATGCTAACCAAGTGCTTTTGCTGTTGTTGTTGATGTTGTTAATGCTGCTGCTGCAGCTGCTGCAGGGCCCATTAAATTATGGCTAATAATAATGCAATTTGGAACCGTTTTTGAGGCCCACAACAAACTGTCTGACATTTGCATTGGCAAACCAATTTGCTGCAACTTGTGGCAAGGTGTCTACCACAATAAATTTAAGGCTTACATATAAATGTGGGAAACTATATATAGAGCATATACTATATAGAAATATGATAGGAATTCTTTGAGAAAATTCAACTGATTTCTGGTGTGGAATGAACTTTGACATTTTCATGTCGTTTGGTTTGGTTTGTTGTGGCCAATTTATGGAAATTTCAAAAGGGAAACTAAAAGGAAACTTAATGAAAACTAATGGACAAACGTGATAATATCAACTTCCGCAGGATTACAAAGTCAGCGCCCTAAACTAGGCTCGGGGTCACAACTGGCGTAGGGTCTCTTTGGGGTCACTGTGACAGCTGCCGTTGCGCATGCGCGGACAACGAGCCTCATGGATTTTCGACGTTTTTACTATGGCAACAATATAAAAACAAAAACGGAAAATAAACAATAAAAGGGACAGGGGTAAAAGGCTTGAAAAGGATATTGCATTATGCTGGGGGTGAACTCTAAAGCAGCAGCTATATGTATATATATATATATATATATCGGTGTATGTCTATATATCGAGCACTAAAAGGATTTACAGATACTTTAAGTATAGTTTAATTGGTTTGTCTGGCAACACCACGCGCCGCTCCTAAGTGGATTTTAATATTGGTTCCTCATCTTCCAGTTGGACGCTGCGTGTTTACAGCAGCTGTTACCTTTTCCAATAACCACACACACACAGCAAACAGACAACAAACAGACAAGAAACATTAAACAGGCCTCAACATCATCTGTCTGGCAATTATTTATACGCTGTGCCGCTGTGTGCGAATATCCTTGCCAAAGCAGAACAGTATAAAAAGCTAAGGACACCACCACAAAACCGCACAGACAACAATTGCAACAGCAGGACACAAATATGTTGACATAACACGCAAACTCTCTTGACTTTCCCTTGACTATAAACAGTAACTTGAGTAAAGGATCATATTTGCAGACAGACAGAGAGACAGAGAGAGAGAGAGAGAGACAGCCTAGAGCATTCCTGATTTATAGGTAAACCCATTAAGCAACGAAAGGATAATGAAAATTGTTATGTGTTCATGGAAATGGTTTGTGTTTAACTGGAAAATGTACAAAATGTTTCCCAAAGGAGTAGGGAGTATGTCAGCGTCGGAGAGCCATTTCTACTTCTATGTACATTACAGGGTATAGTACTAGTCAACCCTTAAATAAGTAAGTAATAAGGTTTAAGGGCAGCTGCAACTATGTTGACCCTTTTGTGGGTCGCTGGAGTAGTTTCAGTCTGCTTGTTGACATCCGCCACATTGCAGCTCATTTACATTTGGAAGTGTGTTAAAATGTAACCACTTGTGACTAAGGCCCCCTCCCTCCCTTTGCTGGCATGGCCACTGCATCAGCAAGTCACTGGGAGAGAGGGGTGTGAGTCCACTAATTGTCCGCAGTTCAACTGTGAAGCTGTACATATGTTCGAGCTGTGAAAAAGTAGTCGGAAAAACTAATACAATAGCAGAGAGACGAATTTTCCAATATGTCAGTGTTTGTTCAAATTGTTTGCTTGTCGGCTTTTGTTTTGATTTACGCGTATGTTGAGAATGTTGGCAACAGCTGGTTAGCCATTTGACACGCTCGATAAGTAATGTTGATCTTTGGCCAAGGAGTTGGTTGCATGCAGCTGCTTTTGCTGGATGCTGCACTGTTTTTATTAAGCAACATACTTGGGTCAAGTCAGTATTGCCTGCGTGTGGCAGGCACAAGCAACATCTCAACAGAGCACAATATGTCGAGACGTAGGCAGAGGCAGAAGGGAAGTAACCGACCAAAACTCTGACAAATAAATTGAAAATGCTGCGGGTCACTTGCCTGCAACCCCTAAACTGCTACTCCTACTCCTACTCCTACTCCTACTCCTACATCTACTACTACTGGTAACTGTACAAAGACTACCCCTACGATGACATACTGACTGGTTGGCTGGCTGGGAGTAGCACCACGTGCGTCACGCGCAGACGCAGCCACTTGCAGGAATTGTAAAAAGGGAACAGGAATGGGCTGAGCACCGGGTACGGGTTCAGGTTCAAGATCCGGGCAGGGGCCCCCGTTTACAATATATATTGAACAATGGAATTTTTTTTTCAGAAACCCATTAAAATGTGTATGTGTGTGTGTGAGTGTGTGTGAGTGTGTTATGAATATAAATAAAAACTAGCAGTAAATACTCAGATTGTACTTTGTTGTAAATGGCAGGAAATGTGCACTTGAGTGCCAGCATTTAGCATCAACAGCAGCAGCAGCAACAGCAGCAGGAACAGCATTCAACATTCAGATTCAGAAGCATCAATAATTGCACTCAACAGCAATAAAAACATTAAATTGCAGCAGCAACAGCAGAAGAAGAAGAAGTAGTAGAAAAAAAGCAACAAACAAAAAACAAACATTTTTCGCAATTCGATTTGAAGCAGAAAAAGTGTGACAAAAACAACAACTGCAGCTGCTGTCTGCATTTTTTTTCCTACTTATTTATATATATAGAATATATATCTATATATATATATATATATCTATATCATTTTAATTCAGTTTATTTTTTTATTTAAGTTAGAATAATTAATAAAATCGCATTGCAATCACCATAAATGAGCGGCGCGTAGGCCAAACAAGTTGCCAACAAGTCGCCACAACAATCAGCGACTTTTACGATGTTGCCACCATTTTCATTGCCTTGACACAAACACAAACACAAACACTGCGGCGCCAGTTTAACAAAAAACCAGAAAGAAAAAACTAACTTATAAATAATAAACATAGATTAACTAATACTAGTTTATGCCTATCTAAACGAGTAGCTAAACTGCCAACGATTTTGATTGAGTTAAAGTCTTCGCATTGAATTGACTCGAAATTTGATTACAAAATTGTTTAAAGATCATTTCAAAGCGATCTCATTTGACAGTCAATGAAATATTTAATGACAGGGCTATAAAAGCAGAAGATTCTGCTCTATAAATACTTATGAATGATCCATTAAAATCATTCACACATTATATAATACTGAACCATTACAGCAAATGCCATTTATGAGGGACTCAAACGAGTTTTCTTGATAGATTTGCAACCCATTGGACTATCGAAGGATAATAAAGGAAAGTTAATATGATATGTAATGAAATGTGATGTAGAAAGGAATGTAAAAATGTATGCAATATGCTCATAATTTATATCACAACTATATATAATATCTAAACATTATCTACAGAGCAAATTGAAAAGCCTTTCACTAATTTTGCCTATATCCTATTAATATGTTAACAAAATCTCCTTTACATTGTTTCAATTTTGATCAAAGGTTGACTATACTTTAGTAATCCTTAACCTAGCTATGTCGTATCTTGATAATAAATTGTTTATATCTTGGCTATAACTACACTATATCTTGACTATATATTCACTATATCTATATGATATCTTCACTCTTCTGACTATAGTCCGTATTACTAAGTCTTACAATCAGCATATGTTTATGTCAATAAATATTTCTATCAATATCTTAACTATATTTTATGCAATATTATCGGAATCATGGCAGTAATTTAGGTATATTTTAGTTATGGTTACACAATAACCTTGGTATAACTATGTTCTAGAATTTTGATAGTGTCCCAAGAGGATTGTGACTATAACCTAACACTGCAGTATTCTGACTACGGTTTTGCTATTCATATCTTTGCTACATCCTGATCAAATCCTAACGATATATTTGGACTATAGTTTACGCAACCATATCTTAACTATATTATGACAGTGTATTGACTATATTCCTACTATATCTTGATTTCATCATGAGTAACTTGCAAATATATATTTAAAATATATTCATCTACTCACCCAAGTTGATATTATAGTAGTTTGGTACAGTCGTACTCTTTTTTATAGTTAAAATTGTTCTGCAATGAAATAGAAATAGAAAATTTTAGTAAAATCTATTCCTTTATAATTTCATTATATATAGAGCTTAATTCGATATACATAATCTCTAATAACGTAGCAAAATCAAATGAAATCGTTTACATTATTCTTTCAATTAAATTTGACATCTCCACCTCAAATTTAGTTGAATGCATCTTTTAGTTCGATAAAACTGATTGTAATTCAATATCAGATATATATATATATTTGCATATATAAGTGTATGTGCCACCCCCTTGGAGAATGAGTATATCAACGTTAAATCAAGCAATTAGTTAGAACCACAGGGTGGTGTGGCTAAACATGTGAATAACAGTTAGCTCCCTATGGATAGAGATCACTTTAAGCAATTCATTTAGTGGGCAACAGCTGACGCATTCTCATGGAGAAAGAGAGATAGAGAGAGAAATGTAGATAAAAAGAAAGCAAATAGAGAAAGAGCTGGCACACCCGCTGTTTAGCACACATGGAACGGCATGTGGCAAGTGGAGGGTGCAAGGTCTAGCAACAGTGTTGAATCATCAACATAATTGCATAATTGAAAAGTGTGGCAGCAACAGCAGCTCATGTCAGATCTATGAAGATATGCTGCATAATGCTTATGATCTGGGTAGATTCAATAACAACTGCCAGTCGAGGGCGTTCGGACTGTCAGGATGCTAGTTGAGGGTTGCATAGAGAAGGATCCTCTGTAAATGCAACTGTTATTATTATAAGTACAGAACAGAAATTGCCACCAGATGTGGCATGTAGCAAGCAATGAATAATGTTTAGAATTTTCATTTACCTAGAAACCATCTGTCATGGCTTTAAAGTTTTGCCTTAAGGCCAAAACTTAATTCCCACGTTCGGATTTCGACACGTTCCAGAAGCTTTTACAGTGATAAACTTGAATAAGAAACGAACGAAGAGACATTGATCATAGTACACACTGTACTGACATGCGGAAGGGAACTCATCAATAAAACTGTCATTTCTTGTTGAAGTGTTTTTAACCTCCACTGAGGTTAGACCAAAAGAATGCCAAACTATCATTAATCTATTTCACTCTCTCTGCCTCTCTTTTTTCACTATTTTTTTCTCTCTATTTATAACGAGCGATTGATGGCTTTTCCTCTTACCAAGTTGCCCGGCAAGATGCGGCGATGACTTGACAATTGCCAGCTAATTATGCAGTCGAAGAAAAACCAGAAGAAGGAAAAACCAGATGCCTGGCTAATGAAATTAGTGGTAGTAAATGTTGCAGCATTGCCTCCGGTATTCACTGCTGAGATTAATTGGTCTGTCGGATGATAAGATCCATTCCATTCCACTTATGTAAACCCTATGCAATGCAATCCATTGGAGTAGGCAACGTTTTGTCAAGCAATTTGAAACAATTGAAACAATTAAAATTGAAAATTTTCATATCGATTTAAGTTATTGAAATGGATCACGGCTATAGGCAGATGCGTTATTATCTTATGGATGAGATTGTAACCCATAACAAGAAGAATGATTGTTGGGTTGTGATACACAACAATGTCTTGGATTTGACGCCTATGATAAGAGATCGTATCGATCATTGGAATCGCGTATGTCTACAATCATAAATATATATATATATATATATATATATATATATATTTCCATATATAATATATCATTGAACTGAACTATAGAATATGGATTATCTTGTTGCGCATGCGGGCAAGGATTTATCACATTTGTTTCATGAGAATGGTGAACCACGCACTGAGATCTCACCAAGCACTGGACGACCACGTGTACTCTTTCCACCCATACTAGAGGTGGCCATCAGCGATTTAGCACGCACCAAACATGCCATGTGGAGTCAGGATCCATTCTATCATATTGGACGCCTTACACATCGTCCCAGACGACTGCGCATCATCAATACATTGACAGGCAGCGTACACTACATGAAGGTATGTGATGAGGATAGTATCTATGATATACAGCAGAAGTACAAGTACCGTTACAATCATCATGCGGGTAGCTACGAATGGCGCAAATTCTCAAATGGCGTAGGTTCAGCGTAATACCAAAAAGAGTTTTTACTTTAAATTGTTTGTGTTTGTTTTTTTTGTAATTAGGCCAAAAGATGTGGAGTTCTTAACTTGAATGATACCTTGGACAGAAACGGATTGACAGATGATGAGGAATGCAATTTGGAGCTACCACCACCCTCCCTATGGCTATACTATACAGATGACTTGACCATTGCTTGATTACATATTGCAAAATTCTTTTCCCCTTTCTTTATTCTTTTCCTCTCTTTCTGTTTTTCGGACTATATGAAAATTTGTTGTGCATGTGGCAAGTAAAAACCATTTCAAGCTAGACTGCATTTAGGTTTTGGTGCAAAACTGCATGAAGTTTTACCATTGACTTGGTCAAAGGTATGGCCATGGCTCCGATCAAAGGTCTGCCTATAACCATAACTATAACTATAGCTATGGGTCTGGGTCTGGGTCTGAGTCTGCGTCTGCGTTGGGTTCTGGCATTTATTTTCATTTTAAACAAATGTCATGGTTGACATGCGCCGCTAATAATAACAAGCCCAAAAGTGCAGCGGACTTGTTCAGGGTTACACTGAGAGAAATTATTGATGCCCATACTAATAACAACACATATAATCTATACAAATACTACTACAGTTCTGCCCAAAGTCTAAATATGTTAGGTATACCCTAGTTTCGCTCACTGTATACATATATACTAAATGTGGCTTATTGCTTCTGGCTGCTTAATTTATGCGGGCATTTTGGGGGGCTGCTGTTAACTCGTGTATGACGATCTGGCAGCGCCTGCAGCTGCCCAGCTGCTGGTTACACCCCTTGTACTAGTAGGTGACGCTGGCACGCGTTACAGGCATATTGCTGTCCAATATACTCGGAGTATACCTACTCCTGGCATTGGCGGGGTGCCAACTGAACTGTGAACGTTATGCCAAGTTTGTGGCTTGAGTCTTTCCATAGCTGGATTATGTTTATGGTATGGATTCTTGGTACTCATGCCAGCACTTACATGCCGCCCATTGTCTGTCGGAGAATTCTGCTTTGTGTTGCTGCTGTTGTTGCTGTTGCTTTTACTTATCTTGCGCGCATAAATAATTAATTTCAGCCTCATTCTTGTTAATAATTGAAATAAAAATGGTAGAAAAAAATCTGCAAAAACAAAATTAAAGCACATTTTAATTGTAAACCAGTTTGCTGTGGTCCGGGTCCGGTCTGAGATTCGTCCATAAATGGAGGCATGTTCTGCAACGTGTGACACCAGCAACGCGATTTGCACTTCGAAGGTTGTGAAATATTTTCAATCTAATCTTTCTTTTCTAGAGGATATTTAAGAAAACAAGCGGCCAAATCTAGCGCCATTCCCACGCAGCAATCGAAACCAGAAAGCAGACAACAAAACAAAACAGACAACAAAACATAACAAAACAAAAAGAAGAATAACAACAACAGACATAAACCTATGAGGAATTAAGGCAAAGACCTAAAGGGTAACAAAACTGATGCAAGACATGCACAAACTTGTGAAATACTTGTGCCTGTACCTGACCAACAGCACCAACGGCAGCAGCGGCAGCGGCAGCGGCGGCAGCGGCAGCAGCAGCAGTAGAACCAGCAGCAGCAGCAGATCTGTAGAAGAAGAAGCTACTTGTTGATGCCAGGCACCAAATGGCACCGACCCCAGACGATGACTCATATGCTAGTAAAATCGAACAAGTTTGTGCTTGTTCAAATTCAATCTCAGCCATGGGAAAAAGGAGCTATGCGTCTGCCTAAGCCGGGAGGGGAAGGGGTATACTGCTCATTGCTTAAAAGGCAATGAGCCTATAAAAAACTAAAGACAGACTCACACATATTTGTTGCGGGCCCAAAGGGAGCATTCTTGTTAGTGGGAGTTGTTGTACTACCTGCTAGATATATAGATATATATATATAACTAATGCACTGCCTCTGTGTGTGTAAAAAAATTAAAAAAAAAATACTGGCCAAATGCGTTTGGCTATGGGCCAAACCAGTTTTTGGCATGCGCTTAACCAAGTTCGTTGCCTAAGTCTTTTGTTTGCATTTGCTATTAAATTTCTGTCATAGAGTTCATTGCCTGCAAACACACATACACACACATAAAACTACAAATACAAATACACACATATATAGTAAGCAAGTGTGTGTAATCATTTATGACATTTATAAATATATTTTGCACATTGCAAAAAATCAACAAGCAACTGACTTCAATTTATATGCAAGAAGTTTTTTTGGTGTATTCTAATGAGGCAGCGATTGTGACTTCTTATTTGATACTTTAAGCTACAGATTAATCAAAATATATATATATATATATATTAAGCAGATCTGTGAAACTAATATAATATTTATAAACAAAGCCCTGACAAATTGATATAGTTTTTGCGTCAATTTATTGCTTTAAATGAAGAGCTTTAAAATTGATTTATAATTATAGCAAAATCTTTGCTCAAGGTTTTAACAGTAACTATAGAAGCCACCCTCGCACTATGCATATGTAATTAATGGAATCATCTATGCTACTATATAGATTTTAGATCTTCAATTAAACTTTTACTAGACATAAGACAGAAGCAGCTCAAAACCATGCCCTTAACTTAAGGTTAAACACAATTTGAGATTTTGTCGCTGGTTTTTACCAGCAACCACCAGCAACCACGCAGTGGGTCAACAAAACCACAACAATTTTAAAAGCTCTATAATTCTCAACTGTGTGACATGATAACAATGGAACAAGCGACATCTTCTTTATAGATAAAAAATTATAAAGAAACACAAATTGCACTTGACGCACTGGCGCATTGCTCAGTGAGAAAATGCAAAGAAATGTTTGGTATTTAGACTGAATCTGTGCACCCACAACTAACCCATTTCATTTCGCTGTTCTTGTTGTTTGTTCTGGAATGTGTCCAACAACAAGAACAACAACAACAACAATAACAAGAACAAGAAGAACAACAATAAAATAAACAAACAACAAACATGACCCATTCACATGCGTTGCTAAATCAAGCTCAATTCTATGGCCCACACATTCTTTCCCAAAGTCAAGAGCCCGGAAGTCTCTGTAGGTACATTGTGGTATGCAGTGAACATGGTGTGGAACTGCTATTCCTTGTTTCTAGTGGTGAGTTCCAATGGGAATTTCTAGCAGCTACTCGTAATGTACACTAATTTAGTGACTAACTTTACATAAGTTCCCAGGTGTACAACATGCTAGAAATAGAAAGCTTTGCCTAAAAATATTTGGCCTGAAGGTCAACCATGTTTTGTGGCTATAAGGAAACTGTGCCCAGTGTCTGATAACCAAAATTGGTAGACTACTAGATAGAACTTCCGTTATGGTTATGCCTCTCAATTTCAGTTTCTTTTATCAACAGAAAAAAATGTCTGCTCAGGAGCTTTTAACTTCCACCGGTATTTGCATATGGCATACAAAAGCAGTTAACACTGTACTTTGGTATTCAAGTCAAGCAAATTTTTATATTAAATAATAAATAAAAAGGCGACAATAAATAGCGGAACCAAATTGGGAAGTGGCCACAACACACCCCAATACACAACAACACACAACAACACCCTGAACACAAGCTGACGACTTGCTGTCCATATTTGGAACCAAATCCAACTGAAAGCCCACAACAACAACAACAACAACAACAACAACAACAAGTAAAGTGTTTTGTTGTGCGTTTAGGAACTTTAAGGTATTGCCATAAGCATATTAAATAAATGATGGAAGTTATCTTTAATCTGCTTGGGTATTGAGGTTTATGTTTAGGGTTTGGCTTCTGGTTCCTTTAAGGTACCACTAATAGATGTATACAAACTTCATATGGTATATTATGATAGGCGCAACTGTAGAATTAATGTAGAACTATTATGTAGGAGAATCCTTTTAGGGAAAGATATAAAAGATATAAATAATAAAAAGTTACTTGCTGACCTCGCAAATTCCCCTTGTAATTAAAGAAGAGAGTAGGATTTGTATCCGAGCTAAAAGAGATGCATATAATCTGCCCAGTTTGTACCAAGATTAGCCAAATACTAGCGAGACATTAGATAATTAACTTGGTTAATAGTAGACGACCCTTTATACGAATAATGATGTTAAGACTGGTATTAACTGAGCTTAAAAGTTGATTATTCAACTTAGTTACAAATAAAAAATGTTCTTTAATTGGTATATAAATAAAGTACCATATAATAAGGGTACATATTGGGTACATTTTGGTATATTTGAAGCTGTTGCTTTAGCTGCTTTGCTGAAGTCTATTTATTACCAGAAAATTCTTCATTTAAATACAACAGAAAGTATCTTTAATAACTATATATATAATATATTCGATTCCAATTGATATACTGTTTAAATCAAGTACTTTATATATATATTATTTGATATGCAACTTTGGAGCCACGAATAATCGAATAATTGAGCAAAAAGAAACGATATTCATAAATGAAATAAATTATTCAAAGCAAAATTGCTTCCGTTTTTGGTGAAGTGTCTGATGGATTCAACGATTGACAGTCCCAATGACTTCAACAGCAATTGGACACTGGAGGTGCTATTGGCAGTTTGACAAGGTAGTTGAACGAGAGAGACAGAGAGACAGAGAGAGAGAGAGAGGAGGGCAATTGTAGAAAGAGAGGTAGAATAAAACGAAGAAGACTAAAGAATGAATTGAGGCCTTGATTGCTGGATTGCAGTTTCTGTTTTTATTTGTATTTTTTTTTGAGTTTTTGCGGTTGCCGCCGCAGCTGTTTGTATAATATTTTCCAACAAATAACAACAACAACAACAACAACAGTAACAAGAAGAAGAAGCAGACGAATAATAATAATATCATCGAATTGCTACAACGAGTTTATTTTACATTTTATTGTATAATTTTCGGATGTGGTTTTACGGCAATGTCAGAAGCAAACAAGAATTGCTAAAGAGCAGAGAAACCAAAGGAGACTCCAGCGATTTGTGGCATAAATTAACGCGTGCAGCTAAATAAAAATACGAATAAAATAAGAATAAAAATAAATACATTTTTTTCTATCTCCCCTCCCCCTCTCTCTCTCTCTATCTCTCTTTTCTTTTATTTACATTTGAGAGTTGCAGTGGGGTTCAGCTTAGACCTGGTCGTAGCTACGCTTCAGTGCGTCCAAGGAATGTGCCAGACAATGGGGCGGGTTTTTGGTTTTTTTTCTCTCTTCGTTTAACTCCTTCTATGCAAATAGCATTGAGAGACAAAGTGATGAACTGACAGGCAGGCGACAAAGGGTTAATGTTTTGCATTTTATACAAAATTTATGAATATTACATCTAACACACACACACACACACACACACACGCACACCTACTAGCAGTGCTAACATAATATTTGTTGGGTAATTAACTGGACAACTGACCAGCCCTTTTCCTAGAAAATGTTTCCAAATTGTGCCACGCCTTTACAATATTTTCCCAGCCAAAAATCAATTAAAGGCACACGTGACATGCAAACTACCAATATATATATATTATATCCTTTTATGTATCCTTTCTACAAACATACACATAACCCATGACATTTCCTGTTGTCCCCTGGGTGCACCGTTAGCTTTGGCCTTGCGCTTCCTGCCGGAGCGTGGGAGCTGTGCGAGTTGAACTTAAATTTCAATTGATTTATGACAAGCTCTGTGTGAAAGTCTGCGGGTTTTCAATTGATTATATATAGTATATAGTATATATATATATACGTATATCTGTTTTTCAAGAGTTCTTATAGGGATTATCATTGAACCCATCTCATTGCAGAGGGTTGAAACAACTTGAAGGCTTTGCCAAAAATTGAATTGTGTTTTATTACTTGAAATTTACTCGTGCATTAAATTGGATTTGATTTATGGTTGACAAGTGTTTTGAAGTGCCTTAAGAGGATATGAAATTATATATTTTATGAGTGTGCACAGTGTGTGTGCGTGTGTGTGTATGTGTATGTAAGTGTCTGCATGTGAAAGATCAATAAGCAATATGTGGGTTTTAACTGAATTTATGAGCATCAAAAAGGGTTTTAGCTGCAGCAATAAATATGATTAAATTTAATCAAAATTTATAACTATTGATACCACCCTCCATAATTAAGTGTAGTTATAGAAGATATAGAAATTCTTCACCAATATTCAGTAAAAATAATTGTCTTACATACAGAGTATTCTATGGAGACTTGTGTAACTCGTTTGCTCGCTTCACTTTCTAACACGATTAGTTGCCAGCAACCTGTTACTCATTTTCTTACTTATAGATATATAGTATATATATATATATATATATATATCTTTATATATATATGTATTGAGTTCTTTTTCAAGTTGATAATTACGATGAAACAGCAGAAAGATGCATGAAGAAACGACCACAACAACAACTCATTTGGTTAGCCCTGGAATCTATCCATAGATGATTTGTAGTTCTTGGTCAGCCCTTTTGGTAGGGAGCCAAAGTATGGAGCAGAGGGGAGGGGGAGGGGGGGGGGGCAGTGCAGTAGAAGCTTAGGTAAAATATTTGTTTATACATCAAAACACCAGTAGCCGATTTCAATTATGAATACCTTTCCTGCCAATCTCCCGCTCTCTCTCTCTCTGTTGCTCTTTGTCTGTGTCTCTGTTACATGTAAATAAGCATGAAAATTCTGAGAGCAGCGTGGGAACAGTTCACTTATGTAACACGCCATAAAATGTGTCTCTCACCTATTAAAGACAATGATCATTTGTAATTTCAAAGCTGATTTAAGCCACATCAATTGCAAATCAATCACAACAGCCAAGAGACATTTCAATTACAAATGCAAATTACAAACAACAAACAAGGAAACAAACAATAAACATGCCTAGAAATGAGAAAGGGGAAAGATAATAATATAATAATTGGTAGTTGAGATATATAATCAAATATCATAACAATATCTAACTAGATGAGTTGCTAATAAGATGATCAATATATATATGTATATAGAAAAGAGAATCTAGTATTATCTAGTTAGGGTTCAAAGTTCAGCTTCAATTGATAACAGCAGCCGCATCCTGGCAAAATGCTTAGACAACTTAAACAAAAAACAACTTTTTCATAGAACTAAAATAAGAACTTATAATATATATATATAGTTATATAGGAAAACTTCAGTTCTCTTAGAATTTTCCTCCATTTTCTGGTAATTTTCTTTGGCATCAACTTAGTGTATAATTTTTCATAGCATTTCCCATCCAATCTGTTTTATATATTAATAGAAAAATCTGTTACTTCATGTGCAACACGCAAACGCAATTTTCAAATTATAAGCTTATAATTCTCGAACGGTTTAAGTTTTAATCTTATCAAAAGAAGTTTCAGAAATATTATTAATTTTCTCTAATTTTCCATAAGTTTTAAGTACTTTTTAATAGTACAAATTATCAGAGAACTAATTTACAGCTAACTCCCACAAGCCCCTATATATAGTATGTATATCATACACACACACACACACACACACACACACGCACTCTTGCTTTCATGTCTTGCAGTCATTATATTTATCACGTGCATATATTTTGTTTTTTTTTTGTTTTTTAACTTTTTACTTATCGTCGTGCATTTTCCAACCCGCTTTTCATTACATTTAATGCCAGCAAAGAATTTGAAAATTATAAGAAAGAAAACTACCAGAGTTGTTGACGTTAATATCGCTGCTAACGGCGCAGTCGCAGTCGCAGTCGCAATCGCAGTCAGCGGCCAAGTAGAACTTGGAAATGGACGCGCACGGTTGACTTTCATGGCTCAGTTGGGGCGCAGTTGGCCTAGCTCCAAAGTTGTAGCATGTTTTTGTATTCTAGTTGTTGTTGTTGTTGTTGTTGTTGTTATGTATTGTTATTGTAGTCATTACCGGCATGACAAGCAGAAAAATGCGTTGTTCGTGCGCAGACGCAGCAGCAGCAGCAGCAGCAAAAGCAGAAGCAGCAGCCAAAGCGGCTTGCAAAAAAGTATAAAAATTTATAGAAAGAAAAAAAAATGTAGAAAATAAAAAACAAAGTTGCATTTAACTGGGCGTCAACAAGGGCTAGTCTAAGTTACTAGTGAGTAGTCGCTATTACTAGCTACTAGCAGCAGGCATAACTAAGTGGAATATCGATTAATACACTGAACTCAGTTGAACCCTTGAGGCAAGCAGCAGCAAGCAGCAGCAGCCAGCAGCAACTAACACGTGTCACATTCAAAACTCATTTCCATATCTTTATACAATGGACGCACTTGGCTAACTTCTCCATCATCCAGAACTCTTGAGGAGCAACCAAGCGTATCCCTGACCAAAGCACAGAGTTTAATCCAAGGAAAATGTTAGTTTGATTAAAAAATAACAAAAGAAAAGAAAAATAAATGCAACTGGCCAAAATGTTAGTTGAAATATTTAATACAACTTCAACTCTAACCAGTTCTAAGCCTAATTGCGGCTAGGTGCGACCGACAACCTGTCGCTTTTGGCCAACTTTATTTGGCAACAATCTCTGGCCGCACCCAGACGTGTAGGCAACAAATTTTCAGTTTCTACTCACGGGTATAAAGTTTTTAATTTTTGGAATTATGCTTATGCTACAAGTCTTTCAAGTATGCCTTAATTATGATTTATAAACAGTGGAAGAGATAGAGAGAGAGAGGGAAAGATAAGCAGCAGTTAAAGTAGAAGAAGTGCAGGAGGAAAGTGTTTGACTTCCGTTGATGCTTCTTGTCACAATGAGCCCAACTCATCCTGTTGCCAATGTAGCCAACAGGCTATCAAGTTTCAAGTTATACCTACAACAACAACAACAACAACAACAATAACAACAACAACAGCAGCAGCAGTTTTGGGACAGATCTCTAAGGGTACTGGGGACGAGTCTACCGCAAAGTGGAAACGGAAGTGTCGCCGTGTCCAGACATAATGGTTCAGGTTCAGACAGGTAGACAAGTTATAGCCGAGCCTCAGCTATTAGCAATGACCTTTAGGATCTGTTGGCACAGAAACCAAAGCAATGTGCCAGCTTCACTTGGCTACTGCCACTGCTACTGCAACTTGCCACTGCAACTGCAACTTGCAGCGCAAGTTTTTTCTGTTTCTACTACAATTGCTGTTGATCATTTGCTTGCAAAAAGGTTTTGAATGGTAAATTGTAAATGGTTGTTGGTAGTTGGTAGTTGGCAGTTGGTAGTTGGCAGTTGGTAGCTGGCAGTTTGTAGTATGAGCAGCAACAGCAATTACAAGGCATGAAAAGTTTACCAGCTGCCAGTTGCAGCATTGCTGCAGCAGCATAAGAAGTTAAGGCATAGTCGGTTGCCCTTGTCACGTATTGGATGTGGCAACATACATGCGCATACTTAAGGGGCATTAATGTAGTTTATCATCAGTGGCCAAGTAAGATATAGGTATAAGTACAAGAAGTACCTAAACAGGCAATGTTATGATGAGTATGAGGATGAGGATGTAGCTACAGTCAAAGCTGCAGTTGAAGTTGAAGTTGAAGTTGAGGACAAGCAATTGGCAATGGGTAAAGACTGTTGATTAGTTGGCACCGCACACAGAGTGATACCAGAGCAACAAACAGAGATGCCAAAATTGTTAGCTAAAGAAATTAAATCAAAATCAGAAATTAGCTGTAAATATTGTGATTATTTCTGATCTAAATATATAGTTCTATATCATATATCTATATCATATTTAAATTTAAGCTTTAATATTAGATTTCGATCAATTGTTGTAGAGATTTGTATAGCTTGAAGCAAGCTGATGTTACTGCTTGTCAGCTCTGTCAGCTACAACCTGGCAGCAGTCACAATTTTTGCTGTTGTTGTTGTTTTTGCGTATTCAGAAGATCATTAAGAAAGAGCAGAGCGCACATCCGTAGAAGGACATCTGATCAGTTTTTGTTGCCTGTCGCATTACACAACCGCAAGGGATATGGATACTTCGAGGGCAAAGCAATGGATAGGGGTAAGCCTAGTGGAGTGAGAGGGGGGTGTGGAAGGTGTATGGATATAAATATAAGTATGAGCATAAGCATGAGTATGTGGAGTGCAGCAAGTAAGCAGCAGAAAGGAGAAAAAAAGAAACCCAAAGCAAAATGCGCAACTGAAGAAGAGATGAAAGTGCAGACAAAGCGCTGCTTGTGTGCCCCTACAACAACTATTGTTGTTGTTGTTGTTGTTGTTGTTGTTGTTGCTGCTGTTACTGTTGTTGTTGCTACTGTTGATATTGCTATTGGTTGCTCTTGTGGCTTCCTGTGGCTTACGACGTGTGACGACATGTAGAACTAATTGTCGTCCACTGCAACAGTCGGGCACTAGCGACTGGCAACTGGCAACTGGCAACTGGCAACTGGCAACTAGCAACTTGCAACTGGCAACTGTGCAACTGTGTAACGTGCAACTTGCAACATACACAACTGGAAACTGGGAGCGGTATTTGGGGAGCGGTGTCGGTTAGGCTTTGGGAGCGTTGAGCAGAAACAGAAGCAGCGACGGAACACTCAGCCAATTGGCTGCACTGCACGACTTGTGACAGACATAAATCAGTTTTGTTTTAGTTATCGTCGCAGCAAGAAGTCGCCGATACGTTGTCAAACTTGCCACATGCTGTTCAACACCTGTGCCACACCATGAACAACTCTAACAACAACAAAGACAACAACAAGAACAAACAATATTATCAACAATTGTTTGTGTTTCGCGTTTTGCGTCATAATTGAAAACGAGCATTGAGGCGCCTTAAAAGGTTGCCCCAAGTCAAGATACGGTTTGGTTTCGATTTTTATTTTTTTTTCTTAACGGGGGGAGGAGACGAGTTAATTAGATGTCGTGTGCTTCGTTGCCAGAGACTTTTGTATATTTTTATTTAAGTTGATTTATCAGCTCCTTTTATGGCATTAGAAAAACCAAAAAAAATTAGCAACATTTTAACTTAATGCACATTAAAAACAAAAACACATAACGAAAATTATAAATCGAGAATTTTAGAGAAGAAAACAATATATAGAGACCAAATCGGGCAAGACGTTCGTGTGCCGTATAAACGTGTGTGCTATATGTGTATGTGTGTGTGAGTGTGTTATAGAGTGTGTGGGTTGCATGTGTGTTAATCTAACAGAGAAACCAACACTAGATCCAACCCCGAAAGACGAGTTAATGTAGATTTCAACCATATTTGGATCGAGATTGAAACTTACACAAAATGCCTATGCCCGGTGCTATGGTGCTGGCTGCTGCCTCCGGTCACACGACAAAGTTAACAAACACCAACCACAACAACAACAGCAACAACAAGAACAATAATCATAATAATATTGTGTTTAACAACAACAAGAAGACAAACAACAACAACAACAACAACAACAACAACAACAACAACAACAACAACAACAAGAACAACAACAACATTAGCATTAACAACAATAATATTAACACTAACTTATGCAACTCGATCGCCCATCTAAGCGATTCAAGGACCAATCTCACTGTCAACACGCCCACTGCCTGCCAGCGTTTTAGGTAAACAATTTACGTTTAAGTTTATACTTAACTTTATATAAAAAAAATAAAACTTTATTGCTTTTTATTATCTTAACTATATATATTTTCGTTTCAAACAAGTTTTGTTTGCATTTTGGGCGTACTCTCTGCCATATTAATAATTTATGCTAATTGCCGGCGTGTGGGTTGAGTTTTGCCATTACTCTTACGTTGGACATGGCTAGAAACACTTGGCCAAAAAATATAACATATATATATATTTGACTACCAATTGATATTTATATGAAACTAACGTGTTGCATTAGACTGGGTCAAAACGATTTGTCGTGCAGTTCGGGTTTAAAGCATAACAATTGATTGCCGCAAGAAATGAGGAAAAATAAATATTGAAGAAATAATGGTTTTTAGGGTACAAGAAGAAGCATAGAACATCATTATTATAGCATTAATTATCTATAACTTATTTTCCCTTAATATACATTACAATACTCTTCCGTCCTTCGACGATTTCCATCAACTACTTTCATTGCCACAACTTAAGGGTTAGGGGTTATCCCTTTTCTAAGTCTAGCTTTAGTAACAGATCTTTATCTATATCAAAAAGTATTATAATAGCATTTCGAACTCACCCCTTGAAATTTCTTATCCTTTTGCATTTATAGCGAAATGTTGAGACGTTCCATTGCCAGCAGTTCCCAGTCGAGTTCCAGGGAGAATACCTATGAGGAGGTAAGTTAATGATCAATTCTCTTTATTATCTTTAAAGCGTAACCATAACATTATTGTTACTATTAACATATTTAAATTATAAATGAAGTATTGTTATTTTCTAAGAAATTCATTAGATCAGAAATAGAAGTAAGTAAGAAAGAAGATCTGAAGATTGGTTGAAATGTGAAACCCGAAAAAGCAACCCCGCTGACAAAATAGATCAGCGCTAAGTTTGATCCAAAAGGTTTTTCCTACCCCAAGCAAAACCTTTACTGCATCAAAGCTGCCCATCAGAATTCAACTAATTAATCAAATAAAATGGCATTTTCAAATTATGTGCTGTCTCTCACTCTTTGTCTGTACTCTTTACACTCACTCCATCTCTATATATCTCTATGAAAACCCAATCATTAAAGGGGCAAAATGAAAAGAAATTTCCTTTAAGTTGTAGAAAAGATGCTCAAATTTCATTTGTTTGTTAATTTGCTTTTCATTTTTCATATTTTCCTTATTCTCAAGTTGTGTGACGACAATAATAAAAATCTTTTAGCAAGCCCATTGCAGATCAAAGGGAAAAATAATTCACGGCCAAGACTATTTATAAACAAAACATATATTTACTGGGGTGTCTCTGACTACTGTGTAGGTATTAGTATATGTATATCTGTGTGTATGTGTGTGCTTGAATCTATATCTATATCTGCGTCTGAGCTGCAGCTAGAAGTACGCTGCATGTAATCCGAGCCAGTGGCAACCACTTTTAGCAAATGCGCTCGGGCGAGACCAAAGGCAATGGCAGTGCAGCAATGCATTGAGGAGCGATGCTGTATTCGATTTATAAACACGTCGATCTTCAAGTGTGGCAGCTGTCTGCTGGCTGCTAGTAATATCTACAAGAGTATCTTGAAGATACATTTCTTAAATGCTCACAGGACCAACGTGGCTCATCCTGATGGCGGCAGGCATTGACCTGCTTTGGAATGTCTATCAACGCACAACGCACAATGCATAAGGGAAAAACATCTGTCGTTGCTCTGCCGCATAGGGCTGTTTCTGGGTTCAGGATATTGATGCGTCTGTCCTCTTGTCCTTTTGTATGTTATTATTACAGGCGTCGTTGTGCTACGTTGTCCTGCGTTGTATCCCCTGCTGCTTTTTGTTGGAGCCAGCACAGGTTTTTGAGCCTAAATTTTTACCTCTCTAGCTCTTTGGGCGCAAAACATCTGCTCTGTTGTGGCTGTGTTGTGTCCTTTATAGGCGAGTCCTTTTTATGGCTAAGCATTAATTGAAAGTAATTTAACTCAGTGCCAATGATGGCTGCAAGGTGATAAGCAGATAGGCAGACAAGTATTACTCGTATATAATTCGTCTGGCATCTTGTAAGGTTTATTATGGAGTTCAACCACGACGCAGTTTCCGGGTGAAAGAATTTGTCCTTGCATCTCAAAGGGAAAGCAAGTACAGTCCTAAGTCGTATACCTTTTTATATCACAGCAAATCTACAGACACAGATAAGTCAGACAATCATTGGTTTCCATATCAACAGCGTTTCTTTAGGAACCCAAATCTCCCTTGAAACCAATTAGGGTACTGAGTGAACCCATTGAAAGACTTCAATTTGCCTAATCTCTTTGGCAATTTTCCCAAATTAACTTCATTGTACTTATGTATATAACATTGGAGCCATTTTCCAGTTGTATCTTGAATATTATGCAAGCATTTGCAAGTTGCGCATCTTTTTTTTTGCATTTAAAGATAGACGCAGATAGATGCATTAGCTGTCCAAGGCAATCGTCATTTGAGACTGGGCAACCGCAATGCCAATGGCAGCAAAATATGTTGTCTTGCCATGTGGCTGGCAGCGACAAATGTAACTCAAAGATACATAGATACAGAGATGGAGCTGGAGATACATGTTGAGAGCGAGCGCGTGTAAAACGCATAAAATTGCAAATTACCACGCTTGAATGCGTGCCACATAAGTGTGTGTGAGGTGGCATCAAGAGCTAGCTGTAGTTTTTGATTCGATTTCATTTCATTACAACCGCAGCAGCAGCTGCCAATCGAAGCTGCAACAGATCACTAGCTGAAGATGATGAAGATGAAGATGAAGATGAAGCTTAGCTAAGCGTGTGGCAAGCAGACGTTGCTCTACAGCAACATTGACAATGCGTTTCATGTTGCAATTAATTGCAGCAAGTGAGAAACCCAAAGTTGCTTGAACCCATATTTCTCCCCCCTTAACACATACCCAACTCCTAAGCCCTGCTGTCGATCAACACTAATCTAATGTGGAAAGTGCAAGTGAGTGCAACAAAGTCAAACTTTGTTTGTACTCTTTGTTGCTTTATTGCCCCAAACCTAATCAGAAAACAAATATTTTTGTACGCCTCTTGGGTTTTTATAGCTGCAACTGACATTGCGGTTCAATCGCCTGCAGTTAACGATTTCAAATTGGAAGCGCATTCCGTTTCGGGATTGATGATTCCACACAAATATTTGACAAGTGCCCAGAGCCACTGTTTGCAACCAGCTGACTCGGTCACAGACCCAACCAGCAGCAAACAGTGGCCCAATGATAAGCCAAGCTAATCAGCGCACTTGTTTGCCAGCTGGCCAGAGGGTAGCCTCCTCTGTCTCTCCTTATATATATAAAGCATTTAAGGTTGAAGTCAACCAAAGGCAGGCATAATTTAAATGCGTTTTATTATATGAAAATAGTAGCTGTCAGTAGAAGGTGCTAAAAGGTGAAGATACAATTGAGGTGAAACCAAAACATAGCCTAGAAAGTGCTATAATCTCTACGGAGAGATAAGAAATTCCAATATTATCAATCTTTAACTAACAGTTAAGCATTTAAAGGTAAGTTCTTAACTGCAACTTAAATGTAAACTTAAAAGTATCTAAATATATATATATACATATATCTTGATAAGTAACTGTGTAAACATTTATATCGGTTTAGTTCAAAGCTATCAATTTGTGTGTAAAAGTAGTTTATGTAGTTGAAGTGAAAATCTGGGAATATCAAAAGATACTTTCAGTTAACATATAGAAACCGTGTGAATGGAATACTATTATTATAATTATATATAGCAATGTTATGGCCATAAAACAATCACATTTCTATACTCCCAATAAATGCCAGTTTCAAGTCAAGAAACTGTCTAAGTAAGAAATATGTCAACAGGCAACATGTGGCAGTGGCAGTGGCAGTGGCAGTGGCAGTGGCAAACTGTGATCCCTTCTAAACATTTTCAGCTTGAGCGAATGCGCCTCACCCTCTCATTGAAATGCAGTTACAATACAGCCAACAAATACTCTATTCCCTCCACCTCTATACCCTTCTTTATCCTATGCTCCAAAGACTATACATGTTTATATTATTATTATGAAAAAAGAAGAAAACAACAACACTAAAATGGGTCGCTGGAAGAGTTGGTAATGAGCGGGGGGCATGGGGTATGGGTGTGTATGTGTGTGTGTGTATTGTAGTGCAGCACGTACAATAAATTAGTGACATTATAAAAAAATTAAAACGTGAGCTCCTACAGCTAAATATATTTTGACAATAATAACTTGCTTTGTATGTGATATATGCTCCTATATCCATATATATATATACATATATAGATATATATATATATATATATTCATAGATACATATATATATCGTTGAAGTTCGGTCGAGCAATGAACGCAAATTTACAAGACAAATAACGTGACAGAAAGCTGACAGAGTGTAGTAGTAGATATCAGGGGCAGATCGGGTTAAAACTGGAGGAGCAGCTCATGTCATGTGAATTGTTTGGCTTTTGCTTTTGGTTTTGGTTTTATGCGTTTTTATGTGTATGTTTTATAGAAAAGAACCCTATGATCCAGCAGCGATCCAGCACTCATTAGCATGCCAAGCACGAGAAACTGATAATAGTATGTAAACTCTTCTCAGCTGCTTCATTCAACTCTTCTCAGCTCGACTGCTCTTCCCAGCTCTTTTGAGAACAGACAATTGTCAATAAAATTGCCGACTAGCAGCACGCACAACACTTTTGAGACATATTTACACACATTATACAAAAGTTTAAACTAAAGACTGGTTTTTCCTTCTTATATTTTGTTAAGGGGCGTGTTGGGGTGGGGGTTGTACAATTAAATGAAGGCCTTTTCGGTTAATATCTATTCAAATATCCCACGCTACTAAGAGGAGCTAAATACAAAAGGAAATTGTAAGGCATTTAAATAATTTTTCGATGACGACCCACACAAAATGAGTCTCAAGTTGATTATTTGTTTAACACAAAATGTTATTGTTAAATTTATATGCGAAAATTGCATTTTTAATGAGCTACACACACACATACGTATATATATATATATATATATATATACACAAAGCATAGGTTTCATTCATTATAAAAATAAAAACAAAAATCTTTTTATTTGCGTGAACTTTTGCGCATTTCTTTAGGTCGCATTTTAGTTTTCTAACTCTCCTTTTCTCTCTCTCTCTCTCTGTCTCTATTCAACACAATAAGCGGAAATCATTCAAAATAAAAATATATATATCTATGTATATAGAGAGAGAGCAAGCTGTATATAATACATTGCCAAACAATATATATATATATATATATATATCTTAAACTTACCTGTTGGCAAATGGTGAATGAACTGAGCTGTAACCCAATCTGTTTCAGGGTTATCTTTGGGTTTTTCTACGCTGTTTAACAGCTTTTTAGTTGGAATTCAGTTATTGTTAGATTGCACTTGACTTTATCGCCAATGCACAGCAGGAATTTAGGGAAAATCCTGTCAAGATACGCAGTGGCAATCACATGTTCTGCACACATATTTCTGGGTTAGTCCTGTGGCATGTGCTGGGCACAGCTGGAGATGCTGTAAGTACAGAAAAAAACATTGGACATGTTTATTAGAATGCTTTGAGAAAGGATACAATCAACAATGTTCCATATCTAAAGTAGTTTCTTGCATCTAAGCGAAATCTTGCACAGAAAACTTGCAACCCTGAGCTAGCTTTTGATTGAGTTATAACAATAGTTTTGATTAGGCTTTGATTTGATTCATATCTTTTGCTTTGACAGTTATAATATTTTGACTAAAAGCTACCGTTGATAGCATCTCGAAAGTATCTACACACTCACACACACACACACACACACTCGCTTGGAGGTGTGTCTTGTTACAATCTCATCATTTGTTTAACTTTCTATTAGCCACATTGTCATATTACATGGTAGCTTTTCACTCGACACTCACAAGTCAAAATTCACAGCATTTCCTCATTAGTTGCTTGCCAGGCAGCTCACAATGGGAATAAGCTGATGATAATTAAATCAACGTTGCATGACACAACTTCATCATAAAAAAAGAAAAAAAAAACTGAGCAAAAAATCCAAAAAAAATATAGCAAAAAAAAAAAAACTGTCAGCAATGAAAGTGAATTAACTAGCAGTCAAAAATCTTAACAAAAAAAAAAATAACAAGAGAGAGAAAAAGAAAGAGTAAGATCATAAATGAGGTCAACGAACATGGTCTAAACGAGCATAAAAAATTACAAAATGTAAAACAAAAAGTTAAAGCAAAAGTTGACAATAGCCGTCGGGGGGCAGAACCAAAAAAAAAAGTGAAGAAAAAAACAAAAACAAAAGTTTATGAATGATTTCCCAATCTAAAGTAAAAACAGTGGAAGAAAAGTATCTATTAGATACTTAAGTTAACTGGCTGCCGGCCATTCGTAATGTTGTTTTTGCCTCGCTTTGCCTCTGGCTTATCTGCCCACTTACGTGCCAAATCTGCAGGTGAAAGTGTTGCAAATAAAAACAGATGAAAACAAAACAGAAAACCTGCAAAAGCGACGGGCCGATGAAAAACACAACTCAAAAGGTGTTTGAGGTGAAAATTATATTCCTTAACGCTATATTTGTATGTGTATATATGTGTGTATATGTATGTGTGTGTGTGTGTGTGTGTGATATAAGTTAGAGCTATGTTTCCCACACTTTACATTAGAGTAATGCACGAACGTGCCACAAGAATTTAATATATTGTAGCACATTTGATGTTGCATAGTTGCTCCACTTGTGTAGCTGCCACTTTTGTAACTGCCCCAAACAGTAATAAATGTAAAACATTCTCTAATTGCAGCACTGAGTCATGCCCGATTAGTCAGCTGCATGTTGCATTTTGTTGTTCTTTTTGGGTGCACTACTTTGCGTCACCTTTGAAATTTTCCTACACTTTTATGGTAGTTTTTCCCGCGCTCTTTAGAAATATATTACGCATGTTCGTGCCTCACGTATGTCACTTGCAACGATCAAGTCTCATTTGGTGTTGCAGCATATGTGAACCTGACCTGCGCCAGCGTACACCTGTTTCCTGTTGCAACATTTAAAAGCGGCGCTTGGGTGGCTACAGATACAGGGAGATATATCTAAGAAGTATACATAAGTCTTAGACAGCACATTAATGAGCTTAGATAATATAACAAATATTTACATTGAGCCGCATACCAGGCGCTAATTCTAATGAAGTTGCAAGTTGCAAGGGAACGTGGCAGGTGCATGTCAGGTACGGTTCATAGAGCCACAAATGAACCCAATAAAACTCAAATTACCTACACATATGATGTATGTACCACACAAACTAACAGCTAATGAGCTCATCTGCCACAACTAACAAGGAAGAAGATCTTAGGGTGGGCTTAACAGCTCTGCGGATTAACACAGGATAAACGGCTTAAGGACAAAGGACACAAGACATAATTCTATATACTAACTATATAGAAGTTAATGCCTGATCTTTATAGCTGCTTTGTGGGTAATACAAATCTTAGAGTTAAACCCTTTTGGCTTGAACTTTCCAGTGCAGATTGATTCGATTTGCTAAAAGTTTTGAAGTTTGTAGTTCGCTTGGCAAATGGTATAACAACCGTTAGCTGCTTTCCCACAGTTTGCTACTTTATCTGCAACACTCGCCCCCAAGGTATTTGCATTCCCAGAAACTAGGCACTCCTCATTACTATCTGGAAAATGTATATATATATATACATATACATTTAGTAACGCTGCAATCATCCGCAACTAATGCCAGACAAGACCTTCAGCAAGATCCAAGGGTTCGAGTCGTGTGCGGTTGTCCAGGCACTTTTGCATGTTTACTCAGTGCTCGCTTGTCCTAAGTAAAATAATAAGAATAATAATAAAAGATCATAAACAAATACAAGCATTGAAGATATACATTTGCCAAGAATTGCTGCTGACGCTGGAATGGTCGGACTCTCGGCTGGTCGTTTGGTCGGATGGTCGGATGGTCGGTCACACTTTAATTAGTGTAGATAAAGCGAGTTTGAATAGATCTGAGAAATGCATACAGTGCAGAGTCTGAGGCCTGAGCAATGATTCACAGTGAATGTTGTCCAGCTCTAGGGGTAATTGATACCCGAGGTGTTGATTTGTAAAACAAGAAGAAAATGAAAAAAAAACTATTTGCTTGTAAACAAAAGCGCTGCTTATGCCGCACACAGCACAACAACAATAAACAACAACAACAACAACTGAATTTTGGGAATTTAGATAAGCCACAGCATATATATTTTCATTTCAAAAACAAAACAAAAAGAAGCAGCAAAAAAGTACCAAAGAAAACTTCTATGCTTTGGGCACACCCATAAAATGAATTGAGCAGGAAAACCGCCAAAATCAACGAAAAATTAAAATTTTGATGTGGGTACATGTGACTGATGGAATGACCAACTGAATGACTGACAAGCTGATTACAGCTTTAACTGTTCAACTGACATTTGATAAGATGCAACCCAAACAACTCAAGCCACCAAACGATCTTCCAACTTATCAGCAATATGTACAAATATTTGATCTTTGCTTTTGTTTTTCTTTTTGTTGTTTTAATTTCTTGTTTAAATGTTGAATGTTTATGCAAGATTAATGGTTAGACGCACGCCCTTCAATTTGAGAGGTTCCCAACACAAAACAACAACAGCAGCAACAACAACAACAACAACAAAAACAACAAGAGTAAAGAAGCAGAAGGAAAACACAAAAATCCCATAAATACTAAGAAATATGAAAGAAATAATCAGCATGGAGCTAACTGCTTTTGATCTATTAATTAAGCAAAATCAGTTTTCGATTTTGATGTTGATGTTGCTGTTGCTTTTGCTGTTAGTTTGGCCAGTGGAAGCCGGTTATGGCTAACGGATGTACTTTACATACGAAAAGTAAAGGAAAAATCAAAGACTAACAAAAACTGAGTTCATTGAGTTAACAAATTTTCAGTCATCAACTAATTGCTTATGGCCATATACCAATCGACCTTGTATCTGTTGTTCGAACCAGAAAAAGTAAAGGAAATATTTCGTTATTACAAAAAAAAAAAAAATTTAATTTACATTCACCATAATTTTTTTTTTTCTTCTTTATTATTATTTATAATTAATGATTAAAATACAAAAAAAAAAAATAAATTCATTATGTAATAATTGGAAGCAAAAGAAGCACTGGAAATTCCAGAAGAATTACACAATTTTTAAAAGAATTCTAAAAGAATTTTATAAGTCAAATTTGATGCTGAATTATAAAATTTACTTTTTGGTAACAATTTGTAACTAATGTAGAGTATAGGTACATTATATACCCTAGAAAAGTACCTATTCCTTTATACTTTTGTAGAAAGGATATATGAAACTGCAGTCCGGAAATATGCACACAGTCTGGCATATTTTGAAACACACTAAACAAGGATACTTTGCTGATCCTTTGTGTTCAACTCATGTGACACCTTTGGAAAACTGTCAATAAGCGCATTGTTCGATTGAATAAAACAGCTGCCATACACACACACACACACATACACATATGTAGGCACCCTAAAAATTTTTCATTTTCGCCATTTGCTAGACAGTTTCGGCCACACAATGTCCTGTTCCTAGTTTGTATTCGGCTATAACACAATGGCAACATGAACTGATTGGTAAGAAATGATATTGCAACTGCATCTGCAACTGTCATGGCCGACATGTGCCGGCAAGATGCTGTCTGTTGCTTGTGGAATTTGGCGGTAAAAAATAAATAAGTAGAAACACTAGAAGAAGCATAAGAAATGCCAACTAATTAGCAGCTGCCCAAGAAAACAAACGGAGCGAATCCGATCTCCTTATACCCCACAAAAGAAAGAATGAAACAAATAATGAAAACTTTCCAAGCCAAACGGAAGATGATGAAGTTGAACCCATTTCCTAACCATATGAAATAGCTGTCAACGTTGAGCTTCTAAGCGGCTTTTATGATATTGCCAAGCAAACAAAGTATGGAAGAGAAGAGAGAGCGCATAACTTGCTATTGACCAAACTCAATCTAGAGATAAAAGTATTCTATCACAAACACTGTCTCTCTACATCATCTCTCGCTGCCTCTCTCTCTTTCGTTATGGCCAGCTTGCAAGTACTCTCTTTTTTTCTGGCTCTTGGGAGAAGAAGCAACTTTTCTTGTTGCCACTTTTGTTTAATGGCTCTTTTTTTTCGGCAACGGCAACAGCAACAGCAACAGCAACGGCAACAGCAACGGGCCAACTCAACATGTTCAGTCAACCTTGGCAAGGCCGTTGTTGCCGGTTTTTGTTGTTGTCTATCTATATATGTATTTGTGTATGAATGTGTGTGTTTGTGTGTATCATATGTGTGTGGATTGTGGTATCTGCGTGGGTCTTTGGTATGTGGCAAACGGATGTGCGTTCGTTTTAATTGACAATCCTCTCTCCCCTTTTTTAAATTCATTACTGCTTAATTCCCTCTCTTTCTAGCTGTCGCTCTTTATCTCTGTCTCTGCCCCTGCAATGCCAACAGCTGCTTTCCCTTTGACTTCCTTCTGGGTTACGTTTGCGTAATTGCAGGGCAAATGGCTTGTTGCTATCATTAGACCACGTTTGGTGTTTGAATATTGTCTAAACATAGGCGTATATACATTGAAGAACTGCAATTACGTATCCCCAGAGTGTCCTGCTCTCAAATTGAGCGGAAAGTGTTGAGGGTTGTTAGGGTATAGCAAAATTAGAGTTAGTTTATTTCAATAGCCACTTAATGACCAAGTTCAACTGCTTGAAAATTTCTAACTTAAAATAGAAATACTTTTCAAATAAAATGCTATCAAGTAAATTACACTTGCAATTATAATTTGCAGCTTAAGTCCGCATAAATTACATCATAATTATTTTTTATATCATTTTGAAGTTGAACTCTTGGGAATGTTTATTCAGAAATGTTGCATTGCATCTGCCAAATGCTTTCAATACTTCTGCATTGTTCAGCAACTGTGTTGCTGGCGCAGTGCCAATTTCATCATTTCATTAAACAACTACTAAATGGTATTCCATATGGCAAAACTCTTCTCAATGTAAAACTATTGCTGCTGTTGCTTTTACTGTTGTCTCTAATGCTGCTTCTGCTTCTACTTCTGTTTCTGCCAAAGCGACTGCCTCTGTCGCTGCTTCTGCTTTTGCTTCTGTTGTTGTTTTTCTCTCGCTCTAAAATGCAATGCGACAGAGTTTTAAGCTATTGCTATCACGCTTGCACAATACACCAATGCGCGTGTGTATGAGTGAGTAATACTCAACGAGTATCGCTTCATCTGACTGCGCATATTACTGTATATATGAGTGTGTGTGTGTATGTGCACACAGGCAGAGTCAATACAAAACAGAAGCAGAGGCAGAGGCAGCGGCAGAGATAGAGACCGGGTCTTCGGGTTGTTTTCATGCGCAGCGACTGCGTCATTTCAGTTGCTTTCGAGCGAGCGACGCAAACGGTTCGAAATTTTATACGTTAAACAAATTTGAATGTCAAGAATTAAAGAAGAAGACAAACACATATTCGAAATAAAGTCGCGCGTGCGTCGTGCGATTTAAGTGAAGTTTTGTAATAACAAAATTAAAAAACTTGTGAAATTCTCCAAGACAACACAAAAACAACAATAAACCCCAAAAAAAAGAAAGATAATGAGTGCATAAAATTGAATTGCAAACTGTAAACTAAATATAAAAACACTGAAAGAAAGAGTGATTAAAGCTAATAGTAGTTAACAGACTTTATATAATTTGAAACACTTTGGGATTAGTTTCAATAACAATTATAACAAAATGGTACGCAGCTTGGCTCAGTGGACCAAAACGTTGAGTTTCCCCTCACGTTTGTCCCCTAATCGCAATTCAAAGGATTGCTCCACACTGGCCAGTCCAGTGCCACCGCCAACACCACCACGTAACAAAACCAAAGGCCACAGCAATTGTGCCACTTCGCGCTCCTCTTCATCAACTGTATCCTCGTCGCATTCATCGGCTGCTTCACACAATTCACCAACGCCAGGCAACAACAATAACAATGTTAATAATATGCCCATAACGGAACTGGAACAGATTGTAAGTATTAATTAAGAGAGGGGAAACAGTTAAAGGGTTGCACAAGGGGGCTATAGGATATATCCAACTTCCTGTTGGAGCGCAAAAACAGCTGCGCAAACAGCAAAACATAAAAGTTCCGACCTGATAAAGATACACGCAATCATAATGCTTATTGACCCATTTAAATAGGCTGCAAACATAGCTGTTTGTGGCATAGGTATAAAAGAGAAATTACACAAGCAGAACATAATGGCTTATCCTCTTATCATTATCAATTATCAAATATCAATCAGTTTTCCCCAAACTAAATAGACCAAATACGAAATAAACTGGTACACAAATGATATATATGCCTCGGGGCTTTTCTTTGTGGGAAAGTAAAACAACAGCAGCAGCGATAACTGATGGTTTCCATAATAGTTACTAGGCTAGATAAGCGGGTTTGATATGCTTATAGCACAGACAAAGGAGTGGGGAAGTACAGCAAAACAGCTATCAAATGGCTGTTGCTGTAATTATAATGGCCAACAGTTGATGGCCAAGTTGAAAGCAATTTGGCAAATCGCTTGTTGTCCACACTAAATACTGTTCATTCAAATCGCCAAAGACCTCCATAACAGATTACAGACAAAGACAGATATATATATAAAGAGAGAGAGTGTGTGTATTTTTTAGTATACAAAGCAATCGATAGAAACATGTGCGGGAAAATAGACGCACTCGTAAATGAAAAGAAGAGAAAAAAGCAATCTGAAAAGCAAACAGGATGTCGCCACGCTTGAGCAGTGCACTGGAAATGTGTGTGTTTTATGTATGAATGTTGTCCCAGGGATTCGGCATGAGCATGGGCATGGGCATGGAAGACAGGGCTGAAGGGCGCCTAAACGACAACGACACATGTGCACAACGTGGCTGACAATTGACACATGGACACATGGACACATGGACATATGGGTAACGACAATTCAAACTTTGAAATCTTAAAGTGTTAGACTCTAGCCTGGGAAAAAGATTGCCAAGAAACATAAACATTCACGTTCACATTCCCATTACGAATACGATTCCGATTTCGATTCTGATATCCCATTCCATTATATGTTTATATAGGCAATAATTTTTATGGTTTATTTTCTTAACTTGGGAAAGTTGAGTGTGTTAAAGTAAAGATTCCTTTCGAAACTATATCTATAATATCATATCATCATATCTGATCCAAACATAACTTGGCATTTGGTTGCATATACAATCATTTTTTGGCCATAACTGTGCTTAAATTAGTAGCAATTTGCAGAAAGGTTAAAGCTTCAATGAGTTTCAACCATATTGCAAGTGGTTCTGACCAGGTTCATTTGTGGCTTACAGTGTTAACAATATTCATATGTATGTGAGGAGCATTTGAGCCACACCCACAGACCACGATATGCTGGCAACTAGCGCAAAACGTGCCACAACAAAACCAACAGCAACAACAACTTCAACCAACCACAATCACATTGAGAACGACATCAACATGCCACAGTTTTCAGTATTGCGCCCATGGTAAATCGTGACTATCAAAGTTTGGCGCCGCTACCGTTGTTGCATCCACAATTTGCCCCCATACAAATAAGCCATACCATACATCCTCTTACTCTCTCGCTCTGTTCCTCTGTCTCTCTCTTTCACGCGCCACAAGACCAGATGCAAGAAATGCCAAAGTTGAAAGGCGTCGTCTGCCCAGTGGAGCGGATAGTTAAATACCGTTAGAAAAATGCGCTTATGTAAGTCAAAAAGTCGCACAGACAATTTTGTAGAGTTAAAGCCGCAACAGTTGCAAGTTGCAGATTTGTTGCCATTTGGCATGGAAAAACTAGTTTCTTGTTTTGGTTTCCATTTGGCCAAAGCAGCAGGCGCCTATCTTCAGGCTAGAAAAGTTGTTAAGCGGCTTTTCCACTGCCAAACATCCTTGGCCAAAGGTAAACCAGTTAACCGGTTTGCGGAGGCGTCTGCCATACAAAATAAATAAACAACAACAGCAACAACAACAACTTTCCACATGCTGTGGCATATTTCCTAACTGTTCACTACAACTAATCCAGAACGAGCCACAGACAGGAATGGATATTGAAAGCATAATAACTCGTGTCGCGTCCGCTGCCCAGGCATTTCCGCCAGCTTCTTTCCCAAGTATTTCCCACATTTTCCAGTCGCTCCAGATGAAAGACGACTCCTGCTTTTCCCACAGTTCGCTGGGAAACGGCAAATTGGCTTTGAACGTGCTCTAAAGATTGTCTTTGATTAGCCAATTGGCATTTGGCTAACATCGCACAACATTTACATAAATATCACACCCAAGTGTTAATGACACATTTTGTGTGTAAGATTATATATATATATATGTACACGTGTGTGTGTGTGTGTGTGTGTGTGTGTGTATATGTGTGAGTATGTGTATTTCTAAAGCTGAGTCAACAGTTTTCTCTTAGACCTTGCCAAGAAGTCAATGCAAATTATTGCCATAAACAGCAAATGTTTTCGTTGAGCCAAATACCAGAAGACGAAAACCTCGTAACATGGCTAAGAGAAGTGTCAGCAGTTAACGCTTATTGCATTTCCTGTACAGCTTTTGCTTCCAGGCAGCTGCCACCATATAGAAATGCCAATCCCCTGCTCAATTTTAAGGTGGCAGCTGCTGTGTTGCAGTTACCAAAAAAACAAATTAAAAGGAAACAAAAAATGAAAAAAAAAACCCGCTAACACAGCACAAAGTTCACCTGCAATGAATCTAAATTACATGTTGCAACTTGCAGCAGACAAGATGCTGCGCAGCAGTTGTGCAACATTAGCAAAAAAAAATAAATGTGAAGTGTGGCAACGCTGCTAGAACATTGGCTTACAGTGTGCGTCATGCGAATGTGTATATATTTTAGATATTTACAAGCCAAAAATTAATGCAAATTCATCAAGCAAAAACAACAACAACAACAACAACTACGATTTCTATGTGTGTGTGTGTGTGTGTGTCATTATTGTTGTATGCGTGCAGGTGCAGAGTGCAGATCGTTGGTTTACCTGTTCACAAATCAGCTGCTTCATCTCTTACTAGCTCTCTCTCTCTCTTTTTCACACTCTCTCGCCGCGTCTCTCTTTTGATCTCTCTTTGTTGTGTTGCGTTAAGACTAAAACTGGTTTCTGACATTTTCAGGCTTTGGCCATGTTTTGTTTTCATTTTTGCAGCTGTCTGTGGCTCATTTATATATGTTACACATACAAATATATACATATACATATATAAATATATATATAAAGATATATAGATATAGATATAGATATATACGATCGCTATAAGCACTGTTACGGTTGTTTATTATTATGTTCGACTGTTTAAAGCCAATTGCAACTCTTTGTGAAATTCACAAGAAAAAACTGCGCATCAGCTGTTTCGCCTGCATTTGAGACTTTTGTTTAGCTCTGCAATTTTAGCCTTAGACTTTAAGTCTTCAAGTTGGGAACAGTTTATTGGGTCACTTGAATATTACGCTCATTTTGGGGCGCTTTCAATTACAACACACAAAACAACGCAACATAATAGGAACAACAAGTTAGCTTTAAACCTGTTGCACAGCTGTTTTAGGTTTAAAAAAATGAGGATTACTGTGGGAAGTTTTGGCTTAAGGCAAATATTAACAACCATGAAAAGCGCTCTAATTCGAAATGAAAACATTTAGCAGACTGAATTCCATCAAGAGCTCATAATAACAGTACAAATAAACAAATACCAAAAAAAGAAAAAATAAATAATAAATAAATAAGCTAATTCCAATTTTGTATATATATAAAAAGCATGCCAGAGCCTGAGATCTGAGATCTGAGACCTGAGACCCATGCCAAGTTTTGTTTGTATCCCATAACATTTGGTGTGTGTTGTTAACATGCCACACTGTGGCAGTCATGTGTCCACTGTGTTGCCCTTTGTCTGTGACAACAGAATGCACATCAAAACTCATAACTTATGTACAAAGAAGTTGTTAATAGACCAAACGGAAGTCCCCCTTGAAGCCGCAGTTCTAATGGGTTTCATAAAAGGTGCTAAGCATCAATGCATCAATGCATCAATGGACACCAATTGTTACTGTTACCAGTTGGAGTTGGAGTTGGAGTTGATGATCTTTCATTTAGCAAGCCGACAAATCGTGCGTTTCTATTGACACAAATCTCATAGCAGAACTCCACTTAAAAGCAGCAAAAATACTTAGAAATAAAGCTAGATTTAACTGTATAAGATGTATTATTACGCAGATCAATCAAATGATATACAGAAGATAATAATTGAATTTAAAGTTGCAACTTGAAGCATCTGTCTAATGCTTAATTCTACAAAGTTGTTGCATTTTTGAAGAAATCTCTTATTCTCTATGAGCATCAAAACAGATTGCCCAAAGTAGTACTTACTCCTACCCTAGGGACATAAGTCTATTAATAAAGCACCACAAAAGTGGAAAGGAATCCAAAACATGCCCAAAAATATATATATATAATTTATTTGGTACTTGGAAAACATTCAACAAACATAGAAAACAATGCGTTGGTATGGAATTAGGATTAAATTGCTGGCTGATTGGGGCCAAAAACCTCCGCTCCCCCAGCACGAAGCCATAAAAGCCAACAACAGCAATACCTAAGACTCCAGTATATAGTAGAATGTGGAGGCAAGAACAAATATCTATGAGCGCCTTGAACTTTATTCGAATAGAGTAGGGGAATAAGAGAATATATATGTTAGACCCATGCCAAGATTAGTTTGAATCTTTACGTATCGAACAAATTTTGTGTGTTGTCTAAAATTATAAAAAAAAAATGTATTTTTTTTTCTATTGCTTTTTATTTTATGATCTGCTACTGCTCCAAGTGCATGTTCGTTCTGTGTGGATCATAAAAATAAAACAAATACAGCGACTGTTGCCACGTTTCCCATAAATAATGCACCACACACTTTGCTACAAACAACATTGATATACCCTACTTATACATATAGACTCGTGTCATATACACTATTAAATACCCTAGCTTATAATCTGCCTTGTCTGCCTATAACTTGTCTTTAGCTTTTCTTTTGATTTTTCTTTGCTTTTTCCATTGATTCTGTTATTTAATTATAGCTGCTTATAGCTTTTGCTTTTGCTGTAATAATTTTCTTTTATTTTCTTTCATTCTGTTTTCTGCCACGCTTTCATTTTTATGCTTCACACACAAAAATTGATTTTTAATTGATTTTATTTTATTTTTATAATTATTTATTTTATATAATAAACGATTCATCGAGAAGTTATATGATTTTTGAAGTACAATTGAATTTTTGTAGTTGTATTTTTTTTTGGCTTTCAACTGAAGTTCAATGTATTTAAAAGACGCCTAAACACAGTTTTTGTTGTGTGTTTGTGTTTACTTCAAGGTAGTTTGACAGTTTTTCAATATTTTAACAATTATTTTGAGTTTATTTTTTGCATTTTGCTTAATGGGCAAAACTCACTTTCAGTGTATATAAATTGAATAAAAGCAAAAGTTTTAGTTAGATAATTATAGTACTATAATGAGTCGACTGAATAGAGCCCACACTGTGTGGTCTTAATGAAGCTTAGGGCAATTATCTATATAAAAGAGTCAATGATCTTTACACTCTGATATTCCCCCTACAAACCTTACAACAACAACAACAACAACAACATTTTAACTGTTTGATTTCCCTGTAAACATTTTGTCTGTACAACAATCAACGTTGACAAACAGTTGGCAGTTGGCAGTTGGTTGCTTTTGATCTTTTTTGAGTCTTTGGTACATTAAAGTGGATGCCGATGCACATATTTTCCTTCTGTACATCATATTATTGTTTGTGTAAACATTTGCTATTTGTTTATGCCACATGCAAGTTGCAGTTATGAGTGGCAGCACAGGATATGAACATACATGTCTATATACTATATACACATATGATTTCCTCAAGTGAAGAGCACCACTTCATTGCTACTCTTGGAGCACCCATAATTTCATTATAACTGCTAATTGGTCCATGACCCCGCCCATTTTTTTAGAGTTCAACATTAGATGGTTACAGTTCAGTGCTTAATGTGAGTATATGCCTTCATTTTAATGCTCTTCTTTTATCGTATTTGTTGTTGTCTTTTTTGTCATTTGAAGTTGACATAAAACAGCAAAACTTGTTTTCACGTTAAATTAAATTACCAGCAAGAAGCAATTCCATAGAAATCCACATATATATATATATATATATATATCTTCTGTTTTTTACTTCTTCATATTCTGTTTTTATTGTATTTAATTTTTTTTTTTTGTTTGGTTTTGTTGCTGTTTCATGCTTTACGCCCATTCCATGGAGCCTACCCAGAACCGGGCTCAATGTGTTAATTGCTTATTATTATATCTTTCATTTTGATGTCATTTCTACACAATGTTGTAGTTGTTGTTGTTGTTTCTGGGAGTTTAAAGCAATAGCTCTACCCTAAGCCCTAAGCTAACTGTAGAGTAGGGGCAGAGGCAAAGGCAGAGGCAACATGTTCATTTATCAAAAGTCAAGCCACGCTCTGCCTCCAGCAGGGCGCCTACAGAGTTGCAAAGCGAACTGCAGATAAGGTCAATTAAAAGAGTCAACCGGAAATGTCGCGACGCTCGGTTACCAGCTGAGGAGTGGGGAATATACATGTGTATGTACACACACAAAGAGAGAGACACACACATAGTCAGTTGTATCTTTCAAATAATTCATAGCACATATTTTAATAAAAATAATTAAAAATATTTCATATAACAACAACAACAAAAGCGAAAAAGAAAAGAGAAAATTGCCATAGATTATAATATATACATATATATATATATATATATATATATATTATATAGAAGAGGCGCAGATGCAGAGAGGAGGGAACGCGCTTTAATTAGATTGACAGCAAGTCATATAAATATTTTCGCACAATTTATAATTTTAATCTGCCGGATGTGAAGCTGCTTTCGATGCAGTTTCCCCGCCCAACACTCCGACACACCCCGTAGTTGATAATTAAGAGAGAGAAAGAGAGAAAGAAAATGCAGCAGAAAATCTAAAGAAAGACTAAAAACGGGGAGCTGCATTCAAGTGAACCTTTAACCAAGTGCCTGGCCCAAAATGGAAGACAGGAAGTTACTACCTCAACTTGGGTGTGTGTGTGTGTGTGTATGTATATTTGTGTGTGTCTAAGAACATGTTCAGTCATGTGTTAACCGTTGAGCGTGAGGAGTTATCATTGAAAATGGAAAATGGAAAAAGGTGTGTTGCAGGTAGTAAACATTTTCATTAGGTAGCAAAAGCAAAAAATAAAAACGAAAAAAAAAATAAAAGAAAAAACAAGAACCTCAAAGCTGATAGCATTGCTGATGAGTTGGGCAAACAATGGCTTAAAGAGATAAGCTGGTGAGGTCCTTAAAGAGTGTTTATCAGGCTCAGCTGCTGTCACATCAGGTGTCAATAGAGTCACCTATAAATGTGTACGATCAGCGGACAGAGCTCAGTAGTTGAAATTCTGTATTGAAAACATTCACTTCAAATGGGTTTTTGGCCACGTTTTACGAAGTTAAAGTATAAAGTAAGCATTAAATATTTAACTAGAGGATAACTTATGTTAGTATAAATATTAGTATATATGTTCGATCAGGGGTCAGAGCTCAATAGTTGAAATTCTGTATTGAAAACATTCACTTCAAATGGGTTTTTGGCCACGTTTTACGAAGTTAAAGTATAAAGTAAGCATTAAATATTTAACTAGAGGATAACTTATGTTAGTATAAATATTAGTATATATGTTCGATAAGGGGTCAGAGCTCAATAGTTGAAATTCTCTATTGAAAACATTCACTTCAAATGGGTTTTTAGCCACGTTTTACGAAGTTAAAGTATAAAGTAAGCATTAAATATTTAACTAGAGGATAACTTATGTTAGTATAAATATTAGTATATATGTTCGATAAGGGGTCAGAGCTCAATAGTTGAAATTCTCTATTGAAAACATTCACTTCAAATGGGTTTTTGGCCACGTTTTGCCAAGTTAAAGTATAAAGTAAGCTTTAAATATTTAACTAGAGGATAGCTAACTATAGTATATGTATATTTTTTTTGTATTGTATTAATTGAAGTCTTTTTTTACTTACCATTTGCAGATCTATCCTGGACCAGATCCGAAACAGGCTATAATGGGTTCCCTGGTATTTTGTATACATCATAAACAGGGCTGCAAGTGGTCGGATGAGCTGCGTAAGCTGAAGGGACATTTGAACACATGCAAACACGATGCCACACAATGTACCAATAAATGTGGTGCCCAGATACCACGCATCATGATGACCGATCATTTAACATACACATGCACCATGCGCCGTACAAGATGCGAATTTTGTCAGAGTGAATTCTCTGGCGCTGGCTTGGAAGAGCACAATGGCAGCTGTGGCCAGGAACCGGTCTACTGTGAGGCCAAGTGCGGACAGCGTGTGCTGCGTGGTCGCATGACACTGCACAAATCTAAGGATTGTGCGAAACGTTTGCGTCGCTGCGCCCACTGCCAGCGCGAGTTCTCGGCGGACACATTGCAGCTGCATGCGGCTCAGTGTCCACGAACCCCATTGGTCTGCCCGCAGCGCTGTGATGCGGGTCCCATAGCACGCGGTGAACTTGAGGCGCATCTGCGCGATGAATGCCAATCGCTGGCAGTTGCTTGCAGCTTCAAGGAAGCCGGCTGCCGTTTTAAGGGACCACGCCAGTTGCTGGAGTCGCATCTGGAGAGCAGCGCCGCAAACCATTTGTCATTGATGGTAGCGTTAAGCACACGCCAAGGACAACAAATACAGATGCTCAAATCAGCTGTATCCAAGCTCTCCATCAACTATACAGGCACGCTGCTCTGGAAAATTACCGACTGGTCGGCCAAGATGTCCGAGGCACGCGGCAAAGATGGACTTGAGCTGGTTTCGCCACCCTTTTACACCTCACAGTACGGCTATAAGCTTCAAGCATCCATGTTTCTAAATGGCAATGGACCTGGCGAGAATACTCATGTCTCAGTGTACATTAAAGTACTCCCAGGCGAATACGATGCTCTACTCAAATGGCCCTTCTCGCACTCCATCACATTTACACTGTTTGAACAAGGAGCTCAGAGTGGTCAGGGTGGCGTTGCCGAATCTTTTGTGCCCGATCCCACTTGGGAGAACTTCCAGCGGCCTTCGAATGAGCCCGATCAACTAGGCTTTGGCTTCCCACGCTTCATCTCACACGAGCTACTGCACAGTCGACCCTTCATTAAGAGCGATACGGTGTTCCTACGTGTCAAGGTGGATCCCAGCAAAATTGTGGCCGTCTAATCGGTAGTAGCTGAAGCTCTACCTTTTAGCCCTTAGATATTTACTCAACTTCCATAAATACTGTGTATTTAAATGTGTGAGTAAATCCCGTAGCATAGCATAGACTGTACATATGGAGCGTCAGCTTGGGGCGTTGTTAGCCATATGATTCTAACTGGCCTTTCAATGCTGACTGCCACGCCTACAAAGCGTAATAGTCATACCATATATATATATACATACATATAATCATATTTCACAAGTTCGTTTAGGGTTTTGCAGTGCTGGAATTAAACCAAAGCATATATACATATACATACGATATACATATACAATATACATACAATCACACACCAACAACCCAAACACAAACGAATCCATTTCAAATGTTTACACATAAACAAACAATACATATATATATATAGTATATATAATATATATCTTAAGTCTTTTGTTATAGAAATTTGTATTTTTTTGTGCGCTCAACATGGCCACATTTGAAAACTTTCAAAAGATCTTCAAATTAGATCGTACGATTAACGTTTAAACAAATATTAAATAAACATATGAAAAACATCAAATATAAATTTCTATTATTAAGTAACTTCAATGTATATATAGAATTAGTTGTAATTGCATTGTTAGTTCTAAGATTCCAACGCATTAGTCATTAGTACCATGGACATGAACATGAATATGAACATATATATATATATATCTATATAAAACGATATACAACTTTCAACATAGTCATATAAGTTTATGTTTTATATATAAGCAAGTCAAGTCTACTCGTACAATAAAATTTCATTATAATAACCATAAAAACAAGTGACAATGTCTTTTAATTAATTGATGATAAGTATGAATGAACGAATGAATGCATGAATGAATTAATGATTGAATGAATATGACTGATAAACTGTTCTCAGCTTTAACACTCAAGCACAACTTAAAACATATTCTAAAAATTAACTCGTTTAATTTATACTTGTGTCTAGTTTTATCATCATTAAAATAAGTAATATTGTTGCACAAATTGTTTATAAATATTATTTTAAGTATTTAAAATATAAGAACATTGTCAATCATTGAAAAGATATAGGAATCTATATATACTTTTAGATATTTGCTATCCTTTTGGTATATGGAAGATCTTTTCGTTGGCTTATAATAAATTTTGTGTATCGTATGGAATGTTAATAGTATTTTGTTATTACAGTTAGTGGGTTTGACTAGGGGAAACGTTTCTTTAGCAGGCTCTCCAGTTTTCGTATACCTGTCTGGGAGCTGCCATCAGCATTCTTATCTGCACTTCCTGTAAAACTACCCACGCTAAAGATGAAGGCACGTTTTGGTGTAGATGTGGATGCAGTTGTGGTTGTTGTTATTGTCGATGTTGAATCGGATAATGAAACACCTGTTGCATCTGATTCCTCTATGCTTGGATATGTTGTTGTTGTTTCTATAGTATTTGGTGGATCTTCTTCGCTGTTGGATGCTTCGATAAGACCACTGACTGCCGCCGCAGAGGCTGTATGCTTAAACAGATCAATTAACTGTAGCTGATCAACTCGTTTTACTGCTTTCATATCCAATATTTTCTGATACTCCGCAATTGTTATATCCGGCAGTAACTTTAGCACTTGCTGTGTGAAATGTGCTGGTGGTTGAACTGGCGTCATTACCACTTTGATAATCATCTCGGCACGTGTCATATCCTTGACGACAACCTTGGTATAGCTAGTAGGTGCCTTACGATTTACACTTGAGCCCACCGATGGTAATTCCAGCAGAGCCGACTTTAATGAATGCGTATCAAGCAATAACTGCTCACACCCCAGCACATTGTTAGATCCATCAGACAGGGTTAGCTTGCATCTGTATAGTACATTAATGAACTTGGGTATAAATGCAGCCACAAATCTATGACAGAATTGTGTGAAGTATTTGCGGGAACTAGCGAGGGTGTCACGTATCGTGGGTACCGTTTGTTTAAAGTTGCTGCAAATGCTGCTGATAAAGGCGCTTTGATCACCGACATTGCTTATCTGTTGCCACTGCACCTTGGCCATGGCCTGCAGGGAAGTTTCACAACCTGACTCCAGATCCTGCACGAGAATTTGTATACAATTGGAAATGATGCTAGGAAGATAAATATATATTAGGAATGCATATGAAAGTATACAATTTTACTTACCGATGAAATACATCCTTTTCCTCGCTCATATCAATCTTACTGACATACGCTGCAGTAACCTTCTCCTTAAGCTTGTCTTCCAATTGTTGCACTGTCTCCAGACAGTACTCGCCAGTGGTTAAAACACAGCAGATGCGTACTAAATCATCGCGTCCAAAACGTTGAGTATCGCCTTCCTTCAGAAAATTATGGAAAACTTGACCGGCGGCAGTGGAAAGGTTTTGCATATCGCGCGTTAGTAAAGATACGCTTTTTCCAATGGTACTACTTGTACTGGTTGGTACTAGTTTAGGTGTACTGCCCTCTAACACTTTGGAGGCATATTCCCGTAGATATTTCTTGAAGACCAGTGCCAGATCGTACATAGGTTGTGCGTTGCTAAGCTGATTACACTGGACCATGCACTTTTTATAGAAGACAAAGAGATCACCGGAGCTGGGATATACAGTCGTTTTAGCCTCTGCAAACTTGTAAGGTTCCTTGGACATTTCGATAAACTTCTCCAGCAATTCAGCAAGATTACGATCAATACTGCGTATATAAATATCCAAATGAGGCTTAAAGCATTGACCAATTTGATCATGAAATACAGTAAACGTAAGCGGTGCATCTGTAGTGGCGGGCACTGTAAGTACACGCGTCTGTTCGGCTGCAGTGGCACCTAATGTCACACCAGAAAAACGCTTGGAGAGTAGTTGCTCAAAAGCTTGTGTTTTGGTAATTGCAAAAAGCAACAGACGAACATCAATTTCATTGGTACGCTTGGCCATGATTTGTGCCAACTGCTGTCTTGTTTGGCGACAATACTCTACAGTTATTCTCTCTGAGACCTCCCAGTCTAATGGGAAGACAGCGCCGTATTTGTCTTCAAAATCTAATAGATGACGCTTTAACCAAGCGTAGCGCTTGTCAATTTTGTCGAGCCAAGCAATGTCTTGGTTCTCGTGAAACAAATGTATATATTCCTCCAGCTGTTGGGCTATAAACCATTTAAGCAGTTCTTTTTTAACTTTAGCATCTAGCACAGAGACAACCTTGCATGCGTCACCAAGTTGATTAAGTCCCAATTTGTGCTGTGTGGAAGGTTTGCTGGCGAACGCTTCTTTAAAATCCTCAGTAATTTGCTGTGCCAAAGTTACCTGGATTTTGTCTACACTTTGTGAGAGATTCTATAACAGTAATTTTAATTATAAGATAAACATTAAGCTCATTAATATAGGTACTGATGCGAACAACTTACCTTGATTTCCTCAATATCTGAGTATTGTTGAAAATGTTGATTCACCTCGGTAATGGCTTGCAGTGGATTCAGAATCTCGCCGTAGGAACGTCGTTCAATTAACTCATTTAAACTTTCAATGCCACCCACCAGCATATGTAGATGATTAAGCGTAGTTATAGCTGATGTTAAATTTCTCTTTGCACAATCCAATTGTTTAATATCCCGTGTTATTTCTTTAACCATTTCTTCTGTCCGTTCGGCACGCGTCTTTACATCAATAATATGACTAAATAGTGAACTGATTACCTTTTGTGCTTCGCACAAAGCCAATTGTCCATCTTGGCCAGTGTTTGTTTGCCCACGCACGACAGAACGTATATTATCATCTATAAGCGAGACTTCGCACTGCATTCGTTGTATGGTTTCATCGATGGTAGCAAGTGATTGCTCATTGGGAAACAGCTGATTGATGTAATCTACTGTATTGAAATCAGGCGCATCCATTGGATCTTGTTCATCTGTCTTTAATACCTAAAATTTCAATGTATTATGCGGGCTTCGGGCTCAATATGGTGTTGTTGTACTTACCTTGTCGATGACCTGCTTTACCTCCTTAGAAAACTGTATTTTGTTGTTACCCATCTTTTGATTGGCAGGTGGATCTACCTCTGTGCTCCCCACAAAGTCACTCATGGTATTATCTACAATTTTTATGGACCTTTTTTAAAATTTTGCAAATTTCTTTTAATATTTTACGACTTCTGCCACAAAGTTTTGCCGTCTTTCACATTACCCACTCACAACGAAACGTAGAAATTGCAATACGATGTAAACAGCTGGTTTGGCAATGTTTCGATTACTTTCATCGACTTTAATTTTTGCCGATAGTAACACTTGCATTACAGCATACGGTCACATTTTGCACAGCTGTTCTTTAGAATCTCATTTATATTATGTTGATAAGAGCAAGACTTTTGTGTTCAAACGAATATTGTTATATATCGCGGTATAATACCAAATTTAAGTCTCCGCATATAAGTAACCTATAGTCTCCATGCGTTTGGCTTGCATCTCTTGATCTCTTTCCACTGAAATGATAAATATAAAATGGAAAATAAAGTAAACGGGAATAGACCGAAAAAAAATCCAAAGCCAGAGAAAATATATAGATGCTCGCAATGCAACTATGAAGCTAATCGAGCGTATAATGTTCAGCGTCATCTTGTGATACATTATGAGAAACCACCAAAAGAGCTACAACACTTATGCCCATACGCTGGTTGCTCTTTTTCCTCACTGCGGTGGGATCATTTAAAAAGACACATTAATGGAGTTCATCGGATTGAAGACACTTTGCCAAAAGAATCAACAAACGAAGTGCCATTGTCAAAAAAGGAGAAAAGCAAGAATGCCAAAGCTATAACACAATGCACAAAACCTGTTAAAGCAATGTAAGTACTTTGAAAAATATAAATTATGCGAATATTAATTTAAATTGTTTATAGCAAAACCTACATAAATAAACAACCCCAAATATATGATTGTCCAAAATGTTATTACCGTACAAATCGAACATATAATATACAACGGCATCTTCTCTTGCATGACAAGGAATGCCAAAAAGAGTTACTAATTCACGTGTGCATAATTGCTGGATGTGGATTTTCAACTACGCGCTGGGATCATTTAAACAGGCATATTATGAAACTACACCCAAACTCCGATATGTCACCAACTGAAGAAGTTCAAAGAGAATGGCCGGTGAACTCGAAAATAGTTATACAACTAGATAAATAATTTAAAATATATACTTAATAAGGTTTGAAGAATTTTTGTTCAAGATAAATTGACTCTGGCTTAACTTAAAAAAGGTGGCGGTTGGTCGATTTTTAATTTTATTTGTCATTCACAAAGAGAAAAAGAAAAAGAGTGGATAGCACCTCCAGTTATTCCAGGCATATTTGTGGTCGCATTGTTTACAGCTGTTTTAATTTTGTTTTGTTCCTTTTATTATTATTTTATTTTATAAACAAGAAGTTATTAAGACACATTAAACTAATGCAGGCGTATCGCTAGCCATAACGTTACAATTAAAGGTTGTTAATACCAGAATTTTAAGTAACATTTCTTTTCATTTTAATTATAAAAACTAATTAGTATTTACTTTAAAGCAAATACAATTTCACAATGGAAAGCGAGGAAAGAAACATTGCAAAAAAGAAAAGGCCAAGATCGAAAAAAGTGTACAAATGCACCAAGTGCAGCTATGAGGCAGATCGTGCCTACAATGTGCAACGCCATTTGGCCAAACATTTTGAGAAACCTCCAAAGGAATTACAACATTTATGCCCATACGTTGGATGCACATTTGCATCAATACGTTGGGATAACTTAAATCGTCATATAAGTAGATTGCATCGAAAACCAGAAAACACAACTAACGTACAGGAACCAATTAAAAGTAAACTGCTGAAACACCACCAAGTGGAGCAATTCGATGATATAAAGTCAGAATCAAATGATGAAATTTCAGACAATTTACAGCTAAAGCAAAATCAATCTACTGATGAACTGGAACTGACGATTGAAAAGGAAACAAAAACGAAAGCAGAGAAAATCGATGAGCTAAAGTAAGTATCAGCAGTAATACAATTATAAGAGGAATAAAAACATTTATACATTTTGATAACAGGAATAGACCAAGGATTAGAAGATATAAAGTTTATGAATGTGCAGATTGTGATTATCGTACAAATCGTTACTTTAATATACAGCGTCACATTACCAAGCATTCTACGGTACCCCTAAGAGGACCCTTGGAGTTGCATGTCTGTATTATATCCAACTGTGGATTTACTACAGCGCGTCTAGATAATCTACGTAGGCATGTAAAAAGGGTGCATCCCGAACGAGTGACACCTCCACGTTTTGAGGTGTGACAATTTATATATTTTAAAAAATAAAAATAATTGTTTTATAAGTGGTAATCTTTATCTTTCATTGTAGTCTTGGTCCTTGGTCTACATTGGTAAATGATCTGCACATATTAACAGTTCTTTTACTTTTTTAAAAAGAGAACTATTAAATAACTGTATCTTCCCAAATATATGTAATAGCTTAAATGAAACATTAGGCCCTTTAAGCACCTGAGTCGATCTATCACTGTCCGTCTGTTTTACAAATAATATAGGGGATTGATCGAATAAATTTTACATTAAGGTTGATGGTTTACGTACGCAGAACAAATTTTCTCTTAGATTATATAATTAGCTTATTATTATTATACTTTGTGGATACTTAATAAAAAAACTTACATTTATTTATCACAAGGTACTACTGCGTGAAAAGGGAGTTGCTCATTGAACCTGAGGCAGATGCTGTACCGCCAGTAGTTGTACTTAAACCTAGTATGGACGTATCTCTTTGTGACGCAGTGGCCATTCTTTGATAGCGTGCAATATGATCGAGTGAATAGGGTAGAATGGGACGCACGCTGTGTATTTCAAGTAGTGTTAAGTTATCCAATTTAGCATAGGTCCCTTCACCTTTAATAAATGCATCGATGGAAGTACGCAATTTAGATTCACGTATATCAAATATATCTTTAATAACAGTGCGTAATTCCTCACAACGCGGCACATCATCTGGTGCTGTGCTCATAATTAATTGTGCTTCTACCATGTAGTGTTCACTCGGCATCTTTGTAAAAAACCTTTGTGAAAGTAATATAAGTATATGATTAACATCAGAAATAACAACATTGACTTACTTTGAACGCTTTTCCTCTTCTTTAATCTCTTCCAATGTTTCTAACTCCATCCATTCAGGTGGCACAATTCGACATTTTTGTTGTTTTCGCAAATGAGTCGCCAGCCACAAGGGCACAAAGACGGGAAAGCCAGCACGAAACGGACCCACAGAACCATATATTAAATGTAACGGTTCATTTGAAAAATTTGGTATTATGCTTATCATGCACTTTTCACCAATAAATTCAATAATAGCCGGCTCCATGATAATTTTTTATGAACTGAATAAAAACAATGCCAAATTGTTATCGATATCAAACAAATCCCGCCGATAGGTGCCGACAATAGTCACCTTGCCAGACAAAAACTGTGTGCTACAAAGCATTTGCGACGAAAAACGCACATTTGAATATTTGATTAAATTCGCAATCAAAAATATTCAGTCAAATCAGAAATCTTAACGATTGCTAAGAATAAGAACAAATGCATTAATGCATTAAACTGACCCTTAATTAGGTTATCACATATGACTAAGCTGGATTGTTAAGCTTTGGTAATTTGTTATATTTAATACATTTATTTATATATATATATTCTATTACGAATTCCAAGTGTCACGTTAGTGTTATGTGTCTAGCGTCATGATAAGCGCATGAATGCTAGACATGATCAACTATTCAAGTTCAACTATGTTTTGCCGAGACAAATGCACACACACACACCTATCCAGTAATAGATAGTCCAGTACGTAATCCCTACTGTACTTCATTGCAATTAACCAAATCCAAATCTTAAATACATTGCATAAGTAGTGATTGCACCGTTTATAGTGGGCGTCTCTTATCAGTACAGTTTCTCTGTGTTTGTTACCAACAAACCGAAACGTGTAATGCATTTAAATAAGTATACAGTTAATTGGTAAGCGATTATGATTATGACAATCTTAATTAAATGTTTAATTTTAATATTTTATTTACAAATTCCGCAACTGCATTCACTATTAATGCTGAAAACCTAGAAATAGTAGAAATAGTAAACGACAAGTCGGATATTTTTATATTTAAGCAACAAAACTAAGTAAACAATAATAATAAGAATAGCGGCAATTTTACTTATCAACAAACGCCTGAAACCTTATCAGGCTGATAAAACTAGACACAGCCAGTTAATACTAGAAAACTAAGCTTGTCTTCAAAATTAAAATCTTCACTTAACTCATCTCTTTTATTTTTGAAACCCAGATGTTGGATTCAAAGAACATATATGGCAATCTCAGCTGTTCCAAAATCCTACGGGTATTGCAGCTGCTCCAAAGATTTAAGATTGTAGCACGCTTTTGCACATATATAATTAACTGCAAGAAGTAGAGATAGACAGACAATTATAGACACTTCTGGACTGGGAGGATTTTCTGATAAGCCACGAATGTGTACTCTTTATGTGTGTGTGGATTGTGGAACCTGAGAACACTGAGACACACATTTCTTTTTTTTTTTTTTCAAGAAAAGCCCGAGTCAATTGACAGTTTAGCATTAGTACTCGTCCATTTTTGGCAGAGTACGGAGCTGCTGGCTTCCGCGAGAAATCGGCAACGGGATCCGTATAGTCTTTAGCATCTCAAAGTTAGCCAGAAGATCGGTTTTAATTAATAAAAAGTTATACGAGTAAGTCACAGAGAAACATTCATTCTATTTGGATTAGTATTTTTTTATTTTCGGCAAATCACGGCAATCTCGCTCTCCGTCTCTCGTTTTTTTTACGAGTTACTTCCATCATCATCTCCAGCACCCGTTTGTCCGTTCAAAGATTGTATATAAATATACACCTATATATATATAGGTGATAAGACCTCTCCACAGACGTCAGCAGCATTGCATCTCCCGAATCCCATCATAAGATCAGTGCCAGAACAACAGCCAAGTGCATTTTGTGTGAGCCAATCAACAATTAGTTGTGAGCCATCGATCACATCGCACGCAAGTCTGGCCTAAACGTTAGGTGACAAAATCGTCTTCTGAAAATACTCATATCCTGAACATATATATTTATAGATATATATTTATATATATGTTGAAACGTGTATCGGGAATTTTAATACTCTCACATACAAATTATGCAGCGCTGCTAAAAGTTACTTTATATCAATCCATTTTTGTGTTAATTCCTCTTTATACGACTTACGTTTAGTACGCATCAGTTTTAGAGATTAAAAATAAACCTTGATCACATCACAAAAAAAAAATCACAAAATGGTCGATACAGAGATCATTGTGACTAACGCCGGAGAGCCATCAAATAAGGCCATTCTGATCGTAGTTTCAAACCGATTGCCATTTGTCTTGACGCGTAATCCCAAAACTAAGGATTTGGAACGCAAGGCTAGGTGAGTTCAAAAATATTTATAAACATTTTTAAATATATATATGTGCGATATTAATAGAAAAGTGATATTAATTGAAAGCTTCGTCAATATTTAATTAAGAATATTATTTTATGTAAAATTGGCATCTGAAAAGTTAAAGCAATGGCTATACAGTAAAAAACTACACAGGGATTCGAACCCAACAGCCATTGAGTTAGTTTAACTTAAAAATATTAAACTTAAAATAAAAAGCTAAAAAGTTAATTAACTCAACAAAACCTCAATCGTAATTAAAGGATTATGCAGGATTTTATTTGCATATCAGATAAAGTTGAATAAGTTTTTGATATTATCTTAAAGCAGTTTTTATATTTAAACTATTCTCAAATTTAAGACTTGACTTAGTACAGTTTAACAAAATAAAATTGAATGAAATTTAAAATTTGGATTTTTAATTTATATTGAAAGTTTTAGTTTTAAAAACGGTAAATACTAAAAGAAAGCAATTATGGCAAAGGTTCAATGACCGACCAATTATACACTTCCTCAAAAACAAAGACATAATCCCCTATAAATATATATATATATATATATATATACGTTGCTGTGTGCGAGATCTTATCAAGGTCTCGTGAAACAAAGCTCAACTAGAGTAAGTTAAATTTTTGAAAAAAATCTCTAAATAGTATTAGTTATTATGATAAATTATTTTTAACTGCTATGTAACACTTGATTTGGTTGATGGCTTAAAACAATGTGCATTAAAGATAAGCCTAACAGGGATCTGATTAAACCGGACCACAATCCTATATGATACGTGTAAAAACAGCTACCTATATAGATGGCTTAGAATGTTGTTTCTATACTCTATACTTAGCTAGTGATTTGATGATTAGTATTGTGAATGGTGTTTGTGTTTCTGTTATCAGAGCAAAATATACACAGAAAGTGGGAGAATAATTAGTTGATGAGCAAACTATACACTATTTGTCCATCTATAGAAATAGATTTGAATTAGAAAACAAATTCAATAAAACTTGAAACTCTTATCAGTTTTTCAGCGTCAGGGTCTATTACGCGTTTTTGACTTATTGAACTTTTACGACTTAACGATGGCGACGACGACACTATCACTACGACAATGACAACGTCAACGACGACGATGTCTTAAGAAAGGGTTCATAATATGTATATAGAGACGTCATTTGAAACATATTTATATATATATATATATATAACGAACCTGACACTGAAAAATAACATCACGTGCACATAGTTTGAAATAGGATGGCATCAAAATCTCGACCTAGTCGCACTGACCCTACACAAATGTTAGAAGCTAGGTCTTATAAAAAAAGGGAATATTAATTGTATTGGAGGTGATATTTTTGTTGTTCTTTTTTTTATTTTGTGGGTTTGATTTTGGCCTCTGAGCCAGAGTGGAGGTTGTTTACACTTGCCATATCAGCGCGCCGCTTGTTTTTTTTATGACACTCCTTATCAGGCTAGGAGCATCGAATCAGTGTCATTCTGATGCACCCTGCTTAAAATTGTCTCTTTTTTGCATTCACTTATATGTACGCATACATACGCACACACACACACTTTATATAGTACACCTCATTACTTTTGTTGTCGTTTTATTAATTACAGTGCTGGCGGTCTTGTTACTGCTGTCTGTCCGGTGGTAATCAAGGGCAGCGGCCTTTGGGTGGGCTGGCCTGGCATACATCTGGAGGATCCGAACGAAGCAATACCCGAATCGAATCCTCATGATCAGACACCCACAGCAGGACTTAAATCCGAACAAGTTGTTTCGGTCAACATCAATGCCAATATCTTTGATAGTTATTACAATGGCTGCTGCAACAAGATCTTTTGGCCACTCTTCCATTCAATGCCAGGACGTGCCAACTTTGGTGGTGAGCATTGGCATGATTATGTTACGGTTAACAAACATTTTGCTGTGCGCACCATTGAGGCGCTGGAGAAGTGTCTGGCCAAGAACAATGGCAGCGATAAGAATCCGCCAATTGTCTGGATACATGATTATCATTTGATGCTGGCCGCCAATTGGGTGCGTGAACATGCTGAGGAGAAGAATTTACCCTGTCGTCTGGCCTTTTTCTTGCACATTCCCTTCCCGCCATGGGATATTTTCCGCCTGCTGCCATGGTCTGATGAAATCCTGCAGGGTATGCTGGGATGTGATCTAGTCGGTTTCCATATACAGGATTACTGCCTTAATTTTGTGGACTGCTGTCAACGCACTTTGGGCTGTCGTGTTGATCGTAATAATTTGCTGGTGGAGCACGGTGGACGCACAGTGCGTGTACGTCCGTTACCCATTGGCATACCATACGAGCGTTTTGTTAATCTTGCACAGACTGCTCCCAAGGTCTTAAAGACTTCCAAACAACAGATTATATTGGGCGTAGATCGTCTGGACTATACTAAGGGACTGGTGCATCGTCTCATGGCTTTTGAGGCCTTGCTTTTAAAATATCCTCAGCATAAGGAAAAAGTCAGCCTTCTGCAAATCTCGGTGCCTTCACGCACAGATGTGAAGGAGTACCGCGAATTGAAGGAAGAAGTCGATCAGCTGGTTGGTCGCATTAACGGTCGCTTTACCACTGCCAATTGGGCGCCCATCCGATACATTTATGACTATGTCAGCCAAGATGAGCTGGCTGCGCTCTATCGGGATGCGGCTGTTTGCCTAGTCACACCACTGCGTGACGGCATGAATCTTGTAGCCAAGGAATTTGTCGCCTGCCAAATCAATGAAGTACCCGGTGTATTGGTCATATCACCGTTTGCCGGTGCTGGTGAAATGATGCACGAGGCGCTGCTCTGCAATCCTTATGAGGTCAATGGAGCTGCTGAGGTTATACATCGCGCTCTAACGATGCCCGAAGATGAGCGTGTGCTGCGCATGGCGCGTCTGAGACGTCGCGAAGCAGAATGCGATGTCAGCAATTGGATGCGTTGCTTCCTCAAGGCAGTGGGCATCATAGAGATGGATGATGTGGGCACCACCATTATGCAGCCCGTGTCCGTTGATGACTTCGATGACTACTTACTTAAGTAAGTACTGCAGAATTTATCTCAATGTATTCAAAGCATTAAATCCTTTTCTTTATCTTAGATATATCGGCTATAATCACAAGCTGGCTTTATTGCTCGACTACGATGGTACCTTAGCACCGATTGCACCTCATCCAGATTTGGCTACACTTTCTCCAGAGATCAAGAATGTGCTTTTCAAGCTATCGAATCACTCAGAAGTTTACGTAGCCGTCATATCCGGCCGTAATGTAGACAATGTCAAGAAAATGGTTGGCATTGAAGGTATCACGTATGCAGGTAATCATGGCTTGGAGATTTTGCATCCTGATGGTAGCAAATTTGTTCATCCAATGCCAATTGAGTACGAGGATAAGGTCAGTCATCTGTTGAAGGCACTGCAGGATTCGGTATGCCGCGACGGTGCATGGGTAGAAAACAAAGGCGCACTCCTTACGTTCCATTATCGTGAAACACCTACACAGCTTCGCCCTGCTATGGTCGATAAGGCACGCAGCTTAATTGTAAAATATGGATTTAAGGCAACGGAAGCACATTGCGCACTCGAAGCACGTCCTCCTGTGCAGTGGAATAAAGGTCGTGCCTCTATTTATATATTACGCACATCTTTTGGATTTGACTGGAACGAACGCATTAAGATTATCTATGTGGGCGACGATCTCACTGATGAAGATGCCATGGTGGTAAGTAATTCTGCCAAGATTATGGAGTGTGATTATTTACTGCATAATCTTTTAATATGGAAAATAATTAACATTATTGAGTTTATCACTGAATGACGATCTTTATTATAACCAGGCATTGAAGGGTATGGCTCGTACATTCCGTGTTACAACATCGGATATTGTTAAGACCGCCGCTGATCATCGTTTGCCCTCGACTGACTCTGTCTATACACTGCTCAAGTGGGTGGAAAGACATTTTATGGGCAGGAAGGCGCGTGCAAATTCATTGACTTATCGTCCAACTAAAGGAGATGGCGTGCAAATGCAAATGTCCCTTGAGGTGGCATCATCCGCCAATAGCCTCGACGTCTAGCTCTATCAATTAACCAGACATTTCGTACACATATAATTTGTAAGATTTTAAGAATAAAATAAAAGAAAACCAATCTTTAATCCTAAAAATGAAGAGTCACTCACTGTTGCAATTAAATATAAATATATACTTGTACAATCGATTTGGTAATATTATGGAAAGTTGGGGACAGCTTTTATAACTAATTTATAACGAAAAACACAAAAAATATTAACTAATTGTGCGATAAAACCAGCCATGAAATTATAAAGAAAAACAAAAAGATTGGGTATACAGCGAGCGGCTTGCGATGCGGCGGTTGACTTTGGCCCAAAAAGATGAAGGACGCTGCGTATTTACAATAGGTAAATATATGTGTCCAGAGAAACACTGGATAATCAAATAATCTGACTTACCATATGTGGCCCAGGCAAAGCCCAGTGTTGATGTAACAAATCGCAGAAAGAATAGAAAACGCGTCTGCGTCGACATTAATATAATGCGGCAGATGATCAATGAAAGTGCTATTGGAGTTAGGCAATATCCAAGCACACAAACTGATTGAAAGAATGAGCTGTGAAATAGATAAGGAAATATTATTAACTGATTGTAACTATTTGCTTTATATTGAAGTTTCGCTCATGATCCTGACAAGTTAAAGTGCAGTTGCCACGTTGAGAAGTGGAAATATAGCTTTATCAGTTGTAAGCTTATCATTAGTTACTACTTTATGTGGCATACACATAGGCATGTTTACATGCCACACACTACAAATTGAGTATAGCAAGTTAAAACACTTTTAAAATTGGACAATAACTTGTTCAGGAACAGCAGATAAAAAGTTTTCAGTACGTACATGTTGCCGCCTAAGAGCTTTGAGTTAAGCGTTACAATTGCAGCTCCTATCCAAACAATTACAAAGACCTGAGCGAACTCAGGACCATTGTCAGACATGCTGTCAGCAGAGCGAGATCCTTGCAGTATAGTTGCCATAAAAGTGCACAGCACCAGTGGTCCCCACAAGTCCCCTGCAATAGATAAATAAGAACAACTATGATAAAATTGCTTACGCATTCAAAAGATACACATGATGACGTACAATCACGCAGCAGACTCGACTTCTCTTTGGGATAAAGCACATGATAGAATTTAATGCCAACAGCACGCATATCCCTAAGCACTGTTTCCCTTATCGGTTCATCCAGTGTGTTATAGTCGGGTACACCATTTGGTGCTGTTGTAGTTGTGTTGCGTTTGCCCGGTATGGACATGTCACCTTCCAGTGACGGTGATGTGTTGACATCCTCAAACATCTGTGATTCAGAAGCATATGCTGTAATTTCAACTTAGTAATATCTATAAGTACTTACATCCAATTTGGTGTCCATCTTACAAAAAAAATTAAGTCTATTTGTTTAGGCTACGTGCATGAAAGTTATTAAATGCAATTAATCGACAGCAACTTTTTCTTTACATACATCACCAACTTCGATACTTCCAAGCATTTCATATCGATACTTCTACAAACGCACTTAATCGATATACGTATCATTTTCAAATTTTAATATAATTTTTAGTGGGTAAAAACACTTTTTTAAACCCATTTATAATTAGCATAGACGTTGTTTAACAGTTGTTCCCTTTAGTAAATTCAAGTAAATACGTAAAGTACATCACATTATATGTGTTAAGCCTTAAAAAACATTTAACAACATTTTTTTTAATTAGTTTTGTTATATATTATTATAATAACAGATGATTTCTTAATTAACTTTATTATATATTTGTAATAACAGTTTTAACAGAATTTAGCCAGTATGTATGCTGACGTGTGTTTTTAGATATGCCGCGCGGGTAAACGCTTTGGGGCAGTGGGGACATTTGTGTGGTCGTTCACCAGTGTGTGAGCGTATGTGTCTACCCAGATCTCCTTTGTCCATGCAGTTCTTAGAACAATGGGGACACTTGAATAAATGTTCACCAGTATGCGAACGTATGTGTCTTTGTAGTTGCCAGGCATAAGTAAACTCCTTCGAACACTCGTCACATTTGTAGGAACGTTCTCCAGTATGGTAACGTATGTGTTCATCCAGCTCGGAGCTTTTAATAAAGTACCTGGTACAGTGTGGACACTTGTATATGCGTTCACCTGGGTGGGTGGAGATGTGGTATTGTAAATCTGTTTGCCGCGTAAACGCTTTAGGGCAGTGTGGACACTTAAACGGACGTTCGCCCGAATGTATACACATATGTTTACGAAGATTCGATGCCTGACTAAATGCTCGAGGGCAATGTGAACACTTATACGGTCGTTCTCCAGTGTGAGTACGTATATGCGCATTCAGATGCGAACTTTGAGAAAACTGCTTTAAGCAATATGGACATTGAAATTGATTTTTTGTTTGTTTAAAAACATTTTCGACGTCTGCGAAAATGTTTCCATTATCACTGGAACAATTTGTACTACTGGGATGACAGTTTTTATTGCACTGAGCCTTTTGTTGGATTGCACAAGCTTGCTTTATTTGAAGAGTTTCCGTTAATTCCTTTTCTTCTATCTTAATGCAGCCTAGGTCTATATCGTCCTGTATTTGTTCTGTTTCAAGCAACTCGTTATCCAAAATTTGTTCCTCCGGCTCTTCCTTGACACATTCCTGGTTTATATCTTCATTAACATGCTCCAATGTTACATCCACAAGTTTGTCCCTGTCCAAATTCAAAGATTCGTAATCTTTGCGGAGCTCTGTTTCACTGATTATTAATACTTCGTGCTCAAACTTAACCTTGTTGCCCCTAATCTTGGCGTAAAGTAGTTGGTGACTTTCTTCGCATTTACGTTTAAATCGAAAGGCAATTTGTACATCACATATGCATGATAAACAGAGCTTTTTAGGCAGTTCATCATCCAGTTTTATTTCACAGTCAACACACTCATTTAATATATATGCAAGACTGGGCTCCTTCTGATCCGCAAATATATCCACCAATGCCACTGAGCCGGCCATGCAAGCACGGCAAACTTCCTCCATGGCTAATGTGTTGTGGTGTTATAGCGGAATACAAATGTTTTTTTAATAACAACAAGAGATGGTCCACCTGCAAAAATATAAAAGAATCCGTAGATTATTACGATAGTTAAGTTATCGATAAGCTCTGCAAACTAAAAGTAAATGTGTTTAAATAAGAAAATAAACTTAATATAATTAAAGGTAAGTTAAGGTACAAAATCTTACAACAACAGTGCTGATTAGCTTTTATTAATTATTTTAAATTTTTTAAAACTTAACCGTTTCTTTATTATATGCCTCTGCTCTTATCAGTAGACAGCGTTGCCAATTCTGGGCAAATACTGGCAGAGCAGTAATAAAAGATTGGCAACGCGCGCACATATGTATTTCGCACAGGCGAAGCGAACAGTAAAAAAAAACAAACACACGCCACCAGGTCAAGTGTAAAATAATAATAATAATAAAAAATATGTGTTAAAAGGGTATGTTTTTTAAATAATTAATTTATTAAAAAGTGGATTGCGTTAGTAAAATGCATAAGGAGTACGCTGCAACAAAAGCAACGACAGCAAAAAACAGTAATGACAAAGAGACTGCCGCAGCGTCTGCTGCAACCTTGCCACAGACAGCGGAGCACTCGCACGCACATCCGCACACACCTATAACGTCGCCGCCGTCGTCGACTGCGCTAAAGCAGAATATGCAACACGGTCTAAGCACAAAGGTAGCCCTTTCGCGTCTATATGAGGAGATTGAGAATGTGTTGCTGGAGCATGAGAGAGGTTGTTACGCAGAGAGGTAAGCACGAACATTTAAATGACCTTTAAAAGTAATAATAATAATAGTGATTATAACGCCCTTTTAGCTGCTATCGTAAATTGCGTGCTGCATTTATGAAACGCTATGACAGTCCATTGGGTTGGCTATCCGTTGGTACCACCTTGCTAACCAGCGGCGCATTGATGATCACAGGCATGTGGTGGCCTGCAATTTGTCTGCTGGCTTTATTGTTGATTGATTTGTGGGTGGTGATTCGTGAAAGCAATTTGAGACGTACCGAGATTTTTCGTAAAACTCGAAATGCTTTGGATGAACTTCGACTGGCGGAACAACATCTCAGTGATAATTGGCAGGTATCCAATTATCCACATCTCAGCAATCCCATGTCGCCCTGCGTTTCACTGCAATGGACTTATCGTGATGGCCATATTGTCAATTTGCCCTGGGCACTCCTAGTGCGCGGAGATTATATTGTGCTAAGACCTGGTCATATATCGCCAGGTCCTTGTCGTGAATTGCAGTCCAAACGCTTATTTAATACCAGCGAAATTTATGGCGCCTCTGCTGCCCAACTTGGTGAACCACCTGTTAAGCCTATGGCTCGTGCTCCATTGCCTGACCTCGTATGTTGCTTGGAGACCACGCCGTATCTGGATAACTTGCGATTGTGCCTGCAGAACTCGCTTAAACGCCCACCGACTATTTATAATCAACAACGCTATCTGGTAAGTCACATACCATCTGCTCCTTCGCATATTATATCCATTCTTTTATTCTCCAATAGCTGGTGACAAAGTATATACAGCAGTGGGGTTTCTTTAGCGCACTGATCATAACGCTGTTTGCAGGCCTGCTGCGCCTGCACGGCTATGGCCTGGCAACAGACGAAAAGCATAACTGGCGACATGTGCTGATAGGATCTCCAGCAGCTGCTGTCATTCCACTGCTGCCGCTTATATTTCCCCTTTTGTGGATATCCATGAACTTGTGGGGCATTGCGCGATTACAATGCTTCTTAAAGACTCCACAAACGGTATTAGAAAAGACGGCAAGTAAATCGTTTGAGGATTTGGACATGGACATGCCAGCGTATGATTATGATAGCATGTCATTGTTACGTTCCAACGTGCTGCGCATTTGGACACAGCTGTGGCAGGGTGACAGTGAATTGCTGCCACGCTCAGCTAATCTGGTACAGGTACTGGGCTCCATATCAGCTTTATGTTGTGTTGATAAAAAGGGCATATTATCGTGGCCAAATCCCACCGCCGAGAAGGTATTCTTTCTGCACAATGCCGAGGACGAACTACAAGATGATGCAAGCCAATTGTCAGTATCAACTGAAAGCGATAATGTCGATGATGTGGAGAACAAGGAGCGTGGCATTGTGGCAGAGGTACTCGATCTTACACATGATCAACACTGCCCCTTCCGTCTGGAATTTGATGATCACGAGTGGAAGGCACACATTAAATCCCTTAAACCCTTGGGTTAGTTCATTTTATGTCACCTACATACATATCCATTTCAAAACATTTATTTATGTACAATCCAGGACTCGCCATCTTATTGAATACCTGTTCACCGCTTACACACGAGCATTACGCCCAGTTTTGTGGGCATGTCAGCGCCGTTGCAATGCTCGACAAAGATTTGGTGCCTGTAACTAATCGGTATGCGATGTTTGAATCCAGTATGAAAAGCCTATTGCATGGGTACGTAGTTCATTGCCATAATCATCTTTAGCATTGTTGCTTTCCTAACCAATATATAGATACATATATATACATATCTTTATTTACAACATATATATATATTATATATGTAGTTAAATAATTTTTTAAGCATATAGTTAAAGCTCGCTATATATGCGAAATGTGATTGAAATGAACACAACAAAAAACCTTTTTGTTTGGGTTCCTTTTTGATTTTTGTTCCTTTTTATAAACAAAACATACAACACTTGAATTGGATTCCTCCATATAAACAAAAAACATGCAATTGGTAAAGTTATAAATAAAATCTTATTTAAATGTATTTTCTTATTTACTTTTTTAACTAAAAGAAAATAATATAAATATTTGCTATAAACTACATAAATCAACAAAAATAATATAAACATTATAGTATTGATTTTTTGATTTTTATATTAATGTTTTTTTTAATATTATTTTTGTATTTCTCATATGTATCCATCATAAATAACTCAGAGCATTGTATATAATAGAACTCATTTTAAAAATAATTGTCATAATTTTTAGTTGCATTTGCAATAATATTTTTAAACGCATTCCATTTCATTTAGTGTTTTTTTTTTTAATATAATTTATTCTAAACCATATCCCATACATATGTATATATATATATATAGTCTGTAGTTGGAACCTACTTTCCAATTTTCGTACTCACTCGCCCACACCTAATTGGCATGCTATTTTAAGTAACAAGTAAAATACAAAATATTATTATGTTGCCAAGAATGCTTAAATATAGTCGGCCCCATCTATCCATCTATTTACCTATATAGCCCCCATCTACCCATTAAGTTTCATTGCATGCTCACAAACACACTCTCTCTCTCTCTCTCTCACGCACCCACCATTATGTGTCCAGCAGTTTGTACCAGTTCTAATCGGTTTTCTTTTCATTCTATTTGTTGATTCAACAAACTCGTATATCATTCCCCAGACGATGTCTGTGCGAGTTAGCGAAGCAAATTGGCTTCACCAATCATGCCACGGATCGTTTTGCTCTGGAGGGTCAGTTGGCCAGCTACAGGCATTTGGTAAGCGACCTTGAAACAGTGTAACTTAAAATTGATTTCTTGATTTTGTCTAGCTATCTTGAAATTATAGCCATTATTTCTCTATATGTATGCAGTTTTTTTTAAACTGTTCTCACTACTGTTCCCACTACTGTTTTTATTATTTTACTTCCAATAAATTCGTATAATGTTCCGTTGTTTAAACAAACCAAGAGAGTAGCTTTTATTAACACTCAGTTAACAGAGCTAGCTTATGTTAAGATTTAAAATTAATATTTAACTTGTACTTACGGCAATGTTTACGTTTTCCTTGACAGCAACCGGATGTGGTACGTCGGGACATACGATTTGCGCGTCAGCTGCAATTATCCACCAAGGTAAAGGTTCCATTTCCACACTCCCTGTCGGTGGTAATGCGTGAGAATCCTGGTGGGTATTTGTCGCTCTTTACCCAGGGCACTGCGGACATTATATTGGATTGTTGTGATGACTTTTGGGATGGAAAGGACTTGCGTCCATTGTCGCCGCAGGATCGCAAACGCGCCTTGGACTTTTATCAGCGGAGTGCGTTGACTTCGTACTGCACAGCGTTTGCATATCGACCATTGCGACATGGCATTAATGGAGCACTCAGCGGACCATTACACAGCAATGGTCAGATTGCATATTTGGAACTGCCACCAGAATCCAAGCTACGTATGCAACATGTGGATAAGTCACACTGTGACTTTGAGGGTAGCCATCATCCAAAGCTAAGCCACAGTATCAGCACGGATTCGCTACTGTTCTCAGAGAGCAAGGATGAGGACTGCAATGATGTAGAGGGCTGCTTTGAGATGCAATGCCATCAAGTATTTATTGGCATGGTGACCATGCAGTATCAGGCACAAAACGATATTGTGCATCTGGTGGAGCGTTTGGAACGCGCTTGTATACGTTTTGTGCATTTCAGCAAGGAGAACGAGCTACGTTCACGTGTGTTCTCCGAGAAGATGGGCTTGGAATCCGGATGGAACTGTCATATATCGTTACTTAGCGAAGCGGAGCCTGAAAAAGAACGAGAGCGTGAGAAGATCACTGTCAGCAAAGCCAAGGAATCGGATAATGCGACTCTGAACAAGTCACCAAATAATGCGGGTAACAATACCATAACCACAACCACAAACACCACCATCATAACAGATACTGTTGTCATTCATCCATCAAGTGCCAAAGTCATGTACATTCAGACCCCCGATGCAGTTGAATCTGCCACAGTAGATACTTCAATTGTTAAAAACACTGATCTTATAGGTGATCCAGAGGATGGCCCGAAGTTGAGTTATTTGCTTGGGCCGCCCAACAACTTGGAAGCTACAAAAACGCTGAGCTCCTCAGCACCTGGTGCCATATCTAACCCGGATGACTGTAACGCTCTAAACGTTACATCAAGCAACGAGAATACCAATGAAGCTGATGAATCCGATGCTTGCAAAGACAGCGTGGAAAATGTAGCGCTAACTATGGATTCGGAACCGGATCCAGAACGAAAGGAGCGACATTCACTGGACTCTGCAATGGATGAAAACTGCCGCTCACTCAGTACACTTACTGAGAGTACAGATCAGAGTGCGCCCATTAACTTCGACATGTCAAATCGTGCCAAGCTGCCGCGTGGCATTGAGAATATTCGCCCACATCTGGAGCAGGTGGACAATGTTCCATTGCAGGTGTCTCTGTTTACAGACTGTTCTGCTGAGGCTACACGTCAAATGTTGGACATTATGCAGTCCTACGGAGAGATTGTTGTCTGTCTGGGCAGCTCGGCAAGCAACGATAATGCCAATATTTTTTTGCAGGCTGATTGCAGCATTGCTGTGGAGCCACTTTATCCGCAGGTGTGTCAGGATGTGGATGCCTACACGGAGGCCAATATATTGCATAACAAGTTGCATTGGCAGCGTTACGCCAAAGGCAAATCCAACACTGACGAACCATACGTTAGTGAGCAGCTGCTTGAATCCGGTGAGAATGGAAGCGGTGCGCGTGCCATGCAATCGCCGGCGCATACAATTTCGCCCATTTATTTGAGCCGACTGCTAAACTCACTGCCCTGCTCCATTGCCATCTGTCGCGACGACCCACTTTCGCTGGTTGCCATAATTGAGCTATCACGACGCTTCTCTCTCGGCCTCTGGAACTGCATACAGTTCTGGGCCTGCTGTGCAGGTTCCATATCTATATTGAACGTACTCTGCGCGTGCCTCTCACTGCCTCCGCTACTCACGCCGCTGATGGCTATGTATTTGATGTGTATACCAGTGCCTCTCATAGCCATATCGTTGGCTCACATCACACTCGATCCAAAAATTATGAGTCGTGCTACAAGTAAAAAGCAAACCGAATACGATTCGCGTGCCTTTGCCTTTGTCATGTGGTGCTATGGATGCAAATTTCTCGTACCAGTTGTTTCTGCTGTAAGTGCATTAAGATTACAAATGTGCCATTGATATATTCTCTGTTTTAACCACACAGCTCGTTGCATATTGGTTGTGCATAAAGCCATCAACATCCTACATTGATACACTAGAAAACTCTGAGGAACAAGTGGTCCCAATTGATATTGTTGATGATGACAATGAACCAGAGTTTTATCAATGTCTTTACATAGCTCGAAGCTGTGCCGTTTTCGCGGTGCTGTTGCATTTTGGTAAGTGAATTAACACAGATAGTTGAATCCACAGAAATAATGATTATTTCTCTATTACTTTCTAGTACTCGTCTCTCTTTCCTTTGTGCATCGTGATCATGCACTTTGGCAGCGTAATCCATTTGTAAATCATATTTGGTCGCTCACCTGCTTAACACTCCTTGTGCTACATGGATTTATTTTCGTATTACAAATGTTGCTGGATGATTCGCTGGAAGAGCTGTTGCCACAGCTCTGGCTGCCAATAGTTGTATTCTTTGCCAGCAGTTTGCTAAGCCTTCTTATCAGCGAGCTAGCCAAGTTTCAGGAGAATAAGTAAGTTGTAGTATCATTCAATGGTTTGAGTTAAATCACAAAACTAAATTCAAATCCTTTGCAGGGTTAATGCGCGTTATCAGCGTCGTGCGCGTCTTGATTTTGGCACAAAACTGGGCATGAATTCACCATTCTAAGAAGCTGCGAATACCACCACCTTTACCAAATGAAAGACGTCAACTTAAGACACACACATACACGTATAATAAAACCAAAACACTCGCACACACATAAACATATATGTATATATAAACAACACCCAGAGCCATTTACTTTTTGTTTACACCGAATTGAAAATCATTTTTCTGTTTCCGTAATTTTTTGTACTATTTTTGTATTATTTAATTAATTATTTAACAATTTTCAATGAATTTGTGACACCCTTACAAAATATAGTTAAGCCACAATTAAATAACTGTTTAGTTCTTAGCTATTAGAATGTTCGATTTTACCGTTTCTTGTTTCATCAATGACAAAAAAAAAAAACTTGTGTACTAACATTTAAAAAGACTTGCAATTATTATATGAAATATATTTCTGGTAAATAAATAAAAATTTATAAATGTAAATAAGTAAAAGTTTTGAAGGAAACTCAAAGAATCTACAACCAAACAGAACTGGTTCTATTTCTGTTTTCATATTACATTCTATATACAGTTTGGGTCTCTGCACGTTCTTCAGTTTGGAGCTGTGAATCAATTGGGTACACAGGCTATGGCACGCCTGACTGAGTGTTAATCGGAGCAAGCACGTTGATGCTGTAGCCAATCTTTTGACCCACATCTGTGTAGTTAGGCTTATTCCAGAACAAACAAATGACAAATTCTTCATTCAAACTGATCTACAAATCTATGTGGAAGTCTATAAATTAACACCTTTATAAGGAATGAGGAAGCACGAGAGGAGCAGTGAGAAGATGATTTCAAATGAATATATATATATATGGTAACAGTCAATATAATGAACTGATAACAACTGGATTATGTTAATTAGAAAATAGCTTCAGATATATATATATATATATATATGTTCAGTCGAACTATATGTTTGTGAATCTGACTTACAGCAACTTTGTTAATGAATTGTGGCTTTCTAATTGATTGCAAAATTACAGGCACACGCCCTTTAGTTACCACGAACAGCATCCAACTTGAACAGAGAGAAGCGAAAGAAAGAAAGAGAGGGAGATACGCTACCAAGTTGGATGCTAAAGAACATAACGGCAGATCTGAATCTGAATATGTGGAGTAACAATCAATTAGCATCTGAGCGACGACAGCGAAATGAAAGTGCTGTCCATGCTTCGAGGTATACGTGTAGCTATAAGAGTTAGCTATGATAACCATATACTAATCTATATAGATCAATTCTAGTAGCACCTTTTTCTGGGTCATGAAAAAACGAAATCAAATACCTGCGCCACACTACGCGGAATAAAACCATTCTGGTTACGATTCTACACTTGATTCGACAATTTCGCGCGTTACGGTGCACATGAGTTTCGGAGCTCAAGCGGTGATGATGAGTATATAAAAGACGAACTGTGAATCTATAAAGACAATAAAACAATATAGTGTCCTGTGTTATAAGAAAAAAAAAAGAAACTTTATATTGAAGATCATATAATGCCAGGAGTCAGCGCCAGTTGTGCGCTACTTTTGGTTGTAGGCATTGTTTTGGGATTGATTCTATTTCCTATGCAAATTGAAGCCTATTCACAGGTTTTGGTGAGTGGAAACGGAGCTGAGGCGAATCAGGGACCTCGTATCTTTAAGGCGCTAAATACGGATTTAATATATCCAAAAACGTGAGTTTTAGTTAAATGGCATAAAAGTGATTATTTAATATATGTATACGTAATCCTATACAGCTTTAACTCAAGTGAGAATGTGGTCTCTACAACAACGACAACAACAACAACAACAACATCATTACCATTGCCCATTCCCTATAATCATCAACCGGAACGTGTAGTTGCAGAAATAAAACCACAAGAAGAGCAACCCCTGTTTGTTACGCCTTTGAGCATAACGAATACGGAATCAGTGGAAGTTTCTAGTGAGGAACCGCCACAGGGATTGATTGAAGCGGCCTCGACTGGACGAGCTGTGGACTATCGCACTTCATATCCTTTTGGACAACTTATAACACCACTTATAAAATCAGTTCAACCACAGAATCGCAACTATGCAAAAGCCAATCGGTACCAGGATACAAGACCAGGATACTATCGTGGTAAGTAAATTGAAAAGTCAATTTGAAATGCTTAATAACACCTGCAATACGCTTAGGTCAAATATCAGATCGATTTGCACCTGGGCAAGGTGTGGCATCTGCTATATTCAAAGACCATTACGAGCACAGTCATGGTGGCAAACTGGCGGCTGGATCAAATAAGGTGCCATCTTATGTGCCAGCTAAGGATGTTTACTCGTTTCCGCCACTTAACAACAAGTACCCATCACCATCCCAGGATCCCAAAGCTGCACAGCCGTCAGACACAGTATCAAGCTACTTGCCACCAGCTTCAGGCAACTCTTTGAGTAACAATGGTTATATATATCCGGGCCCTAATTTGGGCCCATCAGGTTATCGATATCCTGGTCCGGTGCCTATGCCAGCTGGTAGTGGTGAGAAAGATGTTGCTGCTAGTACATCTAGTTCGGTAGCCGCTGCACCTTCAGCAGACGACCAAGAAAATGATGATGTAATTGGAGTTCTACCTGCAAGTGCGCAGGATAATGCGCCACCTGCCCAAAATATGGATGGCAAAGATGTTGCACCTGGGGCAGGCGGCAGCGCAGATGCAGGACAATCAGATGGAGGTGACGCAAGTGCGGCCGGAAATGGCGGAGGCAACAATAGTGGCGATGATGGGCCGTTACCCTCTTTGCATAATGATGGAACAGGACATATCGATGATAACAAGTATGATCCGAATATGGAGTATGCAACACCTCCGCCAGGCTGGTTAGAAGCGCATCCAGAATCAGTGGCAGCTAAGCCAGCGGATCATGATCATAGTCATGACCATGATTTTCCAGATCATCCACACCCACCAGAGCACTATCATGACCATCATCATGATCATTTGCCTGATTATCCCTCTTATCCAGATGTTTCATATCCAGAACTTTTATACGATGATCATCATCCACATCATCATCATCACCACGTCGCACCTCCACCGCCACCACCGCCACCGCCACCGCCACCACCACCACCAACGCCGCCACCGCCTCCTCCACCACCGCCGCCAGAACCACGTGTCAAGAAATACAGTTACTTCTATATTGGGCGTAAATTGTGGTACATACCTTTATACTTTACAGTCTGGTTCAGTTTCTATATTCTGTGGCTTATCATCAAATCCATTGGACGCCACAAAGTTAACTTGCCAAATCACTATGTAAGTCGACGAAGTTTGCCTGACTACACAGAGCTCAGCAGGGATGAGTACATTAATGATATGACAGTTAGGGTGCTGGAGCAGATAGATAACTTTAAGCAAAAGTATTTGAACTGATTAAATTATGAATAATAATAACTAGTGTCGGCCAATAAAATATATAACTCTATAAAACAATGCGTTTGTTTTGCTCGCGAACGTTAACTTGGCTGCGGCGGTTAACATAATCTAAAATATTATCGTCTGTTAAATGGATATATCGATAACAATCCTCTTAACATTTTTAAGGTACATACGTTCACACTCAGTTGTGTCTACTGAAATACTCTTCGCATTTGTTATTAAACTTCAATTTTTTAATTAAAAATAATATAAAAATAAAAACTATTCAAGATGTCGTATATGTTGCCACATTTACACAACGGCTGGCAAGTGGACCAGGCCATACTCTCAGAGGAAGATCGTGTCGTTGTAAGTAGCCAAATAGCGTCTATCAACAAACGTGATGTATCTTGGTCTAGCGGAGTCTTCACACCTTCCTTTAATTTTTAGGTCATACGTTTTGGTCACGATTGGGATCCAGCTTGCATGAAGATGGATGAAGTCATGTACAGTATAGCAGAAAAGGTTAAAAACTTTGCTGTCATCTATTTGGTGGATATAACCGAAGTGCCAGACTTTAATAAAATGTACGAATTGTATGATCCCTGCACAGTAATGTTCTTCTTTCGTAACAAACACATTATGATTGATTTGGGTACTGGTAATAACAATAAAATTAACTGGCCCCTGGAGGACAAACAGGAAATGATAGACATCGTGGAAACAGTATATCGTGGTGCGCGTAAAGGACGTGGTTTAGTTGTCTCACCAAAGGATTACTCCACCAAATATAGATACTAAGTCTTTGCGTGCTATTTTTCTACTATTATAACTTAAAACTAATTGTATATGAATAGTTTAGGGCTTATTAATAACAATATTTCAAAAATATGTGTCTGTTTTCATTATGCAACTTTTGTGTATATTTTCTTTTTTTTAGTTTATTTTCTCATTTTTTTTGTCACATTTCTCAATAATATCGCTAACATTTACATCAATTTTGTTATATATATATAACTTTTAACTAAGGTTTTTTTAATAGCTCTTTGGCTCTATAACTGTATTATTTATAGTATATTTGTTTTAAATTGCTTTCATTTACCATTTTCCTTGTCAGTTTTTACCAATTGTGATTACTTTACTTTTCGTTAATTTAGTTAAAGGTACTTGTACATACATACATGGAAATGGAAATAAGAAGTTTGAAACTGTTATTAAAATCTGGTAGGAAAATTGATTTTAGTACAAAAGTATAAAAGAAAGAACATTAACAAAAACGACACAACAAAATAATTTTAAAAGATTATAAATTTTTACATCGATTTAAAGATATTTAAGTTATATGCATTTTTCATTGTATTAACATTGCAATTAACATTGAACCATTTTCTTCTTTTTTTTTTTTAATTATTGTTCATTGAATACAACAGCTCAATTTTTTAATACTTTTTTTTGGTTTTTGTTTTTATATCTTATATCTTGTATAATAAGCTTAGGTTTAACAATTGGTTCTGCTACATTCTGACTTACAATCGTACACACTAGGCTTTTATTAATATATATATTTATATATATTATTTTTATATTTAACTACATTTTTTTTTGCAATTTACTTTGCTTTATTCTGAAACATATTTAACGCTACAAACGTTTTTCTTTTAATTTTGTTTATTTTTTTTTATATACTTCAGCATATAACCAACAATTTAAATATTTATATTTGTAATTATATTTATAAATATAATACTATATACATATAATATGTATATATATGTTTACATTTTTGATATAGCTTTACCCTTTCTTAGGCGCATCTTGAGTTAATCTTCATATTAAGACTTCATTGTATAAAATATAGTTAGGCTTGATTTACGAATTAAGTTTTACGATATACGATTTAATTTATACGATTTACGCTATACGGTTTACACTTAGGCTTTAGGATAGATACATAGGTACAAATTAGGCTCAGGCATATGAGAAAGTCTCTAATAGGTTTCATTGAATACTCTTACCCTTTCACGACAATTAACGACAAAATGCAGCTCTAGTTTAAAGTTTTTTCTTTTTGGTTTTTTCTTTGTTTTTTATATTTCTATTTGAATTTTGATTTTCACTTTTTATCATTTTAAAAATACAATTATCTAATTTGTATTAATTTATTATTTATATATTAATATTATTTAACTTTTCTCACTTGTGGAGCAAATGCATTTTCATAGAAAAATAGAGATGCGTAGGTGGGATGAGTTAGGAAATTGTTCATACTAATATAACATTTGTTTATATATATATATATATATATGATTTTTATATTTACTTTGATTTTTATTTATCTTTTTTAATCTATTTTTTTGAACCAACAACTAGTTATATCAAAGATATCTCAACAAATTTATTTCATTATAATCGAAACGATTTTAAGGGAAGTAAGAAGTTCTTTAAAGAAGTATTTTTTTGTTTTGATTTTAGAAATGTAAAAGAAAGAGAAAAAGATTAAAGGATATAGTAGATTTTAGCTATAAGTAGTTCGACTAATGCTTATTGAGGTCTTTAAGCTCTCATCTATATATATATATAAATATATATGTAAGTAATGTCATGTTCTAGGCTGTTTCAGTTTTTCTCAGTGTACATCAGTTATTAAGCTATGTATGTATGCATGTTTGTAGGTGTGCACTTTCTATAAAATTTTCTAAATTTACAATACTTCAAGTACATTTTTTATAGTTATGTTTGCTTTTTGGCTGCTTTTTAAGACACTAGAAATGTGAGGGAGACTGATATCTGCTGCTGGCATTCTACGAATTCACATATATAAATATATATATATATATATATATATATATATATATATATGTATATATGAACATTTGCTGTTTGTATATAAATGTTTGATGTACATTTTCATTTGTTATAGCTATAGTTATATAGTGTGAAAAATAAATCCGAGTATCACTACTTAACTTTTAGAATTCTATTAACAATAATAGACAACAGTCTCTAAGTACGAATACGTTGTTGTTCGTGTTGTTGTTGCTGTTAATTCTTTATCTCTTTTCAATAATTTTTCCAATTTATATAATAATTAATATTAATAATATATTAATTAATACTCATTCAAAGTACAAACTCTATAAACATTCAGTTTAAATCTAAAAAAAATATTACCCAACAATAAACGTTTCGTAGCGCAATTATTTGCTAACGGTAGGCAACCCTATTAGCACGTTAGCAGTTAGCGACTACCCTAAAAGTCAGTTGTTAAGCTCTTGAATGGAACTGCATGGAACTGCATTGTTTGCATAAATTGCATCAGCGACAACAAACTGGGCTAGAATAACGTTTCTTTTGACCATTTTCTGGATGTGCCAGGCAGGCTAGGATCTTGGGAACGAGATTCATCGCTTTTGATAACATCAACACTATTCTCATCATCAACATTATCATTATCATCGTCATCATCATCGTCTGCATCATTATCCATTGGCAATCGTATAAGTGGCAGCTCCAGCATAACAGCCGGTGTTGCCGTCGTCTCATTGCTGTGCAGGCCAAGATTGTGTGCGCTTTTGCTGGCACCTCCACCACGCAGGATTAGTTCCTTTAGGGACGAGGGCATGCATATGTTTTGCGGTCGTGTGGCTATCACTGAGTCAGATATGGAAGAGGCACACGGATCGTGGCCCAGTCTACTGTTGGATGGCAGTTGTGCTGTAACTGTACCGGTTGTTCCACTCACTGGCACGCCCACCATTGCTCCCGTTGTTAATCTGGTCGCTGATACCTGGGAAATGGGCGTGCTGCCAGTGGAACACACAAAATTATTGTCCGTGTGTGGACTTGGACTAGAATGACCCACACTGATGACCGTATTGAGACTACTGTATTGCGTATGTGTGGTTGATTCACCACCACCACCACCACCAGCTCCACTTGAGGGACTAGCACTCGGTCCAGTCACACCATCTAAAAGACCCAGCTCTGTATTAAGTGTGGAGCATGTATCGTCTTCAGTTGTAGTTGTGGTTGTCGTTGTTGTTGTCGTTGTTGTTGTCGTTGTTGTTTGCGGATCACTGTGCTGTTGCATCAGCTGTCCACGACGCTGTGGCGGACTGCAGATGACTGTGCCAAAATGTGTCTCCAACGGTGGCAGCATGTTCTGTGGCAATGTCACCCGATCGCTAGATGTGGTGCTAATTGTCCGATGACGCTGCAACAATGGTCGTCTCGGACGTGCGCCTGTCATGGGCATTGCACTAAGACTCAACCGTTTCGATGGCAGCACCAAGGGCATTGTGACTTGTGGCTGTGTCGTTGATAAAGGTTGTGCCACATGTGCAGTGGTAAGTGCAACATTCTGCTCCTCGCTGTCACTACTCAATTGTTGCATATCATCGTCCGTATCAGCAGCGCTCTCCTCCAAGCCAAAAACTGAATCTTCATCCAGTGAGCGTAGCTCAGAGTCCGGACATTCCAGCGAGGATATCTTAAAGGAACTTAATGAAGCGAGCGGTGCTCGCCTCTCATCATTTACCTGGACATTGTGCAATACTTTGGCTGACATGGTGCCCATGCTGATGCTGCCATTGAGGCGATCCAGACTCACAGGCGTGCTGTCCACACTGATGGTACTGGAGGTGGCCGTTGCAGTGGTTGTCCCTGGCGCTGGCGCTGGCGCTGCCGCATTTGCCGTGTAGGGAAAGCTATTGTTGTTACTCTCCACGTTGCGCTGCAGCTCGACAAGCGTCAGCTTTCGTCGCACACCCAGTCGCACCTCCTCCGTGGGTGAGTCGCAGAAATGAAAGGCCTGTTGGTGATGGCTAATGGGTGGTGCCGATTGCACAGGCTTTGGCAGCGGCAAACCCAGCTCGATAGCGTCCGATTGACCGCTCTGATTGTAGGGATACACGTCCACAGTGTCTGCACTTATCGAGTGTATCTGTTGCTTGCGTCCGGCCTGGGCGCTATCCGGATCATAGGATACAATGCTATGCTTACGTTTAATGCTGGGCGCATTCAGGCCTAGCGAGGAAGTTATTGGTGGTGTTTGACTTGCTGTTGGCTCATGAATACTGCGCTCCGATGGACATGGGGAGGCCTTTGGCGTCGGCTGTATCACCTGTATATCCGGATAATAGTAATCCCAGTTCTCAATGCTTGAAGTCCTTGAAGCTGTTGACAACTTGCGCTGTAACGTTGGCGGCAAATTGCTCATACCTAGCGTATAGGCGGATGTGCGACGTTCCAGGTAGGAGCTGTCGGTGCTGCAGCACGTCATGGCGCTGCTCCGACGTGAATCGTGACCCTGTGTTGGTAGTAGAAGAAAGCGGACAAGATTGGTTAATTTGAGATTTGGATTACGTGCTTAACCTTAGAAAAGGAATCAGTACTTAGTTGCTAAACTTAGGAATGAAAGGAGTAGCTGGATTGTAGTTGGCGTTTACCTCTGTTTGGAACACTTACCGCCATTGGCACGGATAGAAACCCTGGTTTGCTACGTGTTGAGTCTGTGCGTTGATGCATTTGCTCCTGTTCGTCATGTTCGTCGCGTTGCATGTACTCCTCATGCTCCAGTTCATCCTCCGTTTCAATAAAGTAATCGTCAGTACCAAAGCTACCGCCCATTGGATAATTGCTAAAAATACGCGAAGATTCCGAGCCACTCTTGCGTCGTCCTGGTACTCCGCCGCCGCCAGCCGACGAGTAGGAAAATCGACGGGGTGGTTCAAGCAAATAGCTGTAACCCACTGGACCAGGCACACCCACACCGCCTACATATAAATAACGGGTTAGAGATGGATATAACAACCAGATGAAGGACAGCAGTTAACTTACCCACAGAGGCGCAACGATAACCACGATTTAATAGCGGCGGTGCACTGACATTGCCCAGAGAGAGCATCCGTTGACGTCTATATATCATGGCGTCATACTCATCCGGATAAATGGACATGCCAGTGGCAACAATTGCCTCGTGCAGCTCTCGATCCTCCTCTTCCTGCATGCAAACAGCAGCAACTGCTGCCATTTTCGGATCCTTAAGCACCTTTAGTGTCTCATTGCTGCTGCTGCGACTCTTCCAAACAATCAGGAATACCATTAAGCCAAAGAAACCACCAAGTGTTGCTGCTATTCGGACACCGGTCATCACGTCATAAGTGGCAAAGAATTCCTCTCGTATACGTGCACGTTCTGCAGCATTTTCTGCCTCGGTCAGGTTGCGTTCGCCGGGTGGCAGCAATGGCATATAGGGCGTGGCCGTAATATGTGAGTGTGTGGCATGTATTGGTGTCGGGCTGGTGGCAGCCGCGGCAGCGTTGCTGTGCTGATTGCTATTGAAATTCGTATACGTCGACGGTGTCGGTGCTGGTAGTGTCGCTGAGACAGTGACATATGGCAATTCATGTGCAACATTTGCATTAGGATCGATAAGGGATTCAGATTGTAAAATCTTTTTGATGCTGTTGTTGTTGTTGTTGTTGTTGCGGTTATTGGATGCACGAGTGTTGCGTTGTAGTTGTTCTGATTTGGCTGCAACTTGATCATGGCTAACATTCGTTGTGGTAGTTGTTTCTGTTGATGTTGTTGTTGTTGTTGTTGTGGTTGTTGACGGCGTTGCTGCAGACGACGGTGCGCGTCGTGAAAGTTTGGCCATCTCTATTCAAACATTGTCTGAAATATATTTATACAATTAGTTACATATAGTATATAAATACATATTGAAGATATAATATTTGATTATAAATATTCATAAAATTGTATTCATTTATTTTATCTTTTCAATTATTTGCTTTAATATTAAAACCCATTGCCCGAAAAAGTATGCTACGCTTTAACGCGCATTGATAAATCAAGTTAGAGGAGCCGTCAGTTCCATTGTTAAAATCAACATTGGCTACTCCCAATGGTTACCACCCACATTATATAACACCCAGAGCAATTAAAAAGCCATAAACTCATCCACATTTCTTGGCGCATTCTTCAAGACTTGCGCAAAGTTTTTAATTGTTTTTTATGGCGTTTCATTTCTCTCACAATTCTCTTATAGAATTTTCCTCATGCTGTGGGAAATAAGTTGGTAAATTTTTAACGTTACGTTGAAATGAGTAAATTAAAGTTACACAAAAAATATATATATATATATAAGTGTGTGTGTGTAGGAACAAGTAGAATGGGGGACTGTTGCTCCATTACATCCTTGGGTTTTCAACAAGTTGCACGCTCAATAATTCAGAAGGACGAATCGCCTGTTGACTGTCCCTGCTGCCTGCTGCTCCTCCACATTGCTGACCATTGGCTCATTGTCATTGGCACGCAGTTGGTGAGTAGCTTCGAACCACCCACACCCATTCCGCCGCCCATCTAATTGTTCCTTTTTGTATTGACAGCCACGCAGTTGCGGAGCTTCGCTCTGCTGAATTTTCTATTTGAGTTGCCTTTTTTTTGTGTTTTGTGTTGCTTTCCTTCAATTTTTGCTCCGTTTTCTTTTTTTTTCGTATGTTTGTTTTATGTACATAGTTATTCCATTTTATGTATGTGTATATGTATTTGTATGTGTATGTGTAATACATCTCTTTCCCTTTTTTCTGTCCTTTACCAAGGACATGCCTTGCCATCACTCGCTTCCAAATGATTATTGTACAACTTTTTGGTCTAATGTATCTCTCTACCTTCCTACCTTTTTCACTCAATACTCATTCCATTTAATTCTTTGGTGTTGTTGTTTTTTCTTACGCTTTGCTTTTCTTTAGCTTGGCACAGTTCTTCCCCCATCCCCTCCCATTTTCCCCATTCATTCATCGGACAGACGCAACAAAAAAAAAAACAAGCAAAGTTTTAATGGCCATTATGCATTGGCCATAATTCTGTGCTCCTGCGTTTCCTTCGCAACGTTAAGTGAAATTGCACTCTAAGCAGTTTGAAATGATTTTTAATGACTTTCCACTTTTTCCTTTCAAAAGCTATTTTTACCCTCTACTTTTCTGCTTACTTTAAGAACTTAATCGTTCAATTTTCTTATACAAATTACTTGGTAATAATGTTGATTTGACTATTTATTTAATAGATTTTCTTTGCCAAAAAACAAATCTGTTTACCAACATCAATTTTAAGCTAAAGAGGAAGCTATAAAAGTCATAAACTAATGCAATATTTCAAAATATATATTAATATATATAATTTAAATGAATATATCTGACAAGTTCTTAAAGCAACACAAAGAAATCATTTGATAAAAGGCATTATTATTAATACAATGATTGAACTATTATAATATTAGATATATATATTAGAGTCCTGAAGTACTTATCGTTCAATCAGAAAAACCAAATTTCAGTTCTTGTTTCTTTTCTCTGAGTTTCATTCTTTGAAACAAGTTTTGCTACTTGTATTAAGTTTAAGCTTCCGTTTTTAATTAGTTGTTTATATTTTTATATGCCGATTTACTATACTATATTTGATAAATATATTGAAACGCCCCAGACAAAGTGTTGAAGAGTAAGTAGTTTGATGGATTAGTGGAAGCTCTAGGGGATTTGATATTGGTTGGTATATTGATTGCTTTGCGTTGGCTACATAAAACTGATAATTGCGTTTAGCTGACTTAAGCAAAGGTTCAGCTATGGCTACAGCACACACAACAGCATATATATATATATATATATATATATATATATATATATATATACATATATATACGATATCGTTGAAAGTGTATCAACACCATATCGATGTCAAGGCGATTGTGGGGCAAAATGAGCGGAAAATGGTCAGCCAGACTAACCACAGAAGCGAGCAACATGTTAGTATTGTTGGTATTACGATTGTTGTTGTTGCTGTTGTTGTTGTTGTTGTTGTTGCTGCCATGCAGTATGATGAATGATTGTGGTTAGGCAGCAGAGCAACGGGGTAAGTATGAAGCTAAAGCAAAAGCAAACATTGCTGACAGGCGGCCTCAACTTGACTCGGCTTACAGGGCGTATGCTTAATGTATGTATGTATCTGTAGGGTATAGGGTGCGAGTAGTACGGCCGTATAATAATTCATCAATGTTAGCGTCATGTTTCTCCCATACCTTTTAGCACTTTTGTCCAGGCCATGTTTGCCTTTTAACGCAGGCAACTTGGCCAAAATGAAATTGACGGCAAATCAATTGGAATTGTATATAAATGTATGTATATGTATATATATAACATATAGTTGTATTTATATATTGTATATATATGCATGTACCTCTATATATATGTATGTGTCTGTGCGGCAAAGCCTGTGAGTGTGTGTCTCTTTGAATGTTAGTTCGACAAAGAAATCATTCATGCGTATTGAGTCGTTATACAAAAAACTTATTCACACACCACGGTACAACTGCATAGGATTCAAATGCCCAGCATATACATATATATATATATATATATAGGTAAATATACATATATATATATATATGTCAATTAAGGTTAACTTAACTATATGTTAAAGCAAAATGCATTCATAGGGCTAGTAGTTCTTTTCTGCCAAGGATCATTAATTAATTCTTATTGATTTTAATTTTGAAATAATCGATTCCAAATAAAATTTAAGTCAACATTAGTTTTATTTGCTTTCTTGTTATTACAGAAACTTATTAAAAATTAATTTCAAAAAGTATTTTCTTTGCTCTGAGCTGTATTTATAAGTTTTCCCTATAGCCAACAGGTTTACCATATATATACTTATATTTAACCTTTTAGCTTACAATCAATTTAATTTTAAATTTTAGCTCAGCACCAACAGCTTTTCACATCCTTTTGAATTTGATAATGATGTTTCTACTTAAATGAACTGAATTGTATTCATATATTCTAAATTTATAACCACATAACCAAAAACATGCTTTCTATACACACACACACACACACACACACATACACACACATACATTTGTAAGCTGCTTTTAAAGGCATTAAGCAAATGAAAATGTAAATGTAAATGAAAATATATATATACAAATTTTGTTGCATAATTTAGGCTTTCATTTTTTGTTGCTCCTTTCGATATTCTGACCGCATCTTTTTCTTCCTTTCACATTATTTTCATTTTCTGTAATTTTTAATTGATTAAAATGCTTTGCTAAGCTACTAAATTTTTTTGTACAAATTGAATACCAAAGATTTTGAGCTTGCGGCAACATTGGCTTTAAGGAGCCAACTCATCGAAAAGGACTTCCATCATGATGGCTCTTTTACAGTGCCTAACTACTGTCTACTGCTGGCTTATTAGCGTATGTCTTGTCTATGGCCTGACAGTAGATGGCTTCCTTTAGGCAGCTTCAGTTTCAGTTTCAGTTTCAGTTGTAGTCAAATTATAAGCCACACCCCCCACACTCTTTGGCCACGCAAATCTTACCTTGCAATCTCCCCCTACAGCGACAGACACCGTGTGCCATTTAACAAACATTCCGTTAATCTGCTACACTTGGCAGCCGCAAGGCCCTGAGCAGGATCTGTGGTGGCTGGAAGCTGACTTCAGTGCTCATACCAAAACGCGTATGTCCTTGCCATAGACTGTGTGCCAGTGTTCATCCTTGCCAGCAAAGTCGTGCTCGTTGTTACTGCTTATTGTTGTGCTTTTATTGTTATAGCCATGTTTTTTGTTGTTTCATTTGGCGGCATTGTTATAGAGCCCCTGCCATTCGCTTTATATTCTCCTCCTCCTTCTCTATATCTGCCTGCTCCCTATTCTTCTTCCTTCCTATCATTTTTCCCCTACTCTTTGTTGTTGTCTTTAATGCTAAGCGCTTTACGTTTATGAGCAGAGCTCACAGCAGACAAAGACAGTAATACGAACGCCCTTGCATCATTTATTTCATTTGAAATGTTTGCAACTGCCTTAAAAAAAAATCAACTCAAATATCCTTTAAATTGCATTCAATGTTATTTTTGTTATTTGGCTTATATTTGGCTGTTATTGCTGTTGTTAATGTTTGTTACGCACAAATTATGTTGCTTAAAGCTGAAATTTGACTTCGATTTGAACTTGGCCATAAGTGTCACGTCTTACATTTTGTCTACTTTTAATATTTTACACGAAAATATTTACCAGCAGAACGTGCTCAGCCTTACAACCAATGCAAGGAGCATGTCCAAAAGGTCCTGTCCAAGTCCATTTGCCTAAGCTGTTGCCAAATACTCTCTTTCTCTCTCACTCTCAAATTGAGTTTGACTTCATGCTTGTAGTCTAGTCAAGTGGCTTATGCTTACTTTTCGCATTTTCACATTTCCACATTTCCACATTTTCACATATTTCGCAGGACTTTTCTCGCCGAGTTCATAATTTACTGTCAACTTTTATATGGATTTATTGCTTAATCACATGGAAGACCATAGATAAACTGCTGCATATGTCGATGTCCTTACCGGTTCTACTTCTGTGTCGCAGCTCATAAATCAAATAATAAACATAGTATACATACTATATATATACTATATATAGTATGTTTAGTGTAATGAGTTCAATTTGTAATCAAAACCAAAGACAAAACACACACAAATTTGATGAATTATCTTTTACTTTAACTCCAACTGGATTATCTCGCAGACACAACAAATATTTGTATATATATTCCCAGTTGAATTAACAATAACAATGTAAAAATACAAAAGCCTTAAACATGTCTTAAATATATATTTATATAGGCCAATATTTACTCATATTTCTGACCCAAATTGTCACATTCTTTAGGCATAAAATTTAATCAGCTGCCACAATTGTGTGCAAAATTTAATTATTCATAAATTAAATTCAATTTAAAATGATTTACAATTTGTTTTTGTTTTAGAAATTTAACTCAAACTAAATTTAAATAATAATTGTATATAAATTGTATATAAATTGTATATAAATTGTATATAAAATAAACCTAAGGTCAAATAAAGATCAAATCTCAAACTGATGTCTTATAAGTGGAAAGTTGTTTATGGTCAATAAGTTAAAATATGATAAACTTGGATATTACATTTTGTGATATAAATAACAAAGGATAACGCAGGATAAGCAAAAAAGTCAAATTAACAACTAATTTAAAACAATTTTTATGTGGCAGCCAGACAAATTGTAGCACATCCTAAGAGGACAAAGGACAAAGGACAGTCGACTGTGGAGTGTGGAGTGTCGAGTGTGGAGAAAGTCTACCGAATTGGTTTCAATGGACAATAATGTCACTCAAGTTAGACAGTCGTTTGGGTGTTGCGGGTCCAGGCTGACAGTCCGTCTAACTGTCGTCTCAGTTTGTCTGTGTTTGTATATTCGTTCAGCTTGTCATGTTGCTAGACAAAGGAGTCTAGACAAATTTATAACGACTTTGTTATCCTTGTTGTTGGCCTGCCAGCTACCAGCTGAATTCCAAGCATTCCATTTTATTTTGGCCTTTCACATTTTGACATAAAATTGACAAATGTAGCCAATGTTGTAAAATTTTTCGGTTATCTTTTCTCTCTCTTTCTCTATATCTCTTACTACCTATATGCATGTGTGTGTGTGTGTGTGTGTGTGTGTGTGTGTGTGTGGTATATGTTGTGTCAGTGGCCTCAGTGTTAAGTGTCGAGTGTTAATTAAATGTTTTGCCCAGCGCCAGTTAATTTGCTCAAGTTGATTTTCACTAAAAAGAATGGCTTTCACATGGCGTATACGTAATTTACTTGCACTTGCTGTCAAGTAGCACACAGCGCATTGTGTGTATAGAAAGTGTATGTGTGTTTGTGTGTGTAGTTGCACGAAGGATACCCTTTCCTTTATTGTGTCTGGTAGTTACCTTGCGACACTTGACTTTTGCTTTTATATCCTTTACAGCGGCATAAAAGTGCCAGGCAAAGATGTACAGTATTGTATAATAAAACGCCACAAAGTATGCAATGTTTATACAATGCACACACACACACACACACACTGCGAGAAAGAAAGATATATATAGATAGAAAGAGAGAGAGAGAGAGAGAGATAAGCGCACCCACTAACAAACCGGCAGGCAGGAAATAAACGTCGCTTGAGTTAACAATTACTGACACCATTAAAGTTTTGTGCTGCTCTTGTTGCTGTAAAGTACATGCCCCGCCCTAAACGCCTACTGCTACACCCAACAGGACATACCAGTGCTTTGTCTAAAGGCTGTCATTATAGTTTTTCTCTACCTTCTACTCTTCTTCCTTTACGTTTTTGCTTTCTTTTTTTTTGTGCTTTTTTTTTTGTTTTTGTTCCTTCTGCCCCAACTGATGTCGTTCTCATTGTGGCTGTTGCTGGCAGTGAGGTTGCTGCTGTTACTGCTACTGTTGCTATTGTAGTTGCTCCCACTGTCACCAACATATCGTCATTCTCTTGAATGTCTATTCGTGTGTGTGTGTGTGTCTGTGTGTGAGTGGGGAAACTTGAGTGTGGGTGACATGTGCCTGGCACAGATTGCACATTGTCCGCATACTCCCCACATATTTTATGTGGTTTGTTACCCCCTAAGCCAGGATCATGCATGGAGGGTGTCTCAAATTTCTAAAGGACTTCACACCAGCCACAAAAAAAATGCAACTCAAATATCCACCCGCTAGTTGTTTGTCATCAAACTTTGTCAGGAAATTAAATTTAAATCCATTTAAGCTGCAAGAAACTCTTCAATAAAGTCAAGAAGAAGATCAAGAAGATTAGGGATGCAACTCTTAGGACACTACTGCAGCATTCCATATTCAGCAGGTAGAATTATGGCTTTAATCCTGACGAATATCAAAGTAATGTTTTATACTTTTCAAACAATTTCCTTTAATTAATCTAAAGAGTATTCCATATTCGAGCACAGTTTTCTAGCATACATAATTGTATATGTATCTGTGTGTATCTGTGTGTGTCAGTGTAGTTGGTCTAACAGATTTTTGTCATGACATTAGCCTAAAGCATTTTATGCAAACGACTCTAAAAACTTTTGCCACAATTGAGCAAATTGCTGCCGGAAATACGCTTTGATTTAATAGCCAAGGGCCAGCACTCAACGTGGATGAGACTGACTGAACTGACTGGACTGACCTCGGCTTGGGGCTTGGGGTTTGAGTGCTGTGATGAAGATGGTCGAATGGGCAAGGGGACGTCATCTTAAACTGCTAGCAGCTCAAGTAATTTAAAAGTCCATTCGATTTGAACCGTGGCACTGTTGAAACCCAAATGTGTATTTATCATAATGCCAACGGCTGTCGAGTTGCAAGTTTTTAGTTGTAGAGGCATTGCATGGTAAACTTAGCAACTGCAACTGCAGCTGCAAATGCAACTACTGCCATTAACCTATTAAATTCCCACAGCAACGTCCGTAGCACGTACGAGAGGTTACCGGGCCGCCGTGAATTTGCAATCGCAAACAGAGCACACAAAGCGTACACAGCACGTAGCCACTTCCGTTGGGCATGGCCAGGAGCAGTCGATGGAACAAAGGGGAGTAGGAGTAGCAGAAATAGAGATATAGTAGCCAATAGCAGATGTTGCAGTTGAACCTACATAAGGAGAAAGGAGTATAAGAGTGCAAGTGCCTGACGGCCAGTTAAGTATGGTCGAGCGCACAAGAGCTTCAGTTAGCCTGTTACCATTGCCATTAAATCAGAGTTAACAACTGTAGGTTACTTGCAGGTTACATCCTGCCTGTTTGCTACACTGTTTGCCTTTTAAGCCCCACACTACGTCTCTACCCCTTGCTATGTCTGTAACCTAACCAAAGAGCAGCTGCTGTTGCAAGATTAAAACTGCAGCAACAGCTTTCAACTTTACGAGTTGTTGAAAAATACGAGCAGCATGCGGTTGACTCGCCAAAAACAATTATTTGCATAAATACGTACAGTGACTGCGCATACTTAATATTTATTCTAAGGCCAACTACAGTTGAGCACACTCACACACACACACACACACATTCACACACAACCATGCAGATAGCGACACATACAAACACCCTGAGCACTAACAAAAATAAACTAAATCAAGGCGGAATAAATTGTAGCTACAAAATGTCAGCAAGGCGCCATCTAACGGCTGCAGCTGATGCTTCTCTGTGTGCAATGGCGTGTGTAGAGTAGGCACAGTGGGTCAAAATAGTACTCATTATCAAAAGTATATTTATATGTATAAAGTGAAAGACTTGTACTAGAAGTTAACAGCTAACTTATTTAAGCTAATCATGAACTTAATTTATATTAATTAATCAAAATGTTATCTACATATTTATCGATCAAAATTTACTCTAATATCTCATTCATAACCAGTTCAGCCACCTGTTGTTGTCTCTAGTATTTCTACTGTTCCTGTTGTTATTATTGATGTTGTTGTGCTTCCCACTACATTTTTTATTAAGCTTTTTTTCATTATTTCGCTGACATCGCAACGTTTCTCTACTCGCCGCCAGCTGGCGCCGCTGACTTTCATTTTATCATCGGAATTTGATTTTGTTACGTTTTACGCCTCGCGTGTTGCTTTTATTTTATTTTTTTTTGCGTTCTATTCCTTATATACGTACTAACGGTGCTTTTTGCTTTTGTTTTGTACATTTCTTGCTATTCTCTTTGCACACTGTGTAATTGAATATTTTAAGTGATTTTCGCTTTGACATTTTGCTAGTTAATTGGAAAAAAATAAACAAAATCATGTCCAAAGTGCCACAAGATTTACAACATTATATATACCATATGCTCTATAGAATCATAAGAAACGGCAGTGATAGACTTATGAACCAAATAAAGAATAAATAGTAAATATATTTAGCTCAATACTTGAACAGATAAAACTTACAGCTCACATTAGCGTTGATTTAACCTTGCCTTGGACTACTATAACTCATTGTATACAGGGTAACTTTAAGTCGTGCATATTTATATAAATTTTTGTTTTTCAAACTTGACTTTGCCCTTTGCTAAAAGGTCTTCAAAACATTTTTCTGTTAGACATTAGATTTTTACTGTTAAATTTTAGTTAAACTAAAAATTGTAGCACAAAACATCAACGTAAATTTTTCATTTTCTATTCAGCTTTAGCATTTTTTATTTATTTTATAAATAAAAATGTTTTGATTTTATAGAAACTTTTGTGTTAAAAATAATTAAAATAAACTATTTAAATTTTTCTATTGTTTTAGTTGTTGTTGCTATTGTTGTGGTCTAACTGTTTACTCGCGTGCCTAAAAATAATATTACTAAATAATTTGCACAATGTTCTTTTTTCCTGTTTACTTCCACAATGCACGAGCGTCTCCCTCTCTCTCTCTCTCTCTCTCTCTCTTTCTATCGTTCTCTTTCGAATTAGTTGTATCTGCTAGTTGTTAAGCAGCTGTGAAGCAACCTGTACCGGTATCAGGCACATGCATGTTTAGATTTAGTTATAGATTAGATAAAACTTTCGGCACTTCCGACAGAAATTGGCACAAGCTAATAAAATATAATTGTGAATATATATATATAGTATATATATTATATACATATATATATATAAGTTAGAATATAGACAGAGTTTACTTTAGTTTGACTTAAACTAATTCTAGTTAAGACTATTCCCAAGGGAACATTAAATAGCTCAAAAAGTTATCTTTATTTATCTTATTCAAGCCTAGTCTAATTATCTAAAACTAAGCCAATTGCTTAATATAAGCTACTACTTATGGCTGTCTGATTAGTTTAGCAGCTTCAACTAGCCGTGCGTACTTCAATACACTTATAATATAATTGTATCTCAGCGTAAGTACCACAGGGAGCCACGCAGGTTACGTTCTCAATGGCCCCCACAGCACGCAACATACACACACCCACACACACACTTATATATATTTGTGTGTATATATTAATATATATATGTGTTGAGGGCAACAGTTGCACATTTGGAAAATTTAAAAAATATATAAAAAGGTCAGAAAAAAACTAAAAAGGAAACAGAGCAAAAAAAAAGATGAAGCTATAGAAGGTTGAGTCGAGGGATTTTATATTCCCCTTTTATTTTGTCAGTTTTTCAATTCCGCCACAAACAAGTTCCACAAAACTTACTCGCCCTGTGTGTGTGCATATGTAGATGTGTGTGTGTATAGCTGTGCACAAACATATTTGTATCTGTGTGTAACTGTTGTCGCTATGCTTGTGTGTGTTTCATGAAATTGTCAGCCAGGCGCACAGCAAGCACTGAAAGTTGCGTAGGCGTCGGAACACAAGTGAACTACAACTAAATTTCACGCTGTGTGCGTGGGTGTGTGTGTGCGTATGTATTTTGGCTGATTGTGTGTATGTGTGTGTGTGGGGGTATGTCCATGCTTATTAATACTTAAGCAACTCACACAAATACAAACCAAAAAGTGTAACGTGTGCGCATTGAATGCATATGAAATATGTGAAGTTCCAGCACAATGATACCCACAAAGCTCACATGATATCTCAAAGTTAATGTGTTCTGTGTCCTTCGTTCTATATCCTTCATACTTTACTGACCTTTATACCTATATATATGTATACATATACGAAAAGCAAAGAAGTGAAAAACTTTTACACTCCACATATTCCACATATTCCAACACACACACACACACACACACACCGTGACAAGTAGTTAAGTAGTTGCCACTTCCACAGCTCTTCCGTAGAGTGTTTTAGGTTGTTTTTTGTTGTTCGGGCAAGCGTATCATAAGCTTTACTTAATTCGCTTTAGAAAAACGCAAGTAGCTTTACTCAGTCCGACAGTCAGACAGTCAAACATACTTAAAGTGGAGAGCACTGAAAACAAGCAGCAAAATAATATGCAAAGTACAGAGAGAGAGAAGGGAGAGAGAGCTAGCAAGGGAGTGATGCAGAATGATAGAGTGTGGAAATGCATAAAAAGACATATAGGAAAATGCACTAGAAAAACTCAAGAGCCATTTAAGAGTTGCTGTAAGTACTCTTTATACAAATATGGCAAATTGAACAGTTTCTATATGAAACACATACATATGCATGATATGTTATTAATAGTAGAATTTATGCACTGAGAAAAATAAAATAATAGCATAGAATCAAATTAAATAAACTCTTTTAACTGATATTAATATGAATAGGCACTCAGATAAACCTTTTGTAATATTTTCTTAATAGTTAAGAGCATTAACAGTATTATAAAACAAATGCTTTTAACTTATTTTACTAAGATTGTATTATCCTTAAACACTTTACATATAAATCTATGTCAAGCCTTGTTTATAAGCCGTGATATGCTGCTAGTCAGCAGATTAATAACAACTCTTAGCCAAGTTTTAATATTACAGTTAGACAAAGTTTGAAGCATTCTAAAGCCAATTCCCCAGTGCATAAGGATATTGAAAGGATATAAGTGTAAGAAGGATATGTGCACGGTATGTGTTTACGTGGCAGCATTTCCTTTTAATTAACTTTGCAGCAACGAGCAACGTGACAAAACAGAAAACAAAAAGAAAACCAAAAAAAAACCAACACAAACTTATTTAATTAAAATTTATCATTGAAGCGGCTAATTAGATTTCATTTTTTTCATCTCTTTTTTTTGTATTTTTTTGTTGTATTTTATCAAGGCGTTTTACCAACTTTTGTTTTTGTTGTTCTTGTTGGCCAAAGTACATCATTTTTTTGGTGAGCTGGCCATAAAATAGTTATGCTGCAATTGCGTATGTGCTGCTGGTGAAAGCCATTATAAAATTTACATACATTTTCGGGCCAATAACAACAACTATAAAACACAAAATCGATATTGCAATAGCAAATTAATATGATTAATTGGCAGCAACTACAACTGCAACAGCAAAAGTAACAGCAGCTACAATTTTTGACAACAACATCTGCAGCATAGAGCTCAATCCACAAAAACCCCAATTCAAACCCTATCAAGCAACAACAACAACAACAGGAACAACAGTAACAACAGCAACAAAAACAACGACAACAAAATCACAACGTGTGCAATATCGTTGACAGCGCGGCTTTTCAGGTCGAATTTGAAAAGAGTCGCAGTTTGGTCGACAGGCTGCAATCTCCTACAACATACACCAATGATTGCCCAATGCTCGTTGCTCGGTGTTTGGTGTTCGCAGTTTGGTTTGAGGTTATGCGCGATTTTGGCACTGATTTCTGTTACTGATTGACAGACCAAAAGCAAATTGATGTCACACACACACACACAGGCGCCCTAAAGGTAGGCGTGACCCCTGCAATTCCCTAACCAAAGCGCAATTTGTAAAACGCTTTAACAAATTACATAAAATTTACCAATAGCTGCGAAATTACATAAAATTAGAGGATAAAGGTTAAACCTGAGGAAAGCTTTGCTCTTTGAAGTCTAATTTAAATTAATTAAGCGATTTGTCATACTATATAGCAATTATATTATGATCTATCAGCTATAAATATACGAAACGTTTATACTTATATTTGTACTATATATAGAATTGAACTATGTTACAATATAAATACTTCACTATATAGGGGAAGCTCAATTAAAAATTTATTTTAAGGTTTCGCTTTGCAGTAAAAAATATGTTTTACATTCCTCCATTATTAATATATTTTTTTAAATTTACTTATCTTTTAGCTTTATACTCTCTTTTCTAAGAATTCTATTTATAGATTATTATAGCATTATCTTTCTTCTAGAGAAAGCTAGTAGACGCCCTGAATAATTGTAATCAAGAGTTTTTTAGAATTTTCTGTGTCAATTCATGCAAATCAATAATAAATGAATATTATTGTATTATTACTGATTTATTGAGCTGTAAAACTTTATATTAACGGATTTATCAGATAATTAAATCTGTACTATAAAAATATATTATATCTATATTATAAACTATATATTAAAAGGTGAGCAGTTTTCATTTAATAGCTATGTACACACACATAATTCAAATTTTGTGTTGGTTGTATCTATAAATCTGACAATTAAGTGTGTTTATAAGTACTTATAGTATGTTATATATACATATTCTATATTCTATAGATGTCTATAATATTGTTTATTTTTGGTATACAAGCTCATAAAATATCTTTGAAGTAAATTTTGTTTACTGAATGCAAATATTAGTCATAATACTATATGATTCATACAAATGTATAGATATATACGTATGGATAGATAGATAGATATGATAGTAAAGAGGAAGACTAAACAGTACAGAAAAACTAACAAACCAAAAGATTAACTATAACCATAAGAATGTTATAAAGCAGAAAAGATAAGGTTACAAGACATATAAACTTGGAGTTCATAAGGCTCAATTTTATATGCAATGCTGAATCTATTAAGCATCATATGAATATACATTAAAGATATAAAGGACAATCGAAAAATTGTGTATATTTAGACTTTACAGTCAACTGTAATTTTGATAAGGATACTATAATGAGTTCAGGTGAGATTCAAAACTATTCAGACATTGAATATATATCCATTAAATAAATGTAAATGAAACTAGTTGCCAATAAGTTAGGTAAACTAAAATATATTCTATGCTGAATATTCTAAATCTTGTAAACAACACCTAATACTAACTTTAAAGTTTTTCTGTTTCGAAGAGCTCCTACTCTTAACTAACGAATATATCTTAAGCAAGTGAATAGGTAACTTTTACTATGGTTCATGCCAAAGGCAAAGAAACTTCAGTTTTAAAATTTACAACTTGAATTTGCGTTTCTGTCAGCTGCCAAATTTGGCTTAAAAAAACGAAGAATAAAGAAGAAAGGAAAGGACGAAAACTTTGCGACAAAACGTAGCCATTTGCCATTTAACTACGGCAACCATTAGAAACAACTTTGAGTGAAAGTTTTGGTTTTGCACAAGTAGAAGAAAGACACAGAAGGTATAGAAGAGAAAGAGAGAGAACACTTTTGGTATAAAATGGTATTAGATGTTTCATAAATTAATACAAACTTACTTGGATAGTCATCACAATAATTGCGCTTGTAAAATATTTAAAAGCAAACTTGGCTGTTCGAAAATGCACACAATATGTGGAAAGCGAGGGGGGGACAAGGGCAGAACGTAATGGTTATAGTCTGTGTAGGCAGGACATTGTTGGTGTATAGCAACAGGCAATGCTGAGAAGGCCAGAGACAATTTTGTATACTTATATAAAAGGAACAAGGACGCAGCCAGGCGAAATGTCGAAGGCGAAAGCGAAACTATAAAATTCATTGAGAGCAAAGTTAAGCTGTGCAACAAGTTACGTGGCATTCTCTATATATATATATATATATATATCTGAGTGGAGACAGATATACTACTGAGTATGGTGTATGGATAACTTATGAGTAGTTGGGGTGCACAGCACTAATGATGATGGTGATAATGATGTTGATGATGATGAAGATGTCGCGTTGGGGATGTTCTGCCAAGTAACAGACACTTAAGACGAGCCAAAGTCGAAAGTTGTTGGTAAAATGTGCGCCATGCATACTTCAAACGAGAACAGATTTAAGTGCAGCCTCTACACAATGTGGGCGTGGCTATGGACTATGTGTGCGAGTGCGTGTGTAGAACTTCTGAAGGTTGCCTCGCACTTCTTACGTTATTTTTATCATTTGCAATTGCTCCACATAAAGTTAGACACGCAGCGACACAAACACTTAAAAGCAACATAGGGCGTATACGCAATGTATAGAATATGTGGGTGTGTGGCTGTGTGGGTGTGTGGGTGTGTGGGTGTGTGGGTGTGTGGGTGTATGGCTGTATGGGTGGTTGTGTGCGTGCCTTAATGAATGTGTCGCTAAATGAACTTCAATGTCGCTGATAAGACACCAGTCGCGCGCTGATAATAATGATAAGTATCATTAAGTTAAGAGAGCATGGAACTGACATTAAGCTGCTGCTGCTGCTGCTGTTCGTGCTGCTACTACTACTTCTCCCCTCTATTGTTATTCCGATCTTGTTGTGCATTTTAAGGCGCTTTTAACGCTTCCATTGCCATTTACCTAACCTTGGCAGCGTTTTTATTTTCATACTTTTTTCTTTTTTTTTTGTGTGCTGATTTTCCTTCAACATTTAGCAGCCATTTTGCAACATTTCCCGTTTCGGATAAACGCATTTGTGCGCACTCGTCCTTCGACAGGCAACAGCCAAAACAACCTTTGACACTTTGGCAATCGAGGAAGGACTCAACGGATGAAAATCTGAATGTGCATGTGAATGCAACTGTGACCATGGTTATAATTGTTGCATATATCGGACACACACACACACACATACACACATGCACACATGCACAAAGACTGAAAAGCAATAAATGCATTTAACAATTTACATTTCCATGAGGAAATATTCGAAATAGAAATCAACAAACTAAATTCTAAATTTAAAAAGGATTCTGTTTTCAATTTCGTTTAAAAGCAATAAAAATCATCACTTCACGCCCAAAAATATCGCTATAATTTATCGATTTATGATATAAACCTAAAACTATTACATAAATTATTCAAATTACAGTTTATAGTGAAATATTTAGACACACAATCGCATCGAATACAAATTTTATCTATTAAAATCTCCAAACTTTCAAATATAAACGAAATCATTGAATGCAATTTGATACATCTTTTGTCTGCTTGCAGCAATATATAAGAGATTTAAGCTTAAATCGGCATATGGCATGTGGAAAGCAAGAAAAATTCAGTTAGTGGAAAAGGCTTAGCACGGCTTTCATTGATTTGCACTGAGGCACAAACATACAAGAACAAACAGAAACTTACACCAATACATACATATCATACATATATATATATAGATATATATACAACTACAGTTATAGACACACATTGATATCCACTTATAGTTATGCAGTTCTCGCATCTAACTTATTTTTGGTACGCTCCATTTTCCTTCAATTTCTTTTTATGTTGCGATTTATTGATAAATGATTTTTCTTGTGTTTGTGTGTGAGTGTGAAAACGTTCACATTTATACATATATATATATATATATGTGTGTGTGTGTGCGTTTGTTGGCGTGTATGTGTGCAATCGTATGTATTCGACTACCAAATATCAAGGCAAAAACCAAAGCCGAAACGTCTCGTTGCTTCTGTTCAGCTACTTCGTTTACACGGCTATCAGATAACTTAATTTGATTTGCTACAAGCAAACAAACTCACACACACATACACATAAACACAGGCACACATTGTAAGTGTGTGTATCTGTGGCTTTTACGCTCGATTGGCCTTGCCTGCAACTCGTTTCTAGCCTTCTCTCACTTCTTCTACAAAAATGTTCTTTGCAATTTTTCATTGCATACTTTTAGGAGATATGCGCATTGTACTATTCTACCTTTCGGTTGGTATATGGTGTGTATCCTATCAAATCATTGGCAACTTTAGCTATCTACACATTCAACTAACAATACTACAATGTTGAACTTAGTCAAATCTCCAGGCAGTCCTTAAGTTAACTTTTCAACTTTCAGGATAATAGTTTCATGTGGAATTATACTGTAAATTGTGAAGTGCAGAAAACTATAACTTCAAATCTACAAGGAATCAACTAACAAAACTAATAGAATAGATGTGTAAGAAGAGCAATAAAACTTCTTGGAAAGTATAGACTATGCTATGTTTAACCTTAATCAGTTATTGTTTGAGGTATTAAAAATAATGAAAAGTCCTTCAAAGATTCCTATGAAAATTTAATCAATATATTAGATACTTTATATAAAAATAGGTTCTATAATTAAAAAAAAAAAAAAAATGCAAGTAGGTTTATTAAAATATGGCAGTTTATGGCGCAGTACGCCATATCAATTTCTTAATAGACAAAAGTCTAAGAAGTGTGAAATTGCCACCAAAAAAAACAACGTGAAAGATCATCAAAAGCGTGTGTCCCATGGTCAACTTCAATCCGATAAAATATCAGTTATTGGCATTGGACAGGTTGGTATAACAATTAGCTGTCTATTACTAATGAGAAAGTTAACAAAAAATTTGACCATGATGGATATACGTAAAGATTGGGTAGAAGCGGAAGCAATAGATTTGTTGCATGCATCGAGTATCATTGGTTCGCCACATATTTTAACCTGTACAGATGGTTCCAAAACGGCTGGTTCTAAGTATGTTATTGTAACGGCTGGTGTACGACCTAGAGGCAAAAGTAGATTGGCTATTGCGCAGGACACGTTAACAATATTGGCTAAATTAATGCCAATGTTGATTAAATATAGTCCAGATGCAACATATATAATCTGCTCCAATCCAACGGATGTGATGACCTGGGCAGCACAGCAAATAACTGGATTGCCAAAGTATCGTTGCATATCCGTTGGCTGCCACTTAGATACGCTGCGCTTCCGTTACTATATAGCACAACGCATGGCCGTGGCAACATCATCAGTTAGTGCGTACATCATTGGGGAACATGGTAACAGCTCAGTGCCAGTTTGGTCAAGTGTTAATGTTGGTGGTATGTCGCTAATGCGCATCATACCAAATATTGGTAGCAAATGTGATCAAGAAAATTGGCAAGAAGTTCATAAACAAGTTGTTACCGGTGGTTCGAAAGTGTCCAAAGTTAAAGGCTATACCAATTGGGCCATAGGTTTTGCCACAGTTGATATAATTGAAGCAATGCTGGAAAACAGTGGACGCATTTTGTCCGTTGCTACTGATGTCAAGGGCCTAATGTGCATTAAGGATAGCGTTGTCATGTCACTGCCAAGTGTCCTGTGTGAACACGGCATACGACAGATTATCGAACTGCCATTGACACGATTGGAAATGCAATCTCTGGAGAAATGTAAAGAGATTCTATGCAAAGCTCAGTCCGCATTGAAATTTTAATGTGCAAATAAATATAATATGAAGATGTTCATACTATATATTTATATAAATCAATTGATATATTTATACGTATATATTTTATCTATATATATTATAATGAAAACCTACTGAAAATGTTGTACATAATTTATAGTTTAATTTATAGCCTTCTTTAACTTTTTAGTCGCAATTTGCTGCAATTTATTTGAACTCTTTTTTTGTCATTTCTGTTCATTAAACCTTGTCTTTAAATACTTTAACTTCGTGTCAGCTATTTATAAAACTCAATTAAATTTAAGCACATCAGCAGATGTTGTTGTTGTTGTTCCTGTTGCTGTTGTTGCTTTCATTTGACTGTCAAATGTGCCTGTTGTACTTGTGGCACGAGTGGAACAATGGAAAAAGTTTTAACACCGTGCAATGAGTTTTAAGCAGCTTCTCTGCATGTGCGAGTTGTATTTAATACATATATACATATGTATATATATATATATATATATATATATATATATGCATATAGGAAAAGTCGTTGTCTGCATTAACATATTTTAATTAAAAACAAAAGTAAAAATAAAGAATAAAAATAAAAAGAATGTCGAGCTGTCGGTACAGCAAAGCACTCAACTCAACTTTAAGGTAGACAGAGGAGAAATGTCTATGCAGCATGTGGCACGTGACGTATGAGTGATGTCTTTTAGTATACCTTACATTGTTGCTGTTGTTGTTGTTCTTGTTCATTATATATCTGAGAGACTATTAAATATGCATAATAAATGGCAGCTGCTTTATTTTAAGCTCCACGCACCAAGGCCAATTGAAGAATGAGGACATTAATAATTGAAATCGTATTTTAAAGAATACAACAAAAAGCATACACACACACACACACACACATATATGCATATATATACATACTGATACATATTCGTAAATGGCATATGGTTAGGGTCACCTTGATGAGCGTTTCGCTTTCCGAATTTCATTAACCGTTAGTCTGCCAGTTGCATGCAGCATGCACACATCCGGTTATTGTACGTGCCGCAGTGCTTCCGATATATAATTTGGTCAGCAGTTTGTCTTCTTGCAAAAGGGAAACAAAAAGCAAAACAAAAAAGATGAAAATATGAAACGTAATTACTGTAAATAACTGTTGTACTCTGGGTTAAGCAAGCAGCAAGCAGCAAGCAGCTAGCAGCAAGCGGCAAGCAGCGCAAGGAACTGTATACCAGATTCCCTTACGCTTTATGCCACGTATGCTCATGGGAGATATTGAAAGCGGGTCAATAGGCTGGCAGCAAAAACAACAATGGCCACTCATAAGGACCAAGACAATGTTGTTGCCAACGCACAGTGGTTCAAAATACTAGCAATATTTGCGTTACTTTCTCTTTGTTTTAAAATTCTTTCATAGTTGCTTGATAGTTTCCTTACAGATCAACTCAAACTAACTTTGCCATACATCATTTTAGTAGGTATCGTTATTGCAACATTTTGTTGCAACTAACTATATATAGAAATCATATTCATTTGCCCTAACGTGCCACAACTTTTGCTTTTGAAATATTTGATGCATTTACCTTTGGTTTAACTCATTCAAAAAAATGCCTCCACTGTGCCGTGTACATTTTTGGCAATATTGGTAAGTGTATGAGTGTGTGTATGTGTGCATAAAGTGTGTTGAATACTGGCCTTGCCGTGCATACCTTTGTGCCATGTTTTACATGGGTAAAAAGATAATAAACATTACTTATGCTCGACACGTCGCTGTTGCCGTCGCACATTTGTCGCTGCAGCCGAAGCGTGACTTTGCAGGTGTGCGTGCAGGTGTGTGTGTATGTGTGTGTTATCGCTTAACTGTCTATATAACTGCCGCAGACTCGTGTGTGCACAAATATGCATACACATACACACACACACACACACACTTACAAACAACAGCCGCGGGCAACAACAGCAGCAAAAACAGCAACAAAGTCAAAGTCGCTTGTGATAAAAGCGCAAACACAGTTACACACCAACGCACACCAGTACACACACTTACTGAGTATGAAATTCATAAGGGTATGAAGCATATTCGTATTCGTAATCATACTACATTCAAATTGTTTGAATACATTGCTCTTCGCTTGGTAATTTTTGTGCATGCAACTTTTTGGAAATGGCAAATTGAATGCGAAATTGAACTTTTGGCAGTCTGGTAGCTGAATGTGGTGTATTGATGTTTGTATTTACAGAAGGACACAAGGAGAGATTGAACGAGAAAAGGGAAAGGGGAAAAGAGAAGAAGAGAGATTCAAAAATTGGCAACAAGGTGCGCTACATTTCCGCGACGGAAATTTAGTATAATTGTGTCGATGTCGATGACATGAAACACCGGAAGCTGTTGCTCCCATTGCATGTTGTTGCTTCAAAAAAAGGGAACAAGTAGAAGAGGAAGAAACCATAAAAATATTGATTCAGTTGAGTAGCACTTCAATCCAATAGTGTACATTAAACATTAACTGCGACTGCGACTTGCAACTACATATGAAAATCCAGCATAAAGTGCGTATATAACAGAAATTGCGTATACGCTACGTGTGCCCTCGCATGTATATTTTACATTAAGATTATGATTATTACTATTATTATTATTTTTATTATTATTATTATTATAAGCGTAAGCTGCTCCAGGCAACCAAAAATGTCGCTGAAATTTCGTGTGAGTTGCGTCTTAATCAAATGAGAAAATCCTAAGAAAAGGCAAGGACTACTGCAGCCTAAGTAAGTACTTTAACAATTTGCCGAGTGTTACCTTAAGTACATTATAAATGAGATATTTGTATAACAAATGAAGTTTGCTATAAAATTTGTATATAGCAACAGCTCACCTGTTATGCCTATTGCTATTCCTGTACAGCCTTGAAGGTATTAAAAGAAAAAGTGGCGAATATATAGAATAAGTTAACTTCGTCTCAACGCTCAACGCTCAACGTTCAACACTCAACACATTTGGGCGCAATCAATAAACATCGCGTATACGCAACATGGTACGTTTACTGGTAAGACCCAGCCACAGGCGACACGCAAACAAACAAACAAACAAAGGAAACACAAGCAAAAATCATAAATTCAAGCAAAAGGACATGCAGACGTTGCCCGGGACCTACAACAGCAGCAGGAACTTGGCAACGTCTCACCTGGAAATCTTTTTTTTTTTTTTTTTTTAAAAAAATGGAAAAAAATGGATCAATATTTCTCAGTAACAGCAGCAGCAGCAGCAACAGCAGCCAAGACGTTGACGTGGCTGTGGCAGTTCTGTGTCCTTGCAAGGGCAATTGTGTGGCATATTTGTTGTTGCTGTTGCTGTTGCTGCTGTTGTTGTTGTTACTACTGTTGTCGTGTGTAAATTGTGAACACACTTGTATAAAGCATGCCCCGGTGTCCATGTCACAGTTTTAAAAAACCAACAGAGATGGAAAAGAGACAGAAAGATCAGTGCAAAAAGCGACTTCTCTTTCTTCGCTTGTCGTGTATCTTTTTGCAGCAATTTGACCCAACGAAATCAGTTGCACACTCATTTAGTATCCACAGGCCGCATTCAAGTGGCAATTAGCTGCGTGCAACATCAAACAAAAATTACGAAAACCAAAAGAAAAAAAAAATTGCTGCCAATCAGCCCCGCCCACCATTTAATTTTGTTTTTTTTTTCTTCTGCCATTGGCCTTTGGAGGCTGGAAATTAACTTGTCGATGCCAATGAAAAAACGTGGCGCTATTTTACCTTGAAACCAAACATACAAAAGCGAATGGAAACAGCTTTACACACAAACACACCAACACATGCATAGACACAATTCAACACACACACACACACACACATACAGAGACACAAATCACACACAGAGCACAGAGGAAACTATCAACAATTGGCACAGTTAATCGCGCAGAGAAAAAAAAATACAAAAAAAAGTGTTTAAAATATTAAACAAAACAAGTTGAAACTTGTTTACAAATTGCCAAATTAATTGCGTTAAAATTACATATGTTTCGAAATAATTTTTCAAACACACAAAATTAAAAAGAAATTTAAAATTTGAAATCAATTGCGCTACGAATAAAATTCCAAAGCAATTCACCTGCAAAGCATTTCTCAGCCTTAAACAACTGCGAGACGTGTCAAATGGCAAATTGTGGAAACAGCAAGGCCAGACCAATCCGCACGGCATAACCACATATACCGCACACAACATCACACCAAACACACACGCATACGCATATGTATACACATTGAGGCAATTTAGTAGCTCAAATTCAAATAGCCGTTGGTTGCAGTAGTTGCAGTGGCAAAGCGACCGCAACGTTTGCAAAAATTGCCTCGGCTTTGATTAATTAACTTAAACCATTGCTATATTGTACACATATAAACATACACAGACACACACACATATAAATACATATATGTATATATAGTATGACACTGGCATAAATTTAATTGAATTGTTTAGCTTGTGGCATGTGGCATGGAATTGCGCCTCAATGCAATTGCATGTGCTTTAACAAATCTGATATAAAACAGACCACACATATATATTTCGATCAGATAATACTTAAAAATAATAATAATTTATCAATTACAGATTGAAGTGCTATAATATAAGAATCTATAATATATATAATTGAAAAAGTAACATAGATTATTCCAATGAGATAAGTTAAGTTCATCTTTCTAGAGGCGGAGGTATATGCTTGAGCTGAATCTAGTATAGAAAGCTGATAACAAATTATATAGAAATGAATTATAAACTAAAATTTATAGCTTGACATTGACATTATGAATTTAAATTAAAGTTAATCTCATTTTGTCAGTTGATAAAGTGGCATTAGCATAAAGAAATCCGTCTGAAAGTCAGTCTTATTTGAGACTGTAATGAATAAGGATGAATCTATTTATAACTAGCTTTTTAATAGCATTTTTAACGATTAATTTGTTGTACTCTACTGAGGCAGGGTATATGCAAAGGTATTTTAAACATAGAATGAATCCTGGCATGTGTTATATTAACTCAAATCTCGTATTGAATCCTGGCGAAAGAGTCAAATATCCAAATATGCCTTGTGCCAGCATCACTTGCTATGAGAACAGTATGGCACGCATAAAAACGTAAGTGAATAACAACTATTCATATTTTATATTCACTTTATTCATTGTATTCACCGCTGCAATTATGAACAGCTGTCAGCTGGCAAAAAGTTTGGTAGACAGAAATTTCCTAAAGCTGATTATCCTAAATGCTGTGATCATTATATCATCAATACAAAGTGAATAGCTTAGAAGTGTTTGAATTTATTCACAAATCAAAGCAAATAATGACTAATAAATGTACCAAAAACAAATCAAAATTTATGTGCATTAACTCATTCAGCTTATAATCATCAAAAGCAATTGCAAACCATATGAAAGCCTTATACAACCGATTTAATAGTTCTTTTATAGCTTTACAGTTGCTATATGAACTGTTACGCTTCTGTACGAGGTCAGCTCATTGTGTGAATTGACCTCGATTTTGGCCCAGTTAGTGTCATAAATTTTTGCTTGAATTGTTGCCTAAATAGCTTTATGATAACCGCTTGCTATGTAGGAATTTATTGCCAAAAAGTATGGCAAAAGCAACTACAAAGCAAAATATGGTATAAAGAGCAGCCAATGAAGGCTTATTGTAGAAGAGAGAAGCACAAACTAGGAACGAAAAATATTATGGATAATGGAAAATTATTCAAAATACAAATTTATTTTTATTTAACATTTAATATGAAAGCATTAAGTGAAAGTAGTTGAAAATTTGTCTTATTTATATTTAGAATTGATGAAATTATTCCTTAATGTTTTCTCTCGGTAAAAGTTTGGCCAAGACATAAGACATACTGATATATCTTAAGCACACCTCAAATATATAAAAAAAAATGATTACCAGGATAATCTACTGAAATTTAGATTGAATAATAACATATCCTTTCATATGCTGTAAATATCTCAAAATTTATATTCCTTTTCAAATTTAAATTTAAAGTATAAGTCGAAGTTTAACTAGTTTAGCCAGGTTAAAAGCATTCAGACAATTTGTTGTTCAGCTAATAGAAATCTCATAATAAAGTTAGTATTCCTCTGCATCTTATGCAAATCTACACCGATTCTGTGTCCTTTATTGCCGTAATAAAGTTTATCGATCGCCTGCCACAGTTCTTTACTAAATAGGTTCATATCAATCGATTAAATTCTGGGTTAATAAAGTTCCCAGCAGAATCGAATATAGATATTATTTAGTTAGTTCAGTTTGACGGCATTAGAATAAAATTGAACAAAATAAAATATACATATATATTCATATATCTTATGCTATTTCAAAGCAAGTTTCTTTAAACGAAAGTAAGACATGTGTTGGGTAAAAGACTTTTAGCTTAAAGCTACATAGTCTAACATCTATTAACTGCAATGTGTGTCCCTATTTGTATGTGTGTGTGTGTGTGTGTTTGTGTGTGTTTTTATTAGACACATTTAGCTGGAATTTTGTCTGGTGCTGCTGCTTATTGTTTTCTTAACTAAATCGTTTTTGGGTTTCCTTTTTTTTGTTTTTTTGTCCACTGGAACTGAATATTTCGTTGAATATTCATGAAGACAGGCACGCAATTAAAGCGACGCGTCGTTTCAGTTGAAGTCAACGTCGACATCGACGTCGCTGTCGCTGTCGCTGTCGCTGTCGCTGTCACTGTCGCCATTTGGTGTAGCTGTTCGCTGCTGACGACGTAAACGTAATTGTTTTGTGTACACGCGCCTAAAAATAACCAACACGTAAATATTGCCTAGATATAGCATATTGTCAGTATATAGACGGACAGTGTGTACACAATGGGATTGAAGTGTGGAGGAGTGTGTACATATTTGTATTGGAGTATTTATAAATATATAAGAAGAGTGCCTGTATATGTATATATATTTGTATATGTACATACATTCATATTACATTTGTGAAGAGTTCATAAGTATTAATATGCTTATAAACAGTGTGTACATAAATATATTGAAAATATATATATAAATTTTATAAATGGAGTAAACATTTATATACAAGTGAAAAGTGTTGTAAGCAAAAGTAAAGTAAACAATGCCAAAGACTATATATATATATATATATATATATATAGAATCTATGTACTTATTTGGTTTGGTGTAAAAACATTTAGCCTGATGACTAGCGGCATAAAAGTGTAATTGAGCAGAAAAGCAAACGGACAGCAAACGAAACGAGCCATAAAAATTGAATGCGATTTTTGGAAAGTTTTATCTGTTTTTGCCATTGAAATTGACATTGGCAATTGGGTCTCGTTGCTGTATTTTGGGCTATTTTGGTGTTGATTTGCCAATGACGCATATAAAGCCAATACCAGATATACCTAAATAAATATATATATATATATATACATATACACACAGACACATCCTTGAATTGTCAACTGGACTTTAGTTCAGATTCGAGTTGAACTTGGGTAATTTTGTACCTTTCGCCAAATCATTTGCAGGCGAAATAACCCAAAAAAACAAAAGTTGAAGGTAAAATTGAAGCCCATTAACAGCGCTCGAGTGGATAACAATTTGTGTTTTCTCTTCTGACTTATTCGTATTCGTATTCTTATTCATTTTCTTATTTTTGTTCGTATTTTTTTTTTGGGAAGTGAGAAATGCGTTAGAGATTCATTTGAATGGAATCACTTGCTGAGAAAATGTTGCTGGCCCTCAAAGTTATTTGCTGTTTTTAACTGTGTTAGTCCACAATGATTCCAAAGTATTATTTTTCTTATATTTGGGTATCTTCTTATATGGTATTCGCGTCCTTGTGCCATAGCCTTGCCTTGCCATGCCTTCCTTTGCCTTGGCATGGCTTGCGTTGCCTTTCATGGACGCAAGCAAACAAAGCGATCTGCGAGAGGTCCTTGCCGGCCTGTTTGCCTGCTTGGTTGGTTGGTTGGTTGGTTGGTTGGTTGGTTGGCTGGCTTTGAGCCCAAGTGCTGCTTTGCATTTAATTACGCTTAAAAATTAATTATTTTCTTTTTTGTGGCTCTGCTCGACGTGGAGTGACTTGAGACATAATCAAGCTGCCCCCCGCTCCCCATCCCACTCCAAAACCCTGGTAGCTGTCCCTATCCCTGTATATATAAGCCCTGCCCTTACTGTAGCAGCTAACCATCAACGTCGTCGCCCAAAAGTATGCTACACTGCGGCCACTTTTATCTGCTTGCCTTTATCCTTGCACGTTGTGTACCTGATGGTACCTAGTGGGCGGGTTTTGGGTGATCAACTGGTTTGACTATGGATAGGGACTAGGGGGTTGCGCACTTGTGTCTTAAATAATTCAAGAAGCGCGGTTTTGTGGTAACCAACAACAGCAACAAAAACAAGAACAACACCAACAGTAACAACAGCAACTCATCTGCATTGCGCACCTTTAAATGCCAAGGATAAATGCGTGGGAATGTTTAATGCGGATTTTTCTTAAGGATATATACACAAAATACATAAGCTACAGCTTAGAACATTTTTAAATTAACCAAAAATATACATCTGTTTTGTTAATAAATAAAAAAAAACACAGAGCAAGGCAACAATAAGTTGCTTAAGCTTAGCATTTATTACCAAACTTAAGCTGCTTTCAGCAATAAATAAAGGATTAATCCCAAGGAAATGTTGCATTAAGACAACCTTCGTTTTAATTAACATAATGTCTAAGCACTTTAAATCTATTATATTTTGATGATTCAACAAAATACTTGCCAATGCCATAAGTCTCTTATGTTTATAACGAAGCAAATCAGTTTTTAAATTTCCACTCACCTGCAAAGTAAAAGAGATAAAATTAAAAATGTATAACAACTTAGAATTATTTCTGTATTTAATCTACATTTAACATATATATTCAATTAAAATTTTTAAATATTTCTTTTTTAAATTGAAAATTACAAATTAAATGGCAATATAAACTACTAAGTGTTGTAGCAGTCAGCTACAGCATCTTAAAAAGTTTACTCGCCTAAGAATGAACTTAAAATATATGGTGTTTTTTGTGGGAAACTTGAATAGCCTGGGATCACATTCTAAGATTCCATTTTAGCTAATGTACATAAGTGAGTGGTACATAAGAGAGAAAGAGTAGTATATGTCACCACCCTTATATATATTTATATTATATAACTAATAAGATCTAAGTAAATTTTAATACCACAAAGAGCAAGTGTAACTTAAACTATGTTTTAGTTAATATATTCCTGTCTAAATATACATCCTTTGAAGTAAAAACTTAAAAATGTATATAGTCTCTTTATTCTATATTCTGCATTCGTTTATTATGCACTCTGTTAATATAAAAAGAACACTTTGTTAAAAGCAACTATATGATATAATAATACTATTTTGAGTATATTTTCTGTGTTTTGTTTTACTGAATACATTCATTTTATTATACTTTTGTGTTTCTAATGGCATTTAAATCATTATTTTGGTTATTTTGTTGCTGTACAATGTAAATTTTAGATGGAAAACAGAAGCGTTTACTATTTCCATGAAGCAACAGGGGAAAGGCGCAAAGAAAACAAATTTTTAATACCTCAACGTTAGGTTGTCTTCACAAACACGCAACAACAACAACAACAACAAGGTATGAATGAATGAATGAGACAAGTAACAAACAAGCAACAGCAACAGCAACAGCTAAACAACAGTTGAATCAATTTGTGCATTTGAAGGTCAAAGAAAACTGTTGTCGCTGTTGTTGTTGCTGTTACTTTTGAGTGCACTACAAAACAGCGGAGGAATCGCATAGCCACATAAAGCTGCGCGAACGAGATAGAAAATAGCAAAAAAGAGATAGCAGAACTTTGAAAATAAGCTCTTTGGATATATACTGTTGACTGGCAGTGCAGAGTGTGCAGGCTTTGGTCTATTGCAGTTGGTTGCTTCTCTTATTGGATTTTCTCTACAGCTGTGCAGTACCTACATTGCTTGCGTATGTGTTTGTGTGTGTGTGTTTGTATGTGTGGGTGGTCCTCCATTTATGGCATAAAAATCACAGCGGAAAAAGAAAAAAAAAGATTTTGCTTGTTGCAGTTTATTGTTCTGCTTTCTTTATTGTTGTTACTTTTTACTCTTTTTTTTTGGTTTATCAAATATTTAAAGAAGCTAAAATATGGGCACATATTTGATATATAATCACGCTAGAGTAATACTATATATATTAATATTTAGATAATTTTAACCCATTTTAGTTGGGTACAAAGATTAAAGGAGCGGGATTTGCAATTGGACAAAGGATTAGTTACTTTGCTTCATGGTTGCAGTTGCTTTATGACATACGATTCCCTTTTTGATACTCTGTCACACTGTGACAAGGATAATAACAATACGCCACAAACTTTTTACCATTTCATTTTATTCAGTGAAACTTGAACAAACTTAGCTCGAGAAATATGAAAAGTAACTACAAAATGATGAAGAAAACCTTTTTTTAATTAAATATAAAAAGCTTTGAATAGCCAGCAAAGATTGAAAAAAGATTAACTAAAGTTAGACTTGTTAAAATGTAAAGTGCTTTAAGTATAAATTTAACTTATATTAATGCTGATTAAAAACCTAATGGATGTCGCGACAAGTCCTGAAGCAACACACACACACTCCCAAAATATCTCACACAATATGAACTCGCAAAGCCTTTGGGTATAGCTTAGGCGTTACAGAATTAAAATGTGCCTCATACATAATTCCATATATACACATATATATATATTTTTATATATATATATATATATGAAAGAAATGAGAAAGATCAAATCCAAAGCTGACGCGCCATCGGTCAGTTTTAGTGAGAAACACAAAAGGCAATAAAAATAAAGCATTTCGCTTGTATCTCATACACTTTGATATGAACTCTAATATCATTGAAATTATAATTATGTGTGCTTTATGGGCGACCATAAAAAAAGAACACGAAACACAGCAGACACGGACACAAATCCAGAGACACACTGACATACAAAGAGAGAGAGAGAGAGATAGAGAGAGAGAGAGAGAGATATACAGAGCCAAAGGCATGTACAATGCCCGGGTGAATACACACATACATACACATACATACACATACATACACATACATACACATACATATATATATATATATATATATGTACATATATATGGTCACCCTGGGGCGGCAACTGTTTACTTTGCCACCTGATACGCCCACAAGATTTTCATTTAGGAAAACCAAAAGTTGCCATTGACCATTTTGACCATTGCTTGTATATAGTATAAGGTATAAGGTACAAGGTATATGTTGACCCTTATGAAGGTTCATGTCCTTTCCTTTTTTACACCACACTCTCCACCACCACCCCTGGCACCATCAGCAGCGCATAGCAATTTGTTATTTATGCTGCATTCACGTGTTGATTGCTTCTATATGCAAATATATGATTCTTCTTGTATTCCCAGTATAAACTCATATATATTCGTAGTATTTGGCTATTTGCTGTATCTATTATATCTATATCGATCCAATATACAATTTATGCGTCTCACTAGACAACCTATAAGAAATGGTTAATACTATTTTAGATATTTTAGACACATGTTCGATCTATTGTTTATATCTGATTAGTATACAAACAGCAGCAACTAATTTGTTTTAGATAATTGGTTAATGTTTAATCTAAAGGTTCAACTTTGATATGTTTATTAGCATTTTTATTATGCAAATAAGCCAAAGACCAAATTATGTATTCATATATTTAAAATGAAAAAAAAACACAACAAAACCAAAACGTGTTTTAAATAAATATATATGTATTACCTTTATGTATATATTAATTTCTGACTCCTACAATAAGAAATCTGAAATTATTGTTTAATATATAAATTTGCATATTTTAATGGATTTATTTTAATTGAAATTTGACATTTAGATGAAAGCAGTTCGATTTAGTTTATGAATTAAATGATATATCACAGCATAGGACATATTTATAGATACACTAAGTTCAAGCCAAAACTTTTATTATTTATGAAATAAGAGCAAAAATTTTGATTGGATTAAAGCTACTTTTAGGCACCTTTTATTTTGTTATGGGTCTTATCTATAGAAAACTATTTTCCCTTTTGTGTAATCGTAGCAGAAAATGTAGGTTAAAGTAAGGCAAAATAAAATAGAAAAAGAAAACGGATACAAAACAGATGTGGCTGACCATTGGCTACTCTGATGGGGGAATTGCATGTTTCAATCTCAGCTGAGGCCACTCAATTCAATTAATTTTAGCTGGCAAACAATGGAGGCCGTTTCCTAATTGGCCGCATGGCCAAATGTAATCAACTTATCCAAGGAATACCCAGTATCCAGTGCACAGCGGAGGGATGGGGGTGGATAATTGTGTAGAGTATAGAGGGAAAGGCAATTGGAAGACAGGTTAAACAAAAACATTGGCAATAGATTTACATTTAGTTGGCTCAACGTAACTAAACACTCAATAACAACAACAACAGTAGCAGTACATACACACACACACACATATATATATATATATATATATACTACTGCATAAATTATATGGCCACTAATTTGTCTACATTTAGGTAGCTTAATAATAAGGGAGAAGCGAGGGGGTGTGCCTTGTGCTTGTACTGAGTGCCAAACACAGCAGCAATCAAAATTCGACAGACAAACATATAAATATTTACATACACCCGGAAAGGGTACATAAAAGAGGGGTGTGGCTGTGACTAAGATGGGTGTGACAACGTTGTTTAATCGAATTATGCAATGACAACGACAACGACAACGACAACGACAACGACAACGACAACGACAACGACAACGACAACGACAACAACAACGACAATGAATACAACATGTTCTGTATATGTTTGCAGAGACGACACAACAACACTTGAATATAACGGGATTAACATATTCGACAAATTTATCAAACTGAGAAATTGTATCTGTATCTATATCTTTACCCATGTCTGTGTCTATGCCACTGTCTGTGCCTGTTGCTTTAATTAAAATGTGAATATCAAATTGACAGCAGTTGTTGACGTATAGCTGGCATATAGTAGGCATATAACTGGCATAAAGCTAGGGTTGCCAACCATACTGATAAAAACAGTATTATACTTTGAATAAAAGAAAATTATACTGCAATAGTGTTAGTGTGAAATAAGATACAAATTCTTAACACTATAAGTATGCATATTTTTTTTTTATTTTGTTAAGTAAAGTGTTTCGCAATTAATATTTATTGCTGATAATAAAAAAACTATCGTTATTCCTACTATTCACATTCGCAGAGTATGCAGGTGTTGACAAGTTAACAAATCTACAAAAATGTATACTTTCTGGTAACATTTGAAAAAGTTTCTTCAAATGAATATGGTAATAACTGAAGCTATTTCTTAGTTAACAGAAGTTACTTTCTGTTCCTGCCACATTTGCATTTACTGAACGAGTTTTTTCAGTAATGAATATGTTAATTTTAATTATAATTGTACTGAGGTATTTAATATTATTAAAAAGAACTGTAAATAAATAAATAAATAAGATACTATTCATTTATCTAAAACACTCTTTAAAAAGTTGGCAACCCTACATCTAGCAGGCATATAGTAGGCTTATAGCAGGCATATAGTAGGCATATAGTAGGCATATAGTAGGCATATAGTAGACAAGTAGCAGTCATGTAAAAGGCTGTTCACATTTCTGTCACACCTTTACTAACACAACACATAAGTTTTTCACACATCCCTACACATACTCGAGCAGACTAAATGTTTGTTTGTTAAGCTTTACACACAAAACTATACAAAAAAACTAATAAAATGTCTCAAATAAACGCCTGTCTGTTGCTTACACTGATTTTGTTGCAAATTTGCAAGAAATACACAGCATACACTGAAAGTCTATACGATGCCAATTTTGTTATACTAAAACATGAAGGTGAGTGATTGAATTGAATTATACTATATAATAAATGCAAATAAATATGTTTTTCTTTTTCTAAAATATAATAGATCATAATAATAAATGCGTTTTGCAAATTAAAAACGGTTCCTATGTCATTAATCAAAACGATATGGTACGTTATCCTGGCATGTGTTCAGATGTCTTTTGTGGCTATGATGGCTGGGCTATAATCTATACGTAAGCAATATATACATATTGGTATTATTATTTAAACATTATTTAATATAAATTATATATTTATAGCTGTGCTATTATATCAGCACCACCCAATTGTGAATATACCCATTATATTAATAAGAATGCACCGTTTCCCGATTGTTGTGAACGAGATATCGAATGCAATCAGTTGGATGACGAAGATCGTTAAATTTTTATCGGGTTTTTTTTAGGATTGTTTATTTATTTTTTTAAATTTAGGTGTTTCGACGAAAAGTAGAAAATTTTTATTTAATTATATATGTGGCAACTTATTTTAAAGGAGATGTCTCTAAATATCATAAAAATTTTAAAGCGCAATTGAAATTAAAACAAATAAAAAGAGATTGAGATCTACAATTATACAATATATATACTAAATCTTTTATTTTATATATATACATAGTAATCGTAGTTTGTTGTATAATAGCTGTCTTCAAAGCAACTTTCAGAATTTTTTTTTCAAATATTTTATGTAAATTTTTCAACAAAAATGAAAATTTTTTTATTTTTAATAGTTTTAGCATGTTTTATGCATACAATTAATAGCGCCGAATGGATGGTTCAATTATATAGTCACAGTATGTATATAATTATATATATATATATATATATATATAGTAGTATAGTATAGTATATATAGTGCTGACCAAAACTTTTCCATTTTATATATAGAATTCCCAGGAAAATGCAGCATTACGCCCACTTTAATACTCAATCAGGGCGTCAGCATTAAGGATCCAAATCATGAATGCCGTCAGATAATTTGTGGCTTGAATGGCACCGTTATATATCATAGGTAAAACCTTAGCATTATTTTGTTAGCAAATATTACTAATTTAATTATTATAGTTGTGGTATCATTGGTGGCTTACCAAGACGCTGTAATTTTAGCAAGTCCATTAATCTCGAAGATTCTTATCCCTTATGCTGTGACCACAAACTAGTCTGTAACTATGACTAAGTATATAATATCAAGCAGGCTATACAATTAAAATCACAACGTTATTCAAATTTATTTTATATATACAAATAACAACATATATACATATATATATATATTGCTGTAGCATAGACGATGTTTATATTGAGAGTTGCTATATTTTGGTTGATCTATAGTATAGGGATTTCACAGACTTTTGCCAAGAATACTATCAACAATTATGGAGGTGTCGGTAAGTATAGACTTAAATTGATTATTTATATATATATAATTATATATATATATATATTTACTTATATATTTATATATTTCTTTAGGTTATCCGGGTCGTTGTGTCGTAGATTTGGGCAGCACAGTGGTGCTACTTAGCATGGGTGAATCTGTTAAGCTGGACAACCTGCCGTGCTCAATGGTGTTTTGCATAGGCGATGGCTGGGGTATGTTCCAAACGTAAGTATAGAATTGGCAAACTATATGTTTTTTATAGTATAACCAATCAGTCTTGTTTTTTATAGCTGTGATCATAAAAGGCCACCGTATACTTGTCGTTTTAGTCATTTTGTGGATGCATTAGCTAATTATCCAAAATGCTGCAAGCGACGCGTTGTTTGTGATTAAAATTTCAAGTCATTCAATTAAATTGTAATAGATTTTATTTAACTTGTGCTCAATTTTCTTAACTCTTTTTCTGGACATGTATGTGTATGACCAACTTTAAAACAAATATAAACATTTATTCTTGAAAACACATTTTAAACTCTATAAATATTCATAAGTAATGCACTCTCCCTCTATCTCGCTCTCTTGTCTGCATAAAATTCTAATTATAATTTTATATAGCATTGACCCACTGTGCACCTATCGCCACTGACCCCATGCACCCCAAATAGCTAGAAGCATTTCAAGGCACATCGAAACGCACCCAAATCGAATATGAATTAGTTTTGTTTTTGAGAGCAACGCGTCAAGATGAATCTATTTGTAAATGGAATATTTGCTTTGCTGCTGGCAGCTCTATTGATGCACTCCAGCGAGGCAGCACTTATGCAAGGCGTTTTCAAGAATCCACAGCATCCAGGCAAGTGCTATGTAAATCCAAATATTATATTGGCGCCAGGCGAGGAGGCCAAGTATCCAGATATCGATTGTGCACGCATTATATGCGATAACAATAGCTTCGGAGAGATTCAAACGTAAGTGAATTAAGTCTATAATTGTGAACTTTTTTTGCTAAATATTCATTCGGTGATTAATTTGTTTGTTTCTCTTTAGTTGCGGCGTTCAAGGTTTGCCACCTGGCTATCATTTTGGTAAAGTGAAACATCCTAATTCCGATTATCCCACATGCTGTGAACGCCATGTAATCCAATCAAAGTAAAGGACTACGATTTTCTGATTCGAAGTACACTCTTATAAGTCAAATTTATATTCCATTGGAAGTGTTAATAAAAAACGAAGCAAATTACTTATGAGTACATTTTTATTCAAATACCTCTTGTATCTCGTTTATATATTCATAATTACCATATAAAATTGCTATCAATAGATTTCAAAACAAAGTTTAAAATGAATGATTCTAATTCTGTGTGAATCAGTCTTTAATTTGAAATGAATTCACTTCTTTTCGGACTATTTGTGTTGTTATAAGCAGCTTTTATACTTGAGTCTAGTAATGCAGGGCTGCTCTGTGGCGTCTACAAGAATCCAGATTATCCGGACAAATGCTATAGTAATGAGAAGCTCATATTAAGTCACGACGATAAAGCCAGAAAGCTAGATATGGAATGTGCAGCCATCAGATGTAGTAGAGGAAGTTAAGCAATTATAGCCACGTCAGTATATTTGTTATAAACATAAATAGTAAATAAGATTAGGACCCTTTAATAAAAATATAAAGGGCTAATCTAAAGAAAGTTCTCTTTGCGCCTAAATTATATAATTATATAATTCAGCTAAGCAGCTTTAAAAGATATTGAAGATCATATGATCAATGGTTAAAGAATGATTGGGCAAAAAATTTTGTGACAGTTTTAAGTCTTAAAAAATAACTTACATTACTTTAACATATAACCTGCAATAATTAGTTCTACCCGATTTACTTATTGCATAATAAATAAATAAAATCGATATGGAAATAATACGGTTAGACGACTTGAATAGAATATAAAACATTCCTAGCCCAAAGTGAAAGAATTACTTTTTGCTTTGAATTTAAAATGCATCTACTTGGGAACGGATTGGTAGTATTGCTAATAGCAGCATTTATGTTGGTTTCAAGTGATGCAGAAACAATTCATGGAACTTTCAGTGATCCAGCTCATCCGGGCAAGTGTTTTGTTAATGATAAACTTATATTAAATCCTGGCCAGGAAGCCAGCTATCCAGATCATGACTGTGCAAGCATTACATGTGGTTACAAGGGCATTGCTGATATACACACGTAAGTATATGACAATATATTCCACGATTTATATTGAATACTATAAACATCATATATAGTTGCGGCGCTGGTGAGGGTGAACGCAAAGATCCTAATGCGCCCTATCCCCAATGCTGTGAGCACAAGAAATAATAGAATAATCTAACGCGCTTATTAAAATTTCTAAATCTTAATTTAAATTTTCCATAAATATATAATAACTTCGGGTTTAAAATAAAGAATAAAGAACCCTGTAATTGGGTATGCCTTGCTAATAAAATTTCTTCAACCCGGCTAACACAATTGTACTGGCAACGTTATAGATGATAAATGAGATTAGGACGCTATAACAAAATAGCTTCAAGCCACAAAGTTTATGTCTAAGACCGTTTTCTTTGGACCTAAATGGGCATAGACCAAATACACATTGTAAGCTTATTATTTTCATTCAGGTGAACAGCATTAAAAGTTATTGAAAATCAGTTGATTAACCCTGAATTGTCTGCAATATAAGAGTTTATAGCAATTTTATAGCCGCACAGTTTCTATATGAGCTTTTATGCTATTTAACGAGCTTCCCTTGTGCGTATTTACCGTGTTGTTGGCCGAGTTAATATCATCATATATTTTAAGTAATAAATTTATTGAATTTCTTGCCTCGATTGTTTGCCTAAATAGCTTTACGACGACCGATTCCCAGTTGACCAACTAAAGGTCATCAACAACAAGCTGCCAAAATTGTGACAAGAACAAGAACAATAAAACAGATTGAAACTGAAACCACACACAGAACACTAATTGTCAATTGAATATATAGTCAGTATATTTATATATATATAGATATAAATATCTATTGTTGGTAAAGCCATGCTAAGCCCAAAGGATAACAATTATTTGACTGCAAGTTGACCTTTTCTATAGAAGTTTTTGCTATTCATCCAAGCGTTTTGCGTTTATTGAATTTGTCTAATATATATTTGATTTAAAAATGTCCTTTGAGAGCCCTTTAAGTAAACCATAATTAAAGCATATTAAAATTTGTATGTAGATTTAACACATTTTTAGTCCTTAGCTTGCTATTTAATTTAAAGATTTGAATTTTAAACAAGTTTTCTAGTTAATCCATCAGCTTTAATATTAAGTGAGCTGCGTAAATGACACTAAAGACAGTCATACATTATAGACACATATACACAGACATACACACAGACACGCACACAGCGTGGGATGTAACTTAAGCCGCAAATACAAATTGATTTGGTGTTCATGTTAAGTGCATTTAACTGAAACTAATTGAACCTTCTGCTGGTCTATTTATGAGTGTGTGCGTATCTATGTATGTGTATATATGTGCGTATGTGTGTATGTGTATATGCATGCTAAAGTGTACATACAACCACATTTCATTTATTAAGCACTAACCTAATACATACTACAGCTAACCTTGGGTAATTTTAATGAACTGGTAAATAGAAACCTCATGATGAATTGCATTCTATTCAATAGAATGAAATCAATATCAAATGCATGATATTTGATGATTAACATTTAGTATAACGTTTTACATATATATATATATACATAAAAATATTAATTTAAAGTGCTTACACCAAGGTTAAGGTTAAGTGACATACAATTGATAGTGTTAAATTTTCCCCAGTTTGCGGTAAATAACAAATACTGAGTTTAAATTTAATCAACAGCTTTCGTAATTATTACCTTAATTAATTGCATAGAGTGCAGTATGTTAAGTACTATAATCATTGATAAGACAAAAAATATTGAGAGCAATCATTCGTTAAGCTGCTCTCTGTCCTATCTTCATTTGCACAGTGGAGCAAATTGATAAAGGTAAGTGATGTACCATCATTCAAACAAAATATGAAACTCATTGATCAAACACATTCGACAAAATGAACTTTCAGCAACATTCTAATTGTTTTTTCAGTATTTTAAAAGAAATGTAAAATTTATGTACATAATTATTTTTAGTATTCAAAGTTCATTATCAAACAAACATTTTCAGCTTGGAAAAACATAGCCACTGGGTGAGGAACCCTTTGGGAATTTAAGCTGCTTATTTATTTACTTTGTTATTTATTGATATTATGTATAATTATCTATATACCAATACATAATTACTAATTTATTTATACGTTTTAAATAAACAAAGAAATATTACCCGTGCATAAAATAATTTTTGCTTTTTAAAGTGCTAACTGCAAATTAGTTAAACAAATATTTGTGGGCCACAATTTGAAGTCTTTTTTGTTAGTTTTGTATAGCAATAATTTGTATATAATATACGTATATATATAAAAGCAATACATAAACATATATATACAAAAACATAGAGAAGCCTACGGTCTATTGTTTTATGTAAAAAGCAATGAATAGTTTTCAGTATGAATAATTAATAATTATGGTTATAAATTATTTATCACATTTTGTACAAAAAACAATACTAAAACTCTATGTATATATATATATATATATATATATATATATAGTAACAGTGCATTGAACTGCAAAGTTTATCTCTGCTTTCGCACAGGCAGCTAAGCAGTGCATGTAAAACTGTTCTCAGCCCTGTTGAAGTGACTCCAAACTGTAACCAAACTTGCATTCAATCGAATCTAAATACTTATTCACTCTGACTTCCAATGGAATAAACCTTAAGAAATATATACGAAAAAGTATAAAAAGAAGCTACTTTTAAGCTAAGATTTTTAGAATTGGTAAACATTTATCAAATCAGATGTAAAGATGAAAATTGTTTTAAAATAAGAAGATCGAATGGTAATCAGAAATGAATGCATATAATATTAGAAGTTAAAATTTCAATTTCAATAAATTATGTATAGCTAATAATTTTAGTTATACTTAACCTATATATAAATACAGATTGCTGCAAATATTTATAAGTAGAATTATCATATTGCTGGACGAGATGAAAGCAACTTTGTTAACAACGTGTCTATTAAGTGTTTTAATTACTACTAAAATTAACGCAGATTTTAAAGAAATCAATTATAAAAGTGATAGTATGTACAGAAAGATATATGAAAAGTAATTTGTATATATAATCAGTATAATTCATTTAAAGCTTATCCGGATAAATGTGTAATTGATGCTAATACAATGCTAGGGGAAGGGGAATCAATGCGTTTAGATAATTGCAAAGAAATTGAATGTATTAAACCAGGCTTAGGTATTCTTAAGAGGTAAGTATAAATATATTTATAAATATAGGTATCCAACTATAATATAATTAAAATTTATTTTTAGTTGTACAAAAGTACAAGCAAGGACAGCTTGCCTTCCCAGTCACATACACTTTCCCAGCACTGATTTCCCTAACTGTTGCTACAACTGTAAATGAATATTCCATTAAATATATTAAGGCACACACACACTAAAAAATTAATTTTATGCAGACAACGAAAACCTGAAATTCTTTTTAAATAACTTTTGAACTAAGGTTCCAATCATTATAAAACCACAAAAATATAATAAATTTATATAAAATTTATTTATTTGCTTAATTTTGATATAAAAAATATATTTTAAGGTCACATTTTGTAACTCTGCTTTGAATATTCTGCGATTTCATAGTTATTGCTGCAACTTTCTATTTAGTTTACATCAAATTATGAAAAGATTTCACATCTTTTGATATTAAAGTGTTCACAGAGGAATATATATACAATACTATATATATATATATATATATATATACTATGTTAAAGTTATAAGATATAAAAAAAAAATGAGAATTTGGCTTATAGTTCTCTGTCTCCATCGGGACAGTGCAAAAATTTAAGACAACACTTGGGATAATTAGCCGTTGGATACACTTTTTCACCCAATTTACAGGATTTTCCAAATAATTTGGAGCCACAACTATAATATGAAATGTATATATATAAGATATATATACTTTAATTTGTAGAATTATAACACTCACTATTCAAACTTTGTTACTCCACCGGACAGACAACTTATGCGTTCACATTTCTTATCATATGAGATATCGCCCACTTTTAATGTTAAATTATCATTAATCCAGCATTCTTGTATTTGATCTATATAAAATTTACAATTAATATATATAGAAATTGGATTGATATACTATATAACACACCAGATGTTTTGAATGTTCTATTCGCTGTCACTTGATGGAATCCAATACAAATAATCATAGCCAACAGGCAAATGGCTAATAAGCTTTGACTTGTTCTCATCTTCTTGGCAAATAAAATTATTCTAAATTTTTTTAACAAAGAACCACTGAATTTATACACGTTTCGATTAAGTAATACTAGTAGCTGTTTTATTAACTTGTCTTTAATAATTTCCTTAATAAACTGGTTTAAGTATTCAGTTTTATTCTTTTGAAACAAATCAAACCAGTAGAGCATAATATTATTATATTAATTTGTATGCTGAAACTATTACAACATAAATTAATAATAATAAACAGCTAAAAATAGTTGCCAAAACGTTGAATATTCCAAGGTAGTCAAGAATTTAGTTGCTGCTATTTGTTTATATTTAAAATATAAATAACTTTTAATATTATACTACAAAAGATGCTTATAGATTTCTTATTAGTCAACGATTTTGTTGGCATTTTTTTAGTTTTCACAGGATTTGTTTAAACTGAAGTTTGTTTTTCTTTTTGATAGTTAGCCTAAAGCAAAAAAAGAAAACGGTAAAGAAGAGGAAAAATATTTATAAAGAAAATGCCAAGACCACAGCAAGTTTTTAGTCGCATACGAATGAAAATGTTAACCTCAGCATAAAAAGTGAATATTACAATTTTAGTATGCCGCAAAAGTTTAAGTCTCTTTGTATTTATGTATGCGTATGCGTGTGTGTGTTTGTGTGTGTGTGTGTAGGTTACTGTGAGAATGTGTGAAAAACTCATGTATACAGACACATGCATACAACATTTATAAATTGGCAGCCAGGCAACTTTTTTTTGGGTGACCTCTTGTGCCAGTCAGTTTGTATGCGTACATGTATGTGTCTGTGTGTGTGTGTGTTTGTATGCGTGCAAAAGGTGAAGGTAATGTTGGTTGTTGCTTGTTGGTCAGGCTACGAGCTGGTACATAAACTCAACTGAAACTTTGCCAAGGCACGCGCAAAAAGCAAAACCAAAAGCAAAAAAAAAATACAAATAATAAAACAAAAACTTAGCCGAAAAAGGGAAAACTTAAATACAAATTGTAGCCAGAGCTTGGCATTTGCATATATATATACATATATAATACCAGTATGTACATATATAAAAGGTATAATATAATACTATAAATAAAAGGAAAGAAAGAATAGTGAAAATAAAACCTTTAACTGTGCTACAAATTCATACAAAACATCATTTATTCATTATATTTCACGCGTTGTCTGCGATTCCCCTCGAAAAGGAAAATGTAAATGGTCGCCACATTTTGCCGCACACACACACACACACCTATACATAATACAAAGCTATAAATATGTACAATCATTTTCAGGAATAAGAAAAAATAAAGAGAAGAGAAGCAAAAAAACAAACAAACAAACAAATTGAAATCCTTGCAGCAGTTTCTTTAGTCGTCGCACCAACGAGATGTTTCATTTCATGCCTCAGAGCAATTTTCATCGCATGTCAGAGATGAGCAGGTTCCCTTACATTATTTTTAAGTTATCCTTAAAAATTTGAGGTCTACATTTCATACAATATACGATGTACCTATCGATAATATGGCTATCCTTCTTAGCAGCTTCCTGTTTTTCTTTTATAAATTTTATAAAAAAAATGTTTGAATACTAATAAGGATCATTTATGCTTAGTTTGAATAATAAAACGATATGTTATATGACAAACTTTTTCTTTTTCTTAAAAAAACATTGTATACGCTTTGTCACTTGCTCATATCTGACATAAGTTCCATACTTTTCACTTAGCTGCTTGTCCTTTTTCTTCGTTTTTTGCTGTTTGGGGGTCCTTCACAGAGCACACAAAAGTAGTGGCAACAGTCTTATAAATTGAGTTTTTCCTGTTTTTCTTATGTGTCCAAATTTATACGCTGCTCTCTCTCTCTTCTCTCTCTCTCTCTCTCTCTCTCTCTCTGTCTCTCTCTCTCTCTGTATATATGTAAATGTGTCTGTGGCTGTGTGTGTGTGCCTCTTTCGTCGTATAAATATGTAAACTAAATTACTAAAGTCAGGATCTGAGAACTTTTGCTTTCTTGTATATCAGACAGACACGGATTTTGGTTTAAAATAATATAATGGAAAGGTAAGCACAGGTACTTAATTTGCTATGATTTGACATAACGATAACTTTCATACATAAATATATTATAAATTTAAGCCAAACTATATATATAATATATATGATTATACATTTATTTACAGCTCTTATATTAATTTAATCTAAGCTTCTCAAGTTCTAGACTCAATTGATGTTGTATAAAACAAGTTTATGACATTGCACATTTCGTTTACAAGGACTTGCAATAACTATCAATTGTTGCAAAAGTCCATTTGATTGCTGTTTAGTAAAGTGGACTCAGTCATTTACAGTCTCCCACAGCGCACAAAAGTAGACTACACTGAGTGCAATTAGGCTATAACCAGTTAAAGCTAATCGTCTGACTATGGCTAATTATAGCAAACAGTGTACAGTGTACATTGCATGCCCATTATATACCACACACACACATATACACCTCCTCTCCTCTCTTACATCACACACATAGTAAAAGTTCAGTTAGGAAACATTTATTCATGAACTATGAATGAACTCAAGTGCAACGAGTAAATATTTTTAAATAAATTTTTTTTCATACTATAAATAAAAATTTATGTTTAACAAATTGCTACATTCCACAAAATTGCAAGGCAAGCTATAAATCTATTAATAATTAAAAATAAACTAATGATTATTTTCAACTCAATGAATATGTTTAATTCATAATAAGCACGCAGACAGCACCCAATGAATTTGATTTGTATTTTAACAAAAAAACAAAACGCAATTGACAAGTGAAAATAAGTGAAAATATTTTTAAGTGCTTATAAAAATATATTAAAGTTTTTTTTTATAAAATTGTAGTTAATTTCAAGTACTGAATTATCCTTTTAGTTGCAATTCATTAACGCGCAAGTTATATAATTTACTTTATTACTCGCTTAAAAGGATTCTTAAGTATCGTAATATTGCATAGCCTTCATTTAAAGTACTCATATCAGTATTCATTACAGTATTCATTATAGTTTAAGTTAGTAATTCGTAGGATCTCATTGGATAGCGCTGTTAAAGTTTCGCTATAGTAAAGACTTTTATCAGCAAATGAATATAATAAACTTTACGCATTTATCGGTTGCGGTTGAATTCAATTTAATTTTTAATTATAAGTGTAATTTTTAAATGCGGTTCCATTTGGGGAATGCACATTGGGAATTTTACAGATGTTAAAGGGTAGTTTCGTTTTTATTTAAAAAATGAAGAAATGAAAATAAAGAAATGAGAACTCACCTTCATAGAGAAGTACCAACTAGAAACTGCTACACCAAAGGACTCAAAGATATGATTAGGGATGGACCAGTAGTTATTATGCCCGAGTTTAAAAAATGGCAGCAAATTTTTGTAAATGTTGATTAACATGCCAGGTACATTATCCTTTCTTTTTATTATCGTTTTTCTTTCTTTCTTTAGGTATTACACTTTTCAATTATACAAAACTTAACCGAACCGAAACGTACTGAGCGGAACTGAACTCAAGTTTCACTTCAATCGCACTGCAATTAAGTATGAATTTTTATTGTATGTTTACAAATGCGCTGATTACTTTTCATTGTTATTATTGTACATATGTTTGTGTGTGTGCGAAAGGTGTGTGTGTGTGTGTGTGTTGTGACTGTGTAAGTATGCGTATTTGTTGCCTTTTTAAATATTTATATTACAATGTGCACATTAAGGTTAATATTTGCACATGAACAATAACAGGCAACAGCAGAGTCTATGTCCTTCAGATTATCAGAACAATTCAAATGCTCAACAGATTGCGCATACGCCATGTCTGCCGTTAATAGAAATACGCTAATGGCATTTAAATAAAGCATAAAGCTTGGTAAATTCGCAACCGCAGACCCTTTCTGTGCATGCATATATATTAATTTTTTTTTTTTTCTTTCATATATTTAATTGATGCGTATGCGAGTGTTGAATAAATTATTTAGCAACATCCTTTGAATAATTCAGATATCAGCTGACACATCTTTGTGAGGAGCAATCGATTTTGCATGCGATAGAATTTTAAAGGTCGACTTGTCATAAAAGTTGGTAATGAAAAAGTTTGATGTCAGAACTTTCATATCCCTACGGGCAGTACCTAAGGACATGCAAAACCACAACTGTTTTGTGGTGACTTCTTGTACATCAATATGCTGTCTTCAAAGCTTTGACAACATCATAAAAGGTCCTTGAATTGAAATAGTATTACAACTAAAAAGTGAATATCATATATACCTATTCAATATTTTTTTTCACTTTAGTTTTTTAAAAAAAAAATACCCTTTTATAAACATATATTCCTTTGATGTCTGCTATAAGCCTCCTTATAGCAAAGAAATCTGAACGATAGCTTTTTTAATGCGAACTTAACATTATTTTTATGACATTGAAATCGCTGTTGATGTTCCTGGCAACGTGTGTGTTTTTCTACCCAATTCAAAAAGAGTAAGTGTAAAAGGAATAAAAAGAGATGGACATACTGACATATACAGAGAAAAACAGAGGCCATAACAGAGAGAGCGAAAGAGAGAGAAAGGGACAGAGAGAATTTTGTAACAGACTTTTCTATAATGATATTGGTTACCTGTTACTTTCTATGAATCTATAACAAGCTACAGCTTGTGTCAGATCTCTTGGCAAGAGAAATGGTTTGAAAATCATAAATTGAACACATGCAAATTCTTTGGTGGGTGTCACATAAAAATGAAATAATAAAGGATTTGAAAGTTTGTGAACTGACAAAAGTCTGATAGAACATGAAATATTTTTTAAGACAAAGCAAAACAGAATCAACGAAACACAACAAATGTACATGTATTCTTATAACATGCACATAAAAATGTAATACATTCACTTGACGATGATGATGATAATATTTTCTGATATTTTCATTACATTGTTGTACTTTTACGACTGTTATCCTTGAGTGAAGAACTTAGTACAGGATGCTATAGCCAACACACATACAGCTACTTGCTGGCACAGCATTCAAGTAAACTAACTGAGCCACACACGAATATAATAACACACAAGCCCACTAATACACACAGACACAAACACTAAAGCAAGTGTGAGAAGAGAGAGCTTTTTCCACCTAATGTCTAAACAGTTAGTTTTGAGAGACTGTAAGAAAGAGAGTGGGTAGAAGTTCACCTTCGCACTTTATGTTTTTACAGTTACAATTTTTAATTTTGATTTTTTTTTAATTTTTTGTTAATAATTTCTTGTTAAATCTTTGATCTTTTTTCACTTGACCATTTGGTCAGCACAGCAAATGATTAATTTATATATGTATATACATATATATATATACATATAAATATAATATTTATTTATATTCAAATGCCTCAGATAAATGTTGAGTCTAAGCCGTTTATGAATAAATTTTTCAAATATTTACAAACGCGCCTCGAGCACAGCACAACATACGAGATGTTGATCCGTCGCTCGTTGGGATTGAACTGAATGCTAACAAGTACACGACGGCCTTACCACGCACAACCACAAGTACCGTAATCGTGTGAGCTTTTACATGGACCACGGACGCATGGGAGAAAGCTTACCCAAGAGAGACACTGCACGTTCGAACGCAAAACAATAGATTCAAAACATGCTGAAACATGCTCCTTTATATAAAAGGATTTTCTAATTCATTTAATTTATATGTATTTTGAAAATTGAATGTCTTAAAACAAGCACAGATTAATAGCTAGGATAAATACGCGAAACTTGTAATAACTAAAGGCAAAAAATTTGTAATTTTTCGAAACATTTTAACATACTTAAGCCGGTGTTAAAATTAGGTTCGTACGATAATTTTTCAACTGAAAGAGGAATCGATACATGTACTATTGTTCGATTAAAACAAAAACCGATATCTCATAAAACTATTAGCCCTGGTTGCATATATCAGTTTGTCAGCCCTTGTTTTTGAAGAACGAACAAAACAATTGTTTATTTATTTATAAGAATACAAATCATGTCTGATGCCTACGCGTGTGTTGCTAAGGGCAAGTTAAAGCTAAAAAGTGATAACAAAAACAAGAAAAAGAAGCATAAGAGTAAGGACAAGGAGAAAGATCAGGAGAAAGAAGCGCTACAAAGGTCTTATGTAGAACAACAATTAAATGAATCTGCGACAGCAGCTTCCACCAGCGGCTACGAACGCAAGCTAACTAAAGCGGAGTTAGCCAGCAAAAAGCAGCAGGAGAAGATGCGCAATAAACGTATTATGGATAAAGCACAAACGACACATAAACAACGAGTGGAGAAGTTTAATGAGCACCTAGATACACTGACCGAACATTTTGATATACCAAAGGTGTCCTGGACGAAATAAAGAATTGTTGTTTTATAAATAAAATATAAGGTTTAATAAACTTTCATAATTTTGACTATAGTTTTGGGAGTGGGGCCAAAATCAACAGAACGTTCCAATGGCACCATTAAACTAAATACATTTATGGTAGTAGTTACATTCATATACAAACAACTTAAGAGAGGGTGTCTTATATGGTTTTCCAACTTTCAGTCCGGTAAGCACACGTGCAATTTGGTGTCGTCCCTCGCAGGGTATGACAGTAAAATAGAAAGGATTCTTTAAACTTAAACAATTTGAATTTCGATTAATGTGGTGTCATTAGTTCGAGCATGGCATACTTCCAGGTCCAGGCGCGCACGAGCTGCTCAAAGCGTGTACGCTCATGCTCATAAATGTAGCCCAGTTCTGGTTCCATACATACTTCAGTATACGGATCTGTAAGTAGACTCTGTACCGATAACAACACCTTAGCTACGTTCAGAGCTAAAGACCAGTTCTGTTGTTGGAATATATCAATGCCAACATCACCATGCCTCGACACATTGGGATGCAGAATTTTGGTGAGAAATCGTACAATGGGCGGTGTCATTGGATAACTGTCAGGAAAGTATATAAATAGAAAAAATTTTCCACCTTCATATGGACTACCAGGCGGGCCAAGAATTGTTGCTTGCCAGTAATTGTTTTGGCGATCCAATGGTATAGCTGATATACCCTCATATTCATAGCTATTTAACATACTCGCTTCGCCGCGCAAAAAGTTATTGCGTATCACATTACCTTGCTCGTCAGCTGGCGGAGATTGGCTGCCCAGTTCCACTAAGCAAGTGCGACAGAAACAAGATGTCATCAATGCGCCGTACAACTTGTACCAATCGGGCATCTCCGAAATACTCTCGAACAGCGGCCAGCGCTGTTTAATGTATGTTTTCCACATACTTTGTGCAGTATTTTTGGAAATAATACCCTTCCATTGTTTGCACACTTCACTGGCCATCCACAGAGACATATCATCCAAGTATGCAAAAATTTTCAACCATACTTCTACTGGTATTAGTTTAGCACCGCATTTACTATCGTTTCCAGCATTCTGTGCATTATATTCATGTGCTCGCGCTCGTCCTTCTGCTAGTTCGTGCATGTAGTGCGGTAAGTCAAATGGAGCTGCAGGGCGTGGCCGCTTGATAGGCAATAAATAAGGATTAATCGCACGCTCGCGCTCAAAATCACGCTCTGGTGTGCCGCGTCTTGGTGGTAGCTGTTGCTGTTCTAATTGCTGCTCCGGCGGGACTTGCTGTTGAGGGGGTTGTTGTTCCTGTTCGTTTTCCTGTTCAATGTTTGGTTGTTGTCCTGCAGGTTCAGCATCTTCGAGATCTTCAAAGCCCATAATATCTGCATCGTTTTCAACCTCATCGTCCTCCTGCTTATCTTTAAACGGTGGTTCGTCATTGCCCGAGTCTTCATCATCGGACAATTCCGTCAGTAGCTCTTCTGCACGTTGTGCATTATACAAAAACGCATGACAAGCCCCACATAATGGCTCATCGAAATTGGGTCCATAGTAGCCATTGCACACCCAACACGCGTTGCTATTCTGTATGTTTAATAAAAGAAAAATCATCTTTAAATTATCTCACAAAATCGGAAACAGCTTTTGTATACACACCGAGAAGCTAAACGTTGGTTCTGTAAGTAATTGTCTTTCCTTTTCCTCCTCCTCAATGTCACCTTTTTCATCCATTTCATTATCGCTGGCATTTAGTTGATCCAGCAACAGCTCCTGATCTTTTTGCTGCTGCACGCAGCTAGTCATTTTTTCCTACCTTACAAAATTGTTATTTATAACAAAAACTAAACGATGCTTCACTCGTCATGCAACGGTAGGGTACTTGATAGTTCTTATCGAAACGGTATCGATTGCGATACTAAAAATTAAGATGTTTTTATTTGTAGCTTGAAGATAATATATAAAAGGTGACGTCACATGTGCTGCTTGCATTCTATATTATTATATATTGTATATAAAAATTTTTTTTAGTTCATTCTATCAAAATCTGTTTTTTATTCACATCAAACATTACTTAGTTTGTTACATATTAAATGCATTTATCGAGCTTATGCATTGCAACCTTACTTCAGTTATTCATGCGAGTTGAATTTACAGCGCCACACGTGCAATATTTATAAAAATTGACGTGAAATAAACAAAATGAAGCAGAAAAAGAAACTGGGTATTGTACAATTCTTAGTTATTAACACATACTTTATTTAATATATTACTATATCATTTTGTATAGCTGTTGGTCTCAGCCGCGAAGAACGACAGGTTCTCGTTATTGGTGAAATAATACAGGAGTTGCTAAAAGCGCACGAAGCCAAAAAAGATGTAAATCTTAATCGTATGAAGTCCCTTATATCTTCAAAGTATGGTCTTGACAGTTCTCCCCGACTTGTGGATATCATAGCTTCAGTGCCGCAGGATGCAAAAAAAATTCTAATACCCAAACTACGTGCGAAGCCCATAAGAACCGCAAGTGGCGTAAGTGAATGACGTACTTAGTCCCTTAAAAATAATCGCAACAAATAAAACTAAATAAATTTTTCTTAAAGATTGCTGTTGTGGCTGTTATGTGTAAGCCACATCGTTGTCCACATATCAATTTTACGGGCAACATTTGCGTGTATTGCCCTGGCGGACCCGACAGCGATTTTGAGTATTCAACGCAATCTTATACAGGCTATGAGCCGACATCGATGCGTGCGATACGCGCACGATATGATCCTTTTCTGCAAACACGTCATCGTGTGGAACAACTCAAACAGTTGGGTCACTCTGTTGACAAGGTGGAGTTCATTGTGATGGGCGGAACTTTTATGGCTTTGTCGGAGGAATATCGCGATTACTTTATACGTAATCTTCATGATGCACTTTCAGGCCATAGTAGCGCCAATGTTGCTGAGGCAGTCCGATACTCGGAAAAATCACGCACTAAATGTATTGGCATTACTATTGAAACGCGTCCCGATTACTGTCTAAAGCGTCACATCACCGATATGCTTAACTATGGCTGTACACGCTTAGAAATTGGTGTTCAATCTGTCTACGAGGATGTGGCTAGAGATACGAATCGTGGCCATACAGTAAAAGCGGTTTGTGAAACTTTTCACATGGGCAAAGACGCTGGTTACAAGATTGTAACACACATGATGCCAGATCTGCCCAACGTGGACTACGAACGCGATATTGAACAGTTTATTGAATACTTTGAGAACCCCGCTTTTCGCTCAGATGGCCTAAAAATATATCCCACACTTGTCATACGAGGTACCGGACTATATGAGTTGTGGAAAACGGGTCGGTATAAGTCCTATCCTCCATCCATGTTAGTAGATCTAGTAGCCAAAATACTAGCTTTAGTGCCTCCTTGGACGCGTGTTTATCGAGTACAACGTGATATACCCATGCCTTTGGTTAGGTAAGTCCATAGAACAACCACTTGCGTATATTTAAACTTTAATAACTATATTTTCAAATACAGCTCCGGAGTTGAACACGGTAATTTACGTGAACTTGCATTGGCACGAATGAAAGATTTGGGTACCGTGTGTCGTGATGTACGTACCCGAGAGGTTGGAATTCAAGAAATACATAACAAGGTGCGACCCTATGAAATAGAATTAATACGTCGTGATTATGTTGCAAACGGTGGCTGGGAAACTTTCTTATCATACGAAGATCCTGGACAGGACATACTAGTTGGCCTCCTACGTTTACGCAAATGTTCACCACAAACTTTCCGGCCAGAGTTGCAGGGTAGCTGTTCTATTGTACGGGAACTTCATGTCTATGGCTCTGTTGTGCCTGTAAGTTCACGGGATCCAACAAAGTTCCAGCATCAAGGATTTGGCATGCTACTTATGGAAGAAGCAGAACGCATAGCACGGGACGAGCATGGTAGCACCAAATTGGCTGTTATATCTGGTGTGGGAACACGTAATTATTATCGTAAGCTAGGCTACGAACTTGATGGACCATACATGTCAAAGACCATTGCAGACGGCAATCCGAACATTATGCACAATATTGTATATGCTTTTTAATAACTGTTCCAAATATATGTATATGCATTGTATACAGTTTCGATCAGATACAAAGACATCTCCAAGTTAATCTTTAAGTTGCTCAAAGCTTGTAACCAGGAAGAGAATATATTTGATTAATTGTTTCTATATTGTATAAAAGGAATTCTGATACTTAGACGAATTAGTTTTTGGATTATAATTTTAGTGCATCGAAAATCTGTTTTTTATAGTTTATTTGTGTTTTTATTTTAGCCAAAGTTTTTGAATAAAGTTTTCCCATTTTTTTTTTTTATAATTTCATAAAACATTCTTATGAAAGATATATGTAATCAATTATTGCTTTAATTGGAAAAGGAATTTGATACTGAGAATTTAGTAAATTATATAAAAATCAAATAATTTAAATAATTGTATAAAATTATTTGTAACCACTAGATAATACTATATGCTCTGCTACCAGATCATAAAAATATCATATAGATACCAGAGAGCTAGACAGTTATAGTTAGTTATATATATATACATATATATTAAACTTATGGATGATCGTGGAAAAACCTGAACTTGAACCTGATACTGAATTGCTTGTCGTCTTTTTGTAAAAATGAAAGAAGCCTAACTTAAAACTAAATATAATTACTTATAATAATTATTATAAAATCTTAGTAACGATTTAAGGATCTACTTTTTAGGTAGTACCTCTTCATCCGTTGGATCACAATCGGCACAATGCCAGGAATAGCCGCGTAGTTTGGGTGACTTTTTTAGTGGTGGATCGAGGCAACCGAAATGATAGTGCTTATGGCACTCATCGCAAGTCACAACCTGATGTGGTTTACCAGCTAGGACGCAAACGCAACAAACGATTTCAACATTTGTTTTGGGATTGGTTACGCGCGGCCGTCCAACACGTTGCTTGCGTGGACTGGATTTTCGTGGACTGATCTTACGCTGAGTCGATGGTGTTTCGGGTACTACTTTTGGTTCCTTTTTTACCTTTTGCGGCGTAACGGGTGTCGGTGAAGTCGCAGTTATTATTGCAGATGCCACAACAATTGGTGTGGTTGTTTGTTCGGGTTGTACAATATCCTCAACGGTCTCCACAGAGGTCGGACGGGAGGCCTCATCAACGGAACGCACTGCATTGGCGGGCACATAGAAACTGCGTGATTCAGGTACATTATTTTCACCTGGTAAACGCAATGTTTTAAAGATAATCTTAATTGTGCTGCCCGGATTTCCTGCATTTGGAGTAGGCTCTTCAGCATGCGAACGCTTTTTACGTTTGCGTTTGTGTTCCTTTGAAAACGATTTTTCTGTATCCGATGAGAGGTTGTGCTTGTTTTTATGTTTATCCTTGCGCTTGCCTTTGCGTGAAAACTGCTTGTTACCTCCATCTTCAATAGAGTCCTCACACCCTGACGGATGGGAATTGCTTCGTTCTGCGACAGTTGCCGGGACGACCAGTTGCTCCAAGTTCATAGGTGTTGATTGAACTATGGATAACAAATGGAATCAGATTCATTATAAAACTATAAGAAAATCCACTATTTTAATACTTACGATTGACTTGAGTGTTTTCTGGTGATTGCATCTTGATGCGCTTTGGAGATATGGTCAAATCCTCAATGGGGTATTCGACAATTGGCAGTGATTTGCTAAGTGCACGTTTAAGTGTTGTTTCTTTGGGCACATCGTCTAGTGAATATCGATCCACATATACCAAATGTCCATCCTTATTGAAACGCGTACGTGATTTACGTGGACCCGGCCAAATTTCTGTGACTATCACATCGGACACATCAGATTTGTCACAACACTCCGAGCATTGCCACCCATACTGTTTAGATTTCTTGGGTGGACGCGTCAACGGTGGATTTAAACAACCCAAATGATAGTGTAGATTACATGTATCACACTTGACCAGCAAATGCTGATCATTGTTGCGTTTGCAGATGCCACAGCTAACGGCAGGTGCAATGGACGATGGTTTGTTACTATGACTCGGATGAGTGCTGAGCAGCCGTGAGTTGTCCAATTTGCTGCCAGGTGTTGCATTCAAATGTGATAATGGAAATCCTACGCCCATTTTCAACGCCGCCGCAGTGGGCACTGAGATGGGTCGTTGTGGTGGTGTCGCCACTTTAGGCTGTGGTTCCGGCAGTGGTCGTGCTATGCGATCCACGGTAAAGAAACTTAAACTTGAGCACAGTTGACTTAAGTTTACATGAAGTGATTTCACAGTTTTTTCCAAGGATTCACGTGTGGATTTCACTTGCTTACGATCTTCTAATGCGCTGTCATACTTAGCACGTAGCTCATCCTGTTCCTGGCTTAGTTGTGCATTATGTTGGATAAGTTCCTGTTGTTGCTGCTTAAAGTCAGTCATCCGTACAATGCGATCCATGTAGTAAGCAGTAAATTCTACATTAAAGGCAGGCGCTATATGCCACTTTTTGCGTATGTCCTGCAACGCTTGTATGTTCGCTTCTCGCTGCTCCAAGTGCTGCACATCCACAGCCATAAATTCTGCCTTGTCTAGCAAACGCCGGCAAGCGGAGGCGGAGCTAGTCAGCAGACGTGACATCTTTTGTGTCGGCACCCAGGGCGTTGGCTTAAGCTGCTTGTGTTGGGCATACTTGTGCTGTATCTTTAGCAACTTACGCTGAATGCGCGCCTGGGCAGGATTTGGATTGGCTTCAATCATATGTTGCTGCATAGCTGCACGCTGCTTAGCCTGCTGTTGCATGTTCAGCCGCAACGTATAATAGTTTCGTCTGCGTTTTTTTATCATCTCTTTTTCAGAATGTACCTTGCAGTGCGCATAAAATGGATCGGCGGCATCATCCTCATGATGGGCTTCAATAAGGTAACCTGCTGCCTGGGCACAGGTTACATGAAAATACGTTTTACACATTCCTGCATCGCAACCAATACAGACACCGGTTCGTGCAAACAGTGGATTATCGCAGAGGGAACAGAGTTTAGCACCCCATTTACTGTACTGCATCTCAAAGAGTGTCACCGAGCTTAGTTGTTCCACTTCACCAAAGGCCACTCCCGGCACATATAGAGCGCATATTAAATGTACCCATTTGCCCACATCAGTTTCTTTATAAATGCCGCCTTTATTTGGACACAGTTCACAATCCGGCTCCGACACACCGGCTCGGCACGCCTCACAAAACCAAGGCTCGGTGGAGCATGTTGAATTGGTGCTAGATATGCTCACGTTATCACTGACACCGTAACAACCCTCATGCACAGAAACACCACACGAATCGCATTCTACAATTTCGTTGACATCGTCGCTCCTCTCACCCAGGCACACACAGCACATGCGTTTCGGTGGTGCAAGTGGTTCAATATTGTAGCCATTTACGCGAGGAGGTGCAATGGCAGCGGGAGTAGATGCTGCTGTTGCCTCTATGAGGTTAGCATTATTCTCATTTAAAAGTTGCCTCAACGTTGAATCATCGCTTTCCTCATCGCAATCACCATTTGAATCGCTATCACTGCTGCTGCTACCGTCGCTACTGTCACCCTCGCCATCACTTTCGTCCTTGGAGCCGTCCGAACAGTTATCTATGTCTGGCAAGAAATCACTATCCGATGAACTTTCGTCCAAATCGAAGTCCAGCAACGCCTGAGTAGTTATTTTTGGGTGCCGGACGCGCGTAAACGGCGCCATTAAATATAATTTTTCTCAATTTTTTCGAGAATAGCAAAAGAAATCGTCCGTACAACGAATTAGCGGTGGGTCTTTATCGATAATAAATTTTATTCAAAAAACTATCGACAATATGTGAGCTCTGAAACGATGACAGAAAGCACCTTCCCCTTTTCTGAATGAAGCAAACAACTAAAATTCGTTATTAAATATATATTAATTATTTGAGGAAACAATATTTGGTTTTGTACTAAAATTAGAATTAAAAAACTTCCAATTGCTCTATTGGCAGCCATTTGGAGCTCTCCAATGCATCGTATAGATGTCTATCCGAATCTATAGTCTCACGATTTAGTTTATCCACATCTAGCACAAATTTATGTTCTTCCAATCCAAAGTCTTCGTCAGGTCCAGGGGCACTATTGGTTGTGGCATTCTGTTGCTGCTGCTGTTCGTATTGAGCACTACGCTGGGCACTCCACGCCTCGGCATGCTGTGCAAGCGTCTGTGGATTTGAGTGCGACTGCGACATAGCCTGTTGGTAATATGCGGCTGCATCAGTTATCGATGGAGCGGTGCCTTGTTCATAATAGCCCTGCCAGGCATTGTAGCCTTGCCAGTAAGTGCTGGTTGGATCGTAATATTGCGAATAGTCTGTAGCACCGCTACCGCCAGTTGAGGAAGATGTACTAGATCCATAACCATAGTTAGGATTACTCCCTAAAGTAGGGGTTAACTCGTTTTTCGGCTTTGGCACCGCGTTGCAGATTTTAATAGGCTTGGTACCAAGGCCAATATAGGCATTCATATCATAAAGCGCTGATTTTTGCTCATCCTCAATCCCAAAACGCACAAACCCATAACCTTTTGAAAAACCTAAACTGTCCAGAATAACTTTTGCCGTTTTAATCGATGTGTATTTGCTTGAGAATACTTTATATAGTGAATAGTCATCTACGTCTGAACTAAGATCACCAACCCACACGCTGAATTCTCGCTCATTCCCGGGCAATTTATATGAATTGCTTGCTGAATTTAATCGAAAACGTACAATGGGATTTGTGCCAGGTATGGGCTTGCCATTTAACTTGTGCATGGCATCCAGAGCATGGTCATCAGATATGAAGTTCACGAAGCAATAGCCCGCAGGCTCTCCAGTGTATTTGTTACGCATAAGACGTACTGTTGTCGGATCTTCACCCATTTTCCGAAATGCGGCAATTATGAAATTTTCTGTCATATACGATTCCAGCTGTAAGATATGTCCATATATCAAATACTATTACCTAAAATAACCGCATTTGTTACTTACGCTGCCCATCCATAGCTGACAATGTACAGATGCCATTTTTATATAAAACTTATTTTTATTCTCTGTAAAATTAAAACACTCGTAAACAACTTCGAGAATAAATCGACAGTTTCTTTATCGATATCTTATACATGCTGTCATGTATCACAAGAGCTGCCACTCTGTCAACAGGAAACGTAAACATAGTAGCAGAAACGGATCTGGCAACGGCATATCAATTATTTAAATTTGGCAGTGGCTATCATTTTATTTTTGCATTTTGCATGGGTAAAATAAGAAGATAAAGAGGGTAATATATAAAAAAATCAGCTGGAAATGCAATTTTTAAATCTTTATTTGTATTGTTAGTAGCACAAATATTCATTAAATATTTGTTTAGGTTAAGCTTTAGGTACATGAATAGCAACACACACACACATATTAATTGGTAAAGGCGGGTAGGCCAAATTGCTCGGGCTTGAAATCTTCCAACGATTGCAAAACCTGAGTTGCATGGGCACAATGCTCCGGAGAGAGACGCTCATCCGGCACCATAACGGCCTGCATGCCAGCGCTTATAGCGCCTGTAACACCATTAGGAGAGTCCTCGAATACTAAGCAATTTTCAGGAGTGGGCGGAACGCTAAAGCGATTGGCTGCCACAAGAAAGATATCTGGAGCTGGTTTTCCATTCTTTACTTCTGGATCGGAGGAACCGCAAACACGATGATTAAATAGGTTAAATAGCTCCCGATGTTGTGTTGTCTTCAGCTCGACCATCTCTGCACCAGAACTTGTGGCTAAAGCGAACGGCACTTTATTTGCATGTAAATGACGTAAAAGACGCTCTGCACCTGTAATGTTTAAAGGATATAAAACAATATATGATGTACCACAATATAAAATAAAATTTAAACAAGATATAACTTGAAATCAAAGGCAAATTTTGGGCATTGTAGAAAGAGCGTGCAGACATAAATTTGGATATGTTTATAAGTTAAGTACGAGAGTATAGGAACTCCAGAACTACGTTAAAAACCATTGACGGTGCTAACCTTGTAGCAAAGGTGCTTTGTGCAATCGTTCTCGGCACATTATATGATAACGCTTGAGATAGTCAGGAACGGCTATGGGCAATTTGCATTCCTTGATAGCTATTTCAGCAGAACGTTGATCCGTTGTGCCCATAACCCTGAAACGTACTGCAACTGGATAGGGACGACCAAAACTGCCAGCTATTTGCCTTGTGACTTCCTCATATATCTTCTCAGTGTCTGCAATAATAGTGCGAACATGAATTTTAATTAGTACCTGGCATTAATTTAGCATCACGCATCAGGGCACGTGCATTGTCCGTTTGTTGTTTGGCATACTCTTCCCATGTTAATGGTAAGTCATAGTGTTTAATCATAAACTCAGCCACAGGACGTGTCTGCAGACCCATTATTTGTTCCTTTACATCAAAAGTATATGTTTTGCCATATGGATCAAGTATCATTTGAGCGGCCACAGTATACAGCGTCTCAGTGTCTAATTATAGCTTCATATAATACATTATTACATATAACTAATACTTATCACTTACCCAGCAACAGGCCATCCATATCAAAGATGCAATGCGTCACATTTCTTAACACTTTTTGCGTCATTTCTTTACCTCCTTCTACTATATATATTATGTAACGTTCAAGTAGACTCAGTCAATAGAATTTGTTAACTGAAAATATGTGTATATATACATATGCATAAGGGTTATTTATTTACAACTTTGCATTAAGCTTTTTCATTCTCCCTTTTCCTTTTATACACCGGTTTCTTCAACACATAGTTTAAGTGATTATTATTATTGTATGTTTCTTTTTAGTAAGTTCTATTACTATCTGTCCTTGATTGAAGGACATCCCACTAATCCGGACATATTACAAATGAATCAACCTTGACCTACAGTTTATTCTTCCTCTTTTGTTCTTTAACTGCGTTCCCGATTGACACAACTGTTCAGTCAAAAGCTTCATGAACATCTGCTTCAAAGTGTGCAATCTGCCATATATTCTAGTGTACGTTTGCCAAGGTTGCCAGATGTACGCAAATATAATCATTAGAAAATCAAATACCCTGTAAAACCTATAATATAATAAAATATATTTATTTTAATTAATAATAAAATCTTACAAATTTAACTACCGATATATTTTTGAAATCATGTGCTAATTTATTTATTTATCCAGAAAATATACTTCCTTCTTTTTTATTGGAAACTACATTAAACCAAACCCTAATTTTTTTTATTGAATTGCAGGATATACTAAGTGTATATTTTGCATTCAGTTAATTTCTCTGTAATTTGCAACATATTTTAATAGTGTACTTGAATAATATCTACTATATCTATATCAAAACACATGTCAATTTCCCAATAAACGTGGGATTGTAATGAGTCTGTCGGTAAGACTATACAACCACTAGCTAGAACTTAAAAAACAAGGAATACACAAATGCTAGATTGTTTTTCTTTTAAATTTATTAAAAAACAAATACATTTTTGATGGTCGAATGTATTACGTTCAGTTGCATTTTAGAAGGGGAATATCTATATATAAAAAAAAAAATATATTAATATATGAATTGTAAATGGAAAGTCCTAAAGTAACAAACCTTAAACTTATGCGCTCAACAAGCAGACACCACCGGCCTTCTTGATCTTGTCCTCAGCCTTCTTGGAGAAGTATTTGGCCTTAACAATGATTGGGCGATTGGGCAAGTGACCGTGACCCAACAGTTTGTAGTAACCCTGTTGGGAGAATAGAGAACACGTAGAACTTGTTAAATAGACTCTCAAGCAAGCCAACGATTTTAAAAAGATTTGCTAATTATTTGTTATAATCTGTAAGGCTTTCTCTACATGGGGAGAGCAATTGTACGGTCGCATTCAGTCCGCCCATCGCCTTAGGTGTATCTTCATATCATAACAATAACGCGGTCAAATGTTATATTTGTTGTCTAAAACTTACGAATTGAACCAAATCGATGACTGGGGCCTTTGCGCTCTTCTCCTTCTCTAGTTCAGCAAACTTATCAGCTCCGACCAGAGACCAAAGTTTGTCCAAGTTAATTTCGGGCCTGAACTTGTGCTGGCGACGCAAGTGGAAATTCCTCATGCCGACCTTTCCGAAGTAACCAGGATGGTATTTGTCGAAATTGATGCGGTGATGGTGCATACCACCAGCGTTACCGCGACCTCCAGGATGCTTGCGATGCTTGCCAATACGGCCATGACCGTGGCTGACGTGACCACGCAGCTTTCTGGTCTTCTTCCTCTTGATATTCGACTATCCAGAAGAAATGAAAATAAATAAATTAACAAAATTGTTGTTACACGTGCATTAAAAGCGGCACATCAGAATGGTGGCTAGCAGTAACACATGGAGGTTATGTTAGCACGCCGTTGTCATTTTTTCTTGATTTGTGCACTTTTAAATTGTATAAATATTACTAAAATTTATTGCAATTCATACAGCATAGTTGCCATTCAACTAATAAACAGTTTCATTCCTTTATGCATTTTTGACAAAAGCTTAAACATTAATTAAACTGAACAACTGATTTCAACGTCCACTCACCATCTTCAGAGTTTTGGAAAGAAAGAAGTGAGCAAAGTTGGCTGCGCTAAGTACTAATACAAGAGATGTATAGTATTTTCTAACACTACTTTAAAAAATTAAACCGATAATAAATACTTATAAATTAACTGAAAATTATTCACTTATAATATGTGTTTGTGCCATATAATTCATATTAAATGATAAAAAAGATAGTTCTACAATAATAATTATACAATTTAAAAATAAATAGGAGATAAGTTATTTTTGTAAATTCTGTTACAGATGCAAATATCTCTGCCCATATAGACTACTACTTCATCAACCATCGATATTAAACGATAGTCGTGTAGTGATGTACTTATTATGTTTTTTATACCTAAACGGTTCGGTATTTTCGCGATAGCCACTCTCAGTCACATTGCTGTTTATTTATGTTTAGTCGCTGTTGTGAAAAAGTTTTGTATATTTTAGTTTTTATCCAATTAAAAGTGGTATTTTGCAATAGTTTTATTGAATAAAATAACTGTAACTTAGTTTTTATACGAATTGCTATACTTATACTTTTTCCTGCAGTGGCTGTTACCGATGTGCGGTAGTGTTTATATGCTTGTTTAACCAGTGTGTTCACCGTTGTTGAGACCCAGAAATAGAAATTCACTTGGCAAAACTTAAACGGCATTTAGTATATAATATATGCTTATGTACATATTTATTAACATATTTATATTGAGTGAAAGCGCGTGTTTTAGTCGTATTATTGCGCGTGCCGCTCTGGCGGTGACAGAAAATCGCTAGATAAACGTAAAAAAATAATTGTGTGCGTCAACAAGAAGGGATAGTGGCTGGGACAGGGACAAGCGTCAGACAGTAAGGTGCACGCTTCATTACTCATCTGTCTATTTATGCGTGCAGAACAAAAACGAGAAACAAAAATAATAAAAAATACATGAACACCAGCAACGATCACATACAACGAACTAAAGCAGCAGAGGCGCAACAAATGTTTGTTAAAACGAAACAAAGTTTAAGGTAGGAGCAAAAATAATAATTGTTTAAATATAAACTAACTAAAAAAGTTTGCTCAAGGATGAGTCATAGATGAAGACACTGTGCAACTATTGCATAGGCAAAGTTCAGTGGCATCGCCCATTCCTTCAATTGATGCGTCACATAAGCTCCAACCACAAACGTACAATAACATGCACACACATACATACATACATAACATGTAATACCAAAGATATTTGCTATTACGAATGATGGGGTATACATGATTGCAAGTATTTTTTATGCACTTTCAATTGTATTGAATGTAGACTAATTGCGGCCACTTTCATTAAAAATTTTCTATACTAAACTCGGTAGTACTTAATATCAACAAGTGATTATTTAAGACCTGTATTGACTATTTATAATCTGCCAACGTTTATACCCCATATCCAAAATGTTGAGTAAGTAGCAACTGCTGCTGCCACTGGCGCTATGTTGTCTGTCTACCGTACCCTGTAAGCTGCCTCTAAACAACACGGCAAAAGTAATTCAACACATTTCTTGCACGCTTTTCTTAGAGCAGCAGGAACACCAATAGCAGCAGCAAATGTTGTTTATCATTAAGTTGAACTTTCTGTGCACTGTAAAAAGGTTAAAGTGCCTGCCATTTATGTTGCACATAATCCATAGGGTCAATAACAGCGGGCAGGCACTCAGGCTTGCAGGCAGAGCTTGTTCCTGTTAAGGTTTCAAGTACCGTCTACTGGTTGGCTTATAAATGTTTGTTTGCTGGTTTTTCTTGTGTAGCATAAAGAAAATGATTCGCTCGATAAAAGAGACATAGAAGTTGGTTGAGTTTAAGTCTCATTGCATGTTTTCATACCCAAACCCCCATGAAGAAATCAACAAAAATGTTGAACTGTTGCCAAAATGTAGAATAAGCACGGCTATGTACATAGAATCATAAGTTTTATTTTCTTATAAGTTAATATTAAAAAAAAAAATTCAGCAGAATTTAAGTTATTTTTGTTGTGCTTTTATTAAAGTATTCATTCCAATCAGGATTTTAATTTTTAGTTTTTCTATTTCTGATTCTGATTCTGAAACTTAAGCAATAGTTCCAGTCGTAGAATACGCTCTTTTTGTTTTAACTCAAGTTGTCGTAGCTTAAAGTTATTAGCCATTTCCTTCTTCAATAGTTTCATCTTGAGCATCTCGAACTTTTTGAACCATAAGAACTTGCTTGTCTCTAAGTTAAGAAAATGTTTCCAAAATTTATTTTTTTTCGCCTCTATTGAGATTAGTTGCTTTAGCAAAGTGTCTTCTGCTTGTTTCTTGGGTTTCTTTATGATGGGTTCAGAAGATTGGTCAAGTACATCATCAGGATTGTATTTGTATGTAACATCAATCAGTGACTCTTGTAGACAATGTGATATATCTATAGGAGGCTCATCAGATTCAGCATCAGTATCAGCATCATCGTCATCCTCCTCATCATCCTCTTCATCATCATAATAGCCATCGTCATCATCTATATCCATATTATCGGTATTATTGGCCTCCTTCTGGCCTATAGGTATAGGCAGATCAGGGTTGTTCAAAAAAATTTCAGCCAACAGGTCGTAATGTGGGCACAACGTATACATAATCTCTGCAATTATAATTTAATTTAAAATTGTTTTCTTTCAACTAAATTGTTTTTTTTTTTTTTTCTTAATTTACCTTTTTTGACTTTTTCGTCGTCGCCATTTGCTTGCATTCGGTACTCTTCGGCCCGTTGAAGGGTGGCCTTTAAATGCCGCACTTTAAACATGACTAAGTTCCAAGGAATATCAATCTTTGTTATATTCACCAGTTTAGTGTAATAAACTTGTGCAGTTGGTTTCTATAAGCATTTAAAAACATATTCATTAATTTTAATATTATAAAAAAGTATAATGTCTTATACCTCTACACTTGAGCATATTAGCATGTGTGTTAAAATTTTGCTAATCTCCCTTTTTGTCCATTTCTTCCTTTCGTTCGGTTCACGTTTTCGCTCCTTGTTCAATTGACCTTCCATTTCAAATGCAAAAGTGTAAGATCTGTACTTTTGTGCAAAAACTTCTAATGGTCTGTCGCTGGAACTAAAAATCTCCAAGAAATAATCCAATATGTCACGTGTTTTTTTTTTTGCAAATTGACAGCTCTTTTTGAATTGCTTAAATCGATTTCTTAGTACAGTTTTTTGTTCGATAATTTATATTGTTTCACTTCCGCATACCATAATACCAAATAAAGAGCTATTATCAAAAAGTTTTTTGCTATGAAATCTATTAAATTTTTTTTTTTTTTTTTTTATGTACACATTTTTATTACCTTTTTTTCTATAAAAAATTCATTAGTATAGCATTAATAATTTTAGCGTACATCATTATTTTGCATGCCGTTGTTGTTTTTGTTGTGGTTTTGCAATGCTGCAATTTCTCGTATATTGTGTGTTTGGGAACAATGCTTTCAGCGTCCTCGATAGTATAGTGGTTAGTATCCCCGCCTGTCACGCGGGAGACCGGGGTTCAATTCCCCGTCGGGGAGATGACGATGTTTTTTTTTATTTTATTTTTTTTTTTTTTATAAAATTATGTTTAAAATGATATATATGTTTTATTTTGTCCTTTTTTTTAAACTTATACTATTTAATACTAATAAAAAATAAATTTAATTTAGTTAAATGATTTTATTTATTAAATAATTATGTATATTCAAATATATATTTATATTCATGATTGACGCAAATACTGAATACTTATATTTGAGTAACAACGCGTTTTTTTTTTTAGCAAAAATATAAGTCGTTGACTCGACATTCTTATTTCGTGTCTCCTCGAACAGTTTCAGAAATAATTTATAAATTCATATCTATATATTTATGTATGTATTTGTTGTATTGTTTTCTTTGCATTTAACTGTAAATCGTTTTATGAATAACTATTTTCATTCACCTAAAGAGCAAATAAACCTTGTGTTCTTTCGACACATAAGATTTTCTCTATATTTTTGCCGTTGGCCTCATTTTTTCCGTGATTTTTTTTTTCTTCTCGTTTCAATACGAAATATGCCACATTCAGTTAGCAATCGGATATTCTTTTGTGAACAAATTATGAACTGTCTACCCACAGATCTCTATCAATAACAACGACGACATTAAAAGGGAAAAGAAATGACATTAACTTAACCATTAGAAGCCAACACATGGCCCACTGATTGGGAGCCGAGTGTATAAATAGTGGATGCAATCAAATTATATTATATACACTATATACATATACTTATATACAGATATCTATTTATCTTCTTTTCATTTTGTGTGTGGGGGTAGGGAGGTGGCGTGCCTGTGCATACAAAATGCATCTCAAGTGCCGAACTTAAATCTCAACATCGACATTGGTTCCGAAACTAGCCGTGACAAGATATTTCTAGCTCTCAAACTGCATTAATTTGGTTTGTGTTTTCCTTTTGGCTTTTTTTCTCTTTTTTGTATATTTATCTTTGACTTTGTTTTCTTTTCATTGACTTTTTGTTTTGCTTAAATTTACATTTTTAAAGAACATATCTCATAGACCAAAAAAAAATTTGTTTTCTTTTTGTGTTTACAAAATTTCATTATCTGCCTTTTAGTTTTCTCATTGTAAGTTAAAAAAAAAAAAACAAAAAAGTATAGTAATTGCTAATAGTAAGAATAGGTTATTATATATAATGCTTAACATCGTTCAAATCAAAATACAGGGTATTGCATGATCGTTTATACTTTATTCGATTTGATTTTGCTTGTTTTTGTTTACATTTCGATTATTTTTTTTTTGTTTTTGTTGTTAATTTGCATTTGTGTCGCTTAAAGATGTATAGAAAACAGAAAAGATAAAGAATACATAAGAAAATGGGAAAAAACGTTGATAAAATGAAAAATGAAAGAGTGCCAAACGAATTTCCCTCGTCAAATTGCGCACTTCCGGAAATTGTTTTTCTGAGAGATTATTCAGCGACAGATTTTTAATATAGATTCTTTCGAGTTTTTTTTTTTTGCTTTAATTCTCAATATAGAGCTGCATTTGCGTGGGTCATATATAAGTGTGTGAGTGTATTTGTGTGTGGTTGCACTTCTTGTCGCTATGCTGGCACTGAATGACGACGCCTCCTCCATCTGTTGCTGCTGCTGTTGCTTCCTCTCCAAGCATTTTTATGCCATGTGCAAGTTTAATGAATTAATTAAAAAATTTGTTTAGCATGGCGACTGCGGCTGCGGCTTTGACTCTCCCACTGCCCCACCCACTTTGTCTATGTGTGTGCTTGTGCATGTCTGTGTCTGTGTGCTGTTGCATGACCTCTGCTTGCATCATATTTGAGTGCCTCTTGTGGCCATGCACAATGATGATGCTGAAAAGCAACATTAACAGAATATCTACAAAAAAATTTTATTGTCTCTTTTGTATTTTTTTTTCCTTTTTTTTTTCTCCCGCAGCCCTGAACGTTATGATATTTCAGGGTTAAACAATCAATTTGCAGTGCTTTAAATAAGTCTGCTGATTGAGATAAGAAACTGAAGAAACAGCGTATATTGAAGTATACATATTGTAGTATATATATTCTATAATAAACTTTTAAATATATCATTAAATAATTCGATTCCTAGGGGCTTTCCTTATTATATATTGTTGCTGTATTTTACAGCTTTTCTTTGTGTCACAGAACGACAGCGTCCCATCTGCTAAGTTTTCCTTTGCCAGTAACAAATGTTTTTCAATTTTCACACTATTTAATATCCATAAGATTCATAAATCAAATTTAATAATATAAATTAAATTATATGTCCAATATATTAAAAGTTTTCATCAAATATTTTAAGCCTTAAGTGAAACACATTTTTTATTTCATTTAAATAGTTTGGATTGATATTATTTTAACTAAGAATTAACTTCAAATATGTTGACTCATTTTTTCTATATTTTTTATTATTTTCTATGATCTATAAGTTTTCCGATAAGTTTTTTTTAAAGATCTCTTCTGGCTATTAAAGCTTTTTTATCAACACCAAGTTTCTATTATTAAGATTCCACCTGTTTTTCGTATATAGAGACTTTAAATATTATTATTTATTTATTTATTTATAAAAATAAGGTCTAGTATTAAATACTAAGATTATTAATTCAAATTTTAAATTTTATATTCAATTAGATTTGTATAAATTTTATCTTTATATAAAGTTAAATAAAATGCTCAAGGAATCCATTAGGAATTAATCAAAAATTTGCTTAGTCAATTTGGTAAATTTTTAATGAATCGAATTTTGTTTTACTTTATTCTTTAAATAGAAAAAGAATTTTATTGTTTTCTGCAAAACAAATGAAAATTTATTTTTTTTATTTAAGTAGAAAAAACATGACAAATTTTTCTGAATGAAAACTTATATACCAACACAACTTCTCTCGTCTCAGAGATCCCCCCCTAATTATAGTCTAACAAGTTGGTGTGTGTATCTATGTATATTTAGAAATATATATGTATATGCGTGTGTGTCAAATTCCCAACCCATTTCCATCCAAATTTCGCATACCCAACTCCCCCAGCTCGTGTCCAATCCTAGTCCACTTTTCCCCTGTTTGTCATATCTTTTAAAATATGCGGCTATATAGATACAGATTATATTATATATATATATATTTATATGGGAACTGCTCTCTTGAGTGTCGATCAGAGAATAACATCGCACACACACAGAGGCATATCGGGAAAGCCGTGAAAAACTTTTCGGTATGCCACTTGTCCGTTTACCGCCCCACCGTCCGCCTGCCCGTGCGTCCGTTTGTCCGTATTGTGGCCCGTGGATGTCGCCAATGCCGTCTCTCAGTATGTCGAAAGCAATGAGCGCGTGCGGTAGAGGCAAAACTGAAAAACGGCAAATAATTCGTATAACAATCGATGGTTGAACAAGTATATAAAGCACCTATATAATTATATGTATATATATATGTGATACTTAAGATAAATATATAAGTTTTATACATATATCTATGTGTTTGTGTTGTAAAATCACCATCAAAAATCATTGTATGTTCTCTCTCTTCTTGCTACTTCTTTCCCTACACATGTGTGTGTGTATGTGTGACCTTGTGTGACAATTATTCACCTGGTGTATATCAATATGATATAGTTAAAAAGAAAAAAAATTCCAACAATCAGACAAAATATCTGACCAAATTGTAGCCAAACTCGCATCAACCTCAAAGATGCAAAACATATTTTTCTTCTATTTTGGCAAGTGTGTTGGATACAAAGTGCTCCTTGTGTATATATATAAACATATATAAATATATATATATACATATATATATATATGTTATATATAAATACATATATGTATATATGTACTATATATATCGCCTGATTTCCATTGGCATATGGGAAGTCGTCACGTCAAGATTAATATTTTTTTTTTCGGTCGCCTCGTTATTTTTGGCCTGTGGAAAATCACAAAAAAACAACAAAAATCATTTAATTTTATATTGAAAACATGTTTTCATTTTATCTACAAAGCAATTACAAGATAATTTTAATATAGAAATCTAAGTATTTATACACAAGTTATAACTAGAATTATCTGATTAATTTGTTTATCAAAAAGGATTATGTTACAACTGTGAGAAATTGAGTGCAACTTGCATGCAATATTTGTTATTTGCACTGAGAATTGCATCTGATACTGCCGTTGAATGATATATTTTAATAATAAGCAATTGAAATGATAAACAAATCATAGCGTTTTATAAGTTTAAAGTGTAATAAAATTCTTGAATAATTGAAAATGAATGTATATAATTACAAATTGAAGTAAACAAGCTCTGCTTTAGCTCTCTATCTCTATCTCTCTCTCTCCGGCTATGCTCAATATATATTATATATGTATGTATATATATTTTGGCTAGAACTTATCTTTATACGCTCTCTACTCTGGACATAAGATAACAGGTGTTATAGACAAACAATTATCTTGTTTATATATATATTATATAAATAAACTTTTGTTTATAATCTAATCAGAAGACAACACATTATATCCAAGTTGCACGAAGATTGTTGTAATCTTTAACCTAGAACGAGTTATATTAAATCGCTTATTATACACAATTACTTATCTATATAATATATTCTATAATAGGTGTATAATATTATGATCTAAGAATTTTATTAGTCATGTTTTTATATGCAAGTTTTTAAATGGTTTTTTTTTGTACAACTTATGAACCAATTTTTGTACGCATCGTAAAATTGCTCGTAAATTTTTATATATCTGTCGAATTATTTATATCTGTAGAACGGTTTTTGTTTATGATTTATACATCTTTCTAAAAAAATAATAATTCATTCAGTTTTCTCAACTGATTTCCACTTTTTTTAATGGATTTTACTGCGTTTCCTCTGTAGCTGCCACCGGCCTTGGCCATTGATATTTCAATCTGTTTTTGATCCAGATACTTGCCACTTGCTGCAAATGTTGTGTAAAAAAATGTCAAGATTTTATATAGAATGTTTATATATTATATATAATAAATATATATACATATATATATATAGAACAGATGTTTTCTTCCTAAATGTTTGGCTATAATAATAATGTTTTTGTGAGCTCTAAAAATCAAATGGAATTTTCAACATACATTGAAGCGCGCAAATCGCGTGGGCGCTGACACTGTACAAGATATAAATCTATCTATATATATATATAGATATGTGTTAAGCATATAGCTAATTGATAGATAGTGTAGTTAAATATTTCATTGAACAAATTGTTAAATGCTCTTTAGTTGATCTTTTCAAGTTCAATAATTATTTAAATTTTTCCATTTTCTTTCGTTCATTTAGTTGAAGTTTTTTCTGAGCCGTGTTTGAACGTAGGAAACGTGGAGCCTTGGACAAGATGGAGCAACCGTTAATTGTACGGGCTGAGTACTCCTTTATGGGCAGTAACAATGATGAGCTCTGCTTCAAAAAGGGTGACCTTATAACGGTAACACAGCGTGAAGATGGCGGCTGGTGGGAGGGAACTTTGAATGATAAGACTGGCTGGTTTCCCAGCAACTATGTGAATGAATACAAGGCCCAATTGCCATTGGCCGAAACAATACGTCCACCTGAAGAGATTCAGGAATATCGTTCAGTTGTGCTCAAGGATCTGCTAGATTCGGAACGTGCACATGTAGCCGAATTACAGGGTCTTCTTGAGAACTTTCTGGAGCCCATGCAACAGACGCAAATGTAAGTATTAACCGCAACTTTTCCTAGTCCCTATCGTATACTGATTTTCTTTTCTTTTCAACCTACACATAGACTCAGCCAGGATGAGTATGCGCAGCTCATGTGCAATTTTGTAGAGGTTGTGCGCACCCATGAGGATCTGCTGACACAGATTGAAGAGTGCAATGATCGCGTGGGTAAACTCTTTCTGACCAGTGCACAGCTGATGAAAAAGGTGCATCAAGCTTACTGTGCTGCACATCCCAAAGCAATTGTTATACTGGACAAATACAAGTGAGTATCATTTCATTTATATATATATATATCTTTGAACTAGATCCTATATTAACTGATTTATGTACCACCTGACAACAGGGATGAGCTGGAGAAGTACATGGAGCGTCAGGGTGCCGCTACACCAGGTCTGCTGGTATTGACTACAGGCTTGTCCAAGCCTTTTCGGCGTCTAGACAAGTACTCAGCCATGCTGCAAGAACTAGAACGTCATATGGAGAGCAGTCATCCGGATCGTGGTGATACGCAACGTAGTGTTGCTGTCTACAAGGATATTGCGGCCACCTGTTCAGCAACGCGGCGACAGAAGGAGCTTGAGCTACAGGTGCTCACGGGTCCAGTGCGCAACTGGAAGGGTCAAGAGCTGAGCACACTTGGTGATATTATACACATGGGCAGCGTAGCTGTTGGTGCCGATCATCGGGATCGTTACTTTGTGCTGTTTCCACAGACGCTGCTCATACTAAGTGTTAGCCAGCGTATGAGTGCCTTTATCTATGAGGTAAAGACCAAATGCGTCGCTAAGAATCTTAGCTAAACAATTATTATATAATGTTAACAGGGTAAATTACCGCTCACTGGTATCAATGTGAATCGCTTGGAGGATACGGATGCCATCAAAAATGCCTTTGAAATAAGCAGTCCGCTAATTGAACGGATTGTAGCTGTTTGCCAGGGTCCCAATGAGGCCAACAAATGGGTCGAGCTGCTGAATGCCAACAATCCAAGTCTACCCATGGGCATTAAACGGCAACTTAGTAACCTGAGCAACTCATCTCTGGGTGGGCAACTGAATGCAGCGCACGTAAGTCAAAGTCTTTGATATGTTTACCATTTAGCTTTCATTATTGTTCCACATTTTGTATCATTAAATTGATGATCTTAAAAATAATCTTGGCGCTTCGCAACTGAGCAGCTCAATCAGCATCTGGACGCGCGAGGCTATTGTACACGTTTCTCCCTCTGCGCCTACTACGGCAACCAGCAGCAGCAGCAGTCGTCATCGTCGTCGTCGTCGTCGTCGACTAATTATCGCCCATTTCGTATTACTTTACCGCCTAGTAATTATCCGCCTACGGCACCATATGCCAATCTCAGTGCACACTTTGCGCGTCTGGTACGAGGTGGTCGGCTACGTGGTACCATTGTTAAGTTGCTGCTGTATCCACAGGCACGTCAGAGTGTCGATCTCAAGCGTATTGCGCTGCGTAAGAAACGTTGCCATAAGGCATCGAAAAAGCTAAAGGATATTAATGTCAATGTGGAGGACAGTTGCTCAGGCTCCTCTCAATCAGAGCTGGAGCGACAGGATGCATTTGAGCTGCCCACTGATTCGGAAAGCTTTGATGATGAATATGATGATGAATATCTACAAAGCTGCAACTCGGATCCTTTTGAATATGTGCGCTTCTATCAGAACAGACCTGCTGCAGCCACATGCAATTCCACGGGCACTTTTCTGGATCATGGTACACCACAACGTCACAGCACCTCCATAAATCTAATCAAACTGGACTCCATTGATGCTGACGAGCTGCTGGTACAGCATGAGCTCAAAAAGGAGTCCCTAGTCATTGGCTCAAAGGCATTGCGTGCTCTGGCGCGTAGATCCACAGAACGCAGTTCTAGTGTACACACATCCACGGCTACCATTAATCTGGGCAGTTCTGGCATAACCAATTGCGTGGAGGAAGACGAAGAGGAGCAGACAGAGACTGACAGTGGACGTGAACCTGGGACAGGGCATATAATGCCTGGCATGCTGCAACAACAAAGCTCAGACGCTAGCTCTGTCTATGTTGGACGTCTTGGTGGCGCTTTTATGGCCTGTGAAAACTTGGCCAATATGCACGATGATCTCAGTCCCACAACAGCAACAGTTCAACAGTCCAAGAGACCGGCTGCTGCAGCACAACTGCCCAGTTCACCAACCGAACGACACAGCATGCCCAGCATATTTGTCGGTAATCGTTTTAATCGTTGCACCGATACAGAAGTCTATGTACCCACATGGCGTGAACAAAAGGAGCAGCAAGAGCAGCGGATTATTGATGATGATGAGGATGGTGTACACTCCAGTTCAGTAGATTTGCCAGCTGCCTGCCGCACTGCACCCGATCAACTGCAGGCTGAGCTGCTCTACAACTACGAACAGACTATTTCGGATGGCATGGAGCAGCGTGTATGCCACAAGAGTGATAGCCCATCTACGGGTAATGCACGCAATGAGCCTGCCACACGCTGTAGCTCCAGCACTGAGTTGTGCATCCAAGCGAACAGTCACAAGCTGCTGCGTACACCACCGCCAGCTGAGAGTAACCGAGATTCCATTAGACGGTGCATTAGCTATCAGTACCTGCAGATGAACAATCGTCCACCGGCACCTTCACCGCCATTACCACCAGCGCCACCAACAAGACGAGATCAGCAGCAGCATAGCCACAGCAAGTGTCGTTGCTGTGAGAACTCTCAGTGTCCTAGTCCACGTTCCAGTGATAGCGGTATGGCTGGAAGCTGCACCATTGCCTCACCAGATCCACCAAATGTGGAGTGCACTGGCATTGATGTACTTGATCATGTGGAGCCTGAGCGTCGCTTTGATGTGTGTGGCATGTTTCGTGACAAATTTTTAACGCCTGAAAACACACAAGATGTGGAGGATCAGGAAGACGCACAGCAGCAGCAGAAGGAGAAGACAGAAACACAGCAAAGAGATTTGGATCAACCAACGACATCAACTAAACGTGATCCAAACGCAACCAATGCAACACAATTCCAAATCAATACGAAGAGTATATTTCTGGCCTCCAGCTCGATGGATGAAACCACACGTGCCACACCCAATGCCCATGCAGGAAATGAGCTACTCTTTAGCGGCAGCTGCTCTGCAGATCAGCTCAACACAGAGCCACCACCTGCCACGTTTCGCTCTGGCATGTATGCGCACTGGTGGAAGAAGGAACGTTTGCCACCAGAGGTGCTACGTGGCATTGCCAGTGCCTACAATAAGCGTCTGCCCTCAGTACATGCCAGTGGCAGCAAAGATTCCAATGGCTCCATAACCTCAGTCTGTTCCAGTTGCTATTGCTCGTTGGGTGCTAGCGGTTTTAGTGAGGGTGCCATTTATTGTTCCATGTGCCACAATTGTGCCGATTATGCAACAGATACAAACACTACAAATACAACTACAACAACTGCTTCCACCTGTTCCAACTGTCCTGTTTGCAATGAAGACTTGGAACTCACCGAGACACCATCAGCTGCTGCTGCATTGCGTCTGAGCGCCGCACGCAATGCCTTTGCCGCACAGACATCATATTCCTCATCGCTCGATTGTCCCATTTGTGCGGCACGCGTAGCTTTAGCAACCGAAGAAGGCAAGCAAACCGAGTGTGAAACGCTGGCCAGGAAGTGTCTAGCATCTGGACTAAATCCATTCCAGACACTGCCTGTGTACAGCGTTAAAGTTTTGCACGTGTTTCGTTTGATTGTTTTGTAAATTCGTTTTGCTCATCACATTCTCTAATCAATTCAATCAATCAATTTGATCAATTGGCAGCATGTCCAAAACCAAAATTCTGAATCATTCAAATCTGTATTCCATACATTCATTCATTCATTCAAACATTCATACAGTCAATCGATTTGCTTTTGACTAACAATTTTTATATGAATTGCAGACTTAAAACATACTCAATTACAATATATATTCATTGGAACTAGTTCAAAAGAACTGCTATCAATCATTTTAAGTTTCCATTCAAACTACTTTAAAACGCAAACTGTTTAGCAAATCTGAACACAATTTTGGAGCAACTGCAGAAGCAATGAAAAGGTTTTTCGGTGTAAACATATTATGGAAACCAGTTTGATTTACAGACATATATATACCTTTTATATGCACCCTATTTATATCTCTGTTCATCAGCATTTCCATTTTCATTCTAAGCAAACAAAGTCTCTGCGCTCCGTTTCAGTTTTAGTTCCAATTCTTCAAGTTTTCGGTGCTCTTTTGCTTCTCTGAACTAGATCATTTGTTTCCTTCCTTCGCTGGCTCCATAGTTGCTAGCTAGCTAGGTAATTCGCACACCTACTCAATAACAAACCATAATTCATGAATTTCACTCAACCACATGGCACATGTTCCGCCCACTAACCACAAAAAAATGTCCTTTACCAAAAGACATTTTCCATTTGAATTTGTGTTAATAATTGCAGAAAGCCAAACGAATTACAAAACATTTATCTAACGCTACAGCAAAACACACAATAGTATATATATATATATATATATATATATATATATATATATGTATATATATACATAAAATAGTAATGAATCAAAAATTAATATTCGGAATTGATTCAAACAAAAAACTCATTCGATTCGATTTGCTTGCTGCGCTTTGCTGCCAAATGGATTGCAGTCTGTTGCCTGTGTACGTTGTTGTTCTTATTGTTATTGCTGTTATTGCTGTTATTGTTGCTGTTGCAGTTGCTGACAGCTGCCAAGTACAATCATCAAAAACTAACTAAAGCCTTCATTTGATTTGAAATTGTTTGGAATCCTTGCACTAATTTTGCATTTTTTTAAATCTTTCTGCAGATGTCTCCGCCATCGAGTCACAGCATGTTGCTGCCAGTCGGGAATCGGAATCAGACGCCACCAGTACCAATAGTGGGCAACAACAACAACAATCTAAACGTCAGCGGCAACAACAACATCAGCAGCAACAACAACAGCAGCAGCGGCATCAACCTAAACAGCCAACAGCAACAACAACAGCTGCTGGCATCAATGCCAATGAATGTGGGCACAACGATGTCACAACACAAACGGAGCCTATCGTTCAATCATCATCTCAGCTACAATCAGTACACGCACACTCAGCTTCCACCACATCATCTGCATCCACCACAACCACCAAGTCTACCAAGTCATCTGGGGGCAATAAACCACAAATTAAGTTTAGTCCAGACACCAAACAGCAAGACAGCAGCAGCACAAACAACATCATTAGCCACGGAAGGCAACAATCAGCTAGCAATTCACTCAGCGGCAACAGCAGCAGCAGCGCTAACGGTGGCAACAGCGGCACCAAACGCAAGGAAAGGAAGCACAAAGGGTAACTCATCATATCTAATCTTAATAACTATAAACTAATCTATATATATATTTATTAATAGGTAATTGGACGATCAGCTGCTTACGTCCAACACCGCCATTGCGTCCAAGTCTCCTAAAGTCGAGCACTGGCTCCAACAACAGCTCTGGCGCCAACAGCAGCAACAATGCCTTGGCCAGCTACTGCAGTGGACGCAAGAATCAGCCCACATTCGAGGAGGATGCACTGGTGTTGCGTGTCTTTGAGGGCTATTGTGCAGCCTATCAGAACAGCACAAGGAATACCATACACTCGGGTAAGTTCACCAGATCCTTTCTGCCCAAATGCTTGATCTAAGCAAATTTGTGTGTTTTTTTTTCTTTGAGTTTTTATTTTTTATTTTGTTGTTGTTCAGAAATTTATTTTAAGTTGAACTTTATAAAAAATCAATGCAAAATTTATTGTAGCCAAATTGCTTTACCACTCACACACACATATATACACAAATACTTTCAACACACACACACACACACACACACACATAAAATACACACACAATGAAGCTGCTAAAAAAAGAAGAAAGAAAAAAGTTTTTTTTTTCTATTTATTTTATTGGTTTGGTTTCATTATTTAACAAACGTTTCACCAAGAAAAAAAATAAATTTTATTTAAAAAAAAAATAAAAGTTAAAAAACATAAAAGAATTAATTATATATGAAATTAGGCTCAAAATTTGTATTTAGTTTATAAGCAAAAAATAATAATTAATTAAATTAATTCTAAACAAAAACTTAAAAGATAAAACCAAAGAAAATTTTAGCATTTTTTTTTTTTAATTTCTAACAATTGGCAAGAAAAACCAATTAGTAATTGATTTAAAACTATTAAAAATATATTAATTAATTAATTGATTAATTTTAAATTTGTAATTTGAGTTGATTTCAATTATTTTCCTGTAACATTTGTAAACGCTTATTCAATCTCAATCAAACAAACATTCAATCAATTGGATTCTATTAAGAATTGACAATGTAATCTCTATATACATATAAACATATATATATATATATCGTATGCTACTGTGTTGTGGTCCACTTAAACATTATGTTATATGAACGTATTAAATGTATTATTAATTAAATTAATTAAAATTAAAACAATTAAAAATTTGCTTCAAATTTCCCTTAAAATATGTAAAAGAAAAATCAATTGAATTTTATTTAATTTTAACGCTGTTCTTATTCACACAATTCATTCATTCATTCATTCATTCATTCACTAATCTTAAGGCACAATTATTTGTTTTGTATATATATTGTCCTGTATCCTGTTCCGTTTTCTTTTCCCTTCTGCCTGCCCTTTTGGTTGTGGTTTCCTTCAACATTTCCTTTCCATTTTCTTATATGTCACCTTCAGCCCAAAATTTATAATTTTTATTGGTTTGGTTGCATTTTTTTTATCCTCATTCATAACACACACACACACACACACACACACACCTACACACACATACATATAAACACCTCATCCGTACCTGCTTAATTTATTTTCTTCTTTTTTTTACTATACTTGGTTTTGTTTTTTTTATTTTGTTTTTTTTTGTTTTTGTTGTGGGCTTTAAGTTGCTTCTTGTTGTTGTCGTTGTTGGTATTTCGTTTTTCGTTCTTCAAATATCTTCATTTTCTCTCTTTGTCTTTCACGCCTCTGCAACGTACTTTAAACAACAACGTCCCAACAACCACCGCCAACAACAATAACAACAACAACATCTTTAACTCAACTGTATAGCGTTGCAGCCATGGACACCCTGTCTCCCCATACGCGGTGGCAAGTTAAAAACGAGCAAAACCTTCTCAACTTCCAATCCGCAGTTGCCCTTCATAGCAAATGCAACACATCTGACACAACAGCAGCAACAACAGCAGCAGCAACACCAACACCAGCAGCAGCAGCATCAACAACAGCAGCAATCCCGTCAACATTCAGCTGGCAGTTTGAATTCTTCGTTCATTTGGCGTGAGGCCAGTCCAAATAGTTTCAACTTGTACTCCAGTTCGGTGGGGTCCACCATGAATACAACACCTGCCCAACGCTATTCGCTAACAGGTGCTGGCATCAAGGATTATCAGCGTGCCTTGTCGGAGGAGCGTGCCACACGTAAATCATTGAATCGCCTGAAGAGCGGCTTTGGTTCTGGCTATGACAATGTCTGCACATCACCATTGCTGCCACGCAAGAACAAGCCCACACCCAAGCTGTTGGTGCAACAAACCTATCAGCGTGCGGGCAACACAACGACTATAGTGAAGCCCAATCCGGGTGGCAATGGACATCCTGGTCTTTACGATAGACGCTTAAATCGATCCTTTGAGACTTCCACATCAAATCGTTATGCTGGCTACGGTGCTGGTTACCTGATGAACTGCGGCGGTGCACTGCGCACCAGCACCTTGCAACGCAGCACACCACAGCTGGCAAGTGGTGAAAGATCAGATGATAGCGATGTGGAACGTGGCGATCATGGCTGTACAGCAGCATTGCTAAGGAATGGAGGTACCAAGTCAGCAACAGTGATCAGTGGACGCAGGATTGCCGATGACATGGATGTTGGGGGAATGGAACTTAATCCGGATGGCAGTAAACGTCAATCGGGCAGCTGGTGTTGCGGTAATTTTGTTATGAAACAATGGCGCAAAATCAACCATCTTTGAGTGATAAATTAACAAAAAAAAAAAACAATCACTCAATTATTCAAACTATCAATCTCTCATCTTATATGTTATTGATACAAATCGCATCCATTGCCGCCGCTGCCTCTGCCTCTGCCGTCGCTCGCTTTTGCTTTGAATGCGCTCGCTCTGCGCCTGCATTATAGCATATAGCTGCTATATATATATATATATTGATACATATATATAGAAACTTGATTATTTTTAGTTTAATTTTGCTATTTGCTCAATGCTTATAACTTCTATATAATCTAGAGTCTTAAATTGAACAGTTCTCTCTCTGTCCCTCTCTCTGTCTCTCTCTGTGTTCGTGTGTGCCTAGTAGAAACTCAAGCAGCAGATCTGTAAAATTAGTTAGGAAATTAAATTTCTTTTAAATTTTCTATACATATTTTATTTCCTTTGAATAGCAATTAAATTAAGTATAGATATTTATATATTTTAGTATATATATATTTTACAGATCTGCCTAGATGTGATGTATCTTCTGTGTAGCTTCCTCTTTTGTTGCTTATGTTAAATTTTAACTGCAAATACTTAGAAATTTGCCATTGAAAAGAGCAAAGACTAAGACATATTGATATTAATATTAGCTAGAAGCAAATGTTTTATACTAGCCTAGCCACCGATTAATTTTATACTTGCCCAATTTAGTTATATATATATATATATGCCGATTGCAGCCAATATCCTGAGCCTTGCAACTGATCCTTAGCCATAGATCAAGCACAGGCGTAGCTTTTAACTTTCCGTCCACATGCCACAAGCGGAACATATGTTTGCTATATATAATACTACTACTACTACTATACTATATATATATTTGGGAGCTTATATACATGATTTGCCATAACTTATACATATATATATTTGTGTGTGTGTATGTGTGTTTATATAAGAGCAAGCAGAACTCTTTGTGCTTATAGCAGAAGAGCCAAAAATCTTAGATTTCTGGTCAGTTCTTTGTTACCTGCATAGCAAAACTAAACAAAACTAAAAAAATTAAGCAGAAAATAATAATAAAAAAAACATACAAGAAAAGGAAATCTTATGTAATTCATAATTAAAACTAAAGAAAACTGTTTAAAACGCTTTAAATGTCAGTCAAAAGAAAAAGAGCTTGACACAAAAACAAAACAAAAAAACTAATAGAAAGTAAAGTTTATGAAAAGTAAAAGTACTTAACTGTTGTGCATTATTATTATATATAAATATATCTATATATATATATTTAAAATGAAATAATAGTTAAATCTTTAAGTGTTTTGTGAAACGTTTTCCTAACCAAATATAAAACTAGCAACTAACTAAGAAAATTTCTAACTGAGAAACGAATGAAAACAACAACAAAAATATTTCAATAAAATCATTTATATATATAAAGATAATCTATTGTATTTTGTATTCAAATGTTATATTTTATATAATATATTTGTATTTCTATTTGTATTTGTTATGCATAAGCAAGTAGTTCCTAGAAGTGCTCCATCCTTTAGTTTAGTATAAAATTTGTAATTTTGTTTTCTTGTAATTTGAATCCTTGAAAGTAGCTTACGAAATTCCAGCCTTAGCTTTATTATAATATTATATATTTATTTAGAGTATATTTTGTTATGCAGCTATTTATAGTAATCATATATCACATCATACGCATCATATACAACATTGTCACATACGTTTTAACATACATAACCACACACACACACACACACATCATTATAATACATATGCGCTAGTTATTACACCAACTCTAACATGATAATCCCTTCTATTCCAAAATTTTAACATGCAGGCCTGGAGAATGAGGATATGACACCAACACTACGTCAACTCTGGACAGCCATACGACAAATGCAACAGGATATGTCACAGATAAAGCTGCAGATCAATGAGGAGCGTGCGCTGCGTGCGGACCTGCAACAATTGCTCATGCAACATTTGGAGACGAGCAGCAATAGCAGTGGTGCAAATACACCTAAGTGTTGACTATATAAATGTTAAAGGATATTTAAGTATAAAGGATATAACCAGAATGCATATAACCCACTGAAACAACAAACAAAAAACCCGCCGCTGCTTTTTGTTAGCTAACAAAAATGATTTAAACTCTTTTTTTTTTTGTGACATTGGCAGAAGTTTTTACCAAAAAAAAGCAGTTTATACCAATTAGAAGAAAAGGTAAATGATTAATTTTATCAATTATTTAACTAAAATTTTACTTTAGAAATTGTATAAACGTTTATAACCCTAGCTCTATATATAATTATATTATATATATATAGATTTTTGTGTGACATTGTGGACAATATACCAATATTTGTGTAGCAGCCCTTTACCTCCCCCCACTTTCCCCTAAGCCATGTCGTAACTAACTAAATGTTTAATTATATATATAATTATGCAAGATATTTGCTTGTTTTCAGTTAAGTATAATTATCATTTTAAAGCTAGGAAAAACGTTGGCAAAATTAATTTTTAAGCCTTTATAAGATTTAGTTTTCACTTTAAGCCAAAACAGTTTTGTTGTCTTTAAAGTTAACTAAATGTTTTGCTAAAGTATTAGAAACAAAATTAAAATAACATAAAATTATATATACATTTACATACATATACAATGTGCCAATGTTTTAGTAATTGAAACTAAATCTAATTTTCTAATTACCAATTAAAATTTATTATTAAAAAAAAAATCGATACAAAAAAAACAACGCTCAAAATAAAAGTTGTATTTATTATTTAGTAAATTTAATAAAAAATTGTATACAATAATTTAATTTAATAAATCATAATTATACAAATTATAATTGAAATTAAGTTGCATATAAATTAATATATCATGGAAAACTTGCAAGCATTTTGCTTCTTTTTGAATTTTCTTGCGTACTTTTAGGGGCTGAAAGTTATTTATTTGTTTCGTGCGTGGTTTGAGGCGTTTATTGATAATAATATTAAATGGTAAATGGTATATGGTTAAGTATTTTAACAATATTTTTATTTTGGTTTAATATATTAACTTTTTATTTATTTATTTAAAACTTAATACTACTTTAAGCCGCCTCAACGCTTGTCTTGACCAACTGTTGGCCGCTCGTTGAGTTGCGACTTTTTGTGGGGTTGTCAGTGTTGTTTTTGTCGTAGTAAAATGTTTTTTTTAAAGAATTTCTTATTTAATATACTATATTAATAACTATAATTCATAAAATATATACAATTTATAGTCCATAAAGGAACTTTTAAATTACTTACCCCGAACATCGTTAAAAAGCAAAATCATTATTTAGCATTTGAAAAACTTGCATATGAAATGCTTTCCGAACCCATAAATAATATGGGCGAAAATGCCGTAAATGTTGCTTTCTATAGCAAAAATATTTATAAATACAAAATAGTTTAATTACATTCGAAACAGATTCCATTCAATATGTTGTCTTGTACGAATGTCTTTTCCGATCCCTTTTGAATGGCACAAAGTCATTTTTTGATCTTGCCTTTAAAAGAAATTTCGATTTAAATTAAAGTTCTGTAATCGATTTATACAGATCCTCAAAAAATCTTCGTAAAACTTATTATTAGTTAAAGATTTAGTTAGCACCAATAACTGAAACATTAGTGTTACACAATGTACAGTAAAAAATGTCTGCAACTAACTGCAAAAAAGTTGTTATTTTTTTCACATAGTTGTGAATGGTTTTAGTTTTTGTGCTCTGCTTCACAATGTCAAACAGACAGCCAAACAGACAGAGATAGACAGAGTGAGATAGATAGATAAATATATTTGTAAGACTGTGAAAATATATCTGTAGCTGTATAAGATGCATGCAACAGTTGTGGCAACATGATGAACATAATAAGATTAGAATCGAGCAGCTGGCGACAAATGACAATGACAATGACAATGACAAGCGGCAAACAGCGACAGACACAGCCACAGAGTCCACAACAATGAAGTTCTTTGGACTGTCCATGTCTGAATGTTGCAAGATGTGTCACCTTCACTTAAAACACACATTTGCTTTAGCATAGGAAGTAACAGCGGATGGTCATGACGGAAGTTTTCACTTGCAACAATTACAAAAACAAAAAGTTGCAACAACAACCACGCCCTTAAACAATTTAATAAAATTTAGTACACCTGCTTAACTATATTATTATCTATTGTGGCACCTGCCTTGCTTAGAGGCAAGCTGCAACCTGCAAGTTGCAAACTTCAACTATAATAGCAATCATTAACGTGCAACAATTTATTATATTCTTTTACTTTTGCCACAAATATTTAATTATTAATAACTACAAAAGATGTTTATCTTCCGACTTGGCCATCAACTGCAGATTGCAACTGTTGTTATGTTGCAGAAGAAAAGGCCCATACTTTTGTGTTCATCATTAGCCAACTTATTTATGGCCCAAATGCTGCTGCTGCTACTGCTGCAACTACTTCCTTCACTAACTTTAAACTAATAGCTGGTAACTCTCGAACAAAACTGGTAATCGCCCAAGAGCCAAATTGACTTGTTTAATGCCCCTGGTCTTTACTTTAAGCCTTAAACTCTTAATAGACCCGCAACGCTCCACTTTATGCACATGTGTAGTTAACCCATTTTAGCTGAGACACTCAGCCAACCTACTGCCTGCTGCGTGCTGCGTGCTGGGTACTGCCACATATCAGTCAATTGAACACTCGTTTCAGCAGAACAGCTCAATTTCATCTGACTTTGGCCTGGTCAACTACATTTTGACCACAACATACACTGGGCCACTTTTCTGCCGCAAAAAAAAAATTATTATTTCAAATGTCACTCCTTGTGGTTGCACATAAAGACAGCATGCCCCTTTTGGCTCTCCTCCTTAGCAAATTGGTCTAACAAATTGCTTTTGGTTTTCACAAAAAAGCCACAAATTTTACCCTTCCGTTTGCCCCCTTTCTCTTTGCCTATAACATAGGTTCAATTATATTAATTTCATTCTGTTTGCTGTTTGTTTTAGTGAAATTGGTTCAACTCTAAGCCATTTGATGTCTGTTTTAAGCCAGCTTGTGCTTTGAGTATATATATACATATATGTGAGATATATATAGATATCGTTTATCATATATATGATTAATGGTATTCATTATATATTTAGTTTAAACTCAATACTTATAGCTCGGTTAAACATTAACTTTCGCACAATTTGCTGGGCTTCCTTTGAATTGTTGCTAAACTTCCGTTTAAATATCATAGTAGAGACTTAAATTAGCTGTACTTTTATTAAACTACTTTAAATGCAATGATAAAGTAGTCAAAACTTTATTAATTAACACTTAAAGGCAGGTTTTCAATATAAGTTTTTTATATATAATATATAAAACTATAGATACAAATTGCCAATTTTTATTATGAAAATTTATAAAACTTTCAACGGAAGTTGCTCACATTATATATATAAATTATTCAGTTGGGGTATATAGAAAATGATAATGATAATGATTATAGCGATTTTTACGTTATTCAATACTTCAGTTAGCAAACTCTTATAACGTTTATGTTTCGATTTGCCATCTTTTTTTGTTGTTCCTCTTTTTGTTACCTCTTTTTTTAGGTGCTGACTGATTTGTTACACCGAACGTATTATCATTTGTATATGGAATGGAGTTGAACTGAGTTTGGCAAGAAATAGGCTAGTAACACTTTTTCAGCACAAATCGATGACCCACATTTGGCATCAATCAGTATAATAAACAGCAACAGCAAACGAACAACGGGCAATATTAACAACGGGCAACATCATTATGCACATCGATAACATCATCAGCAGCAGCAGCTCATAAGAAATAGAAGTAAGTAAAGATCATTATATATCTATATATAAAGAAACTCAACTATCGATATGGTATTATCTGTTACTCTTTTGCATTAACTCATAGTTGTTGCTACATATTGCATTAAGTTAATACCGTTGATTGGCAGATTGTCTAAAGGCCATGAAATGTGATGCTTCTAACCCAATTCACAAAACAAATCCATGCAAGTTCATGCAATTTCCAGTTGCAGTTTGCTGTAAGTTTCTAATGATCATAATGAGTATAATAATGATGATATTATATAGGGCATATATGTTACAACTACTACATGTTACAACTTGGCATAAAGGTTTACGAGCACTGTTCATTTGACAGCTGTCATTTGCCAGAAGTAAGCTCTATACCCCACTCCCCGTACACTCCAACCAAATCTTAAAGCTATTATACATAGAGTGTGTCTAACTGTGTATAAGAGTCTAGGTCCAACAAATGACCCTAATTACGGTAGAGAGTATGCAGAGCGGCAATTGTTGCTGTTGTAGTTGACAATGGAAAGTGCAGCTAACACCCAACTTTCAATGGATCAAATTTATGTGGTTTGGCTTACTGCAACACTTAAATGCTAATTTGAAGTTTTCATTTCATTTTCTATTTTTAAACAGGGGGGAAAAACCAAACTCAATTCTCAGTTTCAATAATTTTTAAAGCAAAGTTTTTTCATTTAATTGCAAAATTTTCTTTCATAATGAAAGAAAAAGTAAATTTTTCACTTGTTTTTTGGAGCTACGTATTTTATTTTTAGCTCAAGCTCTTAGTAAAGCCATATGTAAATATATATATATATATGTATGGTATAGTCTTATATATAGTAGCCCATATCTGCATAATCAGATCGTGAACCGCTAGGCCTACTGATCACGTACTAATTTTGCCCCTTGGGTTTAATTGCGAGCTGCGCTTGAGGCACGTCAGAAATTATAAGTAAACAATGGAAACAACATGAGGCAACATCTATTTGATTGTTGTTATGCTTGTGTGTGTGTGTTTGGTGTTCACCTAAAGCTACCGTAACGGGCTGCAACTTTGAATTTGTGTATGTTTGCAACGGCAACTTGCCACGCGCAAGCGCAAAGACTAAAGCTTCCCCCACATCACCCCACCACACCGTATCGAAACAAACAACACAACAGCAATCGGCTTCACTTTGCAGCGCTCTGACGCTTTCATGTGTTTTCCACAGCACTTTCATTTTCATCCTCACTCACAATGAAGCTTATTAATCAGATAATTAAATTTGTATCTGTATTAGTGTGTGCATGTGTGCGTGTGTATGCGTGTGTGTGTGTGTGTGCGTTGATTGAACCACACATAGAATTAAGTTAGTAAACGTTTGCATTGTTTGTACATTTTTTGTTGGCTTTTACTGCCTCTTCTTTCAAGTGTGACTGCTTGTAAGCTTTGGGTGTGGTTTTTTTTCTTCTTTGCTTTCTTAAAATACCCTGTAAACTATAATAAAATGAATTATGATCTATAGGCACAGCTGCTGCCGGGCAACTTCAAGAATTAGAGCTTCAGCTTTGGTCTATTAGTTTGGGTCTAAGAGCTATTTTAGAGACTTTTGAAAGAAAATATAAAAAATTTAATACAACATTTCGATCAATTATGAAAAAAAGACTATATTAATACCCTACAAATATACCCTTATATATATATAACATAATTTTTAAATGAATTTCTTGTTACTTTTTTGAAAGAAACTTAAGAATTTTATAGCAATATTTATTTACTCGTTTTTCTTCCACATACTTCGCTATACAGGGTATGTGCTTGAATTGTATACCCTTTAGATATTATATTTTATAAGTTTACTTTTATGGGCGCTGCTGGGAAATTGTCTCCCATGCTAAATGTGGCAACGCTTTGTGGCAGCTCTGGCTAGCTTGAAACGCTCCCAAGATTTGATAGTGAAATGCGTTGGGTTCTGGTTAGTACTTAAGCGGGATTAACAGATGAATTCTGGAATTGAATTGTAGAAATTTAATGTGAGAATAAAGAGAAAGAAAAAGAAATATAAAGAAAAAAGAAATTAATGTGAATCAATGGGAATATTTCTAAAAGTTGCTGCTGGGACTCTATATAATGAATACAATGTCTCATTTGAAATGCATTAAAAGTCACTTAGGTTATTCCCCAACAGTTGTATTAAAACTGCAACTTAATTAAACATTTCTAAAATTTAATTAATGCTGATTAAAATCAGAATGTAGATTTGTATATTTAACTAAATTTTAATCCTATTCTTGAACCTCAATCTTATAATTTCCATAGAGACTTAGAATAATTTTTCTACTGCTTTCTTCAAGACAACCCTTTGAAAGGCTTAAAACTATCTCTTTAAAATGTCTCCTTTGATTGTTCAGATATATATAAATATATATATATATATTGAAGTATATGTGTATGATACATTTCAAATATGATAATTTGTACGCTAGTATTTTGTGTATATCCAATTATAAAACTTTAGTTTGAGTCTTCAAGCTATTAATATTATTTCCTTGTTTTCGACTCTTTTGTTATTGTTTTTCCTTCTTTTTTGTATGACTTTTCTTACGTTTTTCTTATGGAAATTTCCTTGCTTTTTTCTTTGGAGTTTTATAATTTAAAGTCTTTGGGTATAAGTGTGTATTTGAGATCTGGTCAATGACATCCATGTCTCATTGCATCTCCCTTTCGGTATGAAGTTTAAGAGCCTTACGAATCGGGCATAACTTGATATAATGCGTAACATTATATGGCCATATAAACTGTAGAAATTGCTTTGGCCAGAACATAATTTGGCGTAAATAAAAACCGGCTTTTGTTTAATTTTTTCCTTATTTTTTTATGCTGCTTCGCATTTGATGTTAAGGCCAAGTACACAACCACAAGACAAACTAACAGGTAAACTTGTGCCTGACTCTGCTGCAAACGACTCGTCTTCCTATATTATATACCAATATGTATATACAAACATAGATATATGTGTGTACCTATATATATACATATTTATGCACCTGCTAAGCTGAAGCATTGGTTTCCTGCATCAGTGCATCCAAGCTATGTCTCTATCAAAGTTTGCAGTATTTGTAACTGACGCCGCATACAATTCTGGCTCTGTCGCCGTTCTTTTATGGCTGGGCTTTGGGATTTGGATTTGTGGTATGGGGGGCAGTTGAAGCGCAACGGTTGCTGTAACATACAAACAACAACAGCAACAGCAACATATTGTAACTGTAGCCAACTTTGGCTGGGACAATCCTCATGTTGGTGTTGCAATCCACCGCGTAACTAGCAAGGCAAACGCCTCGTTTTGTACCTTTCCGATACCCTCTAAGGTGAGGGAGTATTTAGGGGTATATGGAACTAGTGACAAATTGATACAGAACCTGCAACTTAAGCTAGCTTTTTGACCAGAAACTAATCTCCCTCTTTACTCCATTCATACAATTGTGCTGGGTACATTTAGTACAGGGTGCTTTTAGTATAATTTGCTTTTAGTACAGGGTATCTTAAGTGCAACATAATTTTCTTACATATTTTTACACATTTTGGTATTTTGTTGTATTTCCTTTTTGTTGTTTTTTTGTCTTGTTGTTTTTTTGTCTTGTTGTTTTGCTGTTGTTTTTTGTGTTTGTCGCACATTTTGAAGCGTTTTTTAATGTATGTTGAATGTGGCATGTGGCATTTGGCGCATCCCAATTCCATAGCGAACGCTCCCAGCTCATAACTGTTCTTGACGCGCTTGCCTTTAAAATTAGTGGCTATGCCATGTGCGTTTTGGGCCATGTTTGGTGGCGCAGTTGCTGTACTTGACTGACAACAACAACAACAACAGCAGCAGCAGCAGCAGCAGCAGCGGCAACAGCAAGAGAGACGTTCACTGCCACGCCCACTCTGCCTGCCTAATCAACTGCGTATTTCAATTTACCGTTGGCATTGCGCAAAAAAAACTTGGTCTTTTTTTTCGGGTACAAACTAGCTAAGAACAACAGCAACCATTGCAGCTTCTCTAGCCAACACCAACACCAACACCAACTCCAACTTCAGTTGAGATACTTTTGCTTAAGTTAATTCAAATTTTTATGTGACGCCGTTAGGTTTGGTCTTATTATTAGCATTTGGCTCTTGGTGCTGTTCTTGGTAGTATCTTGGTCTTAAAATCTAAGAACTTAAATCTTGGGACTAGCTCTTCTAGTTATTGTTGCTGTTGCCGTTGTCAGTTACGTTGCTGTGGGAGATTTCTTGGGAGATTAGACAACTTCAGCTTCAACCACAAACTATGTTCTATTATGTGCCAATTTCTTGTTGTTGTTGTTTGTTTGTTTATTTGTAACGCTTCTCAGTTGCAACAGTTTCAACTTGGCAGCAGCAACATTAAGTAATTTTCTCAACAATACGCAACAACAATAGAAAATCAACAGCAACAACAACACAAAGATAGAATTAGCAACTGCTGTTGCAGCTCTACTTCTTTCATATCTCTCCTACTGTTTCCACAAGGAATTGCACCTGTCCTAAACTTAATTAATGTCCTTGCATCTGTTTTATGCCAACACTTTGTAAAAGGTGGTTTAAAGTAGCTCCTTGAGCAGCCATGTTGCAGCTATTTTGCTATGGGTGTAGTTAATGCACAACTTCCATATTTAGGCCATATTGCTGCCTGATCTGCTAAGTCTTTCATTAGCCAAGAGTTGTCTTAATAGTAACAGGACTATCAGTTGATTAGTTTATGCTATGGTTGCTGTGCTGTGCCTTAAGTTCAACTAGTTGCTGGTAGTTGCTTGTTGCGGTCAACAGCAACACGTACAGCCACAGCAACATAACACAACCCTAACAGCAATTTGTGAGCCAAATTCCACTATAAATTGCTCTGCTTTGTTGGACTTATTTATCTACTTATTTTCAGTCAACGGCAATTACCAATTTTAGTTTGTTTTCTTTGCTCTTTTCTAATGTCCGAAATAATTGCAAACTGTGTTTGATGCTTGGGCGAAAGTGTAGCTGTTAGTCGTATATAAAATAGCAGTTGTAATCTCTTTACTTAAGGTAATCTTTAGCTAAAGCCTATTAATTTTTGTTTTTGGTTTTTTTTGGTTTGCCTGTTGCAAACTCATTTGATATAGAAAATTAGCCATGACTTCAATATACGATATGGACTTTAATAGATGATTCGTGTGTAACAAGAAAAGCAGCAAGTGAGATGAAGGAAAGTCGATTACTTCATTACAGACTGATTTTTGAAGAGGTTGTGCAGAACAACAACAACAACAACAGCAATAACAGCAGTTTAAAGTATGTTTGTTAGCCAAATTGAACTGTTAACCAACAATTGTATAGGTAACAAAATGAACTTTTAAATGTTCAAAGAAAGTTTTCCATTGTAGAAGTTTTCCTTGCCAAATCACCTTGACTATGTCATAACTTTCCCAAAAAAACAAATGAAATTTTATTATTATATTTTTTATAGTTCTGCTTACTTTCAGTTCCATGACATATTTAGCATTTTACTGTTGATCTTTCACAATGGCATTTCCCAAAAGTTGACACCGATCTCTGGCCATTAAGTTGAAGTGGGGACAGGGAGGGGAAAAACCACAAAATTCATAATGATAATAATCATTAAAAGTGCCACTGGCATTTGTTCACAGAGATACACAGAGAGCTCTTACCTACTGGTAATAGGTTTTGATGTTCTCAGCTTGTGGTTCTTTTGTAATAATAAGAGTTTGCTATCACTTGCTTAGATCAAGCCTACCCACAGATAACCCACTACCAGTCCCAGTTCCGGTAATGTCAGCTGACACCAATTCAAATCTATAACACAAATTGCTTTACAGCAAATTAAAATCACTCGTTCTGCCCTCGTCTCACTGCAGGAGGGGAATCCCAGTAGAAATTTCAAATTTGCTTCCTAACAAATAGCTGCCTAGTTGGGGTCTTCAGGCCCATAATTTTCAATTGTAATGCTGATGAACGTTAATTATACGACCTGGTAAGAGTAATGATCTTTCTTTTAGGTCTGCTAGATCTCTGGGTGCGTATGGTTTTTTGTGTGTTCTATTGTTTTTTTATATATATGTATACTTTTTTTTTTGGCAAAGCAATTTGAAAAGTTTTCAAAATAAAAAAAATATAAGAAAACTTTCACAATTTTTACTTTCGTCGACAGTTCGCTCGCATTCTAATACAACAAAAGAAGCAACAGCAATGGCAATGGCAGTGGGGATCATGTTGGAGTCAACGGGATTGTTTAATGTGTCTGTGTGTGTGTGTGTGTGAGTGGTGTGTGTCTCATTAAGTTGCTTGCCTACTAGTAAGTTCTGGTGAAGATCGTTGGCCTCATTATGCCATCAAGTTTTTAATAAAACAAAATACTATAACTAAGTGCAACGTTATGCTCCCCTAAACATTGAAAGTAATCTTTTGGCATCTCTTCTTCAGCTCAGCGTTCTGCATAAGGGAAAATGGGAAACGGAAGCTCAAAGCCAGCTACCATATGATGAATATAGTGGGTGAAATTTAAAACGATTGCACTCAAAATGAAGATAAAGTGAATAGCTGAAGTCCAAAGTATTCAAAAAAGCATTCATTCTATATGCCTCTCTTTCCCTTAAGCTCCCTCTCTAATGCTTTGGTCTTTGGTGTCTTTCAATCTCAGTTTAAGATGAGAAAGTTTTTCATCTATGGCAAATCTTAACGCTCACTTGGTTTTTGTGTTCTAATAATAATAGACAACAACAATAACAATGCTTAGAGCAAAATCTTTTCTATATATAGAAATATGTATATATATTTTTGTACATATATATATATATATATTCGTATTCGTGCATATATTTGATGTTGATTAAAACTGCCTAATGGCTTTTATATGCAAAATCCATTTCCTCAACACTTCAATCAGAAAGTTTTTCATAAAAGTTCTTCACTTCTCCCACCTCTTCGTTCTTGCTCGTTTCATAACCCAAACAAATCTTAGTCTACCTTCTGCAGTCTGCAGTCTACCGTCTACTGTAGACGGTCTACAGTCAATGTTGCTGCTGTTGTTGTTGCTGTTGCTTAAACATTTCTCCATATTGGGCAAGCAATGTTTTGTCGGCAAGTTGAAGTTAAAGTTTATGTTTTGTCGGTTCTCTGTGCAATTGTTGTTCTTTCTGTTATTGTTTTTGTTGTTGTTGTTGTTGGATTTGTTGGTTTTATCTGGCGGCTTCCGTTGAAGAACCCAGAAAACTCAAAACTCAAAACTTAAAACTGAAAACTTTTGTTGACAACATTTTGTGCCACTTTCATGCAAATTGTCTGTTGACTGTTGTCTGTTACCTCTGCTCCGTTGTATGTTCTTCATTACGTTCTTGTACATTCTTCTTCTACTACTTGTTATTGTTGCTGTTTTCTTAACATCATCTTTCGTAATATGTTGTTGCTGCTTTTCATATCATAAAACTCAACGACAAAGACATTTCTATTCCTATACAGAACCATTAAATAAGCTTTTCTACAAATTTAATTCTTCAGCTATTATGTGTGTGTATGCATAATGATGATGATTATTATAATATTGATAATTATAATAATGATGATATATCTATGCACAAGGCTAATGGTTCAGCCACACAGGCCACAGTCGCATGCAATTTAAATGAATGAAAATAGTCTTATATATCTTCGATAGAATACTCTATCTATAGAATGGAAACTTTTGTACCATAAAGTATATATTATAGTATAGTATCATATATATAAATGAAGAATAAAGAATTTAGTTGTTAGTTATAAAAAGTATTACATATATTTATATTTGATATCATAAATAAAGTTTATACAAGAACTTAAGCCTAAGAATACTAGAAAATAATCCGGAGTATATCAAATGTTTTATATCTATTAATCATATATTATATATTTTATATATAGAGAGAGAGTTTTGCACAGATACTAGCGAAGTACTAAAATTAAAATTTTCATATAAAATTTATTCATAAATTAAACGGAAAGAGGCAGAGTGTCAGTGATAGTGTGAGTGAGAGGCAAGCTATGAGTGGGTTGCCTCTGTCTACTGCTGCTGCTGCTGCTGCAATCTCCGTTGATCCCGTGAGTACCGTTTTTTTTATTATTTTTTGTTTTTGGGCTTAACGGTTGCCAGTTCCCAGCTGGAGTATGGAGCAGGAGGTATTGGCCCAGCTATGCCCAGTCGTCTTCAGCTAAATGGGTTAACCGAATGCCGGCGGCAACGTCGTTGCATTCAGCAAGACAAGTGGGCATAGCAGGAGTAGTCGTAGAAAAAGGGTGTCGAATTGCAGGCGGGGAAGGAGGATTTTCCAGGGTGGAGCTGCAAGAGTTTTGAGAGATTTCTATGTTTTATAAGGTGCACTGATATTGCTGCTGCTGCAGTGCACGGGGCAACGTCTTGTGCGGCAGATGGATCGAGGGGTAACTGAGGGGGGATTGCAAATGAGATTGTGACTTGTTCCTGGGTTGCAATCTCTGTCGTTGTAGCAGTACGATGCATATGCTGATGATTATCACAGATATGGAAACAGTTACCAGTACGCTGCCCAGATTGGCGCTTATATAACGAAGTGAGGCCACATAGACTATGATGGAACATGGGTGTGAGGTGGAAGAGGGAGTATTAAAAGAGTGGCAAAAGAGAAGAGAGAGAAAAAATAAGTAGTTGAAGCAATCATGGTTTAAAAACAGTTGCCAGCTATGTAAATATACTTACACTCATCATCATTTGCATCCGCCTTAGCCTGGGCGTATGTCCAGGTAGCTCCATTGTAGCTATGGCCTGTACCCTGATCCACAACCAGTTTGGCATACTTAGTGCCCAGTTGCTCCAGCCGGCGACCCTGCGCTGGCAGTTCTGTTTCCATCTCTGCCATGTTGTTAACCTCATTGAGACTAGCCAAGCTCAGAGCTCGTCCCTGTAGACGACTGCTAGTCACTGGTAATTCTACCTCTGACTCTGATTCTGACTGTAACTCAGACTCAGAGTTTGACTTCAACTCAGGTGGTTGAGTTTCCATAACCAAAGCGGGCTGTTCAACTGATTCCGTGTTGAATTCTGAGCTCTGCTCCGATTCCTTTAGCACCAATTCGCTTTTATTCACAAAACGCATATGACGCAGCTCTCGACCCAAACGGTCATCATCCGGCTGGAAGGGATCATTTTGCTCCACTGCAGCAGCCACACCAGCATGCCTTCCCGGCACTGTAAAACTGGCACGTACCGTTTGGATACCCGACTGATAGCTACAGACCACGACGAAACTGAAGAGAGCAAAGTTCAGTTATAACTTTATAGCGATAGATTTGAATTCATTCCAAATTAAAGCAATAAAAATCTAGATTCTATAATGTACTATAGAGATTATAAAAGCTTTAAGCATACCGTCTGGTGCTGTGCGTAAATATGCCCTGATTCTCCTGAACCGTTATGAATGTCTCCACAGTGTTCGTCTGTGGCTTAACCATGCTGCCACAGAGCTTATGATCTATGCGCATAGTGTATACCTCAGCTGGGTCATTGGCATTGCCTTTGATGCCACAATCGCCGCCATCTACGACAATGCGACCACCAAAAAATGGACCCGTTTCCACCTCAATCTCCGAAGCATGCGCCAGACATTGTGTGGCATGGGCAGAAACTAATAATAAAGTCAAATAAGAAATGCAAGATTGAGTCTGTGTGCATGTGTGTGTGAGTGTGGTTTACTTACAGCCCTTCGTGGGTATAATAATGCTCTGACCAGGCAAGTGGCCAGCTGCAGTGCCTGCACCTTCGATTTCATTCAGCTCGTAGAGCTCAGCGCGTGCGCTGCTGCTGCGCAGACGACGCGGTTGCACTGGACGCACATGGAAACTGTATTTTGTGGCCATGCGCAGATTGTCTACAGCTGCAGCAAAATGTTGCACTTGAGTGCTAAAATGGAATAGAACGAATAGTATAACTATTGTTAAGAGTTGTGTGTGTCAATGTGTGGGTGTAACGTACTCAGTGTTATCCGCATCTGAAGGTAACTCGGCGGCAGTGCCATTCACTAATTTGACACGACAACGTTGTGGTCCAACATTTTGCATCTCACAGTAGAAGATCTGAAAGGCTTTGGGTGGTTCCACATCGGCGCTCATATTTGTCACGCCATTGACATTCAAATCCAAATCCCTAGATCCAACTACATCCATATCCAATGAAGCATTCGGATTCGGATTCGCATTCGTATTTGCATTTGCATTTCCAATGCCATTCCTATTGGTATCTGTGTCATGGGCCGACGTCACGAACTCAACTTCCCAGGTCAGATTAACCGATTTGTAATTTGGTTCACCAGCAACTCCGCGTATCTCTGCAAGCCCAAATGGGTTTTCAAAATGGAATAAAAAGTAGTGTGGTGAGGGAAGCGGGTTATACATATACGAGTGCATAGTATATATAAAAAAAATGGGGTTAGTCAACTGCAGATGCAACTGCAAGAGACACAGCAAATGCAATTGCAACTGTATACAGCTCATCGAAGGCCCAACTCAAAGTCGCTTCTTGCATGCAAATCAGTTAACAACAAAAGGCAACAGGGGCATCTGCACAGCATCTGGAGTAACTGACAAGGGGGCAGGTGGAGGTATGGGCTACCTAAGAACTTGTTTCAGTACATCTATAACCAGAGTTAAGTTTCCTTTTTGTTTTTTTTTTCCTATTCTATTGCACCACTAAGTGGTTTTTTACCTAGGCAATGAGCATGCTAAAGTCTTGTCTTATGGCTTGCACCACAGGTGACGGAGCATTTGGCCATGAAGTGTGCCAAGAATTAGCATGTCCAGCCAACAGATTAAAGATGATACCAGCTGCTGTTGCTGCTGCTGCTGCTGTCTGTGTCTTGCCATATTGAAAGCAAACACATCAAAAGGCAAATGATTGAAGAAACGAGTATAAAGCGAACAGTAAAAAATGTGGAAGCCAAATCGAAATTTCTAACTAGAAATAACTAAATAATAAATGATGTAAATAAGTATAGCTCATTATGATTATAATATTTATATTATATATATATATATATCTTTTTTTTATATTTTGTTCAGTTGAAGTTCGTCTCATTATGATTAGAAAATATTCATAAAATTTTCACTTTTTTATTTTCGTTTTATATGCAAATTTCACATTCAAAAGTTCGTCGAGAAAGAAAAGGTAAAAGTTAAATGATGATTAATAGAAGTTTATTTCCCGTTGAGATAGTTTAAGCTAAGTAGCTAAGCTTAGAAGATATATATAGTATTTATAGGGTATATATATAGTTTATACAGGAAGCATCAGGCAGTGCTTTAAATTTGATTCTCATCTTTCTACTTTTACTACTTATTGACTTGTTGTCAGAAAAGTTTTTATATCCTTAGAAAACTGGTTAAACACATTATTATATGTCAGATAATGAGATATATATAAATATATTTATATATCTTCCGTCTAGTCTAGTCTAGCAATTGGTTTTCTCTTTAGCTTAGCCCACACTTTCAGACACATTTCCTACTGCTCTCTATACGCTTTGAATGTCACAGTTTGTGGCGCCTCTTTTATCTCTCAAGTATGCAACAAAACCATCTATTTCGAGTGCATTATTCTCGTTCTCTGACTGTGTGCAAGAATCTTGCATAATTTGCAATTAGAAATGTAATTTCTTTGCTAAGCAGCTGAAATCTTGTTTACTTCTTTAATCGCATGTTGCTTGCTCTTTGTTGCAGTTGCTTGCTCTTTATTGCTGTTGCTGCTGTTATTGCTGTCGTTGCTTGTGCTTTTTCCCATGTTGAAATCATTGACACCAATTTTTGTGAATTCAACAGGCCGCCTCCGTGCAAGATTCGACATTTAGGCGAAAATACAACACAAATGCTACAACAAACAACAAGAAATCAACAAATATTTAAGAGGAAAAACTTAGAAAAGTGAAAATTGCAGCCAAAGCCAAAGTGCTGGCACCATTCTATGTAGCTAAGTTGCAATGTTGCTTTGTTGCTATGCTGCTTATTTGCTGAGTTTTAAAGATGCCCCATTAGAAGACGCACATCAAGGTGATGACGGCGGCAGTGGCGGCAGTTGCTTTGGCATCTTCTTGGCCAACAACTTCTTGGTTGTCTGCTTTTGGTCAATGACAGGCATCAAAAACTGATTACAAACTGCCACTGTGAATGACAAAGTGACCATGGAGGTATGATATATCAATCAATTGTTTGCTTATACCAAACATTTTCAACTGCAATTGCCACTGTCAACATGACGTTGCAAGAAAGCTCATATAAGAAAAAGAGTTTGACACGTATTACATAACGCGTCACAGGCAGGCGTTATTCTTATATATATATATTTTTTGTTTTGATTTAATAGTCAACAATTTATGTTAGTCAGTGGAACTGATGCAGTAGAGCAGAGTTAAGTAGATTAACTGGCTAAGAACTAACATTGTAGCTGGCCTAATGACACTTTTGCTCTCGGCCAACTATTATTAAGAGTGTTTGCCGCAATTTGCGTCACATTTTTTGGTAGTGAAGCAATCTGTCCACGTTCATCTCCATGTCCATGTCTATCCCCATGTTCATGTCCATGTCTAATGCCAATGGGGGACGCGGCCTCTTTGCACCGCTGCTACGTTGTGGACAGGAAACGTCTTTACAATTCTAGCTAGCTAGTATGAAACAGGCTTGATTGCCATAAAATGCTTAAAATTAGTGCTAGCAGCAGGCACTATAACAGCTACAACAACAAGAACAGCAGCAAGTTCGTTGCCTAAGTCTTTTGTTTTTTATACACTCGCAAAAGCGTGAAACAATTTCGCTGCCAAGGGCAGCCCCTTTCTGTGTGGCTATTGCTGCTGTTACTGCTGTTGTTATTGCAAACAAGGTCTCCTTTTGGGCCAGACAGGCCGTTGAGGCTACAAGAAATGCACAAGATCAGAGATCGTGACCAAATGCAATTAGGCATCCAACCAGCCAGCCAGCCAGCTCGAAAGCAAGCAATACCTGAATCCCTCGACACAGAACAGAATGCGAATTGCCAATGCCAATGCCAATGCCAGACAAGAGTTGAAGGAGGGTTTTCATTGGTTGCTTTTTGATGTTGTTTTGTTTGCGTTTTTCATCTTTCTTTGTAGGACTCACCATATTTGTTGTGTGCATTGTTTTTGTTGTTGCTGTTGTCGCCGACAACTGTAGATGTTTTTAATTTTTGTGTTGCCTTTGACGTGTCTGCTGCCGCCAGTTTGGGCTCTGTCAACGATTCATTGTTGTAGCTGCTTGCTGATATTCGGGCGCGTCGTGTTGCTGTTGCAGCATCTGGCATTGCCGGCAGCAATAGTAGAAGCACAAACGGCAGCAACATGCAACAGCTGCCGCCAGCCATTGATTTGTTTGACATAATTTTCGCTTGATTTATGAATTTTTATGTTTCTTACATCAAATGTGTGTCAATTGGGCGCCACAAATTGTGTTTATTATTATCAAAGTTATTATTATTATTATTTTCTTTTAATATCTTTATTTATAATAATAAAACTTTTAACTTTTATTTATCTTTGACTATTTACACACTTTTTTTAACCCTCTTTTGAAGACACTTGCAATAACAATTTTCACAATAAAAACTTTACAAATCTCTTTCGTCACACACATACACACACATAATACATGCACATTAAACACAATAATAAATGAAATTTGTTAAGTTCGAATAAAAGAATCTTACGCGATTCAAACGCTTTTGCAACTTATACAAAATATAGATCAAAGCGCAACGTTAACAACGACAACCGCACGCCTTCAATGGCGTCCCACAACTGACAACAGTCCAACTGCAGCCAAGCACTGGCCGAAGCTTCATAAGAACAGCTGTTCCGAATGCTAACAAAGTTAACTAAACGACGGGCAATGCCAAGGCCGAACGCGCCATACAGAGAGAGCCGATGAGAGTGAGAGCTTTCGTTGTGAAAGCTTGTTATAGGCTTTTGCTGTTAGGCGGCTGTTGTTGTTGCTACTAAGTCTGCTAACAGAGATGTTAAACTTGGCATGCATAGGCCTAATATTATAACAGAGATGTTAGACAGCAACAGCGCTTATCAACAGACGCTTATCATTGGGAAAATGATGTGTGTGTTTATTGTGTAGTGTGTGTTGGTGCTGTTGTTGTGGTTGTCGTTTTTTTGTTGTTGGCTTAATCGACACACGCGCTAAATTAAAAATCCATTTTCAGTTGACTGAAATGGAAACCTTTTTATATAATTAAGTCAAGCAGCAAACAGACAAAACTGTTTTTAAAAGTTTTTGCATTTCTAACAACCACAACAACAACATCAACAACAACAACAGCAATAGCATTAGCAGCAGCCAGAGAGAGAATCACTTTCCCTTTTTGGCCAAAGCCTATTGTTTCTTTATACCCGACATGTGTTTATTGTTATTGTTGTTGCTTTGATTAATGCTTAATCAGCAGTATGATTGTTATTGTTATTAGTTTTCTAAAGCGACAAATAAAGTTTAGTCACTGCTTTTGCTTTGCTTTATGTATAGTAAAAATATTATAAATATCATTGAATAATTTTATACACACATATATATATATATATATATATCATATCTTTTATAACAATTGATTCGTATCGAAATCAATTAATGGCAACACATAAACAATTTCTCTTTGAAAATGCGCCACAGCTTTTGCCTGTCAATTTGTTATAATAATACTTAAACTGAATCAAAAGTTACACTATAAACATAATAATTTATGTTAGTTGCGTCATAAAAATCAACAATTAGTGTTATTTTTGGAGCTCTTTTCAAAACTATTCAACTGTGCAATAAAATCAATGAAAAGACATATCATATAGTTAAGATAACTAAAACTAAACCTTTGAATTAGTGCTGAAAATTGTTAATTTAAATGCCAATTATAAGCCTCAATGCACAATGTTTGCTTTACGTTTGGGTTAACCTTTGATTTGCACCGAATGCAGTAAATTTGATGTTTGGGCAGCTCACATACATACACATGTATGTTGTTTGTTTTCACCCCTACCCTCCCTCTTTTCATTCTCTAAGTATCTACTTTGTTGGCTGTCTGTCTTTTACATATATATATTTTATAACCCTTTAACTCTTTTTTAATTACCGTAGAAATTGATTTCTTTACTCATTTACTTGCTCTATTCTAAGTTCGACTCCTCTATACTCTATAGTACGCATACTTCTTGCACTTAGTTTCCATTTTATAGGTGTTTGTCATGCTTCCTTCTGTTGAATTAAAGCACTTAGTAGCTAATGCTTTACTTGTTATCGGTGTATCTAATTGCAGACCTTTGTTCGGTATTCCATCACCTTATTCTTACGGTTTCTTTTTTGTTTTTCATATAAAATAATTTTCCATATTATATATATTCTGCGCTCTTTTTCCAAGTCGGAACTTGTTATTTTGGCACGGGCACTGGCACGCAATGTAATTTCCTATTTAATAATGAATTATGTCAACTATTTATATGATAATTGGATGCCGCCTTCATATATACCATGCCCGATATATGACATAAACTCAAATATTATTTTCGGGTATGTCAAGGTTATCATAGTTATATAATGCTTCGACTTACTATGACGTTATCAAGTACTTACAGTGACACGCAGGTACTTTAATCCTGCGTATGACCTATACATAAAAAGAAAACATATACTATATATATATATATATATGGTATATACATATATGAACATAAGGCGGATTATAGATCTGCAGCTGTGCTGTGGTTCAGGTCTCATAAACAATTCAACTGGTTGACTCAAATCCCCTTTGGTATATACATAAAAATAATTTGTACAACGGCCGTACCTTTCCGTAATTTCACTTATTAAAAATTTAATGGCTGCTTTCAACTAAAAAGAACACAAAACCGTTACCGAAACTGAAACTTAAATGAACGGCAAGGACCTTACAATTGATGCACCTGTTGGCGCCGTAAAACTCTTTGGCAACTTTCCCATGAGATTTTAAGGATTGCCGGTCATACACGTACACACACACACGCACACACACACATATACACACACACACGAACACAGAGAAATACATACATAAATACAAAGAACAGAACTGAAAGAACAGTAGAAAGCTGTAAGGCAAACAATGCGTAAATTGAATGTGTGTTTGCCAAATCACCTGCCACGCCCACATGCCTAGAATAATAACCTACCCAATGTTACACACAAAAGTAAAAATGGTATATAAAGCATATGGGCTATAACAAAAGGATATTTTTCTGCTAGGCGAATGAAATTAGGCAACGAATTGTTTTAGCCAAAGCATTTACATCTATGATTGTGGTCTAAACACCATTTACAAAAATTATATTAAAGGCTATATAAAAATTGTATTTAAATCATACAAAACGGTTGAAAAGCTAAGCATATATTGTAATAAGATTCCAGTGATTACTAAGAAGGAACTACTTGAATGAATAAGGATCAAGGAATTAGCATAATCAATCAATAAACATTTACTGTGTTCCTTAGGTATCTGCTGGTCGTACCTAACTAACTGCTAAGCCTCTTTCTTCCTTTGCTTTATGTGTGTCTTTGTGTTTGTATGTGTATGTGTTGTATATGTGTTTTGTGTGCATGTGTGGCGCATAATTGAGTGGTCGACGCCAAGTATCCTGATTTGCATAGAAAGTCTGCCAGTCGGCAGTCATAGCTGTGGCAGTGGCAGTGGCAGTGGCAGTGGCAGTGGCAGTGGCATGTCATTAACAGGCAGGCATCAGTTCCACAGCTGCTCGAAATTGACATGGCTTCACTCTGTCCAACATATGTCGCGTATACGTAATGTCGCTGCCTGACTTCCTTGCCCAGGACCATGATGACAGTCGATTGTTTGACTAGAGACCCAGTCAGGATTACATGTCTCGAGCACATCAAACAAGCTTACTTACCAATGACCTCGTTAATGACGCACACAAATAGCTTCAAGTACTCCCTCCCCCCGTACCACACACACACACACATTTACAAACAATAAATGCCCAAAAAGATGTTGGCAAAACAGGGTGTGGCTTGTATGTATGTGTGTATTTGTGTGCATGTAGCTTAGTTTGCTTTGTAATTTACGCTTATCAGATTTATATTTTACGAGTATTTTTGATTTTTCAGCTGGTACCTAGAAAAAACAAAGCAACAACTAAGGGTATTATGTATATATATATATATATATATATATACAAGTTGGTAAGTGTATGTTATATACATGTCTTGTATATAAGCTGTGCAGGATTGTATATACTTCGTTTCTATACCCTTTACTATTTTCTTGCTTTCTTTTCAGTTTTTTTGTATGTTAAGGGAAAAATCCACTTCCTACTGACTGCTTGAATGTGAACCAAGCAATGCAGGATTCAAAGGGAAAGCAAATGGCTTAAAGAGAACACACTTAGACCCCAACAGGATCAACAGAAGTCGTGCCGTAGCTGGTATAGAATGTGGATTGGTTTACTTCGGAGCTTTGTTATTATACATAATTCATCTCTTTGTGACAACGAAAATAGAAATTGGCTCAAAGAGACAAGAGTATAAACTCAGCAGGACTAGCAGCAGCAGCTGTCTTTATTATGTGGATGGACTTAAATAATTCACATACCTTTGATTACATTCACAGGACTCAGTGCATGCAGAAAAAACGGCTACAAAATACAACAGGATCAACGAAAACCATCGAGAATCCAGGTTAAGCCCCAAAAATATCTAATATTCGATTAAAATTAATGGGAAAGTACGTTGATGCTTTGCACAAAATATTATTTCATGTAGTTATCCACAAGGATCATTGAAATACAAATTTTAGCTAAAAAGTCTTTTAAACCATTATATAAAAGTATATTATAAATATTTTCTAAATAACTGCCTAAAAGTATGCTACTTTTTTAATTGCAGACAAGTTAAAAAGCGCCATCTTACGTTGGATGTAATGTTCCCTTCTGCGCATTCTCTTCGCGTAGTACTTGCTAGTGAGGTTCAGCTGGTTTTGCAAGAAAAGCTTCCAATTCATCATCAAAAATTTGTGTTCCTGCACAATTAAGCTTATTTTATTTTTAGTAATATTTTTAAAAAATATGTTATCAAATATCAAATGTGTATTTTATAGGAATTAAGATATGAAAAATAATTTATGAAAAAAAAAAAATTTTTTTATTTGGGTATACGGGGTACCAATAACAGGTAGAAACAATCATTTGAGATCCCATGGTCAGAACGCCAGTTTCTCAGACAGTATCAATTTTATGCCTTGAGTGAAAAAGCAACTGAGTAGAGTTTGAATGCTTTTCAATTTCAGCTCAAAGTAATATTAGGTGCCCAAAAGTATGCTAAGCCTGTCCACGAATATAAGAGGTTATATATGTGTTGGTTTTTGCAAAAAATTTCATTGCAAATTCGCAAAGTACATAAATAATGGATTATTATTTATGCGAGGCTAAAAAATTAACCAAATTGGATCGAGTTAGAGCTCATTTGAGCATAATAATAGTAATTTTCACCACTAAAGTCCTTTTATCTCCTGTATATCCTTACATATCCTTGTGAGTCCAAGTTCATAAAAAGGGGCTTTTTATTAGCTTTCGATTGACACCAAGCACACTGCGCTACGTCCCTAGGTTAACGAGATATTCGCATTTTTCCGTAAATTCCACCTACTGCTGCATTCTGTTCGCCTGTTACTTCAAAATTTTTAGAACCTGTTGAAATTTTGTCAAAAATTGAACTTCAATTTAATTCAACTCACACCCACACACACAGGGAATTTTTGTTAATAGCTCGTAAACTAGGGGACGTATTGAAGTGTGCTTGGTGTCAATCGAAAGCTTATTTTGAGCTTGTTTTTTTAAACTTGGACTCGCAAGGACATGCAAGGATATACAGGATATATGAGGACTTTATTTGTAAAAATTACTATTTTTTGGAATTAATTGGCTCTAACAATGTCAATTCTTGTCCGATTATAACATTTTATATCTCAAAGGACTCGTAGGAAGCAGGACTAACGAATGGTATCAAAAAACACTGTAAGAATGTGCGAAAATGGTCAATGATTCAGATTTGAGAAAAACCAATTGCATTCGACAGGAATAAACCTTTATATAACCTTGGTCTAATGTCAATTCAGCCACAATGGCTAACCTATTAACCCAGGCGGACTAGCTTACTCATATTGGCAACTATAATAATATGCTAGATGTCTTCTTCTGTCATTAGGACTTCGGATTTTCGTCACCAGACAACAATATATGCAAGTTCTTCGACAACCTTCAATGCCTTGATTTGCTGTTCGTATTCTCTGGTTAACTTACAGTTTCAGCTAGGTAGTGGTATGTTTCACATCCTGTAGGATAATATATGAAAGGATGTTTAAATTAAAATCTACAGTAAAGCTTATCTTTTATGACCTTTAATCCACTCCAATGCCATAGACAGCATTACGTTGTATTGGGTTGTGCGCATTAAAATCAAACTTTTGTTTCAAGCTCAAATGACACGAACAGGACACTGCGGACGTCGTCATTTAGTAGCCTTTACTATGTCCTGTCACAGTTCTAGAGACAATTAATGTAATTACCTCTCCATCGAAGCTATAAAAATCGCTAATACTCTGTGGCAAACGGCATGCCGATGGCAAAGGCCATATGTGTGGCACGATAATTACTGGAAAAAAAGGGCCAAAGGGGGCGTGACGTTTGCCTCAACTTACACACATATCCAGTTGTGGCACATTAATGGTTATAACAATTACATCCACAAAGAGAAAAAAAACACAGAAAGAGAGAATTAAATAGAGGGCACACATGTATGGCATTTGATACTGTATTTGTATATATATCTCATTCACATTATCATCATCATCATCATCATCATCATCATTATCATCATATAACCATTAACACATGCTCTATTATTATATAAACTAAGTTTAATTAACTATTAATTAATTGGTCGAGCGCTGGCAACGTTGTTTATTTATTCATCTATATAACTATCTCTTTATATATTTATTTATATATATTATATATTATTTTTTTATAAGGAAAATTTGTTGTTGGATTTTCTTTGGTTTTGTCTAATAAAAAAATAAGAAACAGCCTAAAATTATTATGCTACATTGCGTTAAGCTAAATAATACTTGTGTGTATGTGTGTGTGTAGTGTGTGTGTGTGTGTGGTGTTGTTATAGGATAACCCATAATACAGTTATATAGAGTATATGGTTACAAAACTGTGGAATCAACGCAAATTCAATTAGGAATCTTTTTAAATATCTAACAAACGTTTTAGAATAAGGATAACAAGAGATTGGTTCTTAAGAGCAAAGAGACGAAAAAGATATATATATATATATATATATATGTATAAATATATATATAGGTATATAGTAAGGATTAAACCTTATCTATTCAGCTGTGCTTAAATATTTATGCTGATTGAAATGGTGCAAGAAATTTTACAACATTTAAATTTTTATAAATTTTTGAATGTAAATCAGAAGTAATATATATAACAAATATATATATATATATATATATATATATATATTTATATATATAGATATAAAATATATTGAAAGTTTAAATATCGTTTTATATCAAAGAAATTATCTGTTAGGTTATAAATAATAATAATTTGATATAAAAGTGATAAAGTGAAGATATTGACAGTTAACCTTTGACTTCAGTTAGTTTAATATCATTTCTTTGCTTCGCCGCTTAGGAACCAACCCATACAATAGGAGGAATCGTAGCTATCTATATATATATATACTTGGCCCTGGTCTCCACTGGGGTCTTCTCTTAATAGTTTTTTTTTCTTTTTTTTTTTTTTTTTGGTGCTTTTAGGTTTCTTTAGGTGTAAACTGGAATTTGCTTGCTATCAACTAAAACATTGACTAAACTTTAATTGAACCTATGAAGCTAACTAAGACCCATAGCTGGCGGTATATAATTGAACATCTACAGCCCTGGCAAAACTGCATTTCTAGCTGTTTAATTTGCACAGACGCAAGAGCAATGGATAATGTAGATCCTCATCGTAGAGTGCAGAGTCTGTTTTGAGCTGCAGATGACGTTGCCAGATGGTCTCATTATACCGTGTAGCTAGATCTACGCGAAAGCCACGTGCTATGCACTCATCCCGGAATACGTTTAGTGTGCGACCGCGACGTGGCGCCATAATGAGCGCAATGCCATGTGGTGCTAAATAATACCAAATGGTATCGACCAGTGCAGATCTGGCCTCGTCGAAGAACAGGCAGTCGGCGCAGAGTATGTACTCAAATTTGTATTGCTCCGCCTGGGCACGAGCAGTCGCCTCCTGCCATTTGAGTACTGAACATTTGGTGTAACAGCTTAGCTCATTGAGACAAACTGTCTTCCGGACATTCTCTACGCTCACCTCATTCCCATCCGTCAGATGCACAGCATAGGGTTTGGCATATTTGGCCAGCATAAGTCCAGCCAGGGATGTAAAGCCACCACCGAGTTCTAGTATCCATTTGCCACGATACGAAACCAGATCGGAGAGTACCAGGGCGGTAAGCGCCTCTTCTGAGGGCCAGACACATATGTTGCCCGTATTGTTGAATCCCATGAGATCATTAGCGGTTAGCTGGCGTTCCATGTGATGTATATTGACCGAGTATTCGACATCATTGTGCAACTGCATGCGATACTTATACCAGTTCTCCGTTTTGCCCAGACACTTAAGGCTAACATGATCCTCAAAGCTATCCTGGCGCAGCAGATCAAAACTCTTGAAGCGACGCACTGAAGCAGTTTGTTCCTCGCTAAATTCATCGCTGGATGAGCTAACAGTTTCCTCGGAATCCTTGCGTAATACTTTGGCCAAGATACGCCAACGTTTTTGTGCTGTATTTTGTAAATTGGGCGTGGCTGGCGGTGTGGGCGGCATGAAACCGTTAGAGACACCATCACATGTCTTGCCCGTCACGATATCTTCCACTTCCAGTTCTAAGCTGGGGCTGCCAGATGTTTGACTTAAGGATGGCATCTCTAGATTGTTTTCCTGGTCTTTCTTAGAGCTGTTGTTATAGTTATTATTGTTGCTGTTGTTGTCACTGCTTGTTGCATTCCTCTGGCGCGTCTTGTGCAGCGTTTGCGATTGTGTTTGTGTTTGTGTTTGCGTTTGGGTTTGCGTTTGCGTTTGCTCCTTAAGCGCATTCAACGTATTATCAATGTCGTACTGCAGCATTAACGATATGGTTGCAACATGTGTTCCACTGGCCACGCCCACAGCCTCGTCTGTTAGTATATGTTTTGTTTCCTGCTTCTCGTTACAATTCAGTTTTGTTTTTTTATTTGATTTATTTTGTACTAATGTTACTGACATTTTTTCAGGTTCGCTTTTTATTCTATTTTCTATTTGCTTTTCTCTTCCTTTTTTTGTTTTGCACTTCCTTTTCTCAGTGTGTTATATAACGTTCAGTTGCTCTTTTAGTTTTCCTCGTCTTTTTTCATCATTTTCTGCAAAGAATATGTACAAAGAAATTAATATTATTATCAGTCTTCAAAATGAGATTTATAAAAGTTTCTTTTCTTTCTTTGAGTTTTTGCCTTAAAATTGCGGTACAACTTTTTTGGGCAAAGCAACAGCAACAGTAACAACAACAACAACGACAACAACTTTTCAAATTAAACGCCAACAACTTTTCGGTTCTTGCCTTACTCATATTTCACTTTACTTACCACACACACACACACACACACACACACACACACACACACACATGTATATATACCAAGGCAGGCCATTATATTGCAATTATAATTTTTTAATGGCCTTCGAAATGTAAATTGTCTGTCCATAACGACGCGTTCAGCAGCAGCAAATCATTGACTAATCTTTGTGCCCAAAGAAAATTCTTCTAAAACAAAAATGAAAATAAGTAAAGAGGGGTTCGAACAACTTAAATTTACCTCGAATATGTAATACGCTGTAAACAGTTGTATAACAATATATATACAAGTCAATCAAGCAATTCGATTGAAGGTAAGAGTTTTTTGACAACGTTTGATAACAAATTTGATCATGTTTATATATCTATATATATATATATATATATATATATATATATAATAATCTTTTTCTTGCCTTTGACATACTTTTCCTAGACTTTATCGTACCATTTTCTCTAATTTTCATAAGCTAAATGCTGCATAAATAAACCTAAGCAGAACTCTTCAAACACTTTCATATGATTTTTATACAGTGAAAACTTTATGGTATATTTTCCATAAGATCTATAAGTGTTATGTGTTTTATATGTTTTTATATATATATATATATATATATATAGTTTGATGTTACAACACAATTTTGATTAATATATTTGCCTAAAAACAAAACAAATTTTGTTTTGTGGGTTGCAACGAAGAAATGATGCGGTTGGCTCTTCGTATTTTTTATTCCAGATTTATATCTTTTAATATACATATATATATTTATATATATAAGTATATCTATATTTGAAATCTTTACAATAACCGGACAACTTTTGGTAATTAGTGTATAAAATATATAAGAGAAAAACTTGGTCAAAAATTGCCCCGTTAATTACATATTAAAACTGCGAAAGCAACAAAATTTGTTTTACATAAACCCAATGAATATTTTTATATACATATATATATATATAGAAACATATACTTATATATATAGATATATACATGTATCTGAGTATGGTTAAGGCACATTACATTTGCATAAAAATGTTCCGGACTGTTGAATTTGTTGTTGGTCGTAAAAATCCATCAAAATTTAAGAAATTTTACAGCTCATAAAGCAGATTTTAATTGACGTGAAAACGAAAACAAAGACAAACGGGAAACCACATATATTTATGGTTGCATGTGTGTGTGTGTGTGAGTGAGTGTGGGTTGAATAGGAAAAATTGGTAGTAAGGAAAACAAAACAAGGAGAAAGCATATGGAAAATGCCTGTGCGATAAGGTGGCATCAAATTCTGATTAAAGGGTGGGTGCACTCTCTGTGTATATATGTATGTGGGTGGGTGGGTCGTTGACTGGCAAACCATCTACCCACTTAGCTATATAGTCATATAGCCACCTAGCCACCTGCTTGGTATGTGTAATCAGAGTTTGTGTAATTAAAATTCAACCAAATATCTGTGGGTGTGAGTATGTTTACACCATTGAATGTGCGCTGTGCGATGTGTGTGTGTGTGTGTGTATGTTATGTGTTATGCCGGACATTCACTTACGACGAAATCCGGATGCCAGATTGCATTAAGTAGCGTCAACATGGAGAAAGGAAGTGAATGCGTGAGCATGTAGAGATTTGGTGTTGGGTTTCATTTCGCATAATACCATTAATGTGTCAGCGAAAGAGTAGCCAAAGGCTATTGCAGGACCTAATTAACTCGCAACGCTGCAGGACAACATTAAACTGATTAGCGTAACAGTTTCTCTACTGCGTATGCAACATGGCTATAGACTGGACATTCAATTAGTTATATAAGGCTATAAGTGGGAGTGTGTGAAAGTGACAGAGTGAGAGAGGGTTGTGGGGAATGGGAGTAGGAGATATTTGAGTTTAGTTTGATATTGAAATTAAAGCTGATAAGCGCAATTCAAGTTGTTACGTTTGCTTATCATAACAAAAACAGAACGAAAAACAACTCACTGTATGTGATAAAAGTGGATTTAATTGTAATTACATATTAAGTATACGCACTGTTGCTATGGCTGCACTACAGATAAATACAAAACAGAAATACATGGGAAAGAGGAGAGTACAGCAAGTTATAAGAGAGAAACGTTGGAAGTATGAAAAGAACATAATTTATGGGAATGCAAAAAGTAGTCAAAGGTAACTCTAGCTGTTGCATCAAATAAATATACTTTCTTGAGTATCTTCTAGCATAACTTGCCATGAAACACCCTGTATATAACTATTAGTCTAGTTAATAGAGTCAGCAACATGTGCAGCTTAGCAAAGATTCAAACCAAACACTGTAATCATTATGATTTATAATAGAATTTCACGGCTCTTAAATGCCACGTAATATTGTGTTTCAGCATTTTACGTGGATTTACACAGCTTGCTGGCATTCTTGAAAAGGAAAAACCCACACGGAACAGTTTAAAGTAAACATGTTTACCAATTAAGTTAATTAATTTACAATAGTATACAAGCTGCTTCAATATTTAAACCCAAAAAGAAATCTCTCAATGTCAAATGTTTTCAATTTGTTTAATACACACATAAGACACAGCCACCCACAAACTCACACGCGCACACACACACACACATATATATATATACACTGACAGAGTGAGAAAGTTATAGAGTTGATCAAACATTAATACACGTTACTCTTGAAGTACTTAAAAGGCACTCAAGATGTAAAACTAAAAGTTTTGCATTGTTTGCCTTAAGCAACAGCAACAAAAACAAAATCAACAACAACAACAACAACATAAACAACAACAAGTGCAAAAACAACTTGAAGTTCTTTAATGCCCATTCAGTACGTTGATTTGCATATTAAAAACATGAATATTGAGCAGTCAAGGATAAAGTTACGAGTGTTTCGACAAGAGCTGTCAACTTTTTGGACTAGAGTGAAAGTTAATCCACGGCATGGAGGTCCTTGTGTTCTACTCCTTAGAACTGTCTCCACTGTTTGACAACTTAAATCCTTGGCTAAACTTCAAGCACTACAACAATGGCTGACAATGTTTCAATGTCTTTCTCTCTTTAATATATACTGTTAGAGCAGAGCTCTAATTTAACGGTCAAAGAAATTTTGCCTTAAGCGCAACACATTAAGATCATTTGCAAGTACAATTGTACACCTTAAATTGGGCGTGGCTATGGTGTTGATTGTAATTTAAAGTTTTATATTGAAACAAATTCAGACATTCAATTCAATCACTTGGATAAAAGTTGCGCACATTGTGGCAACTCGTGAAGAACGCCGACGTCAGCCAAAAAAAAAAAAGAAAAACTTAAAGAGGGGCACGTCGAGGGGCGCGACTCAAAGAACTCAAAGAAGCGAAAAAGGTTCAATCCAATTGCCACAACACGAAAACAAACACACACTCACACACACACATATACTTTTAATACACCAAAAAGTTGGTCCTTGACGTGCGTAGAAAAAAAACAAATCCTTAGTCTAAGACAGCAACAATTCTCCCTCGTTGCTTCGTGTCAACGACGCCGCAGCACGCAAACCTTTATGGCTAACACATACATATATACATATATATATATATATATATATATATAAATGTATAAGTAATGTATATATATATGTGTTTGAACTCTTATGTGCATATGTTGCGCGCTTTGCTCATTGCTCGCATAAAGTTTTACAATTCATTATTTATTACTTTTACTGTCATGAAATTTGCTTAGATTTAATTTTCTTTTTCTTTCACTTATCTATATTTTCTGTTTTTTTTTTGTTAGCTAACCTTGAGGCATCGACACACATATACAAATATAGACACATACATACAAACAAAACCAATTTATATGCCTTGCTTATGCCTTAGATCTAAAGACTTAGTATCTGGTTATGAAGGGTTATGTTAACGGCACTAAAAGATAATAAAATCTAATTTAATTTTGCACAATGAAGAATAACGAATTGGGTACACACTATAATAAGATATATTAAATATTTTTTTAATTTATATATTGTTAAATATTTAATGTTTCACTTCACATTTCATATGCTAATCGCAACTGTCACTAGCAATTGCTGTCAATTTGCGACAAGTTCTTGCCACATATTCAAACAACATTTGACAGTTAGTTTTCTTTTTTTAGCTTGAAAACAACACAATTAATACGCACGAAATATTCATCTAAACGGAACTCTGACATAATACCAACGACAGACACATCATATTTAATTAAGTTACAAAATATCTTAGAGCCAACACCTTTATTTCCGAGCACAATCTGCGCCTTAAGATAAGCAAATGCTTAGGGTATTAGCTAAGCACTCAGTTAAATTTAATCTAAGTACTAATAAGACTTAACAGCTAAGTTATTTTTGTGTGCATAGAGTACACACAGTTAGAGCATATTATCGTATAACGCGGCGTATACGTAATCTTCAAAAATGAATGCGCCTTTAAATTTTATTAGCGCGCATAATGCCCCATCGATTTATGAGCAACTAACTGTCTGTCCCAATTTCCAACTGTTCTATATGTCTATCTGTCTATCTGTCTATCTGTTTAGTTTATATATATGGGAATGTGTGTGTGTGTGCGTGTATTTGTTTTGCTTTGCAGATTTGTTTACTGTTTGGTAAACAACGCTGATTTACAGTCGTAAGTCGCTTAAATTTGTACTTTTTGGCTTCTGCCATCTGACTGCAGTCAAACAGAATAACAACTTTGGCATTCAGTTCAATTGAACTATAGCTATTGAACTAATGAACTAATGAACTGCATAACTGATTATCAATTGAATGTTGCAATGACTTGCAGAACCAAATGAATCAATGGCAAAAGAAAAGTAAATGAACTGTACTGTAATCTATAAATAAATCTAAATCATTTTAAAATACTTTAATTAAATGGAATTTATTTAATTGTTCAATAGACGAACTAGTTTTAATGAACTTTTGCATAGAAAGAATTTTACATAAGGCAAGCAAAATGAATTCTTCCACCTGAAATGAAGTTGCGCTGAATAAATAATTAATATTACTATACAAAACTAAAGTTAGGGCTTAGCAAGACACATAACAGGTGTGTACACAGGCTGGGACTCGAACCTAGCATCCAGCAACGAGTTGCCTCAGCTATTTCGTTTTGCTACTAACTCAGCTTGAGAAGCGCTTGACCTAAACGTAGGCAAAAACAATGGCTAAATGATAACTAGTAGTGGGTGTTATTCATTCAGTCATGTATTCATTTTATACATACATATATGTATTCATACATTCATTCAATTATTCATTTATTCATTAAGTACACAGTTTTACAACATGAACTAAAGAAAAGCTTAAGTTTTAAAATATTTTGCTTGCCCTTCGCTTGCCTCAATTATAAAATGAATTTAACAAAATCTGAACAATAATTACATATATATGAATACAGATTCATATATATATATATATATATATATATATATATATTTATGGCATATTATTTTATATGCGCATCTGCTTAAATTGCATCTGCGGGAATATAAAATATGTGTGTGTGTGTGCGTGTGTGGTTTTTCCCTGAGGCAAGTTGAAGCATGTGCGAAAAAATGTAAATAAAAATTCAATTTTTAATTTCATATTTGCACTTGATGAATGAATGAATGAATGAATATTAATATATATATAGGTATATACAGGTTGCTCTGGCTATGACGTGACATGGTGTGGTGACGTGATATGCCATGGGAATTGCGAGTGTCCATAATAAAATATTAATTAAACTATTTACATAAGTCTCGACACGGCACGCTGCTCATTGCCCAATGTAATGGCCACCACCTCAACCGGAAGTGTCATGCGGAAGAGTCGGTTTTAGTTATTGCCTGCCATTTACAGCTGAACAGTTGAGCAGGAAGCAAGCAAAGGAAACTAAAGAAATGCCATTAGACAACAACAATAGCAACAACAGTTGCAACAATATTGCTTCGTCATGACACGTGTGCTACAAATTCCCCAAAGGTGTTCAAACTTCAATGACATTTCATAAAAAAGAGAGACGATAAGGAATAAGTTCAAGGAGCATGCCACATTCACTCAGCGTCTTTAACTGGACAATGATTCAACATTTTATCAAATACTCAAGTTAAAATTTATACAAACTGCAACATTGTTGATTTGTTGTAAGTTTTTTCTTGCCTCTTTTATATTTTTAATATATTTAAATGTTTGACTTGTGTTGCATACAATTTGTGGCCAAAATTCAAGCCACGTAACGCTACAAAATATAATATACATATTATATACATGCTATATAGCAAATGCTATATGCTATATGCCAGGCCAAGATTAAGTCACTTAAATGCAGCCTTTTAGACAATTGCATACCCTACACTTAAGAGTCAACATGATAGGCATAGCAGCTTAAAGAAATTGCTTGGTTTTAAAGTTTTTACCTTAAGCCTTAACTATAAACAATCCGACTAAGAATAGCTGTTTCTTTTATAGGAAATTTATATAGCAAAAATATCAAATATTATGTACAAACTATACTATAATATATATATAACAATTTTGTATCAGATTTGCTTTATATATAAGTTATTCCTCGACGTAAAAGCATTGCTGCAGTAACCACTCTCTGTAACACAGGCAACGCGTCGCTGAATGTTCGGTTCGGCACTTCGCTAGGATGTTGTCTAAGCTGAATGAGCCTACAGGCAATGCTTAAACTGCTCTTTTAATAGATTTTCTTTACATTTGACTTTTATATAAAAAAAACTAATACTCCTTAACTGACTAAGTCATACAAAAGTTAATCAACTCGTACCTTTTAGATCCGCTTACCATATTGTTTGGAATTTCGAATGATTTCAGTAAATCATTCATTAAAATTGCTCTATATTCAGTCTCATTCTGTTCTTTCCATTAAGCTTTCCGTTTTTTCCTACTTGTTCACCTTTAAAAACTGCAAGTCATGCGTCGACTAAGTTGCCCAAAGAAACTGATTTGGTTAAGTTTCTGGATCTACTAAAAATTCCATTCGTTTGACATCTTCAGAGTTCTGTCATAAGTATGAAACGTTTAACATAAAATTCCATTGAAGTAATTTCTATTTAAGAACTTCTTTTATAGGGTAAACCACAATTCGTTCATTGTGCAGTTTGTTTTTATGTTTTCTATGTGAAAAAATGCAAAAGTCAAATATGTAAAACATTTTTGTTCAAATAGCTTAAAGTCGCCAAGTTACCAAGCTGTTAAGCGTGGCGTATTGGTATGAGACAGAGTGGGAAAAAGGTGGGTGTGGGGAGTCGCGGATTTCTTATATAGAAACCTTCTAAATGGAGCAAGAAGAAACCCGCTGTGCCGAAAACAACTGACCTTTAAACAGTAACGATCCAACGATATATATATATATATATATATATAATGTAATACATATATATACTGTATATATATATATATATATATGTGTGGGGGGAGTAGCAAGCAGTCGAGGTCGAGGCTTAAGCAACATTTGAGAGAAAAGTCATTGACGCCTTCTTAATCATTGTAGTCAAATTTTTTGGCTTGTTAACAGACGCCATAATTTAAACGCTAGCGACGCATTGCCTCACTGAGCAGAGGACTAACAGGATAATGTCCAAAACAGGACAAGGCAGCTCATAATAATAATAAGAAGAAGAAGAAGAAGAAGGATGGCGTAGGAAAAGCAAAGCAAATAAAATCAAATAATGCCAAAGAATGAAAAAAGAAAGAAAAATAAAAATCACAAAAGGAATAATCCACTTTCACGTTGGAGCTGCCACGTGCTGGTCGCATTAGGCCAAATTCAAGCCAATTAGCACCGCATGCCTTTATTGGTATTAACTTAATAAATAAATAAATAATATTACCAAAATTTCTATCAAAATTAAAAAGGCTAAAAAAAAATGCAAAAAAAAAAAACGAAAAAAAAAAACGAAAATATTTTGCGTTTCGTTTACGCAAATAAATAAATAGACATATAAATAAATAAGCAGGCGAATTGTTTGCGCAATAAATACACACACTTACACACACACATACACTAAATCTATACTGTATGTATGTGTGTGTGTGTGCGTGAGTTTGAGTGTTTGTTATATGTCGAGCATTGGCAACGACAACGTCTCCATGGATACAATTCGCTTCAGATTCAGTTTCAGTTTCAGTTTCAGCTGCCAGAAGCCAATGTCGGTGACAACATTGTCCTTTGACAGCAAGTATACAACAGCAACATGCTACATGGACACTATGTCAGTCTATAAATAGTCACCAATCTAAAGTGGTATGACTATAGCTCCATATTTGGGTGTGTATGTATGCCAATCTCTGTGCATGTGTGTGTGTGTAAGCTATGCCTGAGGTGCAGCTGCCAGCAGCCGGTAACTGACAGTAGCGACTTGTCTCGATATTCTCGTCTGGCTCTGGTTAACAGTTTCTGGTAACCAGTGACAGCATTGGCTTTTAAATACACTGAAAGAAATTTAAATTAAAGCAATTAAATGAATTGCAGCTGTCCTTAGCTCCTACGCCCAAAGGATTATTCAGTTTCCCTTAGATCTCTATATACGCATTTTTATATCTTCATTTCCATTCGCACTTAATGTAACCCCTAATTTCTCGCTGTGTATAGACATATTTATGGGAATGTTTCAACTGCTCCTGCCACCGCTGCTGCCGCCGCTGCTGCTGATGTTGCTGCTATTTGTGCTGCGTGCCACGTAAGTGCTCCACCCACACAGCGTTAGGTTAACTGAACAAGGAAGAAAAAGGTGATGGGCATGGGGGAGGGGGCACGTAGTGGATGTTTTGAATAGATAGGGTAGGAGGTAAGTAGAGGAGGAAAGAAGAAGCAGAGGGAGTGAAGGGAAAAACTCTGGGGATGCTTAAATGCTTTCATCACTCAGCTGGAAAGCCTGGCACGCTTCGGCGGTCGCACGCACAGTAAAGTTAGGGACCAAAAAGACCAGTTATATCGAGCAGTCAAGGATACACAAGGATATACATATATATATATATAGAGTTGGGTCAACTGCCTAAGTAAACATTACTACAGACTGCTCTCAATTGACCTTTGTGGGCCATAAACAGTTACCTATGCAATAAACTCAAACAGAACTGGTTTACGGTCTCAATTGATTGCCCAATGGACAAATCTGTACTACATGAATGATGGCATGAGAGAAGGATTGCATGATATCCACACATACATACATACTTCTGTATAAATCCCTTTATATATATATATATATATGTGTGTGTAAATGGTATAGAAATGTTTGGCAGAGTTGGCACAGATTTCAAGTGGCTCGTTGGCATCTTTATTGGCTGTGAATGAGTGTGAACAACGAGGCAAAGGCACGACAAATCTTCCCATAATGTTACCTACATATAGATATATATACATACAGATATATCTACATATATATATGGCTATATGGCTAATACGAATTCAAGTTAACAAAAGAGTGAAACAACTATTATTATATGCCAAATCTCTGGAGAAAGTCAGCAATAAAGTTCGCAAATTGAGCAATTTCTTATATTAAATGAAACTAATTCTGAAAATTAGTTGAACAATGTTCAAGTTAAGTTAAACTCAACAAATAAGTTAGAAGTTGTTCAAAGGATCTATGAAAATGAGCTAGGATTTAAGGCAAATTGAAATAAATTGCAACAAATTAATCTTAACTTAACATATAGAAAGCTATTTGAAGTACAAAATGAACTTAAACAGTTCAAAGTTTTCCCTTCGATATCAATCAGAGTTTCAATCCGAATGTGATGGAAAATGCCACAAATTGTGTCATAAATCTTAGAATTCAAATGGAGATAAAAAAAATTGGATATTCTATGAAAAATAACTACGAAATTGCTGCAATTTGTATGCAGTAACTGAACTGAAATTGCGTTGGGTCAAAGGATTCTCAACTGCCTGGCTTAATATTAGTTAGAAGCAATTTTAAGTCGTGCATACTCTGTTTTATCTAGCACAAATGCAATCAGTATCTAGTGCTTTGTATTGGATTCGATATGGATAAATTCAATTATAAAAATCCATTTACCAATTTCTATAATTTGTTCAATAAATCTTTTCTCTATCAATTCCTTTCTCCCTCTCTCTCTCTCTCTCTCTGTCTGACTCTATTACTCGCTCCCTGCCATTGTTGTTGTGCAATTTGAGTTGAAGAAGAAAGTGTTGTAAAATCATAAAAAATTTATTCATTAAATGTTAAAAAAAAGAACTGCATTTAAGCCTGAGCACTAGGTATAACATTTATTTCTCTAATGAACTTTGACACGTGTACACGCTAAGGACTAAGGACTTGGTCTAAGGGAAAACTGTTTGCGTGCGACTGCCACAGGTCGAGAGTTGAGCGTTGGAAAATGTGAAAAGTTCATGTGTATACAATGAAAACACCTCGACCATAAACAACAACAACAATTAAATAACTACAACAACGACAACAATGAAATAAAAAGCAAAAGCAAAAAAACCAAAGCCAAAACTACAATAAATGAAAAATCCGTTTGCCTCATGCAACTTTGTAAAAACACCCTCGGCATTGCATCTGACTAACTGACTGAATGACAAACTGACTAACTGACTGAATGACTGAATGACTGCACGACTCTTTGACTGACAAGCTGAGCAGTAACAACAACAAAAACAAACGCTGCATAGAAAACTCCTGTTCGCTTATCACAAAATCGCAGCAATAGCAAAACAAAAAAAATAAATAAAACAATATTTTGAAAGAGCTTTAACTTGAAATAGGACTACTAACAGATACCCTGTAGAGGTATAATAATATAAAAATTATGTTAAATAAAAAATTTCATATGAAGGCGAATATTTTCTATGCTTATTACTAACAATTTAGTGTTAAATTCATGTGAGAAATGAAAGGTTTTTCATAAGATTTTTGCTACTAAATTGTGGCTTCATTTATATACTAATTCATATATATTTATATAGTATATATCGGTTATAAAATGCACAGCTTATATGCAAATATTGCTTAAATCCCAAATTATGTTATTTTTAAACATCATGAAACAATTTAGAACTAAATTTAGCCTCATAAATGCAAAAAATTGCTTATAAGAAAATATTGTTTATCAGTTCACATAAATTTGATCGGTTTTAAACAAATTATAAGTTGTAGGGCAAAAATATTAAACATTTTTATCTCATTTTATATTTAACATTCTGTTAAATATTCTGTTTTTTTTTTAAACTTCTGAGCCTGTGGTTTCTTTTATAATTATCATTTACATACAATGTATTTGCATATAAATCATGATTGCTTAAACGGAAATATCGAATATATGCAAACAATTTTGTGCATTTTACGTTTTTTCATATAACCGGTATATACTGTATATATATATCTTTATAAACTATATATAATATACTATCTACCATAGTCACTAAATCATAACAATATGAATCAAATTTTTGCTATGGCTTAAAGCTGCCTGAACGTTGTTCGTCCTAGCTAAATTCATGTATTTGTTATCCTTTTGCTGCTTGTGTGTATATACCCCATTTGAGAGCGTTTAAATTGCAGAGTATTTGATGTACATTGCTGATTAATAAATGTCCTGTTTCAATGCTCCTGCCTTTAGTTATGAGCTATACAAGTTATTCATTTTTAGTTTCATTTCATTTTTGTTGTTTTTCTTTTATTTTAACCTTTTTTGTGTCAGTTCTTATCAGAAGTTAATGGTCGACTGCATTTAGGTTTATACATTTTGTTGTATGCTTTGTTTGTGTGTGTCGGCTAGGGTGTAGGGGCTTGAAGTTTTTGTTTTTAAAGCTGACGCGGCGTATACGTAATGTACTGGCGATTGACTGCATTACGTATACGCTGCAGCTAGGGAAAGTTCAACGATTCTGATTGGTGCATGGATTATGCAAAGTTAGCAATAAAAATTCAATTAAGTTGCAAGGACACAATGTCAAGTGGCAGGTTCTCAATAAATCAAAGTATGCCGTTGGTAGCAACAGCAACAACAACAACAACAACAACAACACTAACAGCAACATTGGCAATAAGAACAACAAACAGTACAGAGAACAACACAAAATTGTGACATGCTGCTGCGCGCGCTGTTATGACTTTGATGCACGTTTTAATTATAATTTTGACGCCAACTGTTTAAACACACTCACACACACATACATGTATACCCAAAGATAACACAGGCCTATGCATGTGTGTGTGTGTGTATGTTGTTGTATCACTTGCACTAATTGTTTGGCAGGGAGAGGCATAGAAAACGTTGAGATGGCCAACATATTCTAACTGAATTGAGAGTGAACGAAAGCAAGAAGGAAGGAAGGAAGGAAGAGAGAAAGGGAAGGGAAAGGCAGGCTACAGAGAGGCTTCACATTTGCCTCGAGCTTAATTGAGGCAGCAGCAAGCACAAAGGACAATAGCCAGGCCTTACCACAAACAATATATATATATATATATATATATATATACACACATACACACACACACACACTTGAGTGTATAACACATATGGTCAACATAAGTCACATAGAGAGAGCCAAAGTTGACAGAACAAAACAGAACAGGACAACAAGCCGCACAGAGAGGAGAGAAGAGGAGAGGACACGTTATGCACTTAGCAAAAAAGGAAAAATTGAAATGGGGAAAACAAAAATGAAAAGAAAACAAGAAAATTTTGATTGAAATTGATCAGGAAAGTTGTTGGGAATTAAATTGAAGCCAACAAATCTCAAAAAGTATTCAATTTGACAGAGCGAGAGCGAGAGAGAGAGAGACAGAGAGACATGAGCCAAGTGCTTTGGGAACAGACATTAGAGGCTAGAGATTCTTGTCAGCGAGTGTCAGTCCAAACTAAGAGTGTATAAGCCTATTGGGAATTCAATGACATTTTCTTTTCATTTGTAAGCATAGAACAGGAAATTTTCTTCAAGTGTAGGCGCAAAATTAGAGCTGAAGGCTCAACTTTTCTCTGTGTGTGTTTGGTGTGAGTTTTTTTTGGTGTTTCTTAGATTTATGGTCACAAAGCTATAAACTGAGTATAAGTGTATGAGTGTGGTAGTGTGCTAGTGTGCTAGTAGTATTGGTGTGTGTGACTGAGCATGGCTGAGTGTGCAGGCTGTACTCAATTAATACTCATCAGTGTGACATTAGTGCCATTTCCTTGCACTGAGCTGAGAGCGTAACAAAGTGGATCAAAGACAGAGATAAAAGATAAATGAGATAAACACGTGCAACGCCAATTGTTTTATGCCACAATGGAGCCGCACACACACACAGATTGAGTACCACTTGATTATGCATAATCAAGGTTCATTTGCAACACACCCACACACTGTGTGTGTGCGTGTGTCAACTTTCATCCATTCATAGTCTGTCGTGGGTGTGTGTATACATCATTGACAGCAAATTTGTTTCCTTTACTGAAAACTTTAAAGTGTATAAAAAAAATTTATGTGTCCTGTTTTTATTGGTTGGTGCTGCGAGGGAAAAGCCTTTTCCTACTATGTTCATCAACACACAGAAAAAATATTCCTAGATTTCCCCGAACGAGAGAATAAATTATAGCGACATTTGACTTTAATTTGCTCATAAAATGTGACAGCGCATCGTTGAAGGCAACCAAAAACTACGTGTATTTAAGCCAAATTAAACGTTGCCAAAACTTTTACTAGCCACATAAATAAATAAATAAATGTATAAAACAATAAAACAATAAATAAACAGTTGAAAATATACAGCTAAAAGCTTATACAATATACGATATTCATTGAAAATCTCTTGGGCTTAAATTAAAAGCATTTCATTTCAATTGAAATTGAAATTGAAATTGAAATTGAAATTGGCAGCAATTTCCAATTGAATTTCAACCAGCAATTCGCCATTTTATATATACAGTTAAATCTTATAGTTAGCCAACTATGGAATAGATTTTCAATACCAAAAGTACTTCAAATTTATAACACAACTTTTTCAAATAATTTTCTCTATGCCACAACGGCTTGCAACTGCATCAAGAGAAAGGGAAAAGAGCGAGACAGAATATGGTAGCATGGGACTTAAGTTGGGGCAACTGTATAGAAAATATGTAATTAATTTCTATAGAAAATGTGTTACAATCAGAAAGTTGAAAGTTGCACATAAATTTTTATGTTTTTGATATTTCCTAAAGTTTTTTTGTTCTTTTTTCTTTCACAAAATATTTGCTTTAAGTGCTTGCTGCGCATTTACCGTTAACTGTAAGGATTAATATATGATAAATGAAACTATTTCTTAGTTTTCCATTACAGGAGAATCAAGAGAAATCAAGAGAAAGCCAATTTATGTGGAAGGTTTTATTAGTCAATTGAACTTTGAACCTTTGTTAAGCTGCAGCAATTTGATATATATATAAAAACAATATATTTAACCTCTAAGAGTAAAGTTCAATTTGTTAGTTTTGTTGATTTCTTGTTCAATAAACAATTCATGACCCTTTTGCCTGCAGCTAACAAAGCAACAAAGCAACAAACAAACAGAAAAAAAAGTAATCACATTTGAACGATATGAAATTTCAGTGGGAAAAGTTTAAAATATCTTCTAGCACTTTCAAACACAACTAACTTCAACATACTTATACCAATGCAAAGTACACACACACACACACAGAGATGCACACACAGATAGAACAAATAAGAAGTGAATTTGAATGTGGCAAGAGAACTGAACACTTGCACCTTTTGTCAACTGAACTTGTCTTGTGGCATAAACTTTGAATTACAATTTGCAGTTGTTACATTTTAAATTTTATTTCAAAGCCAAAAACAAACCCTTCTTTTAGCCATAAAGAAAGTGGAAAACTTGACCTTTTTTTGTTAAGCAGCAAGATGTCAAGTTGCATTATGCTTGTGGCTGTGGCAACTGCCATTCCCATAGGGCCACTTAAAACAGTTGGCCAATTGCATACTTGATCAAACAGTTAAGTATAACTATAAAAAACCAAATGCAAGAGATAAGGTTTAAGTATGAACTATGATCGTAGCATATTTTGTGGTTATAGTATAACAGTTTAATGGCATGTCTTTATGCTGCCACATTATGAAAGTGCAGCAGAAATACATTGCATTTATGAGGTATTCATAAAACTTGCAACTTGATAAGCAGCTGCCACATCAATCGCAGCAGCAACAATTCTATTTCGCTTACCATTTAAAAAACTTCCAACGAGGCAATTGAACTCAGCACAAAAAATATGGAACAATATTTCAGATATGTTTAATTCTTCTACTTCTTCTTCTTCTTGTTTTAGTTGTTGTTGCTGTTGTTGCTTTTAATATGTTTTCATTTTGCGGCCTCAGGCTGTTTATGAGTATTTAATGCGCGCAATTATTAGATTTTTTTCCCTCTTCTTTTTTTTTTTTGATCGTTTCTGTTACAAAATGTGTTTAAAAATATTTGAGGATTTTTGAATTTTTATTAAGTTGATAATTTTGAGCACACACATTAGCACGCACACACATACAGCACACCGCACACACACACACACAGACACCGACAGCAGCGACGCGTAGCGCACGCGGCCAACGACAACAATTTACTGTTCAAATTTTTGAATGAATTTCTCCCTTTGCTTTCGATTTTGATTTTCTCCGTTTGATTTTTTAGCCGCGTTCAACGTTGCGTATGAGCGACGACAACAAACTAATCGCATAAAAGCCGAAACGTTCAGCGTCCAATCAACAAACAGTTGCAACCATACATTCGAACATGTTGCAGCCAAACATGTTGCGTATGTTTCTTAATGTGTAAATGGTTGTATACTGAGCTAAATAGAGGAACTGCTGCTGCTGCTGCCGTCTTATCACTTGAAATTAAGACAAAAGTTTAGCTGCTTTTACTGCTGCTGTTGTGGCATAACGAAAACTAAATGAGACCACAAAGGGAACTACAACTACAACAACAACAAATAGCAAAAATATTAGTAAAGAACAATATGCAAAAGGCGTCGTTAAGCAGCTCATTTTTTGCCTTTGGTTCATTTAAAATAATTTTCAGTTCACATTCAAATTGAAATCTAAACTTAAATTGACCCAAAAAGTTAATAAGAAAAAAAAACTTTAATTTCTATGATATCTTTATAGGTTAATTCTATTGCCAAAACTAATATTGAACCATTATATAGTAATAAATAAAATTGGATTAAAGTTTATTCATGGAATCATTAGCTGAACTATGAATTTCAATCAAAGTTACTAAAATTGTATAAAAAATTCTCATTTCAGTCGAAACTCTGCAACAAACTCACAAACAAAAACCTTTAAGGATATGCTGCAAAGCAATTATATTCTTTAATTTAGCTACAAAACTATTTCAGCTTCACTTGCTGCAGTCATTGTTTATTGTTTCAAGTGCAAATCAGATGGCATTAACTCATTAGTAAACGGTGTATGAAATAATTGAAAAAAGAAGCGAATGAAATAAGATAGAAATTGATTAAAGATATAGACAGAGAGTAAGAGAGAAACAGAAGAATAACAGAAATTGACATTTCTTTTGCTCGAAATTGGCATTGGCTACAGTTCTACGAGTTGTTGTTGTTGTTGTTGGCATTGTTATTATTTCTTTTGTTTTGCTTGCTTTTGTGTGTGTGTGTGTGTGTGTGTTTGCGTTGTTGTTGCTGTTGTTGTTGTTAAATGATTTTCCATTTGCACATTTCACGCGTTTAAATGTTTGCCTTTTTGTTGCCGCTGGCAAAATATTCATTCATAAAAAAAGGTAAAAGCTTGTGGGCGTCTCTAGCGTCGTGTATGAAGCGTTGAGCATTCTACAAGAAACAATAAAATGCAAAGAAGAAGAAACATTGAACAGCAATTGCGGCCGAGACTGAGGCAGCGACTGAAGCAGCGCCAACAATATCGGAAACGATGTTGTCTCTGTCAGATATACAGATATATAAAAACAATATAGAGAAACAGAGATAGACCAAGAGGGATAGGGGAGGGGTACATTAGAAAAAGGAGTAGGCTTTGCTACAAGAAACAGAGAGAGAGAGAGAGAGAGAGAGAGAGAGAGGAGGGGGGTGGTGTGTGTAAGGAGGGGTAGCAGTAAACGAAGAGAAAGTTTTGTGCTTGGCGCAAGTTTTGTAACTGTTGTTTCGCCTCTTATTGTCGCGTCTTTTACTTTTCTATTTATTTATATTAATACACAACACATGTACGTAATTGTATTTGTATTGGTGTGCGTGTGCGTGTGCGTGTGCGTATGCGTGTGTATTTATTTTATTTATTTTTCCTTTTATACAGAGAACAAAGGCAAAGGCAAAGGCAAAGAAATGAAAAAGAAAATAAGAAAATTCTATTCCCAAATATTTCTGACTTTTTACAGCAAAAACTCAACCAAAAATGTGGTTAAAAAAACAACGCAACTGGAGCTGAAACTATGTGGTATTATGTATGTGTGTGTGTGTGTGTATGTGTTGTAGTTTTGTTATGTGAGTGTGAGTGTGCCTGGCTTGTCACATTGTTAGTAACCTCAACAGCCCAAAAAGCTAGACAAGCGGCATTTTATGCGGTTCTTTTTGTTTTGTATACCCTACGCTAACACCCTTCTCACCCCCCCCCCCCCCAACCGTCCCTTGCCAGCAGCTAACACAACATAAGCAAACAGAAAATGAAAAAAAAAAAAACAAATTCAGGGCAAAGAAAAAGAGAATAAAAAGGACATACCAAATGTTGGTCGATAAGGTTGTCCAAATCAAAACATTAAGACCCAAGAGAAGGGGCAGGCGAGCAAACAAACATTGAAGCAGTTTGACAGGAAAACGAGCGAACAAGCGGGTAAGGACTTAAGGATTGCGCTTACTTCAATCCCTATACACTATCGAAAAGAAATTGGTTAAAAAGAGTTAGCCAGACTAGAAAACAATGCCAAAACTGTGCAACAATTCAATGCAGAACAGTTTTTACCACAGAGGAAAGGAGAGTCTATAAACAGGGTAACTGTTAGTCGTTCATTTGTTACCTTTTGGTTTTTTTTTTTTGGATTTTATTTGAAACTGGCAGTTGCACAGTGGGTTAAAGTTGATCCAAGGACTTATACCTAAAGCCTGCTCCGAATATTTGAATTATTTTTTCAAGATTTATGCGCCATTGAAAGGAAGCGAAATAACTTTGATGAGGGGCTTGAAAAGTAGACAGCCAGACAGAGGGGCGTATAGGGAACGTAGGGGGAAATGCCAACTGCTGATATACTTGAAATATTTGATTTTAAATAAAAACAAAGTTGTTTTTTTATTTAGCAAATTAAATGCAATCTTAAGACTCGTTGATAAAGTGCAAAATTGAGTGACAGAAAAAAAAAAGATCCTTTTAAGGTTTCAATTGAAATTACTGCAAAATTTATATAAACAAAATTATATCCTTAATATAAAGAGAGCAAACGAAAACCCTTCTAATCTAATCAAAACTTAATTTAAACTTTTTGTACCCGAACTCCACTTAAAGCAAAATTGTTGTCCAATTTATCAATTATAAATTTGAATTTTATCATTGCAATTTTACCCTATGTTAAGGATAAGGATAAAGGGTACAAGGCTACATAAAAAAATGACAAACTCAAAGTGTACCCAAATAATTTAATTTAAGTCCCAAAACAACAATAAATTTATTTGATATGAAATTGAAGCAGATTCTTTGGTTTAAAAGTATTTTTGACTCACATCATTTCCAAGGGCAAATTTACATAACTTTTTGGTGCAGAAGGACAAGTCTCAACGGTTGGTGGCCAACAAATTTATTTTTATAACCTTATACCCTATAGAAAAATGATTTAATGTCTATGAGTACACCCATTTCTATGTATGTTAGACTATAGAATTCAATATGCCAAAAGGTATTATAACATATAATTTATATGACATTGAATATAGAACTTACAAATTCTGATTGAAAGAAATATTGAATTGAAGCTAAATGTGGCACAAGACGATAAATAGAAGATATTCCCAATAGATATAACTAGCTCTGAGCTATGAAATGGATTATATTATTATAATAAGTTACTTTATAGAATGATCTTAGCCAAGTTTATAAAATTTACTAAGCAAATAACTTTCTATAGTTAGAAGCAATTGGAAATATCAACAGAATTTGCTTTTCTTTGATTAAATAAGAATTGTTAGTAATAGTAAAGGGTATCTTATAGTCGTATACATAGTAAAGTATACTGTTATTTACATGATTTGAATGCTATTTGTGTGATACATTCTGCAGAAGAAAGCCGCAATTATGTGAAACACAAATAATGCATGGCTCATTTGCTGCTGCACCTGAAGGCTTATTAACGAGTTCTGCGAAGAGCCAAAATAAATATAAACGGAAATCTAAATATGTCAGCAAGTATATACATATATATTTATATATATATATAAGCTATCCTCTAAGGTTGTTCCCGTTCAGAGCAAGAGCAACAATAACAACAAAATGAAATTATGATACCACAAGTCTGAGGAGCAACAAACTTGGCTAGCAGTTGGCATATTCGATTTACGTCAACAGCGTCGCTGCTTGGCTGTTGCTTGTCGGTTGACGGTTGTCAGTTGTCGGTTGTCGGTTGTTGGTTGTCGGTGCCCGGACATGAATACATATCATTCCCATAGTCGAGCTACCATGCAAACGTAGAAAGTGGTAGAGGGAAAGGGAAAGTAGGAGACACTGGGCAGCCATGTAAAAGTGATGCATGTTGCTAGTGTCCATCTCTATATCTCCCTCTCTCACTCTCTCCCTTTCTCCCTTGTGTTTGTGTTTGTGTGCCTGCATGCAATATAATTATTAATAACAAAAATAATCTGCTATGAGTTGTTATTGTTATTGTTGTTGCTGTCGTTGTCGTTGTCGTTGTCTTTGTCGCTTGTCGCTTGTCGCTTGTCGTTGTCCTCGCTGATGCACTTCCGCTGGTTTTGCAGTGGCTGGCGTTGGTAACACGCAACAGGGGGTCGGGTGTTATTTTTAATCATTGCACGTAGCCAGCGATATGAAATAAAGTCAGTCAACAAAGTGGCCATTTGGGAGCAGAAGGGAGGACTAAAGGACAATGTACGCCAATTGAAAACTTTTCGCTTAACTATTTCCTTTTATGCTCTATCAACTTGGTTATACAATGTTATGTTAAGTAGCTTGACAAACTCTCTCTGTATAGAGAACTAAGCTGAGCGCTTGTGAAAATCGGTTAAAAGGGTTAAGATATGTTAGCCCAGTTAACTGCAACTAGTCACAGTTTTTTATGCATGCTTTGCTTGCTTTTAAAACCATCTAGAGAATCTAACCTTAAAGTAGAATTGATCCTTTAAAAAGGGAAAATAAACTCATAATATAAACAATCAGAATTTTCAACTGAAAATCATTGGCCAATGCTGCCAACTAAGTTCAGTTTATAGAGCCGAAAAATGGTTGCAAATTGTCATATAAAAACAAATTTGGTAAAACGTTTTATAATAACATTAATTTTCACATTAGACATACTTTCTTTATGGGTCTTAACCTACTCAAAAGATACACAAAACAAGTAAGAAATCTGTATTCGAGTGTAGCCGACTACAAGAGCCCCTTTGCCTACATACACAGACATACACACACATACGCCATACGCTAATTCGTTCGCCTTTTAGCCCCCCGCGCTCTATATGCCATATTTAATATTGAATAACATCCGTGTATTCTATTCAATCTTAACGAAAATTACAATGTAGATCAAGAATGGCCTAATTGTTATGTGGGTCAAAAAAGAAATCCCATCGGTTGAAAATTATGCTTAATAATCGTTTTTTTCGTATTGCGGGGAAGGAAATACAAAAATCTAAAACAAACTCATAGAGCGTACGAAAATGATGAATCTAGATTTGGTTGCTCTATATCTTATAGTCTCTGAGAAACAAGCGTTTATACGGATGGACGGACGGGCATGGCTAGATCGATTCGAATTGTTGTCCTGATCAAGAATATATATGCTATATGGGGTCTTCGATGATTATTTTTTAACTGTTACATACTTTTTAATTTTGCACATTTCCATTTAGCCTTTTTTAAAGGCAAAGGAGCTAGAAATTTAAACATTTTTCTATCTTTTCAATTGTCTTTAATTTTATTGCGCTTCTTTGTTGTTTGCTTTTATTTTACTTTGTGTCTTTGCTTTGATTTTCTTTTGAATTGTTTGTTTGTAATTGTTTTTTGTTGTTTTTTGTTGTTTTTTGTTGTTTTTTGTTTTGTTTTTGTTTTGACATTGTGCTAATTATGACATATATTTTCCCAAGCAATTACTGCCAAATGCTTGAGAGAGCACACTCGATACTAAGTAGTTGCCTCCTCCCGCTCCCTGCACGTTGTGCACATAGTAGTAAAAGAATCCCCGCGCTGCTGCGCCCTTGACTCATGCAGCAAAATGCATTTCACTTTTCATTTGCATTTGCAATTTGCTAAATTAAATGAAATGATTATTTTTAAACTTTGATTTGCAAAATTTACATTTAATTTTTTTGTATTTTTTTTTTTTTTGTTTTTGTTGCTATTTTGATTTTGCATTTTGCGGTTAAACGTTGTGGCTGATGAACGACTATACAGACAGATATATAGCTATATATATGTATTTATATTAATATATATTGTTGCCATTTTATATAACTTTTATTTATGTTTGAAAACTTGGCACAGTTTTAACAGCCAAATTGCAGCATGACGCAATTGACACAGCGAGCAGCGCTTTGAACATTTTTTTTCATCGTTTCTTTTTTTTTTCTAATTCTTTTTTCTTCTTTTTTTATTTTGCACATCTTAAAAATCTTTTTCGTTTAGTTCTTTTTTTTCGATTTTCATTTTTAGGTATTTTGGTTTGTTTAAATTTTTGGCAAGCAAATTGTAAATTAAATGTGCAGCAATAGTATTTATTTTGCAGTTATTCGAAAGGCATTTTAATTACTTGAAAATTAATGGCGCATTTTGCGTATACGACGGGTTGTACACTCAAAACAAATATTATACACCAATTACTTGACGCACCAAATTAGTGCAACAAATCAAAAGATTAAAAGAAAATTATTCATTATTATTATTATGCGAATAGCCATCATAAACAACTATATATACATATATATATATATATATATTTAGATTTATATATATATAAACAAATCTATCTATATTTTGGCAAACATCTGCTTGTATCAGTTTTGCTCTGGTCTAGCTACTAAACATCATTATCCACTTCATCATCATCATCATCAGCATCATTATCAGCGTGTTTTTATTAAAAAATATCACGAGTCAAATTAGCCATGAAAAGCAACTACAACATTTTTCTATGTATATAAACAAAATCAGAAGGCAAATGAATTTCAATATGCGTTTTAATATATAAATATATATATATATATAAATATATATTTATCAATATGAGAATGAGGAAGTAAAATTCTAATAATAATAATAATAATAAAAACTAATAATAAATAAACAAAAATTCTACTCAACAGCTGCCAAATAAGTGAAGCTGTGGCCAAAATTTAGATAAATAAATAAAATAAATATTTCATTTGAATCAAATTCAACCTACATATAACATTCACTCAATATTTCAATAATAATTTATATTATAAGATTTTATGTGCATATTAAAAGCGCTTAAATAAAAAACAAACTATAACTAAACTATTTATAAAACATTTTAAGTTTCATATCCTTAAATCTGTAAAGAAATCGAAAACTTTATAAGTTGCTGCAGCATTTGGCATATGCCACTTGATACACACAAAGACAATTGTTAAATATTTCAATTTCAATTGGTAACAGATACACACACACACACACACAGATACGCACAGTCACGTATTACACTCTAACGATTATGTGAAAAAGGAAATTGAGCCAAAAAAAAAATATACAAACTCAGCTGAAAATTATGGTGCAAAGATACTCAATGAACGCGCTGAGCCAAGGAAACAACAAAAAAGTAAAGGAAAAAAAATTGTCAAGTGCGAGCCGCTCTTGAGAATTTGGCAAGAGATATTTAGAGAAGAAGTAGAGAAAGCGCAAAAATTGTTGGAGTAAAGAAGCAAGCAAAATGTAGAGAGGTAACAGCTAAGGAGCAAAATGCCACTCGAGAAACGCCGCACAAATTTGTTGCCAACTTTTGCGGGAAACGCAATGCTGTAAGTGAATATATATCTACTATATAATGTTGTTTGCTTTTGTTGTGTGTATACTTATATGCTGTATATGTGTGTGTGTGTGTGTGTGTGTGTGTGTGTGTGTGTGTGTGTGTGTGTGTGTGTATGGCACACTAATTTGTTGCCGTGGCGTCGCTTTATGTCGCTTGTCGCGCGTTTCAGGCTACATATATAAATTTGCCTGATTCATTGGGCAATGCTTAATTTTAATAATAATTTTATACAGCAAAAAGGAGCACAAATGATACGACTGACAAGGACAAATGTTATATTTAAGCATGAACATGCATATATTAAATATTAATTGAAATATCTCTTAAATTTTCAGTCGTAGGCAACATTAACCTTTTTGCCAGCCATAGTCACCCTGTGATTTGCATAGTATGTTTATATTTCCCACTGCTGTTAACTATAACAGCAGCTACACTGGATCAACAGCGAGCTTCTGTTAAGCAAAGACTCTAACAGAGTGAGCATTGATATCGCTCTGTTAAGGTTGGGATATAACAGAAAGCTTGGATTCTGTCTAAGAAAGGTTAAAAAAATTGATGACTTTCACAGTTCTTTTTTTTATACACAACATTTATAACTGTTATTTGTCCATGTTTCAGTATTAAATATATTTATTTAAGTGTGCAATTTGGTTGATTTACTGTTTGGTAATCTGAACTGGGAATAGCTGCAAGCATTTGAAACATGAATCATTAGATTTCAAGTCTAGACAGCAAAGATAATTTCTCAATTTCAAAGCAAATACAATAGCAGAAAAAAACTTTATGATAGATGTTTGAACTGTATGAACTTTGTCTGAATGTTTTGATATAAAAAAATAAAGGACATATTTTACCAAAAGTTATACTATAACTTATTTATTTCGTTTATAGTCAATCAATTCTCATGGCTACTATCAAAACATATTGTCAAAGATTATTATTTAGTTGAATGACCCATATGTATGGTGTATACAATGTGATTATCCTTTACAGTAGCCAATTGTATAAAACTTTAAATATAAGCTTTATATTATTCATTTAATAATGTTACAAATTACATACGAAATCCGCTTACTGTTTTACATTCATTTAAACCTCAATGAATGCAAATAAAAATTCATTTCAATGATTTATAAATTGTAAAATTCAAATGTAAATTTAACCAATGGACATCATTGTCAATGCATTGATAATCAAAATTCAAATATGTGGAAAATCAGTTATAAATAATGTAAAAATAAAGAAAACAACAAAATACCAGAGTTAATTATGCGCAAATCGAAACCAAATGTTTTCGATCAGACAAATGGGCAACATGTCGAAAAATTAACACAAATGAAATGAATGTAAATCACGACAACAAATGAAACACGAAGCGTTTTCCTGGTGCTTAAATTCAAAGGCAAATACTTAAACAATAAACGACTAACAGATATCCTATATACAGATTAAACTAAGCTTTATTATAATATATATATGAAACACCATTATGAAAGGCTCTTAGTACAGTGATTGGCAGTTAATATCAATATTAAAAGTTAGTTTCTTCTTTACATAAACTATTGAAACATAAAGCATAGTGAAAATGCTTTTTATTGACTATTTACGTTTATAGGGTATAGTAACAGCTGCAGACTAGAAGGTACACGCTCCATTTAATGGCCAACTGTCCATTTGCCATCAAATTCAGGAACAGAAGAAATAAGAAAAATAAAAAAATTCAAATGGAAAAGAACAGAGCAAAGGCGAAAATCAAAAAAAAAAAAACATAAATAAATTTCTCATCAATATAAAAAATAAAAAAACATCTTCAAGTCAACAACAAAGCCATTTCAAGTGTTCACAAACAAATGGTTAACAAATTATATATAAATATTAATCAGATATTCATCTTTGGCCTGTTTTTAAAGTGGAAATTTTTTAAATTCATTTCACATATTATTTTTTTATTTTTTTTTTCATTTAATTTTTCTTTACATTTTTGATCCCAAATATTTAAAAATGCTTTAAACATCGTTGAGCGTCTCAAATCAATTTTTTGTGTATTGATTCTTAAAATTCGATTGGAATTAATTTTCATTCTGTTTGTTTCACGCCCTTCTAAGTGCCACACTGCGTATGAGTAATGGCCCATAGAGCAATAAGTAATGATCTATGCCGGCTGACAAAACTAATAAAAACGGACCGTAGAACCAGTAGCAGGTTGCTACGTTAGATTATGTTTGCTAACAGATAATGCTCCATAAATGCCTCGTACACCTTCTGACTTTTTTTGTTCGTCAATGGCAGCTGATTCAGCGCTAAATGTAGGGAGAGTCGCTCGGGTTGAGGCCAAGGCAATACCAGACGCAGACACAAAAGCAGACGCCGAGTCGACGATGAAGAACAAAAAAAAAAACCAAAAAAAAAAAGAAGAAATATAAAAACAACAGAAAAAATATATAAAATATACTTAAAGAGAAAATAAAGATAGAATGAGAAAGAAAGTGTGAGAGCGAATGAGAGAGATAGTATACGTTGCCAAAATAGCAAAGTAATTGCAAATCGTAAAACTCGTGCAGGCGTATAAATGCTACATAGAACAGCTACCCCAAAGGTCGAATTGTATATGTGAAACTAAGAGGGTCGCTTGCTAAATACACAAATTATTTATAACTTGGTTTATTTTGAGTTGTGACCTTTTAACAAAACATCAAAAGTGACTTTTATAAGGGTCTATGTAGTCTGCAACCTTGAACTATAACCTAATCAAACCTTTATCTAATTCCAAATGAATATTTAATTAACTGAACATCTCCATAGAAACGATATCTGTACCCAATTAGGATTATTATTGATCCAGCCTATTAAAATTTTCAATTAATATTCATTGTAAACAATAAAGACAAATTGTAGGAACTTCCCTCGCATATCAATAGCTCTTTTTTCATATATATATATTTATAGCTCATTCTTATTCTCTCATTATATATCAGAAGCGTGTTTATGTATATGCATATGTATGTATGCATGTGTGTGTATGTGTGTGTGTTTGGAAACCGTGTGAATGCCTTGGCCTCTTGTCTGACGTTGACGCGCCAAGTTGCTGATGATGCTGATGATGATTAGCAGAGATGCTGCCTGACACATTACGCATACGCACAGTTGGTGGCAGACACCTAACCTCTGCTTCTTTACCCTTATCAAATATTACTTCTGCTTCTGCTACTGTTTCTCCTTCTGCTTATCATCCTTACTGCCTTATTTGTTCGTCATTGTGTTCGTAGGTTAATTGTCTAATTGACGGCAAGTGCACTTGAAGTAAGTTAAATGTGAATGCAATTAAACAGCTTGAAACAGACGCGTCGTTTAAGCTACAAAACTGACGTCAGAATCCTGCTAGAACATGGCTAGAACATGATACGGAACATGGCTTTTACTCTTCTCTTTTGACTGTTGTCCGTCTTTATTCAATTACTGTACTGAAAAAGTCGTAAATTTTAAATGTTTTGTAGGTCATTGGTGCTGCTGCTGCTGCTGCTACTTATGGGGCTAGTGATAGTGCTGCTGTGGTAGAAGAAGTTTAAGCTTAACTTTTGCACTTTGTGTTTCCCTCAAAGCCCAACTCCCTTCTCTTATACCCTTAAACACTACATACATCCCTTTGAAAAAGGAACAAAGCTCAAATTTATGCGCTTGACTGACCGGTCAGCAAAACGGCGCCAAAGTTCAAAGCACAAACGGTTGCAGCTGCAAGCAGTCACACCAAAAGTAATGCAAGTGGGTAGAACAGTAACAAATAGAAGCAGCCACAATAAAAGCAGCCAATGAGTGCCTGGACATGAATGGGATTCGGTTACAACGTTCGGCTATGGGCTCGGATATTTGAATTTGCTTGAAATTTTATTGCAAATTGTTTTGCACCAACCATTTTATTTTTTTTTTCTCTTTTTCTTTTGCCTCTATTTTTTTTTTGGTAACACAAAATGGAAAGCATGTCGTCAAACGATGTTGCAACAATGCCAACAACAATTTCAACAAGGGTTAGAATATCCATTGGCTATAAAACAAAATGTTGCTGCAGTGCTGCAGCCTGGCAGCCAGCCTAAATACAATAGAAGGACAATCAGGACAGCCAGGACAGACAGGACAGACACGCATGTATACGTAAGTGGCTCTTGTGGAGAATGTAACATTACAGACGTAACGTACACGTGACGTAGACCTAAAATTTGCGAGAGTTGCAAGAGAAATTAATATATTCTATCTTGGCATTTATTAGAGTACGTCCGGAATCTAGATTCTTAGCACTATATCTACGTTAAGTTCGAGTTGCTTATTTGAACATTTTGAAAATTATAAATTCGCAATAATAATTTAAGGATAATCATTTGTCGAATGCGGAAAAACAGTACAAGATAGGTGCAAAAAGTATATAAAAATGGAAATTTTTCCTTTTTTGAGTTGTTCAGCCAAAGTCCTGTTTTTGTCTGATTTATCTTACCATTCGCGTTAAGTCTTAAGCATTAACAAAAATTGCATCTCATGCTTATCATTTATCATGATTAACAGCTACTTTTTAACAAAATTCCCTTCCATCCACCCTTTTAACTCCCATTCCTCTACCCATCTGAATAAATAATTATTGCATATTTCTCAAGCACATCAGCAGCTTATTTAAAATTCCATATGTATTCATGCCACTGCCCTCGTCCATACATACACTAACCTACACACACACACATATATATAGAAATTTATTGAAATGCATGGCATGCATATGCCAAATACAATGCGGAGATTTACACACATATACTCATGCACATGCCCACAATCACACACACAAACACACAGCTAGACAGTGGCAGAAACTTGGGTAAGTTTACAGCAACTCGAAAGCACAGCACAATGCAAACGTCGAGCATTTTGTTCAGTTTGGATTTATTGTTCTATTTACATATAGACAAAAATATATATTTATATATATATATATATATACAATACATACATAAAGTATATACATATGTATGAAATGTATTACAATTAATTTTGGCACACATTGCTGCATAATTTTTGGTTTTTTGTTCTTTTCGTACTATATCGCCACTGCGGCAATTGAGTAAATCCGTTGCGATTGGCAATTAGACAATTTTTGTACATAGACAATTGCAAGTGCCAGACATAAATAGACTGTAAGTAGAGTGTGTACTAGGTTAGGTTTGACACCTCTGTTGACATTAAAGAGTGTATAAAGTATTAGATAAAGATAGGAATAGCTGGCAACTAAATCAGACCATGATTGATGAGCTACTGGCCTCCAATGATGTGGCACTGACAGACAACTAATGATTCATCTAACACTTTCTAGTTGACACTCTACCACACAGACAGCCATACACACACACAGAAAGCCAAACATATATACTTAGATTAACGCTGCAATGTCAGAGTTTATGTGAACTTGAAATATCAAGCGAATTTACATATCAGTTTTAAGTGCAAAGTTTATAATACAAGACAAATGATTTCATATAAATAACTGTTACAATGCTTACCGTTCAAAATGTGACGAATAAAAGAAGAGTGAAAACGCAATATCATCAAGAACAGCAGCCAAGCTCCATCAATGTCGCGTCATAAAACTATCAAAGTGACGTCGGCGTCAACGTTGACTGCGCTAATGGCCGCACTGATATATTTAACACTTCAACAAAATACATACAGCAATGCATGGACCCAGAGCTTTGAAGCCTGCAGGTGTCACAACAACATATCTCGCGCACTTAACGTGCTCTATCAACACAGGCACTTCACATACAAATACACACATACGCCATTGTATGCATGTGTTTGTTTATATGCAGAAAGAATCACCGTTGCGTACATTCCATAACAAATACCACAATACAAATCCGCGTAACTTCAAACGATACCGATGCCGAAACTACGTATACCTCGACGTCGCCGATTATTTGTACAAAATTAGTTTCTGACGCGCTGAAAAAACAAACTGACTTTAAATATACACTTAAAAAGCGCTTTGTACGGTTATGTTTACTATTTTAATAATTCTTTAAAAGTACGCGGCTCTTTGACGCACAACAACTGCACTGTGGGAATTGAACATGGCGACTATACAGCGAAGAATTAAATTTGTTGTACCTACCATGCCAAATCAAACACACGCACTTTTTACAAACATTGAATGCACGACATGCCAGTGTTTTGTTTATAATTGGTTTTAAACATGTGTGCATGTGCGTTATTAATTGCAATAAATGGTGCCGAACGTGGGTGTAATTATGTTTAGCTGATATTTTGTTTTGCTTTTGCGTCCATAACGTGCCGGTTCAAAAATATTACTAGCGCCACCTTTTGAAAATTATTGGTACATTTAACATGCCGTTAACACTACTATGTAACATAAATGTTATTGCTCTACAAAGATATGTCTTGGCGCGAAAATAAAAATATTTAAAAGTAATAAGCATACTCACAGTATAATACCAGAAGAATACCCGGTTAATTTCAATTTTCTATAGCGAATTTATAAAATAATAACCATTTCTTTAATAATATATACATATACACTTGATCACTTTTCTTTTGATTGCCAATTTTCCTAAAATAAAAATATATGTCAGTTCAATATATGGCAAGGCACCACATCTTCAATTTGTTCACCGTTTAGCGATTTTATTTGACATTCGCAGAGAAACTGAAGGATTTTTCGCTCAGCCTGCGAACGCTGTTCAGGGTTTAAGCCATCAAGTAGCATATGCATTTTATTTAACAAGCTATTGCTTTCCTGTGTGGGCTTGGCTGCAGCTTGCTGTAAAACTTGCAAGCAATCTTGTGACTGTTTTAGCACGGTCTCTATATTAGAGATCACTGAGCCCATCAGTTTTTCAGCATTGGGTGCAGGTGAATCATCGGAAGTACTGGTATTTAAGGCTGAAGAATTGGCAGTGAGCTCTTCATTTATTTTATTATTGTCGGTGTCCAAAGTTATGTCACCCATGGTTGGTGGAGGTGTGCTATCATTTAACTGCTGTGCTTCAACGGGTTCTACCAACTCTTCTTCTAAGTGCTGTTCTTCCAATGGCATTTCAATTTGTTCAAAACCAGTGGATACTTCCTGCTCCACTTCCGATATCACATCAAAATCATTTGGCTCCTCATAAGGCAACTGATCTTCCAGCTCATCATTGTCTGAACTGTAAGGATAGTCAGCACCCCAGATATGCTCGCCTGGTGTAGCACTTAAGTCTGTAACAGTGCCAGTCGTAGTTTCTGCCTGACACTTTGAAGATTTTGGAGGTCTTCCTCGTTTTTTTATATTTTCAATAACAAGTGGAACGCCTTTGCGATAATGTAGTCCCAAAAATAAAAGGTCATTAAAGTATCTCCAAGTTATAGGCGCAGTATGGTCTATCTGATGATTACGATATTCACGTGAAAAACGATCGCGCAACTTTTTCCAGCGTTTATAACACAGTTCCTCTGCAAGAAACCAAGAGTTTATAATATAAATAAATAAATATATAATTAAAATATACCTGAAGCATTTAGCATCTCAGAGATTGCGCGCCAGGCAGTATTTTTGGCAGACAAATTTTTTGAATTTCGTATTTTCTGCCTGTCGTAGAGCACTGGATGTGTTTTGACCAGCTCGATCAGCTGTTGACATAGTTCAATTTCCTCGGGATCCTCCTCAAATTCCATTTCTTTTTGCTTTTTGTCCGGTTCCACCAAACGCGCTTGTCGTGGCTTACGATGTCTAGGCTCAAATTTCATGTTATCAAGACTCTCATGCTTAACTAAGCCGTGCTTGTAATGATCCTTTAGAAACAATAGACGTGGAAACATATCCCAGTATGTGGGGCTTTCTGGATTCTCTTGAAATCGCCGAAACTCTTTACCAAAACGATCACGAATACTTTTCCAACGCGTTATGCAGGCGCGTTCGCTGGCGCCAAGTTTTGTCGAAATTGTTTTCCATGCTGCGTCTTTGTTTGCTGCATTCCTAACACTGCGTGCACTGTCTTTATCATAGAGTATTGGATAGTTTTCTATCAACTTTACTAACGCAATATCATCCATTTTTACCGTCGTGAAATATCAAAACATCCTGCCATTATTTTTGTTCTTTTATTGTACAAAAAAAAAAACAAAGTGATATTTCCAGGGGTGGAAAGCTGACAGCTAGGGTATACAAAGAAGCTATACAATTATGTTATTTAAATGAATATACAAATATATATATATTTATATATATATATATATATATATATATATATATATATATATATATACTTATATATACTAATATACATATATTAAAATATTTATAAACATTTCGTTTTATTTGAAGATAATAAAATTTTATATTTATATAGTGCTATAGGAACATGTTGCGTACAATATATTACGATATATCGATATATTCAGTCACCCCTAGAAGTAATAAGACCTGGCCACATGGATGTGCATGTCATGTGCGAGAGTGGGACATGTACACTTATACGCAAGCAAACTGCTTAAAAGGAACAGAATTGTTTCTATTCGGTCTAGTTTTATTAAAAATTATTGCATTTTATTAGCATCTAAATGTAAAAAGTACATAAAAAGGTAGAGAATTGTAGAGAACACCTTGTAAAGTATTTGGCCTCAATTTAAAAGTGAAAATTGCAAGTGTCAAAATTCATAGAGCAGCGGTTGTACGTGTGTGTATGTGTGTGTTGGAATTTGCAAGTGTGTGTACGGCGAAACACCAAAAAAGCCGACATCAACGCACAGAGCAAAAACAGAAAACGTTGCGCCCATTTTTTTGTTGTTGATTCATTAAAACGCTGTACACATACAAATATATTAAAGCGAAGAGGCGAAATACAACCAACGCGTGTTTCTTTTATGCATGTGTGTATGAATGAATGTATGTGTATGAGTGTCTCTGTGTTGGTGAGTTGGAGCAGCCAGTCCAGCAAGCTCCCCCATATTTAGCAGTTTCTCACACCAACACAAACGCAGTTCAAGAAGAAGCATAAGCAGCAACAACATCAACAGCAGTAAAAGCAAAGAAACAGTTACAGCACGAAAGAGCACCGCAGTTGAAGACAGAGCGGCAAAGGCAACGTCATAAATTTGTCATCGCTGTGGCTATTTTTAAAATAAATACTTAAATCACAGAAAACCGACTACATATAAATTATTTTAAGATGATATTACTGGAAATCCATAATCGTATTGTTGAAGAAACACTGCTGGTCAAATTTCGCAATGCCCAAGCAGGGTAAGTGTACTAAATTCCTTTTTAATACAATATCATCTAACTGTAACAATCGCCCATTTTCTTTTTATCTATTTTTCATTCGCGTTCGTTTCTTATCAGTTCTCCCCAACACTATCAGTGTATTTTACACACACAACCAAATATATATGTTCGTACGCAAGCATTTAATAAAAATTATTTCGGGTGTAGCTCAACTTGAAGCACACTGATTCACAATAATCACACACATAAGTGTGTATGTGTGTGTGAATGACTAGTGCATGTGCATTTGTGAGAGTACTTGTTAAGCGTTCCCCTTCCCCCTTATCCGCCTTCGCTTATTTTGTTAATTCGTTTAAGCTCATTTACCGCATCATTTCTGCATTATGTGCAGGTCTCCTACTACTCTCTGCTCCACACTTCATAAATTTACAAAGCCCAAATGCAATTGAATCATCGATGTAATCATATTTAGTTGGCGGAGTTAAAGTGGCATATTTCGGAATTCCAAGCCGATCTATGTCTCAAATGCTCCAAAATCAATGGAAAGACAAACGGCATCCTGATTAATTATTCATATTAAAGCAGATGACTTGTGTTTGTGTACAACCAATCTATTCTGTTATACTTCGTGGAGTTAAAGTGGCATATTTCGGGATTCCAACCCGATCTGTGTCTCAAATGCTCCAAAATCAATGGAAAGACAAACGGCATCCTGATTAATTATTCATATTAAAGCAGATGACTTGTGTTTGTGTACAACCAATCTATTCTGTTATACTTCGTGGAGTTAAAGTGGCATATTTCGGGATTCCAACCCGATCTGTGTCTCAAATGCTCCAAAATCAATGGAAAGACAAACGGCATCCTGATTAATTATTCATATTAAAGCAGATGACTTGTGTTTGTGTACAACCAATCTATTCTGTTATACTTTGTGGAGTTAAAGTGGCATATTTCGGAATTCCAACCGGATCTGTGTCTCAAATACTCCCAAATCAATGAAAAGACAAACGGCATCCTGATTAATTATTCATATTAAAGCAGATGACTTGTGTTTGTGTACAACCAATCTATTCTGTTATACTTCGTGGAGTTAAAGTGGCATATTTCGGAATTCTAACCCGATCTGTGTCTCAAATGCTCCAAAATCAATGGAAAGACAAACGGCATCCTGATTAATTATTCATATTAAAGCAGATGACTTGTGTTTGTGTACAAGCAATCTATTCTGTTATACTTCGTGGAGTTAAAGTGGCATATTTCGGAATTCAAACCCGATCCGTGTCTCAAATGCTCCAAAATCAATGGAAAGACAAACGGCATCCTGATTAATTATTCATATTAAAGCAGATGACTTGTGTTTGTGTACAACCAATCTATTCTGTTATACTTCCTGGAGTTAAAGTGGCATATTTCGGAATTTAAACCCGATCTGTGTCTCAAATACTCCCAAATCAATGAAAAGACAAACGGCATCCTGATTAATTATTCATATTAAAGCAGATGACTTGTGTTTGTGTACAACCAACCGGATCATTTGTACTATTGGAGCTTAGTTTAGAACAGCTTTTGAACTTGAGGTTGTTTAATCATACCAATAAATGAACACCAAACGGCTTGAAAGTTGTTTTAATATGAAAACAGTTCTTAATATAACTCTATTGAATCATACATTCTCATAATAATAAGCAAGTGGGTTTACAGGCGATAAGATATTGAATGGGTTGTTTTGTTGACTTGGATTCTTTGTTGATAAATAAATATATTTTTTTTTATTTTGCTTTTAGACTCAAACCAGAATCGATAGATATACTAGTAGCAGACTTTGATGGCGTTTTGTATCACATGTCCAACGTGAATGGTGATAAAACAAAAGTGCGGGTAAGTTGAATCATTGAGTTAGAATTATTTGTGCCATCAATTAACATAACTTTTTTACCACAAAAAAAAAAACAGATTAGCATTTCACTTAAGTTCTACAAACAGCTGCAAGAGCATGGCGCTGATGAGCTGCTGAAAAGAGAATATGGCAGTCTTTTGACTGAGACAGAGGAAGGTTTGTATAGTTAGGCTAATAACTATTCTATTAAATGTCAATAATCTTTTAACTACTAAAGGCTACAATGTTTCTGTACTTATTAATTTGGAGGATATACCCGCGGATTGGGAACAGATTGCAAAGAAAATTGGACTGCTAAAACGCAATTGTTTTGCGTCAGTGTTTGAAAAGTATTTCGATTTCCAGGAACAAGGAGAGGAGGGCCAGAAGCGAGCTGTTATCAACTATCGCAATGATGAAACGCTGTAAGTTGATTTGGCAAATGTTTTTTATTGATTTCTTACTAATTTTATTTACAGTTATGTGGAGGCAAAGCCTGATCGCGTTACTGTTGTCTTCAGTACCATCTTCAGGGACGAAGATGATGTCATTATTGGCAAGGTGTTCATGCAGGAATTGAGAGAAGGACGACGTGCATCGCATACAGCGCCACAAGTTGTCTTTTCGCACCGTGAGCCACCTCTGGAGTTGGCCAACACTGATGCTAGAGTGGGCGATAATATTGGATATGTTACATTTGGTAGGTTGGTACCCTAATCTCTGATTGGGTGATCCTTAAGGGAGTCAAAGTGGCATATTTTAGACTTTCACTCCGATCTGTGTCTCAAATGCTCCAAAATCAATGAAAAGACAAACGGCATCCTGATTAATTATTCATATTAAAGCAGATGACTTGTGTTTGTGTACAAGCAATCTATTCTGTTATACTTCGTGGAGTTAAAGTGGCATATTTCGGAATTCCAACCCGATCTGTGTCTCAAATGCTCCAAAATCAATGAAAAGACAAACGGCATCCTGATTAATTATTCATATTAAAGCAGATGACTTGTGTTTGTGTACAAGCAATCTATTCTGTTATACTTCGTGGAGTTAAAGTGGCATATTTCGGAATTCCAACCCGATCTGTGTCTCAAATGCTCCAAAATCAATGAAAAGACAAACGGCATCCTGATTAATTATTCATATTAAAGCAGATGACTTGTGTTTGTGTACAAGCAATCTATTCTGTTATACTTCGTGGAGTTAAAGTGGCATATTTCGGAATTCCAACCCGATCCGTGTCTCAAATGCTCCAAAATCAATGAAAAGACAAACGGCATCCTGATTAATTATTCATATTAAAGCAGATGACTTGTGTTTGTGTACAACCAATCTATTCTGTTATACTTTGTGGAGTTAAAGTGGCATATTTCGGGATTCCAACCCGATCTGTGTCTCAAATGCTCCAAAATCAATGGAAAGACAAACGGCATCCTGATTAATTATTCATATTAAAGCAGATGACTTGTGTTTGTGTACAACCAATCTATTGTGTTATACTTCGTGGAGTTAAAGTGGCATATTTTGGAATTCCAACCCGATCCGTGTCTCAAATGCTCCAAAATCAATGGAAAGACAAACGGCATCCTGATTAATTATTCATATTAAAGCAGATGACTTGTGTTTGTGTACAACCAATCTATTCTGTTATACTTTGTGGAGTTAAAGTGGCATATTTCGGGATTCCAACCCGATCTGTGTCTCAAATGCTCCAAAATCAATGGAAAGACAAACGGCATCCTGATTAATTATTCATATTAAATCAGATGACTTATGTTTGTGTACAATCAATCTATTTTGTTATACTTCGTTAACTCAAAATATATATTTATAAGATATCTTTTGGATTGTTTATTTCTTAACATTTTGTATGAATTTAATATTTACAGTGCTATTCCCACGACATACCAATAAGGAGACACGAGAAAATACTATCAATTTAATACACATGTTCCGAGATTATTTGCATTATCACATTAAGGTGAGATTTAATAATGATAATTAATACGTATAAAATGAAGCTATTAAACTATTATTATTTATATGTTGATAACAGTGTTCAAAGGCGTACATTCATTCACGCATGCGTGCAAAAACGTCCGATTTCCTAAAGGTGCTAAACCGTGCAAGGCCGGAGCCTAAGAATACGGAAAAGAAGACTATAACGTAAGTGAAATCATAAATAATAAATTGTAATAAATAATTAATTTATTAACTATATTTTTAGGGGGAGAACATTCATCCGCAAAGAATGACGCGAGAAGTAAATTTTAGTTGTTTTTATATAAATATAAAAATAAATTTGTGTATTAAAAACCGCAGAAAGTTTGGCATATTGAAAAAGCAAATGTTTCAAAAACTAAATGGTGAAATGATGAGTAATGAGAAATGATAAATGAAATTGAAAACTAAACCGCAAACAGTAAAAGAAAAAAGAAAACAAATTTCCAAGTATTCCACGAGAGAACGTTAAGCTAATTATATAAGCTGAGCAAGTTAAATGAACAAAGAAGAAAAAATAGTTATGCGTTACAAATAATATATTAAATTGTATGTATGCGTGTGTCTGTGTGAGTGTATGCGTGAATGTGTATGTATGTATTTTGTTTTGTCGAGTCAGAAACAGAAACAGAAAATGAAACATAAACACAAACATAATCGAATTGAACAAATTAAACAAAAATAATACATAACTTAAATAATTGTTACAGTCAAACTCAAGTCAGTATACATTTTAGTATAACAAATAAAAGCAACAAATTTAAAAAATCATCAACTGAACATTTTAAACTAATGACCCATTTACATATATATATATTTATATATATGTTTATTTAAGTAAAAAGTAAATGTCATAAACAAAATACATGCAAACATACAAAACTGTTAATGTCGCAATTGTCTTAATGCTGCCTAAACCACAGAAAACCCCTAACAATTAGTCAGTATGTGTAGAAAATTAAACATAAACAAAAAAAAAAGAAAAAAAAAACAAACCTAAATTAAAATCTTTGATACAAAAAATATATAAATCCAAATCCAAACTGATTTCATAATAAACAAAACAAATTATGTGAAAAACAAACAGCAATAAAAAATGAAGAAATCTAATTTATGCAATGCTCTTTATATTTCTATAGTTTTATTATATATTGTTTGTGTATAACAGTTTATTATATATATATATCTATATATATCTATATATATATTATGTTTTAGATTTTAAATTTAACGTTTTGCTTCTCGTTCATACTCTCCATGCTGGCCTGCAGGTACAGTAAGTCGCTCTGAATGCGCGCACAGACTGCAAGAGAATGATAGTTCCTTATTATAGTGTAAAGTGAATAATTTGTTACATTAGTATATACATTTATGATCCAATAATAGTTAATACAACCAGCTACTTACATTATATAGAATATATAGTATAGAGAGAAGTATGTTAATCCTTTAGTTTTCATGTGCTTTGGTGATGTTTTTAATTAATTATAAATGTATATGAGTATTTACAGAGCCCTAGGGATCATCATATTGTTCCAATTTGATGTAAGCAAGTGCTGTGATGGAAAAAGGTGTTCAGAAAGTGATATTTATATGTATATATAGTCAGAGTATAAGTATAGTTATTTAAGAGTATTTATATATTCGTAACTAGCGTGCATTGCATAGGAGCGTTACAGCAGACAGGTTCAAGGAATCGTTTATCATGTTGTATATATACATGCGTGGTTTTATATGTGTTAAATATGTATATAGATTTATTATATATATATATGTATATATAAAAGAAGAACAAAAAAATATGGGCTTGGCACGCATTTGGTTGACAGACAACAAACTGGGGCAGCTCGCAGCGCGCGCATATGTTAAATATTCGTATACAAAATTTTTATCAAATATTTTGGAATCATTGTTGGTGCATTGGAATACATATTGTACTTGAGAGCTTAGAGTTATATTTTAGGTATACCTTTTTGCAGATCCATATCATCCATCTCAGAGTTCTTGATTTGTTGTAGTTTCTCACGAAATTTTTTGGTTATCTGTTTGCGTTGGTAATCCGCTTCGATTTCCTGTTTGGTACGTGGTATACGAAAACGAATACAGCAACAGACCATAATCACTGAAAGGATACTTGCAAATCTATATAATTCATTTATATAGTAAATAAACTGTTAACACTCACTAATAGTCATTAATATTCCCAGAACTGAGGCTATTATATGCCAACGTCGAAATTCACCAATTGCCACCTTCTCTAGCCAAGCTTCCTTTGGATCTATCTCATAGGAAATTGTATGGTTATCCATTATTTTGTTTCACGCAGGTTTTTAATAATAGTCTAATTGAAACTAATATAGTAACCAGCGATGTTCTACGTCTGGCTGGTTCGCCTGGCCAATTCAGACTGTCTTTTGGCCAAAGAAACATAGCCACAGTCAATTTTCTTTGCTTAAACTGGGTGTTAAAGACGTATACAAATAGGCGAGCTATTGTACTAAGGATACATGCGGCACACCCTGTATAGATTGTTAAACAAAAGTGGTAAGCATGTAAAATGGCAAATTCAGCGTATAAATAATTGGGTGTAATATATGCTTAAAATACCCTACAGTAACTGAAAAGTAGTTTTATAAAATTTTCTATATTTAAACTAGAGTTTTTATAAATGTAAGTTTTTGTGTTCAGACATAATAAAAATATTAACTATCTTTATAAAAACTAAAACTCCCTGGCTTAGAAATGGCCAAAAGTATTGCTAGGTATTCATTTGTGTAGCACAATTTTCCATATTGTCCATATGAAAGTGAAAATGACAACGAAGTGGGTGCGGTATCTGTTTGAGTCTTTTATCCGCATGCCACAGCACGAAAGAGAATAAATTTTTGCTTTGCATACTAACAGGCGTCGCGCCAGGACTATAACTATGTGACTATGAAAGAAATATCAGTAACCCTTAACAGTAGACACAATATATACATATGGTTAGCCAGCTAGCTAGCTAGCTACGTAGGTAGGTAGGTAGGTAGGTTGTTGCTACATGCTGTGGCACACCCATCCATAAGGATCACACACAGTAAAACGCCTTTTTGCCTGGTTGGACATTTAATTTGTTGACTAACTAGCTGAGGGATGAACTCTGTTGGATGGGCAGGTTATATTAGGGATTGTTGGGCACCACACTAGCCTCGCTCTTTGTTTGCCTAATGACTCTGGCATTTAAAGTCCGTCGTGCTTGTCGCTGGCGTTTAGCATTATGTGATTGCAATTACAAATATTGTAAATGACCTTTATTAATATTATCAAATGGGGCGTTTACAATGGAAGACCAAAACCAAGAGTTATATATCAGGTGGAATGTTTATTACAAAGTTCTATTAATCTATTTCTTCAGTTTCAGTGCAATAATAAAAAACATAATATTCTCATCTTTGTCAATTTTAACCAAAGATTCCTGTGCACCTGCACCAATGTGCCATGTCCCAATGACCTAAAAAAAAATTGGAACATGGCTCGCAAATAGATAATCGTAAACGTAACGCTCTTTAAGGTCGCGAAGTTACGTTACGCTAATATTACGTATACGCCTAGGTGGCAACGCGAAAATATTCACAATGAGCGTATAGGCAGACTTGCCCACCATTACGCTTGTGCAGAGAGCATTGTTAGCATTAAAAGTAACGAGTTGGGTGCTATCAACTGAGACAACTGAGCTTCCATACACCCACTCATTCAACAAAATTATATCCTTATCCCTATCCTTGCCGTGACGCTGCTTCTGCGGCTCTGCTGCTCAATTTCAGTTTCAGTTGAGGCTCTCGTTCGGTGGCACACACGCAGGGCTCGTCGCAGGCAAGCAAAATAACAAGAGTAACAGAAATCTGAGATCAGAGGCAAAAGGAAAAAAAGCTGTGTTAGCTCTGGAAAAGTTAGGACAAAATAGAAAAGGAAAATAAAAAAGGATACTTATATATTAAATATAATTAAATCAACACACCAGCAGCAGCAGTAGTCGTTGCCGTCGTCGTCGTCGTTGTCGTTCCAACGTTGTACGTATCCGTAACGGGCGTGTGTGTGCCTATGTGTGCTGTGTGTTGCGTGTGTGTTTGTGTGAGTGTGTGTAACTGAGCGTGTGTGTGTGTGTGTTGAGTACATAATAGGGCCATGAAGTTTTATTGAAAAACGAAAAACGCTATCGCCTGCTTGCCTTACTGCTTGCCTGCAAAGCACTACCAAGTGATTTCAAAGGCCAAACAGTGTAGAAAAAGTTTCAGGCAAATACTGTGACCATGTGGCTAAGGCTATGCGACAGCAGAAATCAAAGAGAACTATTAAATAAATTGTGTAAATAAACCATACCAATATATATGCAACGTATATGTATATATATATATTTATATATATAAATATGTATAAACATACATACTATGTATGCACATAAATAAATTTAAAATATATATATGTATATATTAATATATAAGTAAATATATATATATATATATATATATATATATATATATATATATATATTTAGTCAAATACAAAAACAACAACACCCGACCACGGCAATTGGTATAGGTGTAAGAAAGTGTGGTGTGAGCAAAAAAAAAGAGAAGTAAAAAAGGAAGAAAGAAAAGCAACGCGCGCGCGCCTTTAGTGTATGAGTGTAAAATGCGTGGGTGTGTGTGAAAGGTGTAAAAAATGTACATTTTGTGAATTGGCCACATAAAAAAAAAGAGAAGAGAAAACGAGTAACGAGTGTAACCAAAAACAACGGCAACAAAAACAACAGCAGCAACAACAACAAGAACAACATTAACAACATCTAACGTAACGACAACGACAACCGTTATATTTAGCCGCCGCCGAGTCATTATACGACCTACTAACACAAACGCACAATACGCACAAATGTAGCCAGTGATTAACTTGTGTTGTTGCTGCATATTTTGCATGCTGAGGTTAAACCAAGTTTACAACTTACAAAATGCACACAGATCTCGATATCGGTATCAATATCAATATCAATATAAATCACAGCAAATGCGCATTGCCAATGCGCCGTCAGCAGCAACAGCACTTTTATCAGCATACAACTCGTCCACCCACGCAGTGAACTAATTAATTAATAACAATAACAGCAACAATGTAAGCACCGCTTTTCTTAGTTTCTTTTTTTCGTCAAAATTGAAATTCTGCAATTTTAAATTTAAATTTTCGTTTATTTTTTTTTGTTTTGACCGCTTGCGCATCACTAGCTATTGCACAGCGTTCGATATTATTTTAAATCGATAATAAGCTATTTCAATTGATCTAACCGCTACTAAGCTACTGTTTAAGCCTTAGCTAAGCATTTTAGTGTGTCTATTAACAGTAAGCAATATCGCTTGATTTGATTTATTGCTTTTAGATAAAGTCGATTGAGCTAAGGCACATCGGCTCTTAGCTATCGATAGTATCGTTGCACGTGGAAAACTATTGACACGAAAACTTAGCGCACACGCATAACTAAATCAAGAAGAAGCAGTACACAGTCAGAGAGCGCATCCAATTGGACGGACTGTCAGACGGACGCGCACGTACGTACGGTTGGTTTGGTTACAGCGGCACATTTTGGTTCACCATCCACTAAGAAAAATTAAAATGAAAGCAAACACAAATTAAATGTAATTAAGTGCATTTAAATTTGACGCTTACGTGATTTGTTTGTGAATGTAATATGAATGTGTATGTGTGTGTGTATGTTCGTGACCTGCTGTGACGATACTCCAAGCTTCAAAATAATATCGTGCGGTAGGCTCGCAATTCCATTCATTTTATTTCGTTTTGGCCGCGTCAGCCGTTAAGCAAAAACAAGCACAAAACAAAAAGGACGATGCCGTTGAAAATTATATGCTAGTTCCATATTCTTTACTTAATGTGCGCTGCCTTGGGTTGGTTGCCTTTATATTTCGACAAATTAATGTAAGCAATTTCGCGTGTGCCTTTCTCTCTCTGTTTCTTTTGCGATTGTGTGACTGTGTATTGGTGTTCTGATTGGAACTGGTGTTGTTGCCGTCATCAGTTTCTTATTGTATGGGGCCGCATTTGTTATGTCAATAATTAACAGTAAAACTTACGAAAAGCCCTGTAAAACTATACAAAAGACTGCGTAAGGTGTGCTTTCAGGTGTCAGCTAGCTCACTATATAGCTAAAGTAGATTCGTGTCCTAAAACACCAAAGTTTTATATATATATATATATATATATATATATATATATATATATATATATATATATATTAATTTTTTTTTATTTTGATATGTGTGTCCCCCAAGTGCTCGTGCTTCTGTGTGTGTTTTTATATGCCTACGTATGTGTGTTGTTGCGCCCCATTCTTGCGGTACAGGGAGCAATTGCATTTGGCAATCACACGGAAAATTGATTTTTTTGCCAAGTGCGCGAACATTTTTACTGAATATTTTTATATTCTTTGCGTTTTTCTGACCAGTTTAGACTGTTTGAAAAGACCAATTGGATTATATAGTTGGAGTGTCGCTTGCCCAATTGGCACATTGTTTTTTGACTGGATGCTGCCTGTTTCTACCGCTAAAGCTATTGCTGTATTGCTGCCGCAACCAATGCCGATGCCGATGCCGATGCCGTTGCCAATGGCTTAGCTTGATACTTGTCTCCTCTTTTTGAATTACATTAAATATTTAAAGCATATGCAAATTTGAACAGTAGCTCCGTAAAAAAGTACCTACCGCGGCCTTAACGCGCTTGTTATTATTGTTGCTGCTGCTGCTGCTGCTCTCAGTCGTGACGTCGCTCTCACACACTTCAGCAAAGCACTGGCTTGGTCCTCCTTTTGTATTGGCGGCGCGTGGCGTGCGCCCATTTTTACCTTTAGTGTCGTGTAAATCGTTTTGTGTGGCAAGTGCTCTGCCCATTTTTTGCTCCATCTTTAGGCTTTTTCCTTTTTTTTTACTACCTTTTTTTGCATTACGAAGTACTCACTCTCACCCACACACAGACACACATATATATAAACGTGTACATATACGTACACATACAGACAGCAATCAGCGCAAAGCTCGCAACTCAATTCAAATGCATTTCGATTGCTTCGTTTCATACAATTCTCGTATTCGCTATGCATATGTATGTATATATGTTTTGTATGTGTGTGTGTGTGTGTGCGTGTGTCTGTAAGAGTGTATTTGTGAGTGCACTCAACTTGTGAACTATACGTACGATGCTTAAACACCAGTTTCGTAGATTCCTTTTGCCTACATTTCGGTCTCCTGCTTACTATATGAATGTATATATGTATATGTGTTTTTGTGTGTATGTGTATATGTGTGATTGCCACCTTAAGTTTAAAACGCTGCTCCCTTTTGAGCACAAACACCCTGCACATCGCACCAACCGCACTGTCACCTCCTTTGGGCACCACTTGCTGCGACACGTGCCCATTGTGCCGCAACAAATTTACTCTAGTTTTGACTTTTGCTCCCTTTTCCGTCTACAATTGTCTATACAAACTTTGTGACCTGTATCTCAATATGTATATATGGGTGTCTGTATGTTTGTATGAATGTGTGAACTCCTTTTGGCTTAGAGTGACCAGACCAGCAAACAATGACATTTTGAATCTCACTCTATTGTTTTATTTTTATTGAGTGTAAATATACAAGAAATATTTTTACTGATTAGCACGTCTTCTCTCTCTCTCTCTCTCTCTCTCTCTTTTTGTCCTAGTAATAAAATATTTATCTACTTTTTTGTTGTTTTGTTTGTTTCATACAAAATGGCAAAAGTATCCTTATATATATATATATATATAGTTACGTCAGTTTAAATTCTAACCACAACTTAATTAAAATGTACTTTAAATAACTTTCCTTCAACAGTTGTTGCTGTTGCTGTTGCCGTTGTATGTGGCACAATCATTGACCAGTTAGTAGCCCTTTGGAAATGAATGCCATAACTATTTGTCACTTTGTCCAAAAATGAAATCGATTGCCAAGGTCAGCTTCACACCACCTCCATATTCAACTCTGATGCCATTACCATAAACAGTCCAGATGCGGTTGAGCTTGTTCTCGTTGTTGTTGTTGTTGTTGCTGTGGATGTTGTTTACAGAGTGTAATTAAAACTTGTTGATTGTGGGCGATTTTCCAATTGAGTATTGGAAGCAAACCCAAACGCCCAGCCCTTTACCTGGCTCCAGTAGCAAATCGTTTCCAATTGAATATTTAAGATTTAATCTCCTTTTATGGATCTATTTAGTGCGCCATGCAACTAAAATCAAGTTTAAACTTAATTTAGAATCTATAAGCAACAGTTAGATATACGCAGCGCAGCTGGAAATGAAAATTAGATAAATAGCTTATATATTATAATATATATACTAATTTAAACTACTTAATATCATTTAATTAATTTTATATATTTCTCTTACTCTTCTTGCAGTTTCTACTAAGAAAATCAATTGGTAAACGGGTAAAAATAATAATAAATATAAATAAAAATAAAAATAAATTAAAACAGAGCAAATAAAATTTGCCTAGTGAAAAGTTTGAATGAAAAGTGTAACATAAAAGTGCTCAAACAAAATAAATATATAAAAATAAAATAAAAAATAATATATAAAAATAATAATAAAAAACCTCTCGATTATTGCTTGAGGTGCGTGTGTGTGCTTGCGTATGTATTGGTAAATCTGGGCGCGCGTGTGTGTTTTAGTGTGTTACCCAGTAAGTAATTGGGTTCAGATCTAAAGAGTCGTCACAACGTCGTCCACAAAACCCACGACATCAGCCGCTGCTGCTGCTTCCGCCGCCGGTGCTGCTGCTGCTGCTTCTACAACGAATAAAATCGCCTCTGTCAAGGTTAAAGCGCAACGTCAGGCATCAACGCAAAGTCCACCGCCTGGTGCGATATCATCTGCACAACAACAACAACGCATCAGCGGACAGAGCGGCCATCGGCGTCGCAGTAGCAGCAGTAATCCAAACGCCGGCAACACGAAAGCTACCAGCGGCAGCGGTGGAGCTGGCTGCGCCGGCGTCGCTGGTGGCGGTGGTGGCGGCGGAGGAGGTGGCGCAACGGCCAATATTAAGCAAAGCGTCAGTCGCAACAGCAACATACGCAGCAGCTCCTCCAACAGCACCATGGCATCCGCAAATCATCGCGGCGGACGTGGCGGCGTCACTGGCACCGGCGCTGGCGCTGCCGATGGCAATGCAGCCGGTTTACAATTTGGATCCGCCTGGTTTCAACGCAAAATTAATCTAAGACCGCAACATCGAGGTGTACATTTAGTTACCGAGGAGATACTTAGACAGATGCCGGAACTGACGCAATTCTCTGTAGGATTATGTCATATGCAAAGTAAGTAGAACAATTAAACGTTTATGCACTTATGAACTTATGAACTTATGCATCTTCTTCAGAAGATTTTGAGTGGCTCCCAACACAGCACAAAGTCAATTAAATTCATATCCAAACTACAAAGTTAAGTTGGCTGCGATAAGCCATAAAATGTAGATGAAAATTTTAAACGAACTTTTTTCTTTGATGATTTTGTATACTGACAAAGTTTTGGTATCTCTCAGGATATCTAGCATAGATATGGCATATTTCTGGAAGAGATCGCTTCGTGCTTTCAAATAGTTTTCAATTCTCAAATAAAATTTTGTTTATATAGAAAACGTTTTATTTATTCTAAAAACATTTTTATTCTTTGCATTCGGTTTAGATTTCGTTTTGCTTTGCTTTAGTTTCGACTAGGATCTTCTATGTAAAGTTCAAAGTTCAGTTAGACAAATAACAAAATGAAAAACTTGCATAAAAGAAAATCAAAAGTTGTTCCTGCTGTTGTTGTTGTTTTTGTTATACATTTAGCCAAAGTTAAGAGCTGAGACTACATTTTCACAATTTCCACATTTTCACAGATACTTTTATCCCTGAGTTTATTTGTACAGCTAAAAAGAGAGCTGCCCATTTGAATTAGGAACTACAAATAACTGGGTTAAGCTATATATATATATGTGTGTGTGTATGTGTGTGTATGTGTGTATATATGGTTAGATGTTCAGATATATATATATATATATAGATAGTTATTTGGCAGTAAACTCAACACTCCACTTGCTGCCTTTGGCATCCTGTTGGTCAACGGCTTTGTTGTCTGCCCAAAACTACGTTGACATCGTTTAAATTTTGCACCCAAATTGTCCTTTATGCTCCTATTGCTGCAATCTAATATGTATACCAAAGTGAATGCATTTTGTGCATATCCTTTGAATGATTCAACTACTTAAACAACCAATTACAAATGAACTTTTCATGTCAGATTTCAAATTAAAGAATGTCCTGTGGAATTTTTTTTAATGATAACTTGGATAACTATTACTACAGATTGACATGGTAATAGTCCGTTAATACAATCCTTTGACTCAATTGTTTTCAAATACTTAACCCAATCCTCCAAATTTAATTGCACAAATGATTCTAAAACTAGATTGCATTTCAGCTCCTCTGCATGCAATGCAATTGCAGCAGCTTTACTAAATGTGTTGTACCAAATTCTAGTCTAATCCATTCATCTATAGACTCCAGTTGATAGCACCAACGACCAACAACAACAACAACAATAGAAAGATCAGTAAAATAGCTCGGGATATGCAGAAAAGAGTGAAGATTTGCCTGCAGCATTTGCGGTCATGTTGACAGTTTGAATTACAATGGAAGGACGCGTTTCCCAGTTCCATGGCTTAGGAGTGTTCAGACATGAGCAAATAAATAAAATCGTATCATAAAACGCCACTCGTGCACACTAAAACAGACTGAGAGACAGTGAGAGAGAAGGAGAACTAGAAGCTTCCCTCCGCCTTTAAAAGGAGCTTCAAAGTAAAAAGCAATCGTCGTGTCTTTCATGTCATGACTCTGGTTTTGCGCTATGGCGTGTGAATGCTCGAGGCAAACTTCTTCCTGCCTGATATATATATATATATATACAGTCAACTGCCACGCCTACCGCCCTTACCCATATACATTGCAATGTGGCACACAAATCGTCTTAGCCAAGTCTTTATTATGTCTTTGTCTCTTTCCTTTTTTTATTCTTTTTCTCTGGGCCAAATGAAAAGCACGTGTGTTTGTTTGTTGTGCACCCTCCAAACGAAAAATGAATCTCTGTGCTCTGTATATATATATATATATATATATATTTATATGTATGTGTGTGTGTGTGTGTATTCTTGTTGTCTGGGGATCCGTTTTTGGTACGTGTGTATTGTGAACTGTAGTAAGCGAAATCTAATTGAGGTCAAGACATGTTTATTGATTTTCTTAAAAGGACTTCCTAATTAGACTCATTTTATTTAATGTCTGTATTGCTACCTCTTACCCTCTATCCACCTCTATACCCCACTCTCTCTCTCTCTCTCTCTCTCTCTCTCTCTCTCTCTCTCTCTCTCTCTCTCTCTCTGTATTTTACTCTGTCGTTGTTTGTGTTGTTATTAGTCCTCGAATCTCTTGCCGGCCTTCTCCACGATTGAAAATTGTGCAGCGCCAACACAAATCAAATGGCAATCAAACCATTGCTACCTTCATATCTCTCCCCTACCCCGTTTCATTTACCTTTTGCCGTTTTTCACAACAACAAAAAATGAATAAAATAGTAAAAAAAAAATAAATGAAAAAAGTTAATTTAGAAAAATTATTTCACAGCAACCTTGTCATATGTTTGTTGTCTTTTACTATTGACCTCAATACATTCCGTTATTGTTTCTATGAAGGCAAAGAATGAAAGGAAAGAAAAAAGAAAAGTTGCTGAAGCAAAGGAAGGTAAATGTTATGGTAACTTGGTCAAAAGAGCAACTAACTGAAACAGGAAGAACTAAAATATAGTTGAAATTTTTACTACGATCTTATGAGCTATAAAAATGATAAGAATTTTCTTTGTGAAATGTTTCCTTAATGTTGTTAGGCCAAGAATTTTACTATCAAGGATATCAAATCTCAGGACTTATGCTGTTCTAATAAAGCACTATTATTTGTTACTATATCGTTTTTATTATATATATATATATATATATATTTCTTGTTAATGAAAATTGCGCAATATTTCGCTTCAAATTTTTCTCTCATGGAAAATTTTTACACGCTGCTTTAACTTTTAGCAATTTGCTGCATAATCGTAAGATCATATAAATGGCTCAACTTCAATTTATAACCCGAGCATATTTTTCAAAGCACCAACACACAAAGGACCCTGCCAATGTCCTGTGCGTAAATGAAAGAGAGAGAGAGAGAGAGGGGGAAAGAGAGCGAGAAAGCAACATCAAATAAATCAACTGAAACCGAAAGCAAAAACTGGGTATAAAATTTGTGGGTGGCACAAAATGAAGTAACATTTCGACGCTTTAACATTTTTTTTTGTTTTCTGATGCATATGTGTATATGTGTGTCTGTGTGTCTGTGTGACAGTGTGGCTGGCGTTGTCCTTTTTATACGTTTCGTGACAGCAAAACGTAGCTAAAAAAACAAAAGAAATACAAAAAAAAGAAGAAAACAATAGAAAATAGTCTAAAAAACGGTAAAGAAAATCGTTTTGTTTTTCTATTTTATATTAGAAAGAACGAAGATTAAATACCTTTACTAACTAAGGACCTATTTCAAAGGACTCTTAAATATATAGTTTTGATTAATTTCAAATAATTTTAAAGTTTTGTTTTATAGTTCATAAATAAAACTTATTAACTCTAAAATAAATTAATAATATAAGAAACATTTTTATAGCTTAGCAAAACCATTTTTAATATATCAAAATCCAACTATAAAATATATATAAATAATAGATTTATAGTTGTAGATATAATATATACTTCAAGATTTGCTTTGCTAAGCTTTGAAATTTCTATCAATACTTTACTATAAGTTCTAAACTATATAACAAAGTCTATCATAAATGTTATATACCCCTAAATTATCAAGGACATAAAAATGTGGCATGTGTGTGTGTGTGTGTGTGTGTGTCATACTTTTGGTTTCCATAGTCTCCATTGCAATGGTATGGGTATCCTTTTGGCTGTCTGATGGCGCCTTTTGCATTAAAAATTGTTCGCTTATGAGCCGCAAATGTTGCGCTATTCAATAAATCAATATTATTTATGCAAAAAAAAAAAAAGAAAAGAATGAAATGAAAAGGAAAAGCGGAAAATAAAAGGGGAAACACACATACAGATACAGATACAACAATAAAAAAGGCACAAAGCAACCAGGCGACACGGACAACAAACATTTTATGTTTGTTTGCCATGAAAAACTTGAACTAGTTTTATTTGACTATTTCTGTGTGTGTGTATGTGTATGTGTGAGTGTGTGTCCGAGGGGTCGCCTTGGTTTAATGAGTGGTTAGCAGGTGCGTTTACACCTGGCGTCTCTTACGGCCTTCTGCGCCTTTGAGCATTTCAGGCTAAAAACCATTTTTTGGCTCTTGCTTCTGGTTCTTGACCACAAAATGTAACCAACGCGCTATGTAATAAGGTTGATGAAGTTAAGCGTTTCGTGCTGCGTTATATCATATAATATGCACACACAATTACACACACACAGACACACATATACTATTGCATAAATAAGTAGCATATATACATGGCTGTGTGTGTGTGTGTGTGTGCGTATATATGCATGAATATATGAATGAATGAAACATAAGCGAGCCGCAGTATCCCCATTGTTAAGCATTTGCAGCAGCCGCAGACGCTGCTTAATGTGTTTGTGCTGTGTGTGTTGGTGTGTATGTTTATATTGTATATTGTGTGCTGTCAGTATGTTTGACTTTGTATAATAATAATAAAAAAAAAAGTCCTCTTTAAAAACATTAGCAACTTTTGTAGTACCTTAACGTCAAGCCAAATGCAAAAAGCGACCAACAGCAGCCACTCATAATTCTCATCTCAACTCCTTCTCATACACATATATATATGCTTATATATATTTATATATATATATGTATATATGTTATATGAGTACTGTATACACACACTTATACACTCACAACCAACAGTCAACTAAAATAGCCACCTGCCACACCATAAATGCTTTGCTACACTGTAAAAAAAGCAAGAACAATTTTCAGTTTTTTTTTATACTCGAACTGCAACTTATCTTTTTATTTAAGCTCTCAAAATACACTTAGCTTTATGGGGTATGAGTTTACATACCTCTAATGGCTGTTAACTAACTGTTAATCAACTGTTAGCTTACTGTTAACATGCCTAATGTAAACGTTTCCTAGCATAAAATAAGCATCAGATTTGAAATAGATATTTTTATTCGATGATGCTGATATATGCGATATCTATGATATATATTATATATATATATTATATATTATATATAATATATCAGTTTTTTTTAAGTGTATTTAATCGTTTGCCACAGATAGTCGTCTGTGGTTAGCATGTGTTTCCTTAGCGCCACCAGCATATCCCATTGGCAAACATGCAACATATTCCTATATGATAAACGTCAAGGCAATTTAAACCCCCTTTGGCGCTGTGCCTCTGGTTAAATCATACTAAAGCCGTTTGCTTGATGTTTCCTGCACATCCTCTATAACGCCCCTTGATGCCTACTCTACACTTACCCTCGGCTGGCAGGTCGTTTGTTGTGGCGCTTGCAGCATGGCAAATAGTGTCAGTTGAGTGGCCAAAACGTATGCAACACTTTTGTTGAGAGAACGAGAGAGTGAGAGTTGTATGTTTAGTAAGTAGTAAGAGGATTTTCAACCAACAGTTAAACACCACTTGAAAACCAACTCACAGAGTCAGACGCACAACTATGTTAACGCATTAACATATATTTTATATGGCATTTGGCATAGATTATTATTACCATTTATACATACAAACATTATGTATATTATGATGGGTGTCAACTAATTGCGGTCATCACATTTACATAGAAACTGGACAGGTCTTGTCATATGTCTTTGGCATCTGTCTGTCCAGGAATCAATTTGCAAATTTGTATAGAGGCTGCCGTTGGCTGTCATTTTGACTACATTTTCATTTACATTGTCCGGTTGTCCATTTGAGATTTGCCTCGGGCTTTGTTTGTTTTCCTACTTCTGCCCTCTAAATGTTCGTCACTTTGTTTGTTTGTGTGTTTGTTTATTTGTTTGTTTGCTTATTTGTTTACTTGTGGCTGTGTAACATTCAAATTCCGGATGCCATTTACACATGTTCAACATGACATAATCGTATTTTTTTCTTCTTCCCTTTGAAATTTATTTACAATGTCCTCCCAAAAAACTTGAACGTAAACATTGATAAACACACATACAGACGCGCGCGCACACACACACACACATATATGTAAACTTATACACACATAGCGCTTAGGGGCTCGTAAATGACATCTCTGGGATTTAATAATAAACTAATTTGTGCTGCGTTCCTCTCGTTTATTCACACTGAATCTCATCTCTTTTATTCATGAATATGCAATTACTGTGCAAATTTAAGTGTTTGCTACTGCGTTGCTCTATTGCTCTATTTATTATTAATACTAAATGATTTTAACTACTAGTATTCAATTTCAATTCTTCAACTTCCTTGTCTCTCCTCTCTATATCTCTATCTCTATATTTTGCTCTTGGCATGCTTCCAATTTGGGGAGGAACCTAAACAACATTTGACCCCTAACCAAAAAAGTAGGCTATGAAATTTTGTGTTCAAATGCCTCAAAGTCAAATAAGACATCAATTGCTCATGTCAAAATAATAAAAATAAAAATAAAGAGAATAAAAAAAATCAAGGAAAAGAAATAAAAATTAGGTTTCTGTTTCTCTGTCCCTCTTTGACATGTCACAGCAATTTCTATAAATTTAATTCCACAATGAAATTTGTCTTAAAACATTGTTTTTAAAAAATATTCCCCTTGTAACTAGAATATAAAGTAATAGCGTTATTAAACTTAACAATATTAAGTTAACATTGGCATTATTTAACCCCCCCGCTTATAATTAACATAACCTGAGTCTCTGTTAATTAACAGACAGCATTCAATTTTAACAGCAGCCGCTTCGGTTAGCACTGTTAATGTTTCATAGTAAAATTTATTTTGATATTCAGCCTTTCCTTTATTTATTGTTTTATTTAACTAAGAGATCATATCGTATACCATGTTTATTAAATGTCTTGTCATATAGAAAATAATTATTTACATGATTGAAAATAACTTTCGCAAGTCGGCAAATAACAGTAAGAAAATGCCACAAATTAAAAAAATGTTGCAACAATTTCGCTGCAATTAAAATGGAAATAGTTGAGGCGTTAATAATTAAGATTCGTGTTAAGAGATTTTTGGCTAATTAGCGTAACAAGTTAATTGAAAATGCATTGTTTGAGTTTAGTTATAAGAAAAAAAAAGAGCAGAATTCATCAATTCACGTAATGGTCTAATAACTGGCCAAGAGATTTGATAGAGATTAATAAGAGTTTAAGCCAAGTTATTAATATTAATTGTTGCGTTCATTCATTTTGTCTTATTCCTTACAGTTCTTCACACCTCGGCGAGTTTAGCGTTAAACGAGAGTTGGGATCCAGACGTTAGGTATGTATTTATACATATATATATACAAATATATACAGCTTACATATTGGATTAATCTCTTTTTATATATAATTTGTAGAGACGATATGGAAATGATGTTGAATAAAATAGTTCCCGAAGGTTTGCCCTATAGGCATTCGTGCGAAGGACCCGATGATATGGTAAGTATATATATGCGTGAAGAATATAATATAATATTAATTGTTCTTCTTTGTTTTTGTTTTTAGCCCGCACACGTTAAGGCCTGCTTTTTGGGCAGCTCACTGACAATCCCCATAACCGATGGTAAACTCTCGCTAGGCACATGGCAGGGCGTTTGGCTATGCGAGCATCGGGATCAGGCTGGTAGCCGTAAGCTGGTAATAACATTAACCGGTTGTCCAAGAGAGCAAGCTGTACGGAGTCCACTGTCACCTGTCTCGCCCATTGCCAGTACATCCAGTTAGGGGCGGCCTCGCTCCACCCGCGATAGCCGGTAATCGCGGGGGAGCGACAATAATGACATCATTTCGTCGAGGAAGTTAATTTTACAAAAGAATTTAGCTAGGGCCACAGCACAGCAGCGAGCAGCGGCAGTTATTGCCGCTGGACGTGGATTAATTGGTGCAACAACATCTGTTGCAGCACCGGCACCACCAGGTGTTGCATCAATTGATAGTAAAACGAATCGTTTACTTTTACGTCAGCGTTTACATTTGAATCTTAATTTAAATGTAACGGAAACTCTACAGGATGGCATTGATATTGATGATGTTGATGAGGATGTTAACGATGATGATGATAATGATGTTGACTATAATAATGTTAATAATGATAATGATCGCATCGTTTTCAACGTTGCAGATATTGTCGATGCTCAGGGCAGTGGGCGTCGTCGTGTTGGTGATAATATACAAACCGTCACAACAGTGCCTCAATTAAAACAACAACAATTAAGAAATAAGATCACCGCAACAACAACAACAACAACAACAGCAGCAACCAGCTCATCAGCAACATCAAGTGCATTAGCTAAATTCAATCGCATTATCGAATCTGTAAATTTGGAACCACATCGTGCCTCGGCAACGTTTAGTAGCGCAACGCTACAGCAACGTTTAGCCTTGGCTTATCCAGAATTACAGCAGCAGCAGCAGCAACACCAGCAGCAGCAGCAGCAGCAGCAGCAGCAACAACAGCCACAGCTGCAACATGATATGCGAAAAATTGACAACCTCCCACGTAGCAACAGTCGTGGCCTTGCCGCCGTTAGCACTCCATTAACATTGCAAGCACTAGATATAATAAAAACTAAGACGGCGGCAATGGAGCAACAACAACAACAGCTACTGCAGCAGCAATTGCTGCAGCATGACGCAGCTAATCAAACGTCACGAAATGATGTACATTATTTGTTGAAACAGTTAAATAGTTTTAGTGATATAGAAGAAATAGAAATTGTTGATATGAAGCAAAGACAGCAGCGACAGCAACAGCAACAGCAAAAGCAACAGCAGCCGCTACAGCAACAGCAACATAAACAGCGAGAAGAACGCACAACAAAAACTGGTACTGCAACTAGTGTACATGCACCAGCTGCAGCCAGCTCAATGGAGCTAATGCCAATGTCTAGATCAATGTTACCCATACCAGTATCACCATCAACACAATCTCATAAGGGTAATTTTAGGGGTTATAGCAATGATGCAATTGCTGGCAGCTCACAGCGTATACAATTTGATGATTATCTATTTGAATCCTGCCATTATTTGGAAACAAACTATATTGCTGCTACCTATCGCACTGCCATGGTTGAGAGTTGTTCACATGAATTTCGTTACTCGACCACAACGCCAACGAGTTCACGTTCCGAATGCTTTGAATTGCATGAATTAGAACCACCAAGTGTTATATGCAAGTCAGCACCAATTCCTTTAACAACGCCGCCATCCTATCAGGCTGAGGTGCGCATTACCAATACCGGTATACAAACAGAGCTAACGGTTGACTCATTGGCACAACTTAGCAGCAGCAGCAGCACTCCTAGTTCATCACGTGTATCGCCACTATTCATATGCTGTTATACGCCTATCGATCGATGGCGTGCAAGACGACTGAGAGCGGCAGCTGATGCAAAACGTGATGCCCCTGAAAAGAATGGACATGCTGTCTGACACATGACTAACTGACTAACTGACTGACTAACTGACTGATTAACTGAATGATTAACTGACTGATTAACTGACTGACTGACTGAGTGACTAACTAACTATCTAACTAACTGACTGAGTGACACATTGTCATGTATATCAAGAGCTGCGCTGTTTCATTTGCGATATCAACAAAAGTTTCCATTTCGAATTACAGTCATTTAATATATATCTGCGCCTAATAAATAACATTATCAAGACAAATACAATATTTTTTTTATATACACACAGACACACCTAAAACCACACCAAGAACATCGCACATTATTGCAATACACATTTTTATAGACTAATACAAAGATAAAAAAAAAACTAACAGAGAATCATTCAAAAATGTTTTGTGTAAAACAAATTTAAAGAAAAAGTATAAAAATAAGCATGAAATAATTAAAATGTAACTGAATTGTTTAAATAAATAAATAAATTTAATATAAAATAAATTGTTAAATATGCGCAAGTTGAAGAAATAAAATAAAAATTAACAAATTTATTTGTAGGCAGCAAGAAAAAGAAAACAGAGAGGGTGAGAGAGAGCTTGAAAGTTGTTTAATAAATAAAAATTATAATAAAAACTATATAAAAAAAAATCATTAAACAATAAACTAATTGCAACAAAAACAGCGTAGAATTCAAAACAAATTTTAAAGTCAATTTCAACTAATTTTTTTTTTAGTTTTCTTTTTGTTTTGTTGTGTGCATTTCGTGTGTAAAATAATAAATAATAAGATATATTATTTTATTATAATGCAATTGTTACAATATTATAACACAAAAAATAAACATAAATAAATAAAAATTAATTTTTACTTTCCTTTTTGTTGTCAAACCTGAAGCAGAAGCAATATTAGTTTTTAATAAGAAAAAAATCATATAAAAATTTTGTCAATTTTTGTTCTTAAAGCTGGGCAACACTCAAATCTAAATAAATAAAAAAATATATATAAATATATATATATAATAATTACAAATATCATTAAGCTTACGTAAAGTACACGCGCTTAAGTTATAAGTTTTAAAAATTATTTCATTTTTAATTACTAATAAATACAAAAGAAAAGCCTTAAATTTTAATTAAGCATATCAAATGCTGACATGAGAAAAAAAAAGTAAAAATAAATTAATTGGAAAGTTAAATAAATGAGTGAATGTAATTTCAGGTTTTTCAGCTCAGTTCTTCCAATAAAATATAAAAAAAAAATAAAATAAAATATTAAATAAAAATAAAAAACAACACACAAAACAGAAACCAAACAAATGCCTTTACAATGCCCACACGTACACAAAAAAAAAAGAAAAGCAAAACGAAAGTAATAAGAAAATCATATATAAAAGAGTAAAATAAATAAATATTATAAATAATGAAAAGCTGAAAAAATGTTAAAAGTTTTCTTCTTTTTTTATATTTAAGTTCTTATTAACTTAATTGTTAATTGTTACATGTGAACAGAACTTGTTAAAAGAGAGAATGAAAGAAAAAAAGAAGAAGCAAAATAAGATTAACAATGAATTGTTAAAAGGATATAAATTTAGCAAAAACAAAGAAAAATAATAATATCAATTGTTGTATGTTTTATTCACAAGCGCACGAAATATATATATATATATATATATATATATATATATATATGCATATGTATATATTATAAAATAGCAAAGAAATGTAGCTAATGGTTAAAATTTTTGTAAACTTTTTGATATGTGATGATGATTTGAATAAATTAAAACCACAAAAAAATATATATATATATAATAAAGAAAATTTGCATAATTTAGCTATAGATATTTAAACTAATAAAATAAAGTAAACAAAAAAAACAAAATATAAATAAACCAATTTATTATAATAATAATAACAAATAAAGTAGCGCAACGCAAACAAATTTAGTGCATAGTTAAAAATGAATCATACAAAAATGCTAGTTAATTGATATATATATATATATAAATAAATATATATATATGTATATATATATATATATATATATATATATATAAATATATATGTGTATATATATAGATACATAAGGAGGAGATTTTGTTATACAATAATTGTAGTCTCGGCAAGCCGAAGCACCTGGTCTGGCCCCTATTCTAAGAAACCTATTCCCTAAAAGCTTTCATTGTATTCAATGATATTTTATTTTGTATTTATTTAAAATCAAAATTAATTGTTTTTAATTTTTTAGCTTTTTTAATGTGGAAAGGGGCTAAATATCTAGCAATATTCAAGGCAATTCAATTGTATTAACGACAATGATAAATCTGAATGAAATGTAAGCAAAATAAATAAAGCTCGCATTTTATAGGAATTTATAGTTAATATATATATATATATATACGAAATAAAAATAATAATAATAATAATAGAAATAATAATAATAATAATAATATTATTATCCAATTAAATTAGTACATCTATGTGCATAAGTAGCAAAATTTTTCAATTGTATATAGATTTTTTTTAACATATAGAAATATATATATATATGTTGAGTTTATTGTGTTTTTAAAAAAATGTTTGTAATCAATTTTGCAATAATAGATTGTTTATATTATTTCAATATTACAAAACTCTGTTTATATACACACAATACACATGACATAGCACACACAGCAAAACAGAACAGAACACAACACGAAAAAGCTTTAAATAATTTAATTAAAATACATATGTATGTATTTTGTATTACAAATAAAAATAATAATAATTTTGATATCATTATCATTGATAAATTCCATTGTAGATACATAATTAACTATATTAAAATAAATTAATAAATATATACTAGCCAGTTAAGTAAATGTCGCCTAATGTGAGTTCTATAAGCATTAAATAAAACAAATTACCAACACACATATATATATATATATATATATATATATATATATATATATATATATATATATATAGACATATACAAATCAAGAAATAAATTTTCAAAATAAAAAATTAGAAAAATAAAAGCATAAACTAAAACAGGCCTGCAACCAACAACATACAACACATCACACACACACACATACAACACTGAAACACACACAAAGCTTTTATAAAACTATTTAAATATATATTTGAAAAAAAAAGATATATAAATAAAAAAAATAATAATCCTGCCAAGTAACATTCGAATACCTGCTTGATGAAGATACACCCGCTTTTGCTAAAAAAAAAAAAACCAAAAACTAAAAAAAATTAATATATAAAATAAATAAAAAATGAAAGGCTAAATACGATTTTTATACTTTCGATATAATGATTTTTTATACTAAAACGTAAACTTTTTCAAAGTGAAACAAAAAACCGAAAAAACTGACCGATTTTCTGGGGTATCAACAAGAATCGAGTACACAAAATTTGATTGTGACGTTTGATTGATATTGATTTAAAGCAAAAATATTCACATCTATATATTTATTATATATATATATATCTATATATATATATATATATATATATATATATATATGTATTATATATATAAGCCCAAACTGCAACTAAGGAACGAGAGCACAAACTTTGTTGAACATAAAAGACAACAAGAATTAATAACAGAAGTCAAATACTAAAAATCATTCTATATACATATATACTTTTTGTAAATCCACACACACATTTATACACAATCAATATTATATATATATATAAATATATTTATATATAAATATATATATATATATAAACATAAATAATCGCACAAATTATTCACCGAAGTTTTGCTTTATGAAACGCCTCCCTTCGAACAGAACAACATTCAAACACTACATTAGACACCAAAATAAATTTCTACTTAATAATAACATAAATTTTCAGCCTTTTTGTACTTGTAATATGCATACAATTTGTAAATATAATATATATATATATATATATATATATATATATATATATATATATATATTAACTAATTTTAGCTTAAAAATAAAAGAATTTTCAAGCATATTTATTTTCACAATATTTTAGTTATTGAATTCTTCTACTCCTAATTGCGTTTGTATGTGTACAGTATGTTTTCAACTCAAGAAAAAGAAGTACATGGTCGTATATATATATATATATATACGCAAATATCTATCAATAGATATCAAAAGTATATAAGCAGAATGCATACTTTAACGAATATTAAACTACAATAATTTAATGCAAATGGAGTAAAGAGAAAATAATAATAATTAGTGCAATAAATAACAAATTATTCGATAAAAAATGTAAAATTAAATTACATTTAAGTAAATGCTTTGTAAAATACACATATAAAAAAATTAAAAATGAAACAAAAAAAAATTAAAAGAAAAACACAAGGAAATATAAATACAAAAAAATATAAATAAAAAAAAGTAACACTATTGAGAAATAAAAGCGTTATGCATTGACATTGACACGTGATTCGATTTCTCATCTTATAAGCATAAATCAGATAAGATAACAATAAAGTATAAATTAAAGATAAATTAAACATAATTTCTATGATTTTTACAAGTTTTATATCCCATTGTAGTAAGTATTATTCACAGCATACATTTTATATTCATTTCATTTAATTCATTTCATATTTATTTCATTTATTTATGTTATTATATTATATTGTTTATTAAATTTTATTTATTGTATGGTTCGTCCAACACCATCGAATACTTTATCCTTATGATCAGCTGCATTGGCGCGTGCCTCATAGTTGCATATGGTTACACCATGATAATGTGCTTCAGTGAATTCTCCTCTTAGACCTGAAATAAATAATCTTTTAGCAGTTTCAGTCAATTATCTGCCGTATCTTACCAATATAATAAATTCGTGTGTTGTCATCACCAAAGTTGCTGGGAAAATATATTGATAAATGATGCACCGAATTAAAAGTAACCACTCTAAATACACAAATAATAATTAGTAAAAATAATTTATAATTTATACATCTATATAATGGGTGTGGTAAAACTTTCGTGTCACTTTTTTAGTAGAAATCAAGTAGTATTCTTATAGTATTAAAATGAACTTCTATATAGCTTTTACTACACCCAATATATAGTAACCTACTTGGGAGAGTATTCAATTTCCCCGCGTGGATCGCGTGTTAGTTCAAATTCCTGATCTGCTTTGGCGTTAACATCATCAAATGTCATCTTCGGGCGATTCTTGAAACTGTAAAAAGAAGTTATCTTATATTATTAGCTTATATGTTAGATCCAGGGTGTGATCACGCACATTTTAACCTTATTAGGATGGGAATTATCATTGGCCCCGCTTATAATAATCCCTTTAAGTTTTATGTTGCCGGTAAATGGTATATTAAACAAAAGCTCTGCATCGGCATCGCTTTGTACAAACTTAAAATGTAAACAAAAAAAAATAGTAATACATTTTTATTATAATGTTTATTTACGTACCTTGCTGAGATCCTGACGTTTTTCATATGGTTTAAAGACCGTCTTACCGCTTCCATCAGTCTCCTCATTTAAACATTCTGTATTTTCAATGTCGATTTTTGTATACAAACTATACTCAATGCCCATTTCCAGTGCATGATCAACATCAGTTGCCTCATGGCTACAACCATGTCCATGATCGTGCGAATGTCCGTGTGGCATTTCAATAAATAAAATAGCTTAATATTAACGACTATAAAAATCTGACAAGAATTTAATTTCCACTCGGCTATGTTTTGTTTGACTACAACTCTGTTGTTTATAACAGGGCTGCATAACGGGACCTCTTAACATGTTAACTATGTTCAGCATAGATGTTTTAGCGCAATGTTAATAATTCCAGGGAAATTTGTGACTAAACAAATATTTGCATTATACTTTTGAGAAATGACATATGCTTATATTATTAGGTAAAGCCACTTACACAATATTGTTATTTATATAAGTTTTACGGTAAAGTTTTTCATTTTTATATACTGAAATCATCAAAATCATAACAAACAGAAGTTTTGGCTAATTTTTCCCAGAACCACAGGAATATTAGGCCAACAGCTAAGCAACTGTTGATAAGCGCGAACAAGGCGAATCGATTATTATCGATAGACTGTGTACGTCAGCTGCGGCTGTCAGAACTGATTCACAAAAATTTTTCAACAACCGACGGATTGTTATTGTGCGTAGGTGCATTAATTTGTTTCTTCTCGATAACAGTCAAGTGCAATAAAACTCATATGTAAAGAATTACTGTTAAACATAAATATTGCAAGCATATAATGCACTAAGTGTCGTTCATATACCAAAAGGCAGAAGCACAAATAATAGCAGCTGAAACCGAGAAATACCAACAGAACGCATAACTATGTCATTTGTCGGTGGAGGGGTTGGTGGTGGCACCGATGTTCATAAATTTGTTGAGGCCCTACAGGCAGACTTTAAGACGCTCTCACTTGAAACCAAGAAGAAGTATCCGCAAATAAGAGAGGTAAGTACGTTTGTCAGGGTCATGAGCATTTCATATTCTACCTGCCCAATCCGCTGACGTGTGCACCATACAGCCACTCAATGCGGTAGCACTTCTTTCATGTAACGAGTGTTTTAAAAGGGGGGTGATGACGCCAGCAATGGGTGGGTATGCTATGGCACTTGCGCGACGCAAATTATGAAATTGCTATCAACAAAACCCGGTCAGTGAGAACAAATAAAATTGATTTTTTATTACAATAACGTTAATGTTAATTAAATTCATTACGGTCATTACTATTATTAAGACATTACAGTTGTAATGATTACATTTTGCAGGCAAGCGAGGAAGCAATAGCCAAGCTATGCACTGCCGGCAGCAGTCAACAAAATTCGGTATATTATACCGTCAATCAGATACTCTATCCGCTTGTACAGGGCTGCGAAACGAAAGACTTGAAAATAATCAAGGTGAGTCATCTGTCATATCAGTACCATGTACTACTTTTGACCTTGTTTACATTATTTAACATTGCAGTTCTGTCTGGGCATGATGCAACGTCTCATCACACAGCAGGTGGTGGATCAGAAGGGCGCACTGTATATAACTAACGCTTTATGGACGTTAATGGAACATAACATAGAAGAGGTAAAAGTACTACAAACAGTGACCCTCTTACTGACCACCAACCTGGTGGTGCATGGCGACACTCTAGCTAAGGCATTGGTACTTTGCTTCCGTTTGCATTATACCAAAAATCCAACAATTGTAAACACAGCTGGCGCCACAATACGACAATTGGTTTCGCTGGTCTTTGAACGAGTTTATCTGGAAAAGGATTCGCTGCGAAGTTTGCAGCAGCAGCAGCAATCCGGTTCAAATAATACAGAAACTGATAACAGTACACAAGATGGACAAACTTTTGCATTAGATGCATTTCGTCTATTTCAGGATCTAGTACAATTGGTCAATGCTGAACAACCCTATTGGCTGATTGGTATGACCGAAATGACGCGTGCGTTTGGTCTCGAATTGCTAGAAGCGGTGCTAAGTAACTTTAGTGCAGTATTCCACGAGGTAATATGCTATACTATACCCATTACTCCTCCCACTCTCTACGCCTGTTCCTGACTGTGACAGCTGTTTTTTCCATTGTGTACTTAGTTCCACATAATGTTGTTGTTTTTTCAATAATATTTTGTTTATTTTAGTTTTGTTTATCCAAGTGGCGGCACATTTTTATTGTTTATAGATCGAATGTTTACAATAATTTACGTTTCTCTCATATCACAGAATCAAGAGTTTCGTTTGCTGTTAAAGGAACGAGTTTGTGCATTGGTCATAAAACTATTTTCCCCGAATGTTAAGCATCGCCAGTTGCCGGCAACGAACAATGGCACCGCCGTAGTCCCAGTAGATAAGCCATATTTTCCAATAAGCATGAGGCTATTACGTTTGGTGGCAATACTTATACAAAAGTATCATACTATACTGGTAACAGAGTGTGAGATATTTTTGTCTTTAATCATCAAGTTTCTGGACCCCGATAAACCACATTGGCAACGTGCATTGGCGTTGGAGGTTATCCACAAGCTTGTTACACGCTCCACGCTAATAGCCTTTTTCTGCAAGTCGTATGACTTAAAAAATCATGCCACACACATTGTGCACGACATGATTGCTGCCATGGGCAGCTATGTACGTTACTCTTTGATAAATGCCTCGGCTGTGTTAAGTAATGGTGGACTTCAAGCAGCTGGTACTGTGGGACAACAGGCGAGCACATTGTCAGCATTAGCTAGTGGCGGTAACAATCAGTGTGGATTTATGTTTCGTGGTGCCTACCTGCCGCTGGTGGCAACTTTCGCTCCTGGTATATCCAAGGCTGTCTTGTAAGTAGCAATTTTGGGACAACGATTTGAAATAGTTATTAATAGAGTTTTTTTTCTTTTAGCTTGGAAATGCTAGACAAGTTGGATGCACCCAACATACCTGACAGCTATGGCATTTCGTTGGCGTATGCCATCTTGTTGGACATCACACGCTCCATTGGCGGCGTCATACAGCGCACACCTGAAATGCATCCTACACATAACATGGCCATCATTAGCGAAGAGGAGCACAAACCCTTATGCTTACAATTGGTGAACTCCAGCTGGTCGGGTTTGCTTATAGCGTTTATACCGCTAGTGGAAACTTCCATCGATGAGGGTACCACGGAGAATATACTAAAAGCTATGCAAAATTATGCGGCACTTTGCGGTATGCTAGATCAATTGCATCCTCGCGATTCCTTTATTATGGCCATGTGTCGTGCTTCTTTTCCGCCCCATTATGCCATGTCCATATTTGCCAATAACACTTATTCGGATTCTGATCTCAGATGTAAGACAACTCTTTCTCTCTTTTAATCAAATCGATATAAATATAATTTATTTTTAGGTCACACAAGGAGTAGCAGCCAGGACTTAAGCAGTCAGTTTATAAACAGCTGCAACGCCGAAGGTGGAGACTTTCGTCCACAGATTGTGGCTGTGGGTACACCATTGCCCAGTGCCTCGTTGCCACACAGCGTTATGCAGGCACCGGTTATGCTCACTAACAAGAATCTTCAGTGCATGCGCGCGATTCTGTTGTTGGCTCACAACAATGGTAGTATATTGGGCACATCTTGGCACATTGTGCTGCAAACACTACAGCATCTGGTATGGATATTGGGTCTAAAGCCGTCTACGGGTGGAAGTCTACAAGCTATGCCAAAACCTGCCGCAGAAGCCAATGTGGGCATACAGACGGCAGTAATGGCCGATCTTCCAGTGCTGTCACAAATGATTGGTCAACTTTTCGAATCTAGCCAGTATTTGGATGATGTGGCATTACATCATTTAATCGATGCACTTTGCAAGCTTTCACATGAAGCCATGGAATTGGCCTATGCTAATCGCGAGCCTTCCTTATTTGCTGTAGCCAAGCTTATGGAGACAGGTCTTGTCAACATGCCACGTATCGAAGTACTTTGGCGGCCACTTACGAATCATTTGCTTGAAGTATGCCAGCATCGACACATACGAATGCGTGAATGGGGTGTGGAAGCTATCACGTATCTGGTAAAGTCAGCGCTGCAGTTTAAGCACAAGCAACCGCTTAAAGAAGATCTGGTAAGCAATAATTCTTCTTATATATAAACAGTCTTTAATAAATTCTCTTCTTTTTTCAGGAGCTACAAACCATGTTGCTGAGTCCACTCTCTGAGCTATCAACGGTGCTACATGCTGATGTACGTCAGCGTCAATTGGATTGTGTGCTGCAAATCCTTAATACAGCTGGCGAAATTCTATCCTTTGGTTGGCCAGCCATTATTGAAATAATTGGCGCTGTCAATGATCATCATGGTGAGCCACTTATACGCACCGCATTTCAGTGCCTGCAACTTGTTATCACTGACTTTTTGACGGTTATGCCCTGGCGCTGTCTACCCTTGTGCATCAGCACAGCAGCCAAGTTTGGCTCCCAAACGCAAGAGTTAAATATCTCACTGACGGCTATTGGCCTTATGGTACGAAACATTAGAATCCTCAATTGTTATAGTTGATACTAAAGTGTGTTTACTTTCACAATTATTACAGTGGAATATTTCGGATTTCTTCAATCAAAACCAGGATAAATTAATGTCCACACAGTTGGACGATGTGTCCATATTGCCAGATTTTCCAGGTACCGTTAAAATGCCGCAGTTTGACAAGCTTTGGATGTGCCTGTATGCCAAATTGGGTGAACTATGCGTCGACTTGCGTCCGGCAGTGCGCAAATCCGCAGGACAAACACTCTTCTCCACAATAGCTGCGCATGGCAGTCTGCTAAATCCACCCACGTGGCAGGCACTGGTATGGCAGGTGCTTTTCCCACTACTGGACAATGTACGGACACTCAGCAGCTCAGCCAGTAATGAGAAGGTGGATGCCAGTGGCAATATACTTATCCATCATTCGCGTAACACAGCCCAAAAACAATGGGCGGAGACGCAGGTGCTGACCCTATCTGGTGTCTGTCGTGTATTCAATACCAAACGAGAATTGCTTCAAATGCTTGGCGACTTTGAACGTGCGTGGTCTCTTATCCTGGAGTTTATACAGAATGCAGCGCTCAGTAAGAATGGTGAAGTGTCTTTGGCGGCACTTAAATCACTGCAGGAGATCATGTATCATAATAGCACGGAACGCGCACTAAAGGATGCGCAGACGGCACAGCAGCAGGATGATGAAATCTGGACTGTAAGTTCAATATGTTAGGCATGCTATTTTTAAGTGCTGATAATAATTACTTCAAGAATAAGATCAATGTTGGATAGGTTGAAGGAAAGTCACTGCTAATCCTCAAGATATTTTATTTCGTTTTATCAGATCGCATGGAACATTTGGTTAAGCATTGGCGTGGAGAGCACCAAGGTATCGTTGACAGCACGGCAATTACCTGGCAGTGGCAATATCAATAACAGCGGCGGTAGTAACAACGACAACCAAGATGACTTCTACATTCCAAGTCAGGCTTTCCTAACGGCTCTGATACAAATATTTCCAGCCATTTTCCAGCACATTCAAGTCAGGTACGCATTTCCAATTGCTAAAAGTTATGCAAATTGCTTACCAATTTGAAAATTTCCTCACAGATTCAGTGCAGCGGACTTTGATAAATTCTGCACAGTTTTAACCAATGCTGTTTGTATACCGGTTCAAACAGATGCAGTTCCTTACATAATGTCGACGGCATCGGATACATTGCTAACGCCACTGCATGATGGTATACTGGAGTGTATGGAACTGATACAAAAAGAGGCAATAAGGCCAGATTCTGAGATAAGCATACGCCAATTGATACCCGCCATCTTTCGCCAGTTATTGATCTTTAGCAAGTTCGCTTGCGCTCCACCCACATTCCAGCAGAGTGTAGAGCACAATAAGTATGGAAAATCCAACAGTCATTATGGAAACAATGCTTCCGTTGAGGTTGTTGGCATGAACTATATACCCTTTGGTGAGAAATCTATTAGTATTTGTGTAAAGCTATACCAAAGTACCGCCGTTGAGGAATCGGTGATTCAGGAGAAGATACTGCATGATATTGTGAAAGCGTTGCGTACACCGCTCTCCATGAAGTATAAGTGTCTGTCTTCCAGCACCTGGAAACTGGCCATCTCAAGTCTTATTAGTGTTTTGCACACGGGCCTCAAAGTGGCACGTGTTAAACCTCAACACTTTAGCAGCTTGTGGGATGATTTGGCTGATACTTTGGACAAGTTCCTATTCCCATTAAGCATATGTACCATTGAAGATCGTGGCCTTGAAGAAATCGTGCTCGATGAGACAATTGATTGTCAGGTGATCGAACTGCTGCGAGATGAAGTGCTGCCGTATGCACATGAAATGCCGCATCAGTTTATTATGCAAATTGTAGTGCTACTCAATAAGGGTTCCATACACTCTGCTTCGGATAGTAACATTTGCTATGAGTCTGATTGGAAGCTGCGCGAGATTTTTGCCAAAACTTGTTTTGAAACATTGCTACAGTTTTCACTTTTAGAGGATCAGACAACGGCTGCAGCCTGCAATAATAATCGTCTCAACGCCAACTTACCGCCCACTGAACCAACTGGCACGGTTACTAAGGACTTTGCCGGCCGCCTAGCAGTGACAGCGCTGTTGCATCGTTTCCAAGAGGTGCTCAAGCGTTTCAATGATGATGAGCGCCAAAGCGGCAAGTGTCCTTTGCCCAGGTTTGTATATACCATACAATTCACGCAATAGTTATTCAAAGCTAAACTTAAATATATTATAGATTTCGTCTGTCTGAAATATCCTTTGTTCTCAAAGCCATTGCAACTCTTGTGGTCTCAATGAAAAAAGCGCCAGCATCCAAAGGTAATAATCTAACTACATATAGTATCTATAACGTAATGGATTATTATTTGCTCTTTTCCTTTTGTAGTTAATAAACCCGCTTGGGATTTGTTAATTGGCTTATATCCATATTTGGTAGACTGCACCACAACCACATCACCAGAAGTATCACGTTCGCTGCGAGAGGCGCTACTGCAGTATACAGATCTACTGCAGGCACCGCGCACAACTAATGAAAATGCAATACATACTAATGGACAGCAGTAGAATTAGTGGACGATGCAGTGTCAATCAATGTGTGTTACCAATGATCTAGCTGAACTTAAAGAGCGAATCGTTTTTTAGTTTTTTTAAGCCAATGAATGTCCCCAATATAATATTATAATATATACATATTATATTTATATACTATATACATATAAATATTTATTTTATTCTGTCTTATATGCATATATATGTGTATATAGATTCTGATCCCTACAATGATAACCAATCCTTTGTTTTTCCTACCCTTAGATAAGCTTTTAATAACTTAGTATATATGGTATTATTATCTATTTTGTGTAGTAGGAATACAAATATATCATTTTGTTAATCAACAACTTAAGTTGTCAAGTGCTTTCTGGCTAAGATTATGTTATTGTCCATTCAACTATCTGATAACAGTAACCCAATTAAACTATATCATAAACTTTTCTGTGTGTCAAACAAGAAACGAGAATTTTTTTCCTTAGTACCTAAACAAGAAGCTTAACTTATCATATTTTTATATACATATATACATATGATAACGTTTCTAATACTATTACTATAACAACAAAAACTACTAAAGCAAAAAATAGACACGCCTTTTAAAACACGATAACGAGAGTAACTAGAAATATAATACATAGACTTGTATGTAACAAGTATAAGTAATAAAACTTGAAAACTTTGTAGTGACGTTTTAAAATAAAGCAAATTATTATTTATATATATGTGTATGTATATGTATATATATATATACATATATATATAAAGTTATTATCAAACTATAAACAAATAGATGTCAATCTACAGATTAGAATTATTATTATCCTAAAACCCGCCTTGCTTGGTGCAATAAATACAACCGATATATTACGTTAATACTTTATAATGTATATTCTACAGTAGCTTATAAATAATGGATTTTATACAACACCTCCACCAATCTATTGAATGGACATATGGTCAAGTATATATCGTACCTTCGTTGTGTATAGACGTACTTTTGTGCTCTTCATATTTAATATTTAATTATTGTGTTTTTGAATTATATTAATATTGAATATTTCGTAACTAATCTAATTTGAATAAATTAACTTAGTTTCGTTCCGTGTTGGTGCTATTTAACGTGCTTATCTATTATTTTCTTTTTGTGACTAATATTTTATTTGTGCTTGTGCTTCAATTGTCTCTCTATATTTTGTTCTTGTTTTCATTTTTGGTCTTATTATTTGTTTTTGTGTGCAGCTGTGCTGTGGTAAGTTTTATTTATTTCGGTACTTTTTCATCGCTCTTTGTGCATATTCACCTTACTTTATTGGTGAATATGCACAAAGAGCAATGAAAAAGTACCGAAATAAATAAAACTTACCACAGCACAGCTGCACACAAAAACAAATAATAAGACCAAAAATGAAAACAAAAACAAAATATAGAGAGACAATTGAAGCACAAGCACAAATAAAATATTAGTCACAAAAAGAAAATAATAGATAAGCACGTTAAATAGCACCAACACGGAACGAAACTAAGTTAATTTATTCAAATTAGATTAGTTATGAAATATTCAATATTAATATAATTCAAAAACACAATAATTAAATATTAAATATGAAGAGCACAAAAGTACGTCTATACACAACGAAGGTACGATATATACTTGACCATATGTCCATTCAATAGATTGGTGGAGGTGTTGTATAAAATCCATTATTTATAAGCTACTGTAGAATATACATTATAAAGTATTAACGTAATATATCGGTTGTATTTATTGCACCAAGCAAGGCGGGTTTTAGGATAATAATAATTCTAATCTGTAGATTGACATCTATTTGTTTATAGTTTGATAATAACTTAATATATATATGTATATATATATATACATATACATACACATATATATAAATAATAATTTGCTTTATTTTAAAACGTCACTACAAAGTTTTCAAGTTTTATTACTTATACTTGTTACATACAAGTCTATGTATTATATTTCTAGTTACTCTCGTTATCGTGTTTTAAAAGGCGTGTCTATTTTTTGCTTTAGTAGTTTTTGTTGTTATAGTAATAGTATTAGAAACGTTATCATATGTATATATGTATATAAAAATATGATAAGTTAAGCTTCTTGTTTAGGTACTAAGGAAAAAAATTCTCGTTTCTTGTTTGACACACAGAAAAGTTTATGATATAGTTTAATTGGGTTACTGTTATCAGATAGTTGAATGGACAATAACATAATCTTAGCCAGAAAGCACTTGACAACTTAAGTTGTTGATTAACAAAATGATATATTTGTATTCCTACTACACAAAATAGATAATAATACCATATATACTAAGTTATTAAAAGCTTATCTAAGGGTAGGAAAAACAAAGGATTGGTTATCATTGTAGGGATCAGAATCTATATACACATATATATGCATATAAGACAGAATAAAATAAATATTTATATGTATATAGTATATAAATATAATATGTATATATTATAATATTATATTGGGGACATTCATTGGCTTAAAAAAACTAAAAAACGATTCGCTCTTTAAGTTCAGCTAGATCATTGGTAACACACATTGATTGACACTGCATCGTCCACTAATTCTACTGCTGTCCATTAGTATGTATTGCATTTTCATTAGTTGTGCGCGGTGCCTGCAGTAGATCTGTATACTGCAGTAGCGCCTCTCGCAGCGAACGTGATACTTCTGGTGATGTGGTTGTGGTGCAGTCTACCAAATATGGATATAAGCCAATTAACAAATCCCAAGCGGGTTTATTAACTACAAAAGGAAAAGAGCAAATAATAATCCATTACGTTATAGATACTATATGTAGTTAGATTATTACCTTTGGATGCTGGCGCTTTTTTCATTGAGACCACAAGAGTTGCAATGGCTTTGAGAACAAAGGATATTTCAGACAGACGAAATCTATAATATATTTAAGTTTAGCTTTGAATAACTATTGCGTGAATTGTATGGTATATACAAACCTGGGCAAAGGACACTTGCCGCTTTGGCGCTCATCATCATTGAAACGCTTGAGCACCTCTTGGAAACGATGCAACAGCGCTGTCACTGCTAGGCGGCCGGCAAAGTCCTTAGTAACCGTGCCAGTTGGTTCAGTGGGCGGTAAGTTGGCGTTGAGACGATTGTTATTGCAGGCTGCAGCCGTTGTCTGATCCTCTAAAAGTGAAAACTGTAGCAATGTTTCAAAACAAGTTTTGGCAAAAATCTCGCGCAGCTTCCAATCAGACTCATAGCAAATGTTACTATCCGAAGCAGAGTGTATGGAACCCTTATTGAGTAGCACTACAATTTGCATAATAAACTGATGCGGCATTTCATGTGCATACGGCAGCACTTCATCTCGCAGCAGTTCGATCACCTGACAATCAATTGTCTCATCGAGCACGATTTCTTCAAGGCCACGATCTTCAATGGTACATATGCTTAATGGGAATAGGAACTTGTCCAAAGTATCAGCCAAATCATCCCACAAGCTGCTAAAGTGTTGAGGTTTAACACGTGCCACTTTGAGGCCCGTGTGCAAAACACTAATAAGACTTGAGATGGCCAGTTTCCAGGTGCTGGAAGACAGACACTTATACTTCATGGAGAGCGGTGTACGCAACGCTTTCACAATATCATGCAGTATCTTCTCCTGAATCACCGATTCCTCAACGGCGGTACTTTGGTATAGCTTTACACAAATACTAATAGATTTCTCACCAAAGGGTATATAGTTCATGCCAACAACCTCAACGGAAGCATTGTTTCCATAATGACTGTTGGATTTTCCATACTTATTGTGCTCTACACTCTGCTGGAATGTGGGTGGAGCGCAAGCGAACTTGCTAAAGATCAATAACTGGCGAAAGATGGCGGGTATCAATTGGCGTATGCTTATCTCAGAATCTGGCCTTATTGCCTCTTTTTGTATCAGTTCCATACACTCCAGTATACCATCATGCAGTGGCGTTAGCAATGTATCCGATGCCGTCGACATTATGTAAGGAACTGCATCTGTTTGAACCGGTATACAAACAGCATTGGTTAAAACTGTGCAGAATTTATCAAAGTCCGCTGCACTGAATCTGTGAGGAAATTTTCAAATTGGTAAGCAATTTGCATAACTTTTAGCAATTGGAAATGCGTACCTGACTTGAATGTGCTGGAAAATGGCTGGAAATATTTGTATCAGAGCCGTTAGGAAAGCCTGACTTGGAATGTAGAAGTCATCTTGGTTGTCGTTGTTACTACCGCCGCTGTTATTGATATTGCCACTGCCAGGTAATTGCCGTGCTGTCAACGATACCTTGGTGCTCTCCACGCCAATGCTTAACCAAATGTTCCATGCGATCTGATAAAACGAAATAAAATATCTTGAGGATTAGCAGTGACTTTCCTTCAACCTATCCAACATTGATCTTATTCTTGAAGTAATTATTATCAGCACTTAAAAATAGCATGCCTAACATATTGAACTTACAGTCCAGATTTCATCATCCTGCTGCTGTGCCGTCTGCGCATCCTTTAGTGCGCGTTCCGTGCTATTATGATACATGATCTCCTGCAGTGATTTAAGTGCCGCCAAAGACACTTCACCATTCTTACTGAGCGCTGCATTCTGTATAAACTCCAGGATAAGAGACCACGCACGTTCAAAGTCGCCAAGCATTTGAAGCAATTCTCGTTTGGTATTGAATACACGACAGACACCAGATAGGGTCAGCACCTGCGTCTCCGCCCATTGTTTTTGGGCTGTGTTACGCGAATGATGGATAAGTATATTGCCACTGGCATCCACCTTCTCATTACTGGCTGAGCTGCTGAGTGTCCGTACATTGTCCAGTAGTGGGAAAAGCACCTGCCATACCAGTGCCTGCCACGTGGGTGGATTTAGCAGACTGCCATGCGCAGCTATTGTGGAGAAGAGTGTTTGTCCTGCGGATTTGCGCACTGCCGGACGCAAGTCGACGCATAGTTCACCCAATTTGGCATACAGGCACATCCAAAGCTTGTCAAACTGCGGCATTTTAACGGTACCTGGAAAATCTGGCAATATGGACACATCGTCCAACTGTGTGGACATTAATTTATCCTGGTTTTGATTGAAGAAATCCGAAATATTCCACTGTAATAATTGTGAAAGTAAACACACTTTAGTATCAACTATAACAATTGAGGATTCTAATGTTTCGTACCATAAGGCCAATAGCCGTCAGTGAGATATTTAACTCTTGCGTTTGGGAGCCAAACTTGGCTGCTGTGCTGATGCACAAGGGTAGACAGCGCCAGGGCATAACCGTCAAAAAGTCAGTGATAACAAGTTGCAGGCACTGAAATGCGGTGCGTATAAGTGGCTCACCATGATGATCATTGACAGCGCCAATTATTTCAATAATGGCTGGCCAACCAAAGGATAGAATTTCGCCAGCTGTATTAAGGATTTGCAGCACACAATCCAATTGACGCTGACGTACATCAGCATGTAGCACCGTTGATAGCTCAGAGAGTGGACTCAGCAACATGGTTTGTAGCTCCTGAAAAAAGAAGAGAATTTATTAAAGACTGTTTATATATAAGAAGAATTATTGCTTACCAGATCTTCTTTAAGCGGTTGCTTGTGCTTAAACTGCAGCGCTGACTTTACCAGATACGTGATAGCTTCCACACCCCATTCACGCATTCGTATGTGTCGATGCTGGCATACTTCAAGCAAATGATTCGTAAGTGGCCGCCAAAGTACTTCGATACGTGGCATGTTGACAAGACCTGTCTCCATAAGCTTGGCTACAGCAAATAAGGAAGGCTCGCGATTAGCATAGGCCAATTCCATGGCTTCATGTGAAAGCTTGCAAAGTGCATCGATTAAATGATGTAATGCCACATCATCCAAATACTGGCTAGATTCGAAAAGTTGACCAATCATTTGTGACAGCACTGGAAGATCGGCCATTACTGCCGTCTGTATGCCCACATTGGCTTCTGCGGCAGGTTTTGGCATAGCTTGTAGACTTCCACCCGTAGACGGCTTTAGACCCAATATCCATACCAGATGCTGTAGTGTTTGCAGCACAATGTGCCAAGATGTGCCCAATATACTACCATTGTTGTGAGCCAACAACAGAATCGCGCGCATGCACTGAAGATTCTTGTTAGTGAGCATAACCGGTGCCTGCATAACGCTGTGTGGCAACGAGGCACTGGGCAATGGTGTACCCACAGCCACAATCTGTGGACGAAAGTCTCCACCTTCGGCGTTGCAGCTGTTTATAAACTGACTGCTTAAGTCCTGGCTGCTACTCCTTGTGTGACCTAAAAATAAATTATATTTATATCGATTTGATTAAAAGAGAGAAAGAGTTGTCTTACATCTGAGATCAGAATCCGAATAAGTGTTATTGGCAAATATGGACATGGCATAATGGGGCGGAAAAGAAGCACGACACATGGCCATAATAAAGGAATCGCGAGGATGCAATTGATCTAGCATACCGCAAAGTGCCGCATAATTTTGCATAGCTTTTAGTATATTCTCCGTGGTACCCTCATCGATGGAAGTTTCCACTAGCGGTATAAACGCTATAAGCAAACCCGACCAGCTGGAGTTCACCAATTGTAAGCATAAAGGTTTGTGCTCCTCTTCGCTAATGATGGCCATGTTATGTGTAGGATGCATTTCAGGTGTGCGCTGTATGACGCCGCCAATGGAGCGTGTGATGTCCAACAAGATGGCATACGCCAACGAAATGCCATAGCTGTCAGGTATGTTGGGTGCATCCAACTTGTCTAGCATTTCCAAGCTAAAAGAAAAAAAACTCTATTAATAACTATTTCAAATCGTTGTCCCAAAATTGCTACTTACAAGACAGCCTTGGATATACCAGGAGCGAAAGTTGCCACCAGCGGCAGGTAGGCACCACGAAACATAAATCCACACTGATTGTTACCGCCACTAGCTAATGCTGACAATGTGCTCGCCTGTTGTCCCACAGTACCAGCTGCTTGAAGTCCACCATTACTTAACACAGCCGAGGCATTTATCAAAGAGTAACGTACATAGCTGCCCATGGCAGCAATCATGTCGTGCACAATGTGTGTGGCATGATTTTTTAAGTCATACGACTTGCAGAAAAAGGCTATTAGCGTGGAGCGTGTAACAAGCTTGTGGATAACCTCCAACGCCAATGCACGTTGCCAATGTGGTTTATCGGGGTCCAGAAACTTGATGATTAAAGACAAAAATATCTCACACTCTGTTACCAGTATAGTATGATACTTTTGTATAAGTATTGCCACCAAACGTAATAGCCTCATGCTTATTGGAAAATATGGCTTATCTACTGGGACTACGGCGGTGCCATTGTTCGTTGCCGGCAACTGGCGATGCTTAACATTCGGGGAAAATAGTTTTATGACCAATGCACAAACTCGTTCCTTTAACAGCAAACGAAACTCTTGATTCTGTGATATGAGAGAAACGTAAATTATTGTAAACATTCGATCTATAAACAATAAAAATGTGCCGCCACTTGGATAAACAAAACTAAAATAAACAAAATATTATTGAAAAAACAACAACATTATGTGGAACTAAGTACACAATGGAAAAAACAGCTGTCACAGTCAGGAACAGGCGTAGAGAGTGGGAGGAGTAATGGGTATAGTATAGCATATTACCTCGTGGAATACTGCACTAAAGTTACTTAGCACCGCTTCTAGCAATTCGAGACCAAACGCACGCGTCATTTCGGTCATACCAATCAGCCAATAGGGTTGTTCAGCATTGACCAATTGTACTAGATCCTGAAATAGACGAAATGCATCTAATGCAAAAGTTTGTCCATCTTGTGTACTGTTATCAGTTTCTGTATTATTTGAACCGGATTGCTGCTGCTGCTGCAAACTTCGCAGCGAATCCTTTTCCAGATAAACTCGTTCAAAGACCAGCGAAACCAATTGTCGTATTGTGGCGCCAGCTGTGTTTACAATTGTTGGATTTTTGGTATAATGCAAACGGAAGCAAAGTACCAATGCCTTAGCTAGAGTGTCGCCATGCACCACCAGGTTGGTGGTCAGTAAGAGGGTCACTGTTTGTAGTACTTTTACCTCTTCTATGTTATGTTCCATTAACGTCCATAAAGCGTTAGTTATATACAGTGCGCCCTTCTGATCCACCACCTGCTGTGTGATGAGACGTTGCATCATGCCCAGACAGAACTGCAATGTTAAATAATGTAAACAAGGTCAAAAGTAGTACATGGTACTGATATGACAGATGACTCACCTTGATTATTTTCAAGTCTTTCGTTTCGCAGCCCTGTACAAGCGGATAGAGTATCTGATTGACGGTATAATATACCGAATTTTGTTGACTGCTGCCGGCAGTGCATAGCTTGGCTATTGCTTCCTCGCTTGCCTGCAAAATGTAATCATTACAACTGTAATGTCTTAATAATAGTAATGACCGTAATGAATTTAATTAACATTAACGTTATTGTAATAAAAAATCAATTTTATTTGTTCTCACTGACCGGGTTTTGTTGATAGCAATTTCATAATTTGCGTCGCGCAAGTGCCATAGCATACCCACCCATTGCTGGCG